>OX451736.1:435206819-436406819 GCA_948472305.1 Vicia faba | reverse complement strand
AGATTTTTGTTAAAAGTATTAAAATTACAACTTAAATTAACACTAAATTTAATTATATACATTTATTTATGAAAATACTAAAATGAAAATTATTTATTGTTTTTTTTTTCTGATTTTTTGTGGTATTTTTTATATTTATGAAAATAATGAAACTAATTAATAAAACAATAATGAAAAGGGGTAAAAATAATAATAAAAAAAAGTAAAGAAAGTAAAAGAAAAATATAGGCAAACCTGGGGGTTCAGACCCCAAAGTGGAGGGCTTGTTAACGCTTTCAGGCCCATTAAGCTCCTGATTTCGTTGACCTTTCATCCCAGCGTGAGAGTGCATTGACTCACGTTCATGGTGTCCTTCAAACTGTAGCCTTTGGATTGACCTAGTCATACGCGTGGAAGGCTGGATTTTGTGAGTGTATGGTGGGCCTTTACACTGAAGCTGCATGTGAACGTACATGGAAAAATAATATTGAGATAATGCAGACCTGGGGCTCGAACCCAGGTCATGTACGTTATCAACGAAGCCTTCTACCAACTGAGCTAACTCACGTGTGTTAATGTATAATGGATAACAAATATAATAAATAAAAACAAACGTTAGTGGGGCCTCTGCGCGCGAAATTCAAAAGAGCCAACCAACGTACGCCACGAGGTCGTCTTCTTCGTTATGTTTATGTTCCTGAAATACAAACAGATTAGGCCACGGTTTCTTACGCGTTCTTTTAGGTATGCTTTGGAAAAATAACGATTAGGCCTAGGACGCTCATAAATTGAGCGCGAGCATGGGTTCTTCTTCGTCCAAGTGCGCTTATTTTAATGGTATGGGTCTGGAAGGCCAATTTTTCTTTGTTTCAAAATCCCCAATTTAAGGTCCTGCAAACCCTAAAATACAACCATGGCGATTTCTTGTATAGCTCATAAAAACACAATCAATTCATACAGTTATCTTCAGAACACATTACTCAATATAAATGCATAATCAAAATGCCATGAAAACGCCTAAATATGGAAATACGATTTTGAAAAATATAAGAGAAAAGTGGATTTCTGTATACCAATTCAACGCGTTAGGATTGATGTTCTTGATTGGAATACGTTCAATGATGCTTGAGGAAGCTAATGAGATAGAAATCGTGGCTTGAAACCTCCTGCAAGTTAGTTTTCAGTTATGAGTTTTTTTTGCAAAAAATTCCAATTTGATAATGGCTTTTCTGAGCAGCTGCGTGTGTCTTTTGATTAGGGTTGTGATCCTTGCATATGTAGTAGTGAATTAGGTACATGCACGAAATCTTGATCCAAATCTTTTCAAGATCTTTAACCAAATATTTTCCATGTGTTTTTTGTTCTTAATCATGCCAATCAATCCAAATCTTTCCATATTGGTACATGCACGAAATCTTGAGAGTAAAACATGCACAAAAAGATTTAAAACTTTAGGTTAAGTATTTTTCATACATTTAATTGATTTAAATGAATTATTATAAATAAAAATTCAAATAAATAAATAAAAAATGAATAAAAACTTTCCTTTGGGCCAAGTGGTCGTGCACATGCTTGGGACAATGAATTGTGGAAGAAAATGGGCCCATTAGCAATTTTAGGTCATTTGAATCAATGTTGACTTTTCAAAATATCCAAAAATTTCCCAACTTCCACAAGGCATAACTTGCTCAATTTTTAAGCTTTTCTCATGTTCTTGGACATTTTGGAAAGGTCTTTGAGTCCTCTAACCAATGCCTTTGGTCCCATGTCATTTTGATTTACCAATCTCAAGTTATGGCCTTTGACTTAAAGTCCCTTTTTGTTGACTTTTGAAAATGACCTATAATGTTGAAATTGATAACTTTTTGTGAGAGC
The DNA here is from genome assembly GCA_948472305.1 of Vicia faba. Taxonomy (NCBI): domain Eukaryota; kingdom Viridiplantae; phylum Streptophyta; class Magnoliopsida; order Fabales; family Fabaceae; genus Vicia; species Vicia faba. The sequence continues at coordinate 436,404,965 of OX451736.1, read as the reverse complement.
ATTTCTTGGACTTGAAGTATGAAGATGAGTTGTAGGAAATGTCTTTCTCTTAAAAATGAGCTTTGGATGTAATTTTTCTGATAATCCATGTGAAAGTTAAGCCCTGGTCAATTTCAGTTGACTTTTTCAGCTGTCCAAATAAGGAAACTTTTGCTTTTTGATGATTTTTGAGCCAAGCTTTGAGAATCATGATCAAGCATTGATCAAATGATGTTTGTGGCTTCAAAATAATATGTTTACCAAAAATTTGAACTTTTGACTGTCAAATGACCATTTTGCCCCTACAGTTGACTGTAGTGCAATTAGGGTTTTGACTGTGCAGTTTTGTGCTGAATGTCTTGAAACTTGGTATGAGGATGCTTGACCATATTTGTAGGCATGTGAGACTTGATTGAGCCTTTAGAAACTTCATTTTCTTGATCAGAACACAAGCCCTAATTTTGACTGTATAGGAGGCCCTTGAACTGTGCAACCCTTGGGGAACTTTGAAGCTTGACTTGGCAATTTCTTGGAGAATATGGGAGGGCAAATTTTGGGGTACAACAGTTGCCCCTGTTCAATCTTCTTAGACCTGAGGATGCAGATTGGCTGACGCGCCTTTCGTAATCCGAAGGTGGAAGATGATTGAACACTAGAGTGCCCAGAAATTTGCGCTCACATAGTAGCCGCGTGGTGATGGGAATGGGCTCATAGATGCCATTTAGAGGTTGATGAATAGGATGATGGGCTTATAGATGCCATCTGGATGTTGATCGCGTAAGAGATTCCTTAGCGAGAACCTGCGTATCTGCAAAAGAAAAATGAGTACCTGACATGTTGCAGGAGTTGGTCTTCAAATGCTTGATATAGATGTGTCCTGACTGGTTACAGGAGCTGGATCTGGAGCTTCAAACGGTGATGAATGAACCAGGGATGGTTACTACCTTAGCATGAACGGTAAGAGAACTTTGGGTGACCTTAACTTCAACAACGCTCGTTGAGAAAATCTTGGTAGGAATTACCACCTTCGCAATATCGGGAAGAGAACCAATAGGCAATTTATAATCTGAAAGGGAATTACATCTCACGCACCGTCGGGGAGAGGACCAAAGGAAATTATAACCTAAAAGGGAATTATCGCCTCACGCACCATCGGAGAGGGAACTAATAGGAAAGGAATTATCACCTCACGCACCATCGGAGAGGGAACCATAGGAAAGGAATTATCACCTCACGCACCATCGGAGAGGGAACCGTTAGGAAAGGAATTATCACCTCACGCACCATCGGAGAGGGAACCATTAGGAAAGGAATTATCACCTCACGCACCATCGGAGAGGGAACCACAGGAAAGGAATTATCACCTCACGCACCATTGGAGAGGGAACCATAGGAAAATTAACCTAAAAAGGAATTATCACCTCACGCACCATCGGAGAGGGAACCAATAGGAAAATTAACCTAAAAAGGAATTATCACCTCACGCACCATCGGAGAGGGAACCAATAGGAAAATTAACCTAAAAAGGAATTATCACCTCACGCACCATTGGAGAGGGAACCATAGGAAAATTAACCTAAAAAGGAATTATCACCTCACGCACCATCGGAGAGGGAACCAATAGGAAAATTAACCTAAAAAGGAATTATCACCTCACGCACCATTGGAGAGGGAACCATAGGAAAATTAAACTAAAAAGAAATTATCACCTCACGCACCATCGGAGAGGGAACCAATAGGAAAATTAACCTAAAAAGGAATTATCACCTCACGCACCATTGGAGAGGGAACCATAGGAAAATTAACCTAAAAAGGAATTATCACCTCACGCACCATTGGAGAGGGAACCATAGGAAAATTAACCTAAAAAGGAATTATCACCTCACGCACCATCGGAGAGGGAACCAATAGGAAAGGAATTATCACCTCACGCACCATCGGAGAGGGAACCGTTAGGAAAGGAATTATCAACTCACGCACCATCGGAGAGGGAACCACAGGAAAGGAATTATCACCTCACGCACCATTGGAGAGGGAACCATAGGAAAATTAACCTAAAAAGGAATTATCACCTCACGCACCATCAGAGAGGGAACCAATAGGAAAATTAACCTAAAAAGGAATTATCACCTCACGCACCATCGGAGAGGGAACCAATAGGAAAATTAACCTAAAAAGGAATTATCACCTCACGCACCATTGGAGAGGGAACCATAGGAAAATTAATCTAAAAAGGAATTATCACCTCACGCACCATCGGAGAGGGAACCAATAGGAAAATTAACCTAAAAAGGAATTATCACCTCACGCACCATTGGAGAGGGAACCATAGGAAAATTAACCTAAAAAGGAATTATCACCTCACGCACCATCGGAGAGGGAACCAATAGGAAAATTAACCTAAAAAGGAATTATCACCTCACGCACCATTGGAGAGGGAACCATAGGAAAATTAACCTAAAAAGGAATTATCACCTCACGCACCATCGGAGAGGGAACCAATAGGAAAATTAACCTAAAAAGGAATTATCACCTCACGCACCATCGGAGAGGGAACCAATAGGAAAATTAACCTAAAAAGGAATTATCACCTCACGCACCATTGGAGAGGGAACCATAGGAAAATTAACCTAAAAAGGAATTATCACCTCACGCACCATCGGAGAGGGAACCAATAGGAAAATTAACCTAAAAAGGAATTATCACCTCACGCACCATTGGAGAGGGAACCATAGGAAAATTAACCTAAAAAGGAATTATCACCTCACGCACCATCGGAGAGGGAACCAATAGGAAATTATCATCTCAAAGAAAAACCTAAAATGGAAATCTCATGCACTGTCGGAGAGAGAACCAATAGGACATTATAATCTCAAAGAAAAACCTAAAATGGAAATCTCATGCACCGTCGGAGAGAGAACCAATAGGAAAATATAATCTCAAAGAAAAACCTAAAATGGAAATCTCATGCACCGTCGGAGAGAGACCCAATAGGACATTATAATCTCAAAGAAAAACCTAAAATGGAAATCTCATGCACCGTCGGAGAGAGAACCAATAGGACATTATAATCTCAAAGAAAAACCTAAAATGGAAATCTCATGCACCGTCGGAGAGAGAACCATTATAATCTGATAACTTCTACTGAGTCTTTATCAGAAAAATCTGTTGGGGGTCGATTTAGCTGGACTAGAGAAGGCCTTGGACTGGATAAGAAATCTTTGGAGTCGATTAAATGAACCGGTCTAGGTCTTGAAATATGACTGAGAATTTAGCTGAATCTTTCCTGAAAGGTAAAGGTCAGTCATATGCAATGCATGATATGGACCATGCAATGATGTTCTCCACATAAATGAGATTTGTATGATATGATGCGTCTATGCATGCTATAATGATGTATGTGATTTTTATGAATGTATTTTTTCGTCTAGGAAAGTAAATCCTTGACGGGTGTCGGGAAGTCACTCCTGGGCTGAGGTTGAAGAATAAGCTTTTGCTTCCGTTGGGGATGATAACTGCAAGAATACCGGTAGGAGAAGATGACTCAATTGAGGAATAAACTTGGCAAATGGAAGATTCTGCGGGGAGAAAAATACTTTAGCGACCATGCTGGGGCGTGATACTCTGTGGGGATAGAGATGCTTTGCTGAGTTGTTGTTAATAACTTGCTGGGGATATCCTTGTTGTGTTGGAAGTGCTGATAAACTTCGCTGGGGATAAGAAGATTTTCTCGACGACGATCTTTCCATGGCTTTTGGCTGAGGATAACCCAGTTATATCCTGTTAAGGAAATAACTCTTTGAATAAAGCCGGGCGACGCGTTCGTGTTCTGCGAGGATAAGCTTCCAGAATCTACTGGGGATAAGCTTACTGCTTGGGGAGATGGACTCCAATTTTCCTGGGGAATTAGATTGGAATCTCCTGGGGAGATTTTGGACTGTAATTTTGTAAGTTGAAAGAGGGAACCTATGTAGGGTTTCCTGCTGATGAGCTCATGTAAAACCGCATCTGAAATGGAGAAGGAACCTGGGTAGGGTTACTTTGATGATGAGTTCGTGTAAAACTTCGCATTTGGAAAGGGAGAACCTGTGTAGGGTTTCTGGGTGACGAGTCCATGTAAAACTGCATCTTGAAGAGAGGGAACCGGTGTAGGGTTGCCTGACGTCTACGTCTGGAAGAAGGAGAACCTGTGTAGGGTTGCCTGGTGAGGTAAGTTCATGTAAAACTTCTTGATGAACCGGGGTGAGGTTATCTTGAGCTAAATCCATGTAAGACTTCTAGGGGGAACCGGGGTTAGGTTGCCGCAGGATAAGTTCGTGTAAAACTTCTTTGACGAACCGAGGTAAGGTCATCTTGAGATAGGTCCATGTAAGACTTATGGAGGAACCGAGGTTAGGTTACGGCAGGATAAGTTTGTGTAAAACTTCTTGATGAACCGGGGTTAGGTCATCTTGAGATAGGTCCATGTAAGACTTCTGGAGGAACCGGGGTTAGGTTACGGCAGGATAAGTTTGTGTAAAACTTCTTGATGAACCGGGGTTAGGTCATCTTGAGATAGGTCCATGTAAGACTTCTGGAGGAACCGGGGTTAGGTTACGGCAGGATAAATCCATGTAAGATTTCTAGGAGGAACCGGGGTAAGGTTGCTTGATTTTGATTAAGTGGATGATTGTCCTGTTTGGTTTCGGAAGTTAACCCACAATCTGGAATTTATAAAGGTAGATGGTAATCATCCTTATGTTGATATTTCCTTTATACTTTGGTTGACAGAGAAATTAGATCGCCTGGATAACTCAATATTGCCCCTGTTTCGGAGGTGAGGGAAGAGGATACCTGTGTGGGTGATTGACAAATCTTCGGGTAGACAAGTGATGAGATACCGGAACATAGTCATACGCTTTGATCCCTAACTTTTGCCTGAACCACCCTTTCGGGTTTTCAGTCCACCAGGATACCCATTTTTGCTCAAGCCACCTTTTCAGGTTTTCGACTTGCCGGGTGTACATATTTTTCCATTTTCATCCCTTATTTTTGCCCGAACCCTTTTGGTTCGCCGGGAAACCCTTATTTTTGCCTAGGTGTGTCGACCTAGCGGGTCTTTGATTGTGCGTAGCATTTTTTCGACTATGTCCACGCTCTCAGAATGTAAGGAGTTTCCCCTGTTGGAAGTATTTTGTCATGCCCCAGATACTGGGCAATGCTCCTACTGTGCCCCTTGATTGGAGGTACTTCTGTTCACAAGGTGTTCATCGTGCGAATTTCCCTGCTGTTCAAACAAATAGTTATATGCAAACACGGTTATTTTAAGAATGCAAAAGCCTATGTCTGTCTTTGAATTTTGAAAATGTATTTTTTGTAATACAGTGCGGTGTCAACTCAAGATTTTACAGCAAACCTTCAGGAGTCGGGATACCTTCGTAACAGTATGCTTTCGAACTAACCCATGCTTCAGCTAGGACTTTTAAGGGTTGTAACGTGGCCTGGTTCACGGTTTAAGAAACAAAGGATAAAGGCTCAAATTATTTGTACCCACCCGCTCTTCGTGATGTTCTTTAAACCTACACTCAGTTGATCGTGCGTTAGACCTTGTTTGAGTCTTTGCTCTGATTTTCCGGTGATGGTTCGGATGTTGACAATTTATTTTGAATAGGCAGTCATCTCCTTTTTTATTGAGGTTTTGTAGGACCTCTTTCTTTTTGATTTAGTTATCCCTTTCTTTTTTTTGCCTGAACTGTTTCCTTTTTTGGAATTACAGCCAGCGGGATGCCCCGGTTTCATAAGTCCCTTTTATAGGTTCCGACTTCTTGGGCTTTTCATTTATGATTTTTTTTTGATCACGACTGCCTGTCTTTATGATTATTCTGAACCATCACTGTCTTTTTTTTTCCGTAAGGATCTCTTTGGTGCCATTCGTTATGCACTTGGATCAACTGAGAGACTACCCTGCCCCAGGTTATGATTAAGGGTTTTAAATTTCGAAAAGGAAAAACTCCTACTTCTTTGGCTCAGATGGGTTGACGAGGGATTATCTTCCTTATAACTCCAGTGTTTAGGAATTGAAACAATGCCTGTACCTCATCAGCGGGGTCTGTTCAAAAGCATACTGTAAAGATCGTGGTATCGTTTTCGTCATCCTCCCTCAAGAGGCTTAGAATTTTAGATCAAGAGTTGACATCAGAAAAAATATGAAAATAATTTGCATTTAGTGAATACGAATATATTGTTTCAAAACAGACATATGCGATGCATTAATGAAATAACAATGTTTAACATGAGTAAATGTTTGAACAAAAGAGAATTGCAACTTGAACATTCGAATGAACAAAAGTCTTTTCAGTCTCAGAGCTTGTTATTTCAACTGGTGCATCTTGTAGGGATGGCAGGAGCATTCAGCCTGGCCCATCTGGGTAAAATCCACAGCTCTTTCATTGATCAGATCTTGAATCTTATTCTTCAAAGCCCAGCAGTCGTCGGTGTCATGTCCTGGACTGTTAGAATGGTACGCACATCTTTCCTCAGGATTGTACTTTAGGGAGGTTGTGTTGAGACGCTTAGGAGGGTCCCTTAACGTCACCAGATTCAACCTCAACAATTGTTGTAAAGCTTGAGACGATGACACGTTGAGCTTGGTGAACTGCCTCTTAGGTTTGTCGGGCTTGCTCTGATCAGCCCGTTGTTCTCGGCGAGGCCGTAGTTGGACTTGTGGAGTAATAGCAGCTTGGAGGGGCCCAAACCTTTGACCTCTTGGAAACTGATTAATGACTGGGTCCCTGACTTGGGATGGTTGCTTCACGTCTTGATGAAACTGACCGATCATGGCCCTCAGCTCTCCTTGCTCCTGAGCTAAACTTTGGATGAGAGTCCTTTGCCCCAGCATCTGGGTTTTCAATGTGTCTACCTCAGCTTGTAGACGTTTCAGCCGTTCGTCCTTGTCATCCTCAGCATTGTTCCTGACCAAAGTCCCCATGAGGAGTGTTTTCAGCTCTTCCTGCCCCTTGGATAGGCTTAGGATGATCTCCTTGAACTGAGTCTCTTGAGTGTGAAGGTCCTGGATATCTGGTTGGGGAGCCATTGCTGAAATAAACAGCGAACAAGGATAAGTGACCTGCAATCAAGGGTACCTGTTATGCAATGATATGTATGATATGCATGCGATGATTTCAAGGACCTCGAGGGGTAGACAAATTGTTAGAGCTGGAAACTGGTAACTTGATTGAAGGTACTTCATGTTGTTGAGAGTCCTTCTTCAAGGGTCAAAGGCTCACCATATCCAGTGGGTCATAGCCTCTGACTTTAGTCATCATGTCTGGTTTTGGTTTCCAAACAACCTTGGTAAGGGGAACCTTCTTCAAGGGTCAAAGCTCACCATATCAAGTGGGTCATAGCCCCTGACAACCTTGTCTAGAGGAAAATAAATCCTCTTTGCCCCTTGCTAGATGTTTGATTCATCATGACCTGCATCACAAGCCCTTGAGATCCTTGAAATGGGTTAGGATGTATGCAATGGTATGATGTCATGATGCATGGGGTAATATGAATAAACCCTGTTATGAGCCCTTATTAAGGACTATAAACAGAAACCTGCAAGAAACTTAGTAAACCCTATTATGAGTCCCAATTAAGGACTATAAACAAAACCTGCAAGAAACTTAGTAAGCCCTGTCATGGGTCCTAATTAAGGACTGAAACAAGACCTGCAGGAAATTCAGTAAACCCTGTTATGAGTCCTAGTTAAGGACTATAAACAAAACCTGCAAGTAGTTCATGTGTCAGATAACAAGCATGCAAGTAGTCAAGTACGAAGGCACACAAGTCACACAAAAGAGCCCTTAGAGTTTAGGCCAGCATGAGGTCTGGGTATTACCCTCTTGAAGTTGGTGGGTTCATACCTGTCCTAATCAAAAGTAACCGGGTTCTTAGAGGATCCCAATATCCTTGACTACCCTCAATCGGTCATAACTCCAGCATCGCAATCTTTTCTTGCAGCCAGAACCATCACGAGAGTTTAGCCTCAATGGGCGTAGCATACTGCTATTGTTCTAAAGGCCAAGTCGTGTCAATTAAGGTTCTAAGGTTGTTGGTGCTTAATGACTCCTTAGAAGACCCATATTCTCCTCGTTGCAACAAAAGGGATATCGGTACAGACCAAGGTGCCACACCAACGTAGCCACTGTTTCACCCGTGTCGGTCTACGCCGGACAGGTCCCTCACAGCTTATGCTACCTAAATAGGGTATCCCCAGATCCGGGTTAGGATCTATGTAACTCCGATGCAACCCACAATAATAAAGCAAGCAAAGAAGACAATTGAAAACACAGTGATCTTAATCCTAAGGTACACCTCACTTTAAGTTTATTCCCCAGCAGAGTCGCCAGTTCAGTGATCGGTGGATCTGGAACTGACTGTTTAAAGCTGGTTCGCGAAATGTCGCGGAAGCAAGAGTCGCCACCGTCTTTTATTTTCTCCAAATGGAAAGGACAAAAGCACAGAAAAATTCCTTAAAGAGATTGCTCTCGGTTCGGGAGGTAGGTTATAGAAAGGGAAGGTGTTAGCACCCTTTCTATCCATGGTTATCCATGGGCTCTTAGATACTTGCTCATTTGTGTTTTCAGAAATGGTTTGTTTGCTTTTCAACTGTGGGTTTTAAAAAGTTTCTTTGAAAATTCCAGTTCGACTCTTGTATCGGTCCTCAAGAGTGTTTGAAAAATTGCTTTCGAAAGCTTCTTGAAAATGTGTTGGTGTGAAAAGTCTTTTTGAATTTTGTTTTGAGATTAGAGCAAGTATCTACGAGAACCTACCTACCCTAAGGAATTCGTCTGCGTAAATGTCCTTTAAAGCAGTGCTATCCCACCATTGAGAGGTAGGTAGCACCACCGTTGGAGGTGTTCGGGTCAATTCGAGGTTCGGGACATGGTGATCACCGGAGCAATAGGAAGACACCTTAGAAGCTACCCTCATGCCAGGTTCCCGGATCATGAGGACTTACTAAGACATCCTCTACTCGACGATCACCTTTCGAGGCAAGGCAACAGTGAGGCGTACCCTAGGGGTGGTGTGTGCGATTTGTGTGTCGTTTTCGTTTGCATTTATCTTGTCATGTTATTGGTGTTCTACGCTTGTTTTTATTTTGTCCATACATTCTTTCATGCTTTTGATTAACAATTAAAAATATTGCGGGAATGTAAAAATCTAAAGCTATTACAAATGACGCGGGTCCACATCGCCAAAATTAACCAGGACCCGATTTGACAGAAGAAATAAAGAATTAAAGAAAATAAAAGAATTAAAAAGTACGAACAATTATTTACAAGGCTTCGGGAGAGATACATAAATGTTTAAACGGAAAAAGAAATAAGCGAATTAAGAATTAAATCGAAATGAGGGCGTTGGACCCTTTTGCAAAAATTAAATTAATGATGGAGTTAATTAAAATTAAAAGAAAGAACTTGTTTTTTTGGTATTTTTAGTATTTTAAGATTTAATAGAAAAAAGGAATTTAATTGAAATTAAAATAAGATGCAAACCCTAATCCTAATTATTTTTAATTTATTAAGAAAATATTGAAGTTTTTTAACCTAAATTAACCCTAAGTTATTTTCATGCAATTTAATTATAAAAAATAAAACATTTAATTATTTAATATATTTATGAAAGAAAAAAAATAAAAAGGATGAAAAATTATTAATTAAACCTATTTCTACATTTTTTAGATTTTTGTTAAAAGTATTAAAATTACAACTTAAATTAACACTAAATTTAATTATATACATTTATTTATGAAAATACTAAAATGAAAATTATTTATTGTTTTTTTTTTTCTTCTGATTTTTTGTGGTATTTTTTATATTTATGAAAATAATGAAACTAATTAATAAAACAATAATGAAAAGGGGTAAAAATAATAATAAAAAAAAGTAAAGAAAGTAAAAGAAAAATATAGGCAAACCTGGGGGTTCAGACCCCAAAGTGGAGGGCTTGTTAACGCTTTCAGGCCCATTAAGCTCCTGATTTCGTTGACCTTTCATCCCAGCGTGAGAGTGCATTGACTCACGTTCATGGTGTCCTTCAAACTGTAGCCTTTGGATTGACCTAGTCATACGCGTGGAAGGCTGGATTTTGTGAGTGTATGGTGGGCCTTTACACTGAAGCTGCATGTGAACGTACATGGAAAAATAATATTGAGATAATGCAGACCTGGGGCTCGAACCCAGGTCATGTACGTTATCAACGAAGCCTTCTACCAACTGAGCTAACTCACGCGTGTTAATGTATAATGGATAACAAATATAATAAATAAAAACAAATGTTAGTGGGGCCTCTGCGCGCGAAATTCAAAAGAGCCAACCAACGTACGCCACGAGGTCGTCTTCTTCGTTATGTTTATGTTCCTGAAATACAAACAGATTAGGCCACGGTTTCTTACGCGTTCTTTTAGGTATGCTTTGGAAAAATAACGATTAGGCCTAGGACGCTCATAAATTGAGCGCGAGCATGGGTTCTTCTTCATCCAAGTGCGCTTATTCTAATGGTATGGGTCTGGAAGGCCAATTTTTCTTTGTTTCAAAATCCCCAATTTAAGGTCCTGCAAACCCTAAAATACAACCATGGCGATTTCTTGTATAGCTCATAAAAACACAATCAATTCATACAGTTAGCTTCAGAACACATTACTCAATATAAATGCATAATCAAAATGCCATGAAAACGCCTAAATCTGGAAATACGATTTTGAAAAATATAAGAGAAAAGTGGATTTCTGTATACCAATTCAACGCGTTAGGATTGATGTTCTTGATTGGAATACGTTCAATGATGCTTGAGGAAGCTAATGAGATAGAAATCGTGGCTTGAAACCTCCTGCAAGTTAGTTTTCAGTTATGAGTTTTTTTGCAAAAAATTCCAATTTGATAATGGCTTTTCTGAGCAGCTGCGCGTGTCTTTTGATTAGGGTTATGATCCTTGCATATGTAGTAGTGAATTAGGTTAAGAATATTGATCCAAATCTCTTGCAATGATGGTTTTGAAAATTTGATTTTCAAGATCTTTAACCAAATATTTTCCATGTGTTTATTGTTCTCAATCATTCCAATCAATCCAAATCTTTCCATATTGGTACATGCACGAAATCTTGAGAGTAAAACATGCACAAAAAGATTTAAAACTTTAGGTTAAGTATTTTTCATACATTTAATTGATTTAAATGAATTATTATAAATAAAAATTCAAATAAATAAATAAAAAATGAATAAAAACTTCCCTTTGGGCCAAGTGGTCGTGCACATGATTAGGACAATGAATTGTGGAAGAAAAATGGGCCCATTAGCAATTTTAGGTCATTTGAATCAATGTTGACTTTTCAAAATATCCAAAAATTTCCCAACTTCCACAAGGCATAACTTTCTCAATTTTTAAGCTTTTCTCATGTTCTTGGACATTTTGGAAAGGTCTTTGAGTCCTCTAACCAATGCCTTTGGTCCCATGTCATTTTGATTTACCAATCTCAAGTTATGGCCTTTGACTTAAAGTCCCTTTTTGTTGACTTTTGAAAATGACCTATAATGTTGAAATTGATAACTTTTTGTGAGAGCATTTATTGGACTTGAAGTATGAAGATGAGTTGTAGGAAATGTCTTTCTCTTCAAAATGAGCTTTGGATGGAATTTTTCTGATAATCCATGTGAAAGTTATGCCCTGGTCAATTTCAGTTGACTTTTTCAGCTGTCCAAATAAGGAAACTTTTGCATTTTGATGATTTTTGAGCCAAGCTTTGAGAATCATGATCAAGCATTGATCAAATGATGTTTGTGGCTTCAAAATGATATGTTGACCAAAAATTTGAACTTTTGACTGTCAAATGACCATTTTGCCCCTACAGTTGACTGTAGTGCAATTAGGGTTTTGACTGTGCAGTTTTGTGCTGAATGTCTTGAAACTTGGTATGAGGATGCTTGACCATATTTGTAGGCATGTGAGACTTGATTGAGCCTTTAGAAACTTCATTTTCTTGATCAGAACACAAGCCCTAATTTTGATTGTATAGGAGGCCCTTGAACTGTGCAACCCTTGGGGAACTTTGAAGCTTGACTTGGCAATTTCTTGGAGAATATGGGAGGGCAAATTTTGGGGTACAACAATTTCCAAAATGGATCCTATCAAGTATATCTTCGAAAATCCCGCTTTATCTGGAAGGATAGCAAGATGGCAAATGATCTTAACTGAGTATGACATCCAGTACACCATCCAAAAAGCTATAAAGGGGAGTGTGCTAGCTGACCATCTGGCTCATCAGGCTATCGAAGATTATCAACCCATGAGATTTGATTTCCCGGACGAGGACATCATGAATTTGGACAACATTGAAGGTAACGGACCATATGACGGACCCGAAAAGGGATCCCGATGGACCCTGTACTTTGATGGTGCTTCAAATGCACTTGGAAATGGTATCGGCGCAGTACTCATTTCTCTGGAAGGTTGTCACACACCTTTCACGGCCCGACTTTGCTTCAGCTACACAAACGACATGGCTGAGTATGAAGCTTGCATCTTTGGTCTCAAGGCTGCTATAGACTTGGGGATCAAATCTTTGATCGTATTTGGGGACTCAGCTTTGGTTATCAGTCAAATCAAAGGAGAGTGGGATACCAAGCATCCTAATCTTATCCCATACAAAGAACATGTCCTGACGTTGTTGCCTCATTTCGAGCAAATTACCTTCGAGCATTTCCCGCGAGAAGAGAATCAGCTAGCAGATGCTCTAGCCACAATGTCTTCCATGTTTAAACTCAACTGGGATAACGAGGCTCCCCAAATCACCATCGAGCGAATGGATGAACCTGCGCATTGTCATGAGATTAATACCGAAGAAGTAGTGGAACAACCTTGGTTCCATGAAATCAAAAGGTATCTCGAGACCAGAGATTATCCTGAAGGATCTTCCGTAAATGACAAGAAGTTCTTAAGGAAATTTGCTGCCAAATTCTTCCTGAGCAACGGCATCCTTTACAAACGAAGCCATGATTGTGTGTTACTCCGATGCGTAGACAAAGCTGAAGCAGAGTTGATCATGACTGATGTACACAGCGGCACATTTGGCACTCACTTGAGCGGGCATACAATGGCTAAGAAGATCCTAAGGGCAGGCTATTACTGGTCTACCATGGAAGCTGACTGCCATCAACATTCCCGTACTTGCCACAAATGTCAAGTTTATGCTGACAAAGTTCATATCCCTCCGGTTCCTCTCAATGTTCTGACTGCTCCGTGGCCCTTTGCAATGTGGGGAATTGACATGATTGGAGAGATCAAGCCCACGGCTTCCAACGGACATCGCTTCATCCTGGTTGCCATTGACTATTTCACCAAATGGGTCGAAGCTGCTTCCTTCGCCTCTGTAACTAAAAATGTGGTTGCCCGCTTTATCAAGCAAAATCTCATATGTCGGTATGGTGTTCCAGACAGGATCATCACAGACAACGGTACAAACCTGAATAACACAATGATCACCGCATTGTGCGAACAGTTCAAGATTTATCATCACAATTCATCTCCCTATCGGCCGAAGATGAACGGTGCTGTTGAAGCTGCGAACAAAAACATTAAGAAGATCATTCAGAAAATGACGGTCACTTACAAAGACTGGCATGAGATGTTACCGTTTGCTCTGCATGGATACCGTACGACGGTACGCACTTCAACCGGGGCAACACCATTTTCTTTGGTATATGGCATGGAAGCTGTCTTACCCATGGAAGTTCAGATTCCTTCCTTAAGGATTATGAAGGATGTAGGTTTGAATAAAGATGATTGGATGTAGACCCGACTTGATCAACTCAATTTGATTGACGAAAAATGACTTGCTGCCATATGCCATGGTCAGACGTATCAAAAACGGATGATCAAGGCCTTCAATAAGAAAGTCAAACGTCAAGTGTATCAAGTCGGAGATCTTGTGATCAAGCGGATTATCTTGCCGCAAAGTGATCCCAGGGGCAAATGGACTCCTACATATGAAGGACCATTTGTGATCAAGAGCATATTTTCTGGTGGTGCAATGATTCTGACCACCATGGACGGCGACGATTTGCCGCACCCTGCGAACGCGGACATAGTCAAAAGATACTACGCGTAAAATAACCCGACAAGTCGAAAACCCGAAAGGGCGGCTTGGGCAAAAATGGGCATCCTGGTTGTGATCGGTGGATCTGGAACTGACTGTTTAACGCTGGCTCGCGAAATGTCGCGGAAGCAAGAGTCGCCACCGTCTTTTATTTTCTCCAAATGGAAAGGACAAAAGCACAGAAAAATTCCTTATAGAGATTGCTCTCGGTTCGGGAGGTAGGTTATAGAAAGGGAAGGTGTTAGCACCCTTTCTATCCATGGTTATCCATGGGCTCTTAGATACTTGCTCATTGTGTTTTCAAAAATGGTTTGTTTGCTTTTCAATTGTGGGTTTTAAAAAGTTTCTTTGAAAATTTCAGTTCGACTCTTGTATCGGTCCTCAAGAGTGTTTGAAAAATGCTTTCGAAAGCTTTTTGAAAATGTGTTGGTGTGAAAAGTATTTTTGATTTATTTTGTTTTGAATTAGAGCAAGTATCCACGAGTCGTCTACCTATCCTAAGGAATTAGTCTGTGTAAATGTCCTTAAGGTAATGCCATCCCACCATTGAGAGGTAGGTAGCACCACCGTTGGAGGTGTTCGGGTCGATTCGAGGTTCGGGACATGGTGATCACCAGAGCAATGGGAAGACACCTTAGAAGCTACCCTCATGCCAGGTTCCCGGATCATGAGGACTTACTAAGACATCCTCTACTCGACGATCACCTTTCGAGGCAAGGCAATAGTGAGGCGTACCCTAGGGGTGGTGTGTGCGATTTGTGTGTCGTTTTCATTTGTATTTGTCTTGTCATGTTATTGGTGTTCTACGCTTGTTTTTATTTTTGTCCATACATTCTTTCATGCCATTATTAACAGTTAAGAATATTTGCGATGAAAAGTAAATCTAAAGCTATTACAAATGG
Organism: Vicia faba; assembly: GCA_948472305.1. NCBI lineage: Eukaryota > Viridiplantae > Streptophyta > Magnoliopsida > Fabales > Fabaceae > Vicia > Vicia faba. The sequence continues at coordinate 436,389,965 of OX451736.1, read as the reverse complement.
CGCGGGTCCACATCGCCAAAATTAACCAGGACCCGATTTGACGAAAAATAAAAGAAATTAAAAGAATTAACAGTGCAAGAAGTAATTACAAGGCTTCGGGAGAGGTACATAATTATTTAAATGACATAAAATAAATATGCGAATAAATAAGAAATTAAGAACGTAACGAGGGCGTTGGACCCTTTTGCAAAATTAAAATTAATGATGGAATTAATTAATCAAAATGAAGCAAGAATTTGTTTTTTTTGGTTTTTTAATATTTTAGGATTTAATAGAAAAAAAGAGAGAATTAATTAAAATTAAAATAAAATGTTAAACCTAATTCTAATTATTTTTTAAGTTATTAAGAAAACATTGGAGTTTTTTAACCTAAATGAAACCCTAATTAACTTACAATTTTAATTATGAAAATAAATAAGACAAATAATATTATTGTGAAAAAGAAAAATCAAAAGGAATAAAACAATTATTAAACCTATTTCTATATTTTTTGTATTTTGTTATTAAAAGAAATTAAAATTACAACCTAATTAAAACTAAATAATTACATGTGAATTTATTTATAAAAATATTAAAACAAGAATATTTATAGTATTTTTTTATCTTTTTTCTGATTTTTATGCATTTTTTATATTTTTGTAAAAATAATTAATTAAAGCAAAACAATAAAGAAAATAAAATAATAATTGAAAATAAAATATAAGGAAAATTGAGAAAATTGCAAACCAGGGGGGTGGTAGTCCCAAATTAGGAGGTTTGGCCTTAGTAATTCAGGCCCAATGCTCTGAGGCCTTTTTTTGACTTTCATGGCTTGCGTGCATCAACGTTGACTGGACCTCATGCTGTTCCTCAATCCTGAGCCTTTGATCTGATTCCATGGGACGCGTGGCTGGCTTGATATGATGAGTGTATGGTAGTCCATAATATTATGCTTGCACCTGAATATCCTTTGAAAAAAATATATGGAAAGTGTGGGGACCTGGGATCGAACCCAGGTCCTGAATATCACCACTCACGCCCTCCACCACTCAGGCCATTGGCTTTCTTTGTATATTAATCAACAAATAATAAATATAATGCAAATATGACAATTAATGGATTTCTGGCGCGAAATTTTGAATGAGCCAATCCCCGCTTGACATTGCATCGTCTTCTTCATCGTTTCATTCTTCCTGAAAAATAATAAACATTTAACGGGGGTTTTAAACCCCCTCAAAACAAGCTTAATTCAATAATAGCGACTAGGCCCTGAAGGCTTATAAATTGAGCGCGAGCGTCTCAATCTGTTTGTTCCAACCTGCAGATTTCATTCACGGCATTATTACATCTTAATTTTATAGGAATTGAAAACGCCCAATTTGAAAACCTTGGAACCCTAAGTATCTCTAATGGCGAATTCTCCTATAGGGCATGAAACTTCAATTAAACCATGCAGTTAGTTTGTAAACATCACCCTGAATATAAAAACAACAACGAAATATGTTAAAGATGCATGGATAATGGAAAGCAGTTTTGAAATTTCCTCTACCAATTTCAATGGCAATCTTGCGTTTCCTTGAGTATGAGACTTGGGGAATGATTCAGTTAGCTTCAGGGGAACACAAGGAAGCTTTTGCAATTGGTCTCGTGCTTTGAATCAACCTAGAACCTGCTTTTCAGTGTTTTGCTTTTTGGCAAAAATTTCAAGTTTTTAATGGGGTTTCTAGCGCAGCTCAGTGTCTAGCATGATTAGGGTTGTGTTCTAGCATTTGTACTGAGTCCATTAGGTTAACAAAAAACAATCAAATCCATGGCATTCATTGTTTTTGAAAATTTGATTTCTTAATATCTTTTCCATGTATTCTTGTGCCAATTATGATCAATTTGCTCCAAATCTTTCCTTATTGACTTAGGCACGAAATCTTGAGGCTGAAATATGTACAAAAAGATTTGAAAACTTAGGTTAGTATTTTTCCTATATTTAATTTGATTTAAATGAATTAATATAAATAAAAATTCAAATAAATAAATAAAAAATGAGAAAATACTTCCCTTTGGGCCAAGTGGTCGCGCATGTGTCATGGATGATGAATCATGGAAGAAAAATGGGCCCATTAGCAATTTTAGGTCATTTGAATCAATGTTGACTTTTCAAAATATCCAAAAATTTCCCAACTTCCACAAGGCATAACTTGCTCAATGTTTAATCTTTTCTCATGTTCTTGGACATTTTGGAAAGGTATTTGAGTCCTCTAACCAATGCCTTTGGTCCCATGTCATTTTGATTTACCAATCTCAAGTTATGGCCTTTGACTTAAAGTCCCTTTTTGTTGACTTTTGAAAATGACCTATAATGTTGAAATTGATAACTTTTTGTGAGAGCATTTCTTGGACTTGAAGTATGAAGATGAGTTGTAGGAAATGTCTTTCTCTTCAAAATGAGCTTTGGATGGAATTTTTCTGATAATCCATGTGAAAGTTATGCCCTGGTCAATTTCAGTTGACTTTTTCAGCTGTCCAAATAAGGAAACTTTTGCATTTTGATGATTTCTGAGCCAAATTTTGAGAATCATGATCAAGCATTGATCAAATGATGTTTGTGGCTTCAAAATGATATGTTGACCAAAAATTTGAACTTTTGACTGTCAAATGACCATTTTACCCCTACAGTTGACTGTAGTGCAATTTAGGGTTTTGACTATGCAATTTTGAGCTGAATGTTTTGAAACTTGATATGAGGATGCTTGACCATATTTGTAGGCATGTGAGACTTGATTGGGCCTTTGAAAACTTCAATTTCTTGATCAGAACACAAACCCTAGTTTTGACTGTATAGGAGACCTTTGCACTGTGCAACCCTTGGGGAATTTTGAAGCATGGCTTGGCAATTTCTTGAAAAATATGGGAGGGCAAATTTTGGGGTGCAACAGTTGCCCCTGTTTAATCTTCTTAGACCTGAGGATGCAGATTGGCTGACGTGCCTTTCGTAATCCGAGGGTAGAAGATGATTGGACACTAGAGTGCCCAGAAATTTGCGCTCACATAGTAGCAGTGTGATGGGGGAATGGGCTTATAGATGCCATTTGGAGATTTCTGGATAGGATGATGGGCTTATAGATGCCATCTGGATGTTGATCGCGTAGGAGATTCCTTAGCGAGAACCTGCATACCTGCAAAACAGAAAATGAGTACCTGACACGTTGCAGGAGTTGATTTTTAGATGCTTGTATAGATATATCCTGAATGGTTACAGGAGCTGGGTCTGGAGCTTTCAAAAGATGATGAATGAACCAGGGATGGTTACTACCTCAGCCTGAATGGTAAGAGAACCTTGGGTGATTTTAACTTCAATAACGCTCGTTGAGAAAATCTTGGTGGAAAATACCATCTTCGCAGGATCGGGACGAGAACCATAGGCCATTATAATCTGAAAGGGAATCACCTCACTCACCGTCGGAGAGGGAATCATAAGAAAAGGAATTGTCACCTCACTCACCGTCGGAGAGGGAACTATAGGAGATTATCACCTCACTCACCGTCGGAGAGTGAAATATCTGAAAAGGAGACTATCACCTCACACTCACCGTCGGAGAGGGAAACATCTGAAAAGGGATTACCACCTCACTCGCCGTCGGAGAGGGAACCATAGGAGACTATCACCTCACACTCACCGTCGGAGAGGGAAACATCTGAAAAGGGATTACCACCTCACTCGCCGTCGGAGAGGGAACCATAGGAGACTATTACCTCACACTCACCGTCGGAGAGGGAAACATCTGAAAAGGACTTACCACCTCACTCGCCGTCGGAGAGGGAACCATAGGAGACTATCACCTCACACTCACCGTCGGAGAGGGAAACATCTGAAAAGGGATTACCACCTCACTCGCCGTCGGAGAGGGAACCATAGGAGACTATTACCTCACACTCACCGTCGGAGAGGGAAACATCTGAAAAGGACTTACCACCTCACTCGCCGTCGGAGAGGGAACCATAGGAGACTATCACCTCACACTCACCGTCGGAGAGGGAAACATCTGAAAAGGGATTACCACCTCACTCGCCGTCGGAGAGGGAACCATAAGAAACTATTACCTCACACTCACCGTCGGAGAGGGAAACATCTGAAAAGGACTTACCACCTCACTCTCCGTCGGAGAGGGAACCATAGGGATAACTTCTACTGAGTCTTTATCAGAAAAATCTGTTGGGAGTTGATTTAGCTGGACTAGAGAAGGCCTTGAACTATGTTTTGAGAATTTAACTGCATCTTTCCTGAAAAGTAAATGTCAGTCATATGCAATGCATGATATGGATTACGCAATGATGTTCTCAACATAAATGAGATTTGTATGGTATGATGCGTCTATGCATGCTATAATGAAGTATGTGATGTTTTATGAATATATGCTTTCGTCTAGGAAAGTAAATCCTTGACGGGTGCCGGGAAGTCATATCCTGGGCTGATGTTGGAGAATAAGCTTTCGCTTCCGCTGGGGATGATAACTGCAAGAATACCGGTAGGAGAAGATGACTCCGTTGCGGAATAAACTTGGCAAATGGAAGATTCTGCGGGGAGAAAAGATACTCTAGTGACCATGCTGGGAAGCAATACTCTGTGGGAAGAGGGATGCCTTGCTGAGTTGTTGATAATGATTTGCTGAGGATGTCTTGTTGTTGGAAGTGTGAATAGACTTCACTGGGGATAGGAAAGAACTACGTTGACGACGACCTTTCCGTGGCTTTTGGCTGAGAATAACCCAGTTATATCCTGTTAAGGAAATAACTCTTTAAATAAAGCCGGGAGACACGTTCGTGCTTTTGCGAGGATAAGCTTCCAGAATTTACTGGGGATAAGCTTATTGCTTGGGGAGATAGCTTCCAACTTTCCTGGGGAGTTGGATTGGACTCTCTTGGGAAGTTTTGATATGCTGGGGAAGTGATTCCTTTGAATGTCTGGTATACCGCCGGGGAACAATCTTTAGACCAAGACTGCCGGGGATGCTTGTTAAGAATATGTGTATTGTTGGGGAGTGTTGATATCAGCTGGAGGATACTCAACTTCCTTGAGATTTGATGATTCTGCTTGGAGAGAGTGCACTGTTTTGCTGAACCACTCTCTGGGGAATTAATATGTACTTGGCCATGTTCTTTAGCTGAACCTATCTTGGTACCTTGGAGGATGGAACAATTGGATCGTTTTAGACAACTCTTTTATTGCCCCTGTTTCTAGCGTCACCTGCAATTAATTCCTTTGTTTCGTATGCAAATATTTATGAGTTAGCAAATTATTGTCAATGCATATATCACAAATTGAACCTTGGACGTTCTTCGCAAAACAAAACAAAAAGGAAAAAACACTTGGCACGTTTAACTGAAAATATATTTGTATTGATTTTGAATGGCCTGTGAATAGGCGTTTTGTATACAAGAGGCTGACGTCCTAGTAAGAGGAACGTCGCCGAACAAGAGAGTTTATACAAATTTTGTACAAAAGAAAATAAAACAGCTGTGTGAAGTGAATGATCCCACTGGGTTTCAACTCTGCTATTGCCTTTATAACTCCGAGCGTCTCATCACTTGATGACCTTGGTTGAAGGTGAAGCTGACTGATCGATGCCGTCTGAACTTGATGTAGATACCGGATTCTGGATGCAAAGTGATCCATGAGACATAGTATTACGCTTTATCCCTAATTTTTGCCTGGACCGCCCTTTCGGGTTTTCGGTCCACCGGGATACCCATTTTTGCCCAAGCCGCCTTTTCAGGTTTTCGACTTGCCGGGTGTACAGATTTTTTTCATTTTCATCCCTTCATTTTGCCCGAACCCTTTTGGTTCGACGGGAAGCCCTAATTTTTGCCTAGGCATGTCAGCCTAGCGGGTCTTTTTCATGCGTAGTATATTTTTACTATGTCTGCATTGGCGGGGTGAGGAAGGTCGTCACCATCCATGTTGGTTAATATCATGGCTCCTCCTGAGAACACATGCTTAACCACAAATGGCCCTTCGTACGTAGGGGTCCATTTGCCCCTTGGATCACTCTGAGGAAGGATGATTCTCTTGATTACCAGATCCCCAACTTGATATTCCTGTGGTCTGACTTTTTTGTTAAATGCCCTGATCATCCGTTTCTGATACGTCTGACCATGACAGATAGCAGCAAGTCTCTTTTCGTCAATGAGGTTGAGTTGATCAAGTCGTGTCTGGATCCAATCATCTTCGTTCAGATTTGCATCCTTCATTATCCGGAGAGAGGGTATTTGTACTTCGATCGGCAAGACTGCCTCCATGCCATAAACCAGAGAGAAAGGAGTTGCCCCGGTTGACGTCCTAGCTGAGGTACGGTACCCATGCAGAGCGAACGGTAACATCTCGTGCCAATCTTTATAGGTCACTGTCATCTTCTGCACGATTTTCTTAATGTTCTTATTTGCTGCTTCTACAGCCCCATTCATCTTCGGTCTGTAAGGAGAAGAATTGTGGTGCTGTATTTTGAACTGTTCGCAGAGCTCAGCGATCATCTTGTTGTTCAGATTGGTACCGTTGTCTGTAATAATCCGCTCAGGGACGCCGTACCGACAGATCAGGTTATGCCGAATGAACCGTGCCACAACAGTCTTGGTTACCGTAGCATAGGATGCTGCCTCAACCCACTTCGTAAAATAATCAATCGCCACTAGGATGAAGCGATGTCCATTAGATGCCGTAGGTTTAATCTCACCAATCATGTCTATGCCCCACATTGCAAACGGCCAAGGCGCAGTCAGAACATTCAGGGGAACCGGAGGAACATGCACCTTATCTGCATAGATCTGGCACTTGTGGCATGTCCTGGAGTGTTGGTAGCAGTCAGCTTCCATTGTGGACCAGTAATATCCTGCCTGTAGGATTTTCTTAGCCATAGTATGCCCACTGGAATGTGTACCAAAGGTCCCTTCATGTAGCTCTTCCATGATCCTTTCTGCTTCGGTCTTATCCACACAACGCAGTAAGGTTGAATCATGGTTTCGTTTGTACAAGATGCCGTTGCTTAGGAAGAACTTGGCTGCAAACCTCCTCAGGAACTTCTTATCATTGACAGAGGCACCTTCAGGGTATTCCTGAGCTTCCAGATATCTTTTCACTTCGTGGTACCAAGGCTTCTCAGTCACCAATTCAGTTTCGAGATCACAACAGTATGCCGGTTCGTCCAGTTTCCAGATGATGATCCGGGGAGCCTCATTATCCCATTTGACCTTGAACATTGAAGACATTGTAGCTAACGCGTCCGCTAGCTGATTCTCTTCTCTTGGAAAGTGCTCAAAGGTTATCTCTGTGAAGTGGGGAACCAGGGTCAACACACATTCTCTGTAAGGAATCAGGTTTGGATGTTTCGTATCCCACTCTCCTTTGATCTGATTGATCACAAGAGTGGAATCTCCGAAGACACTTAGAAACTTGATCCTTAGGTCGATCGCAGCTTGGAGACCCATGATGCACGCTTCATACTCCGCCATGTTGTTGGTACAGTTGAAACATAGCCGGGCAGTGAGTGGAGTATGAGTACCTTGAGGAGATATGATGATGGCGCCGATACCATTACCCAAGGCGTTGGATGCTCCGTCAAAGTGCATAGACCATCGGGATCCTGGTTCAGGTCCTTCATCCGGTCCAGGTACTTCACAATCAGTTACTATCATGATGCTTTCATCCGGGAATTCAAAGTTCATTGACTGATAGTCATCTACGGCTTGATGTGCCATGTGGTCTGCCAATACACTTCCCTTGATGGCTTTCTGGGTCGTATACTGAATGTCGTATTCCGTCAAGATCATTTGCCATCTTGCAATTCTCCTAGACAGAGCAGGCTTTTCGAATATGTACTTTATAGGATCCATTTTTGAGATCAACAAGGTAGTGTGAGTCAGCATATACTGTCTCAGCCGACGAGCAGCCCATACCAAAGCGCAGCAAGTTTTCTCAAGCAGTGAGTATCGGGTCTCACAGTCGGTAAACTTTTTGCTAAGGTAATAAATGGCATGCTCTTTTCGGCCGGACTCGTCATGCTGCCCCAGCACACACCCCATTGAGTTGTCGAGTACTGTCAGATATAGTATCAGAGGTCTCCCTTCAACCGGTGGCATAAGGATAGGTGTTTCTTGGAGATACTCTTTGATTTTGTCAAAAGCAGCCTGACATTCATCGTTCCAGCGTACTACCTGATCTTTCTTCAGCAGCTTAAAGATTGGTTCACATGTAGCAGTTAGATGTGAGATGAACCGAGCGATGTAATTCAGACGTCCTAAAAAGCCTCTGACTTCCTTCTCTGTCCTGGGAACTGGCATCTCTTGAATAGCTTTGACCTTAGCAGGGTCCACTTGAATACCTTTATCACTGACCACGAAGCCTAGCAATTTTCCTGATCTTACCCCGAAGGTGCACTTGTTCGGGTTCAATCTCAGCTTGTATAGTTTCAACCGGTCAAACAACTTCTGCAGATGATCTAGATGCTCTCCCTCAGTCTGGGACCTTGCAATCATGTCGTCAACATACACCTCTATCTCATGATGGATCATGTCATGAAATAAAGCAACCATGGCACGTTGGTAGGTTGCCCCAGCGTTCTTCAGTCCAAAAGGCATGACCTTGTAACAGAAGGTGCCCCACTGAGTAACAAATGTAGTCTTTTCCATATCTTCAAGTGCCATCTTTATCTGATTGTAACCTGAAAAACCATCCATGAAAGAGAACACCTTGTGCTGAGCTGTATTATCAACAAGGACATCAATGTGAGGTAAGGGGAAGTCATCTTTGGGGCTGGCCCTGTTCAAATCCCTGTAGTCGACGCACATTCTGACCTTACCGTCCTTCTTAGGTACCGGCACCACGTTAGCAACCCACTGAGGGTAAGAAGTCACTGCAAGGAACCCAGCATCAAACTGTTTCATAACCTCGGCCTTAATCTTCTCGGACATCTCTGGACGCATCCGACGGACCTTTTGCTTAACTGGAGGGCAGTCTTCCTTAGTTGGCAAGTGATGGACCACAATATCGGTATCCAACCCTGGCATGTCTTCGTAGGACCAGGAAAAGATCTCCATATCATCATGTAACATCTTGGTTAACCGTTGCTTCACGCTGAGCTCTAGGTTGGCACCAATCTTTACCTCTTTCCTGTCTGCCTCAGTACCCAAGTTTATGGTTTCCACTGGCTCTTCATGGGGTTGAATTGCCCTCTCTTCCTGAAGCAACAGTCTTGCAAGCTCGCCAGGCACTTCGCAATCATCTTCACCTTCGTCTTCGGCTAAGTTGATCGGATTTTCGAAGTCATAATTGGCAGTAGCAGAGTTGTTATCAGTGAGATCCAGAGTGGATTGGAACCTGTATGAGTGAGTGTGTGTGTAAATACAGCTATTTTGAAAATTATGTAAAGGAAAAGAAAGACAGAAAAGGAGCACAATATTTGCAATGCGAAAATACGTCCAAGATTTTCATTCATGATATATGAAATGACAGTTTGTATGCCCTCACAAATAGAACCACGGTGCCTCGGGTAAGACACCGGGCCATAGAGTTTATCATTGTTTATTACAAAATAACGAAACAAAGAAATTTATTACTTAGTAACAAGAGAAACAGGGAGGTTGTCTTTTGCGCTCCAATTGTTAAGTCCACTGTCGGTTGTAGGGTAAATCCAGCTATCAAACTCAGCTTCATCAACCTCCTCTTCGTCCCCAATAGCATTAACTCCATGAGTAGGCAGGGGAGCTGTCACTACGTTAGGCTTCTCAGATGCCTCAAACTGTACCTCCTTGGCGTCAATAAGGTCCTGCAGCTTGTTCTTTAACGCCCAACAGTCATCGGTAGAGTGCCCCGGGCTATCTGAATGGTAAGCACAACGAGCATTCGGGTTGTACTTGGGAGATGTTATATTTGGGAACTTTGGCGCCTCCCTGACCGTCACCAGATTGGTGGATAGTAACTGTGGCAGGATCTGCGATAGGGTCATGCTTAAGCGGATAAACTCCCTCCGGGGTCTTTCAGCCCTTTGAGGATTATTTGGCCGGGGAGCGGCAGCAGGCTTAGCGATCATCACCGCATTGACAGATTGGCGGTGCTCAGGTCTCTCTGATTTCCTGGAACCATATACGGCACTAGACTCCTTTTTGAATGGTTTCTTTTCCGAACTAGACGATGCACCCTTCGCAATCTTTCCAGACTTTAACCCAGCTTCAATTCTCTCTCCAGTTAGAATCAAATCAGTGAACCCAGCAGAAGAATTCCCAATGAGATGGTTGAAAAATGGCCCAGATAGGGTCCCCAAGAACATGTCCACCAGCTCCCGATCAGTCAATGGTGGCTGCACCCTGCCAGCCAGGTCTCTCCACTTCTGAGCGTACTCCTTAAAACCTTCGCTTGCACCTAATGACATACCCTGGAGTTGGGTACGTGTGGGGGCAAGGTCGGCATTATATTGATACTGCTTGTAGAAAGCAGTAGCCAACTCCTCCCAGTTACGAACCTTGGTCCCATCCAGCTGATAGAACCATTCGAGATGAGTCCCTGAAAGACTCTCCTGGAAGAAGTGGATCCATAAATTCTTATCCGCAGAGTACGGCTGAATTTTCCGAACATAGGACCTTAGATGCAGCTTGGGACAAGACGCCCCGTCATACTTAGAGAAGGATGGTGCTTTGAACTTGTGAGGGATGATCACACCAGTCGACAAACCCAGATCTCCGAAATCCAGCCCAGGTACCTGTTGAACCTCCATAGCCTTCAACCTGTCCTCCAATTGCTTATATCTGTCGTCTGCAGGAGGGTACTGCTCTTCATCAAAATCTGTCTCGTTGTCGGAGACTACCGGACTAGGAACCCTTGCTTCTGCCTGAGGAGAATTCTTGTCAACAGAAGAACCAGCCTCTTCCTGTTGCAGAGTATTGTTAAACCTTCGGCCCGAGTTGAACAGAACAGTTCTTCTCTTCTTCTTCTTCTCCTTCTTCAGGAGCATAGCCTTCAGTTCTTCTTGGCCTTGAGCCAAACCCTTGATCAGTTCCTGGAATTGTGCATTCTGCACCTGAAGAGCCTTGATTGATGTCTCGGTTGATGCAGAGTCGGTATTCATGATGCTGAAATAAACAGCGAAGAACTGTAAGCAACCTGAAAGGAGGAAAAACCTGCTATGCACATGATGTATGAAATGCGTATGCAATGCATTCAAGGGTTCGAAAGTTCAAATTTGTTGTAGACAAAAAGGAACACACGTTATCATTAAAGAAATCATTGTTTAATACATCAGAGCCTCATGGGCAAAAGTACAAAAATCAAATCAATCCCAAAATACACTGCGCATCCTCTTTGGAGCTATGTAGGTGTTGAGATTCCTCTCCTCATGCAACAGGCGAGTGAGCTCCAAGACCTTCTTTTCACTGGCATGTAGACTAGTCTCAAGAGAATTCCGTTCTTCCTTAAGCTGGACCCAGCTCTTCTGCATCTCTTCCCAGGATGTGGGCATATCAGGGTGCTGAATAGTGTAGGACACTTCTCCTTCCAAGACTGGTTCTTTGATTACTGGGAGCATATGAGGATAAGGCATTACTAACTTCTGGGAGCGGGCTCGTACCCACTTGAGATAAGGTTCCAACGGGATGGAATTCTTGTGCCCCAGTGTCTTGCTGTCTATCCTACTGGGCATCCTCCAAGCTCTGATAAATCTCTGGCGAAGTCCTTGAGTATCATTGTCGAAGTCAAAAACTATGTCAGGGATTAACATGTCATGAGGACCATCCCTCCGAGCATAACCAAACTGTCTCCAAGCCAGGCATGGGCTATAAGTAATACCTCCTCTGATTCCAAGTAAAGGAACATTAGGGTACTCCCCGCAACGATCGATGATAGTGACATCTTCTCTGGACCTAGGGCACCAATGTATATCTGCATGTGTAAGAGTCATCAACCGTTGTGACCATCTCAAACCCCGCTCATTCTTCAAGGTTGATTGTGGAAGGTGCGAAATAAACCACCTTCCCAGGAGAGGAGTGCAACACATAAGGACACCTCTTTTTCTCATGGTTCGAGTGTAACATGAGTGAAGGATGTCCCCCAGCAACGTAGGTATAGGATTCCTGGACCTAAAGATCTGAACAGCACTGATATCTATAAGCTGGTCTGGGTTAGGGAACAACACCAAACCATAGACAAGGAGGGCCACAACCTCTTCAAAAGCTTGCAAGTCAAGGGAGTTCCAACATTCATGGGCTTTTTCAAACAGAAACCTGGCTAAGAACCCTTTGATACCACTTCTAACTTCCCAATGTCCCTTGAGGTCAGATGACTGTAGGTGCAAGGCTTTAGCAATCTCTTCAAGCTTAGGTTCCTTTTCTGTACCGTTGAAGGGTAGCTGATCAAGGATAGGGATCTTCAGGAGCCGGGAGAACTCCTCCAATGTAGATACCAACTGATAGTCCAAGAAGGTAAAACAGTGATGCAGAGGATCAAAGAACTGGAACAGGACCTTTATCATATCTTCCTCAATGTTGGTGTTGACCAAGCTGATGAGGCTTCCATGCCTTTCACTGAATGAAGAGTTCTCGGGAATCCTGGATATAAGCTCCTTAAGCTGAGGAGGGATCCTTACAAGACTGATTTGAATTGTCTTTCTACGAACAGTTTCCATGTCCTACAAAACAAGAACAAAGATGAAAATTCGAACCCCTGAAATGGTTAGTCAATGCATATGATGCTGGATGATGTCATGATGCTATGATTAAATACACCACAGATATTTACAAAGCCAAACATGTAAGGCACACAAGGCACACAAGACAAGCCCTTAGGGTTTAAGGCCAGCATGGGGTCTGGGTAGTACCCTCTTGAAGTTGGTGGGTTCAACCTGTCCTAATCAAAGTAACCGGGTTCTAAGGTTCCCAATATCACGGGATTGCTTTCATTGTTCATCGTTTCGATTTAGCCACTGAACTGGCGACCGAAATATTCCAGGAAAGCAACCCTCAATTGAGTGTAGTATCGAGTATCAACCAACCTCGGACTGCACCAAAGTCAGTTATCTCATTACCCTAAAGAGGCCAAGATAGTTCAATTAAGGTTCCTAAGGTCTGTTGATGCTTCATGACACCACGCGGAGGCCCCGTACTCTCCTTGACTGAACTCAAGGGTTACCGGTACACACCAAAGTGCCACATCAACGTAGCAAACTGTTTCAACCATGTCGGTATACCCCGCACAGTTCCCTTACAGCCTTGTTGCTACTTTCTAAGAAGGTATCCCTAGATCCGGTTTAGGATCTATAGAACTCCCAAGCAACCCACAATTTAAAGCACACAAGGAAAACAATTGAAAACACAGTTATGAACTAGCCCTAAGGTACACCCCACTTTAAGTTTATTCCCCAGCAGAGTCGCCAGTTCTGTGATCGGTGGATCTGGAACTGACTGTTTAACGCTGGCTCGCGAAATGTCGCGGAAGCAAGAGTCGCCACCGTCTTTTATTTTCTCCAAATGGAAAGGACAAAAGCACAGAAAAATTCCTTATAGAGATTGCTCTCGGTTCGGGAGGTAGGTTATAGAAAGGGAAGGTGTTAGCACCCTTTCTATCCATGGTTATCCATGGGCTCTTAGATACTTGCTCATTGTGTTTTCAAAAATGGTTTGTTTGCTTTTCAATTGTGGGTTTTAAAAAGTTTCTTTGAAAATTTCAGTTCGACTCTTGTATCGGTCCTCAAGAGTGTTTGAAAAATGCTTTCGAAAGCTTTTTGAAAATGTGTTGGTGTGAAAAGTATTTTTGATTTGTTTTGTTTTGAATTAGAGCAAGTATCCACGAGTCGTCTACCTACCCTAAGGAATTAGTCTGTGTAAATGTCCTTAAGGTAATGCCATCCCACCATTGAGAGGTAGGTAGCATCACCGTTGGAGGTGTTCGGGTCGATTCGAGGTTCGGGACATGGTGATCACCAGAGCAATGGGAGGACACCTTAGAAGCTACCCTCATGCCAGGTTCCCGGATCATGAGGACTTACTAAGACATCCTCTACTCGACGATCACCTTTCGAGGCAAGGCAATAGTGAGGCGTACCCTAGGGGTGGTGTGTGCGATTTGTGTGTCGTTTTCATTTGTATTTGTCTTGTCATGTTATTGGTGTTCTACGCTTGTTTTTATTTTTGTCCATACATTCTTTCATGCCATTATTAACAGTTAAGAATATTTGCGATGAAAAGTAAATCTAAAGCTATTACAAATGGCGCGGGTCCACATCGCCAAAATTAACCAGGACCCGATTTGACGAAAAATAAAAGAAATTAAAAGAATTAACAGTGCAAGAAGTAATTACAAGGCTTCGGGAGAGGTACATAATTATTTAAATGACATAAAATAAATATGCGAATAAATAAGAAATTAAGAACGTAACGAGGGCGTTGGACCCTTTTGCAAAATTAAAATTAATGATGGAATTAATTAATCAAAATGAAGCAAGAATTTGTTTTTTTTGGTTTTTTAATATTTTAGGATTTAATAGAAAAAAAGAGAGAATTAATTAAAATTAAAATAAAATGTTAAACCTAATTCTAATTATTTTTTAAGTTATTAAGAAAACATTGGAGTTTTTTAACCTAAATGAAACCCTAATTAACTTACAATTTTAATTATGAAAATAAATAAGACAAATAATATTATTGTGAAAAAGAAAAATCAAAAGGAATAAAACAATTATTAAACCTATTTCTATATTTTTTGTATTTTGTTATTAAAAGAAATTAAAATTACAACCTAATTAAAACTAAATAATTACATGTGAATTTATTTATAAAAATATTAAAACAAGAATATTTATAGTATTTTTTTATCTTTTTTCTGATTTTTATGCATTTTTTATATTTTTGTAAAAATAATTAATTAAAGCAAAACAATAAAGAAAATAAAATAATAATTGAAAATAAAATATAAGGAAAATTGAGAAAATTGCAAACCAGGGGGGTGGTAGTCCCAAATTAGGAGGTTTGGCCTTAGTAATTCAGGCCCAATGCTCTGAGGCCTTTTTTTGACTTTCATGGCTTGCGTGCATCAACGTTGACTGGACCTCATGCTGTTCCTCAATCCTGAGCCTTTGATCTGATTCCATGGGACGCGTGGCTGGCTTGATATGATGAGTGTATGGTAGTCCACAATATTATGCTTGCACCTGAATATCCTTTGAAAAAAATATATGGAAAGTGTGGGGACCTGGGATCGAACCCAGGTCCTGAATATCACCACTCACGCCCTCCACCACTCAGGCCATTGGCTTTCTTTGTATATTAATCAACAAATAATAAATATAATGCAAATATGACAATTAATGGATTTCTGGCGCGAAATTTTGAATGAGCCAATCCCCGCTTGACATTGCATCGTCTTCTTCATCGTTTCATTCTTCCTGAAAAATAACAAACATTTAACGGGGGTTTTGAACCCCCTCAAAACAAGCTTAATTCAATAATAGCGACTAGGCCCTGAAGGCTTATAAATTGAGCGCGAGCATCTCAATCTGTTCGTTCCAACCTGCAGATTTCATTCACGGCATTATTACATCTTAATTTTATAGGAATTGAAAACGCCCAATTTGAAAACCTTGGAACCCTAAGTATCTCTAATGGCGAATTCTCCTATAGGGCATGAAACTTCAATTAAACCATGCAGTTAGTTTGTAAACATCACCCTGAATATAAAAACAACAACGAAATATGTTAAAGATGCATGGATAATGGAAAGCAGTTTTGAAATTTCCTCTACCAATTTCAATGGCAATCTTGCGTTTCCTTGAGTATGGGACTTGGGGAATGATTCAGTTAGCTTCAGGGGAACACAAGGAAGCTTTTGCAATTGGTCTCGTGCTTTGAATCAACCTAGAACCTGCTTTTCAGTGTTTTGCTTTTTGGCAAAAATTTCAAGTTTTTAATGGGGTTTCTAGCGCAGCTCAGTGTCTAGCATGATTAGGGTTGTGTTCTAGCATTTGTACTGAGTCCATTAGGTTAACAAAAAACAATCAAATCCATGGCATTCATTGTTTTTGAAAATTTGATTTCTTAAGATCTTTTCCATATCTTTTCCATGTATTCTTGTGCCAATTATGATCAATTTGCTCCAAATCTTTCCTTATTGACTTAGGCACGAAATCTTGAGGCTGAAATATGTACAAAAAGATTTGAAAACTTAGGTTAGTATTTTTCCTATATTTAATTTGATTTAAATGAATTAATATAAATAAAAATTCAAATAAATAAATAAAAAATGAGAAAATACTTCCCTTTGGGCCAAGTGGTCGTGCATGTGTCAGGGATGATGAATCATGGAAGAAAAATGGGCCCATTAGCAATTTTAGGTCATTTGAATCAATGTTGACTTTTCAAAATATCCAAAAATTTCCCAACTTCCACAAGGCATAACTTGCTCAATGTTTAAGCTTTTCTCATGTTCTTGGACATTTTGGAAAGGTCTTTGAGTCCTCTAACCAATGCCTTTGGTCCCATGTCATTTTGATTTACCAATCTCAAGTTATGGCCTTTGACTTAAAGTCCCTTTTTGTTGACTTTTGAAAATGACCTATAATGTTGAAATTGATAACTTTTTGTGAGAGCATTTCTTGGACTTGAAGTATGAAGATGAGTTGTAGGAAATGTCTTTCTCTTCAAAATGAGCTTTGGATGGAATTTTTCTGATAATCCATGTGAAAGTTATGCCCTGGTCAATTTCAGTTGACTTTTTCAGCTGTCCAAATAAGGAAACTTTTGCATTTTGATGATTTCTGAGCCAAATTTTGAGAATCATGATCAAGCATTGATCAAATGATGTTTGTGGCTTCAAAATGATATGTTGACCAAAAATTTGAACTTTTGACTGTCAAATGACCATTTTACCCCTACAGTTGACTGTAGTGCAATTAGGGTTTTGACTGTGCAGTTTTGTGCTGAATGTCTTGAAACTTGGTATGAGGATGCTTGACCATATTTGTAGGCATGTGAGACTTGATTGGGCCTTTGAAAACTTCAATTTCTTGATCAGAACACAAACCCTAGTTTTGACTGTATAGGAGACCTTTGCACTGTGCAACCCTTGGGGAATTTTAAAGCATGGCTTGGCAATTTCTTGAAAAATATGGGAGGGAAAATTTTGGGGTGCAACACCGGTGAATCGAAAACCCGAAAGGGCGATTCAGGAAAAAATTAGGGATAAAAACAAAAAAAATCTGTACACCCGGCAAGTTGAAAACCCGAAAGGGCGGCTTGGGCAAAAAGGGGTTTCCCGGTGGATGGAAAACCCGAAAGGGCGATTCAGGCAAAAGTTAGGGAATTAAAGCGTATGACTATGTCTCGTCGGATCACTTCAAGGACAATCTCTTCATCAACCGGTTCCAGGCTTCTGATCAGTCCAGTCATCGTCAAACAAAGCATTGAATGGACAGATATTCAGAGTTGAGAAAGCTATAGCGGAATGGAATCCCATGGAATTATTTCACATAGCCATCCTTATTTTGTATAAATCTTTCAAATATTTACGACAAAATCCTCTTACTAGGATGATTGTCTCCTTTGTACAAATATACTCATAGAAAATCAATACAAATACTTTTCCCAGAAATTTGTGTCATTTCCCTTTCTTTGCTCTTGCACTGTTTGTTTTATTTTGAGAAACGTCCAATGTTTTGTTAAATAGGCATATGCATTTGAAACATAATCATTTCCTTATGAGTCAAGAAAGAGGATTACTAATAGGTCAAGGAAACAGTTGGATGTCTTGATACCCTTTCGAAGGAAACCCCCCGGTAGATTTGGAATCCATATCCCTAGCAAGTCTTGAAGCTTACCCCCAGTAGACTCTGGAAACTTATCCCCTGCAGAGAACAGACGTCTCCCCCGAGTTTTATTCAAAGTTTTTCCTCATAAGGGCTTATAACTGGGTTATCCTCAACTAACTGCCACGAAAGACCGCTCTCGCCAAATTTATTCCTATCCCCAGCGGAGTTCATCAAAATTTCCCAGCATAACGTACCAATACAATCCCCAGCCAGAGAATCCTCCGAAATTCAATGCCCTTCAAAGTTTAAATTTCAGTATTCCCAGCCGAGCTAAAACTTCAAAATTGTCAATCCCCGGCGAAGCCAGACTAACGAACCTTGTCCCCACAGAGTTTTAGGAGAGCAAATCTTGAGTTCCCCAGTGAAGTCGCCAGAAAGATTTCCCTCCAGGCTGAAGTTTCTCAGTCTTACCTCTCCAGCATGAGTCTATTTGGAACTCCCCAGTAGAAGTCATCAGGAATTCCCCAGAAGATTGGTATGCAGCCCAAACTCCCTATTCTCCAGCAACAACCAGGAATTATTCTCCCCAGCAGCAGTCAAGATACTTTTATCTTCGGCCATCTCGGATTCATCTATCCTTTGCAAGACAGCTCTCCAGCTTACATATGCTTCCACTTACATTCATATCATATAACATATATTGTATCATGCATCATGACATTGCATACAATTAACTCTTTATCTTTTCAGGTAAGATCAGTCGACAGACTAAAATCATTACTTCAAGATTTCTGAAAACAGTTTACGGGTTCTCCAAGTAACGGATGTTAACCTATCGCTTGTTCAGTTTCTTCTCAAGACTTCTGAAAACAGTTTATGGATTCTTCCCAACAACGGATGTTAATCTACCAACTTGTTCAGATGCAACCTTTGAAAATAGTTTACGGACGCTTCCCAACAACGGATGCTGCTCTATTGCTTATTCAACTTCAAGACTTCTGAAAACAGTTTATGGATTCTTCCCAACAACGGATGTTAATCTACCAACTTGTTCAGATGCAACCTTTGAAAATAGTTTACGGACGCTTCCCAACAACGGATGCTGCTCTATTGCTTATTCAACTTCAAGACTTCTGAAAACAGTTTATGGATTCTTCCCAACAACGGATGTTAATCTACCAACTTGTTCAGATGCAACCTTTGAAAACAGTTTACGGACGCTTCCCAACAACGGATGCTGCTCTATTGCTTATTCAACTTCAAGAATTCTGAAAACAGTTTATGGATTCTTCCCAACAACGGATGTTAATCTACCAACTTGTTCAGATGCAACCTTTGAAAACAGTTTACGGACGCTTCCCAACAACGGATGTTGCTCTATTGCTTATTCAACTTCAAGACTTCTGAAAACAGTTTATGGATTCTTCCCAACAACGGATGTTAATCTACCAACTTGTTCAGATGCAACCTTTGAAAACAGTTTCCGGACGCTTCCCAACAACGGATGCTGCTCTATTGTTTATTCAACTTCAAGACTTCTGAAAACAGTTTATGGATTCTTCCCAACAACGGATGTTAATCTACCAACTTGTTCAGATGCAACTTTCGAAAACAGTTTACGGATGCCTCCAGGTACGGATGTCAATCTATTGCTTATTCAAGCCCCAGTTCGGAGATGGTTCAAAACACGGACACCTTTCTGATTTTTATTCCAGATGGCATCTTTAAGCCCATCTCCAGATGGCATCTCTAAGCCCATCCCCGACAAAATTCTGCCACCCATCCAGATGGCATCTTTAAGCCCATCTCCAAATGGCATCTTTAAGCCCATTTCCGCATCCATTGCTTTGACGAGTGCAAATTTAAGGGCACTCTAGTGTCCAATCTCCTTTTACCTTCGAGTCGCGAAAGGCAAGATTGCCAATCTAACTCTTCAGGTTCAAGAAGATTGAACAGGGGCAACTGTTGTACCCCAAAATTTGCCCTCTCTTTCTTCAGGAAACCATCTTGGATTTTCAAGGTCCCTCTGAAACAAATCCAAGTCCTGAGTTATCTTTTTGCCCAAGCAAGCCACTTACAAGAGCAAGATGATCTCACAAGCTCCAAAAACAACGCCTTTATCTTGAGAAAAAATCAAATTCTAAGTACTTGGAACGTTTCTCTAAAAATGAGTGTTTAAGAAAAAATCAGCGCTTCAGAACTTCTGGACCAATTCCAGGTAAAAACGGTCAGGAGTTGCCAGCTTGGCTCAGCATGGTCAGAAGTTGGCTTTTCAGCAGCTACATCAGTTCAATCAGAAGTTGTAAACGTGGTTCAGTATGTAAGCCTCAAACAGAACATGCCCCTTCAGCAGTTACACAAGCTCAGTCAGAATTTGCTAAAGGAATGCAAGAGAGGCAGGAAAGTCTGAAGGTTCCTGCAGAACATGCCAAATTCAGAAGATGAAGAGGTCAGAAGAGTGGGTGTTACACTGATACAGAATCTCTAAGTCCAGGAGGTCCAGAAGTAAATCCAAGGAACGTATCAGAAAATCAGGAGAATCTCCAGAGCTTACTAAAACAACAGGAAGCCAAGGCCAGAGCATGGTTTACGCTGTTGATTCAACGTTGGTTCCCATTACCAGAATTTTGATGTTGATAGGTCTTATCACCATTTAATGCCCATTAATGCTTCCAACCACTCCTGAACAGTCACGTGTGGGCTGGAAAACGCTTTTGTGCAGATTCTGGCATGGGTCTACACGCCACCGCCCACTTCAGAGGTCACTTCTCCCCAATCTACGCCTGCTGCTGCAGCCTAGGCTGAAGGCTATCTGTTATCACAACTTCCCAGGAATTTCTGTCAAAGAACAAATTCAAACTCTGTTGGCGCTTTAATGTTCAAGGCATCCATAAGAACTTTGCCTATAAATAGAAAGTCTTCACCACTGTAAAAGGGGGTTCAAGGAAAGGAAACAGAAAAATTGCTAAGTGAGAAACAGAACTCTTAGCAACATAGCGTTCTGAAACTCTGCCAAAATCTCCAGCTTGTTTCATAAACTTTGAGTTTCTCACCTTCAAACCTCATCAAATACCCAGTTTTTCTTTGTGAACCAAAAGACACCCTTTCCAAACTTCTGACCATACGTACGTATACACCTTTACTTCCCCCTTTCAAAGAAAATCTGTCCAGAACACCACCAGAGCCAAAAGCTAACTTTCACCCACCAACTTTTCCAACAGTCAGGTAAGCACCTGCTGACCTTCATCACACTGTTAAGCATCATCAGTTGTGCATACTCAAATAAACATAATGTAAATATCATATTGTTGCTGTTTATGTTCTGAGGATTTTCATACCTCAGAACGTTCTGAGCCAGTATAAGACTTGCCTGTGACCTTGTTGGTTCTGGCCTCTGAAACATTTTTATATTTGTTGGATCTGTTCCAAATATGTTTCCTGTTTTGTGGAGTAACAACAGAATTGCAGATGTTCTGGTTAGTACAGGGAAAAGCCAAGTGCTGACTTTGACGTTAGCACATCTGAAGCCTGTTTTGTTGTCAATGATATCAGAACCTCTGAGAGTTATTGCCTTTTCAGCAGAATCAGAACTTCTATTTTCTCCACTAACAAACTTCTGTCTTGCAGCGCAGGGGAATCAGAACTTCTGGTTTCCCCACTAACGTGGTTCTGTTTTGAAGGTGCCAGAGTCAGAAGTTCTGACTCATACAGTTTAACCAAGAGGTTGATCATCTGGCAGCGGATCTGAGTCAGAACTTCTGATGACCTCCCAGCAGCGCGCAGGCTCCCTCTCTCTTTCTATCTATCTTGTTTTTTGCTATTTTCTTTTTTGTCTATTTTTCTCGTTGAACCCCCCATGTACAAATGTGTATCCCCCTCCCCTAATTATTGTAATAGCGTAGGATTTTACATTTCCGCTTCTTATTGCTAGTAATTAGGGCGTGTATGGCAAGATAAAATCAATGAAATAGAAAAAAACCTAATTCAAAGAAAAACTCTTGTATGCAATAAAACACATTCGTACACTAACACCCCTAGGGTTACATCCACTTGTTTCCTTCAAATAAATGGGCCATATTGCATGTTAGGTTTCTTTGGGTAAAACAAACAATCAAATGATCATAGTCCCTCGATGACGCTTTCGAAAAGTCGCCTAAAATGATCAAGTCCCTTTCAAAGAGAAATTGCCCAAAGAGACTTAGCACTATTGCAATTATGGTCTAAACGATGACCCGCGCCCGTCCCTTTCACCTCCTAAGGCAAGATTGTCCACCAAATGCAATGGTGAAACAAGATTGTCAAAAGGTTTAAAACATAACAAAAATCTTTAAGAAAACTTTAGGGTAGATAAACTCTTAAGTACTTGTCAATTTGCAAAGAAAACACTTGCCTAAATTCAAACCACACTTCACAAATACTTTCCAAACTAACTTTCAAAAAACCTTGGAACATCTTTTCAAAAGACAAAACACCTTTTGTAAAACATTCGAGTAAAGAATTGTTACAAGGGTAGCCTATACAAGGCATCTTTTCAAAACATTTTCAAAACCACACCAAGCACCATTTCAAACAACCAAGGCAAGTTGATCTAAGCAAGTACCTAAGAGCCCATGGATAACCATGGATAGAAAGGGTGCTAATACCTTCCCTTTCTATAATCTACTCCCCGAACCCAAGAAAAATCTCAAAGGTTTTTGCTGTGCTTTTTAAACCTTTCCTTAGGATAAAATAAAAAGTCGGTGGCGACTCTTGCTCAACCGAAACATTTGCGAAAATAAACGTAAAACCCTAGTCAGTTCTCCCACCGTATCACAAAGGGGATTGTGTTTTTGACAGACACATGCCATGTTGCATAGGTATGAATCCTTTCTTGGAATCATGCATATTAAAGCGTCTCAACACATTTTCTATGTATGTACTCTGACTTAGGCCAAGCAGTTTTTGTGACCTATCTCTATAGATCCCGATTCCTAATATATAGGCTGCTTCACCTAGGTCCTTCATTGAAAATCATTTCTCTAACCAAGTCTTCACTTGTTGCAAGGTAGGGACATCGTTTCCAATGAGTAATATGTCATCTACATATAATACCAGGAATACGATCATGCTCCCACTAACCTTCTTGTAGACACAAGGCTCATCTTCATTCTTGATGAATCCATATTGTTTTACTGTTTCATCAAAACGAAGATTCCAGCTTCTGGAAGCTTGCTTCAATCCATAAATTGATCGTTGTAACTTACATATCTTTTGGGCTTCTTCTGGTATGTCAAATCCTTCAGGTTGTGTCATGTACACATCCTTAAGAAGATTCCCATTAAGGAAAACAGTTTTGACATCCATCTGCCATATTTCATAATCATGATATGCAGCGATAGCAAGTAAAATCCGAACATATTTAAGCATTGCAACTGGTGAAAAGGTTTCATCATAGTCAACCCCATGAATTTGTTTATAGCCTTTTGCAACCAGTCTTGCCTTATAGGTATGTACCTTACCATCCATGTCAGTCTTCTTTTTGAAGACCCACTTGCATCCTATAGGGTTAACTCCTATAGGAGGCTCTACCAAGGTCCAAACCTGGTTTGTGTACATGGAATCCATTTCAGATTTCATGGCTTCTAGCCACTTCTCGGACTCAGGACCAGTTATGGCCTCTTGGTAGGTCACTGGCTCATCTTGATCCATGAGTAATACATCACCCTGATCACTTATGAGATATCCATATCTCTCAGGTTGTTGACGTATCCTGCTTGACCTACGCTGGTCTTGTTCTACTTGAGCAGGTTGCTCTTCCACAACTACTTGTGTTTCCTGCTCTAATTCCTCCATAGGTGTATCAATGCTTTGTGGTTCTTGAATTTCTTCAAGCTCTATTTTCCTCCCACTGATTCTTTTGGAAATAAAATCCTTTTCCAGAAAAACTCCAGTTCGAGCGACAAACACTTTGCCCTCAGAAGGATTGTAGAAGTAATACCCTCTTGTTTCTTTAGGATACCCCACAAATAAGCATTTGTCAGATTTGGGCTCAAGCTTAGTTGAAATTTGTCGTTTCACATAAACTTCGCAACCCCAAATCTTCATGTAAGACATATGTGGTTTCTTACCACTCCATATCTCATATGGTGTCTTCTCAACCTTTTTGGATGGAACCCGGTTAAGTGTGTAAGCTGCAGTCAATAGTGCATGTCCCCAAAAGGAGTTCGGAAGATCGGCGTGACTCATCATGGATCGGACCATGTCTAACAAGGTTCGATTTCTTCTCTCAGATACACCATTCCATTGTGGTGTTCCGGGAGGAGTAAGTTGGGATAAAATCCCACATTCCTTTAGATGGTCATCAAACTCTAGGCTTAAATATTCACCGCCTCGATCTGATCGAAGAACTTTAATATTCTTACCTAGTTGGTTTTGTACTTCATTCTTGAATTCCTTGAATTTTTCAAAGGTTTCAGATTTGTGTTTCATTAAATACACATAACCATATCTACTGAAATCATCAGTAAATGTGATAAAGTATTGAAAACCTCCTCTGGCTGGTATGTTCAGTGGTCCACATACATCAGTATGTATGAGGGCCAAAAGATCATTAGCCCTTTCACTTTTTCCTGTGAATGGGGACTTTGTCATCTTTCCAATTAAACAAGATCTGCATGTCTCATATGATTCATAATCAAAAGAGTCCAAGAGTCCATCTTTATGGAGTTTGGAAATGTGTTTCTCATTTATGTGGCCTAAGCGACAGTGCCAAAGGTAGCTTGGATTTTACTCATTAGGTTTAATCCGTTTAGTATTAATGTTATAAATTGGCATTTCAAGATCAAGGACATATAGTCCATTGTTCATTTGTGCAGAAGCATAGAATATATCATTCAAATAAATAGAGCAACAATTGTTCTTTATTATAAATGAAAAACCAAACTTGTCCAAACAAGAAACGAAAATAATATTCCTACTAATTGCAGGTACATAATAACAGTTCTCTAACTGAATTATTAAACCACTAGGTAAAGTCAAAACATAAGTTCCTACGGCTAAAGCAGCAACCTTTGCTCCATTTCCAACTCGTAGGTCAACTTCACCTTTTGCCAAATCTCTACTCCTTTTTAGCCCCTGCACATTAGTACAAATGTGAGAACCGCATCCAGTATCTAATACCCATGATGCAGAAGTAGATAAATTAATTTCAATAACAAAAATACCTAAATTTGAAGTCCCTACTCCATTGTTCATATCTTCCAGGTACTTTGGGCAGTTTCTCTTCCAATGTCTGGTCTTACCGCAATGGAAGCAAGTGCCCTCCTTTGCTATGCCTCCACTAGGCTTCAAAGCAGGAACAATAAGTTTAGGCTTGGAAACTTCCTTGCCTTTCCCTTTACCAACCTGCTTGGTAGGCCTCTTGTTCAGCTTCTTTCCATTACTGACCATCAGAATGGACTTCCCTTTTGTCTTCATATTCTGCTCAGCAGTTTTCAACATGCTTAGCAATTATGGAAGACTCTTATCCATGTCATTCATGTTGAAATTCATGACAAACTGATTAAAGCTATCTGGAAACGATTGCAAGATAAAATCAGTTGCAAGTTCCTTTCCAAGCGGAAACCCTAACCTTTCAAGGTTCTCCACATACCCAATCATTTTGAGTACATGGGGACCTACAGGGTTTCCCTCAGATAACTTGCTGTTAAAAAGGGCCTTTGAAACCTGAAACCTCTCATTTCTTGCCTTCTCTTGATAGAGCATTTTCATTTGTCCGATCATATCGAACAATGACATGTTCTCGTGTTGCTTTTGAAACTCCGAGTTCATAGTAGCTAGCATGAGACAAGCGGCTTCGTTAGCATCATCAAAATTCTTCTTATAAGCATCTCTTTCTTCCTTAGGTGTCGAACTAGGCGGTTCCTCTTCAGGAACAGGTGTCTCCAAGACATACAGCTTCTTATCGTGCTTGAGGACAATCCTCAGATTTCGGTGCCAATCCAGGAAACTTGTCCCAGACAAATTTTCCTTATCTAGGATTGATCGCAAAATATGGTTGTTTGTTGTCATGGTAATCTACAAAAAAAATGAAAATATAAGTATCATTAAAACAACATATTTAATTAGGCCTTTAATCAAATATGCTCCCACTATTTTACTCAAACCAAATGACCCTCATCATTTGATTCGGAAAATCCCGTTGGAAGACTTTCTAGTGGGTCGAGATCCACATTTCACTTCGTTCTAAGTCAGTGTTAGGCTGATTACACAAAACTAGGTTATTTAGGTAGGAACTCCTTCCAAATGTATCTCATACAACTCTCGAATATTTTCAGTTGGGTGAATAACTCCTTATTCTAATTCATCATATGAATCATTCCGAACTCTTGCTTCTAAACATGTATAATCTTATTATAATATGTTTAGTTAAGTTTGACCCATTGTTTTAGCAGTTGGATATTACAACTATCCCATTGCACCTTACTAATATAGAACATGCACCTCGCGTAGGCGAAACCTACATTGTTCGATACTAGTCTTGATGAGTGCTAAAACTTGGAAAGCATGAACTTAATATTTAACTTGAGGGATTTTGTTATTAGTTTGATCTCACCGGCTTAACATGCAATTCGTCTCTCTCATGCATCAACATACAAACACATGCATCAATATACATAAAAGGATACGGTTATGGCCCCTAGCGCAATTGTTCTCCCAAGCCAATGAGAGAACCTAAGCTAACCTAATAACGATCTAAACTTCTCCAAACAAGATCTCCAAGGTTATCCTCCTTTGATATTGTACTCTTCTCTTTCTTCATAACATTACATTACATAAAAGAAACTCGTTTTACATACGAGGGAGTGAGATGAGAAAAGAAGTTACATCAAGAATTTTAGAGAGAGGCACGACACGCAGGCGGTATTTTACAATCCCAAAATAAAATAAAGGAAAAAAAACTAAGGCCATAACTTATCACCACAAGACAATAATAATAAACACACTTTTATTATTAGTTTAAATTTTGTTAATTAAAAAAAGGCAAATTAAATTTCGACGATTGATCACACTACGCAGAGTTAGCCGAACAATTCATTTGAAATCGATATCATTTTCGCACAACTCTTGTGCACTCACAACCCTAATCGCATAACTCTGCAACAACACAACCCTTGTGCCGTCATGAACCCTAATGCAACAGTTTCATGTTGTCAAACACATTTCGATTGATAATTCAGTATGATTAATCACATGCCATTGCTTCACCATACTAATGTCGGATTCCTAAGCATATGAACAGTGATCGGTCAAAGGAATAACAATCATCAAGTGTTTGAATGAACGAAACAAAAACAGTATATCCCATATACCATCGTTGCATCAGATTTACTTATATCATATGTTGTACCCCAAAATTTTCCCTCCCATATTCTTCAAAGTTTTGACAAGCATCATCTCAATTTGCTCAAGTCTACTCAAGGGTTGCACAGTTCAAACACCCTCCTAAGCCAGTCAAATTAGGGTTTTGGTTCTTACAAGGAAGTTGAGGTTTTCAATGGCTCAATCAAGTCCAATATGCCTATATACATTGTCAAGCATCTCCATTTCAAGTTTCAAGGCTCACAGCATCAAATTGCACAGTCAAAAGCCCTATCTGCTCAAACAGTCAACTGCAGGGGCAAAATGGTCATTTGGCAGTCAAAAGTCAAAATTTTTGGTCAATATCTTATTTTAAAGCCACAATCATCATTTGATCAAGTCTTGATCATGATTCCACAAGCATGGCTCAAAAATCATCAAGATGCCAAAAGTTTCTATTTTTGGACAGTTGAAAAGTCAACTGTAACTTGACCAAGGCATAACTTTTTCATGGTTCATCAGAAAAATCCCATCCAATGCTCATTTTGAAGGGGATGACATTTCCTACAACTCATCTTCACATTCCAAGTACAATAAATGCTCTCACAAAAAGTTATCAATTTCTACATTATAGGTCATTTTCAAAAGTCAACAAAAAGGCATTTTAAGTCAAAGACCATAACTTGAGATTGGTAAATCAAAATGACATGGGACCAAAGGAATTGGTTAGAGGACTTCAAGACCTTTCCAAAATGTCCAAGAACATGTTCATATGATCAAAATTGAGCAAGATATGCATTGGAGAAGTTGGGAAATTTTTGTGAAATGGCAAAAGTCAACTATCCTTGAAACTTCAATTTTTGACAAAAGGGCCCACTTTCTTCCATTTGATTCAGCCTTGTCATGCCACACACGTGTCCCATGATTAATTTCAATATCAAACATTTATTTTTCTATTTTATTTAATTTTTATTGATTTAATTCATTTTAAATCTTTAATAATTCAAATAAAATTTAAAAATCAATGGAATAGTGTCATTTGAATTTGAATAGCTTCCATATATCATGGGCCAGCTCACAAACTCATGCTAGGGTTATGTTGTACACCAAGTCTTGGTTTTGCTTAAAAAAGGGAAAGTTTGTTAATGGTGAAAAACCTAAGACTAATTCTCTCATGGGCATGGATCAAGGCCAGCTAATGACCTAATTCCCTTCCCTCATAAGTACTGAGTCTAACCCTAATGCTAAACACGTGCAAAAGCTGCTACAAAGCCAAAAACAAAATTCAAAAATTAGAGAAAATTGGAAAACTGAAATCAATCTTCCAGTACAATTCAAAGCCTTGGAGTGATCCCAATAGCTTGCTAGCACATTCAGAAGCAATTTGCAATAAAAAACGAGCCTTGAAGCTATCAGAATCGTCCAGAACAAGTCACACGGCTTGGTTTGTTTTCCATAATCGCACATCATTACTCATGCATTTTTAACCTCTTTTTTGGATGGATTTGTGTTAATAGGACCATTTTGAAGCTATTGGTATGATTTAATTTGATTATGGCGCCCTAAAACGTAAACCACCATTGATGAAACTTAGGGTTTCGAAGCTTCCAAATTGGGGCTTTGTGATATAGGAAAAATTAGAGACCATAATGCCCATGGCTGAAACCGTCTGAATGAGACGATCAAGATGCAACCATCGCACCCTTTTTATATGCCCTGGATTCCTAATCGCTATTTTCTGCAGTATATTAGTGGGCAATTCAAATAAAATGGCGCGCGCGTGCTTTACAGTATAGGCGTTGGTTTTCCATATATTATGTTTATTGCATATTACATTAACAAATACAAGCGCTTGGCTCAGTGGAGGATGATATGGCATGCAACCATTGGGACCTGGGTTCGATTCCCAGGTCCCCCAAAACTCAATATTATTTTTCATCATGTATTCATATGCAGGCTCTCCAATGTGTTCCACCATACACTCCACGTATCAGCCAGCCATGTGTCCACTAACACTCATCTAATGGCCAAGTGTGAAGATCCATGGTGTTATCAGGTCAAAGCAAGCGTAGACGATTCCCAAAGTCAACAAGGCTTGGAGCTTATTGGGCCAAAATTGCTTCACCAAACCTCCCAATGGTCCATTAACCCCCTGGTTTTACTACTTTTTATTTTTTCTTTTCCCTTTATTTTCTTTAATAACTATTAATATTATTATTAACTAATAAATTAATATTTTAAACAAAATTAAGAGAACAAAAATGTAAATACTTTCATTAATTATTATTATAATTTATTAATCATTATTTTTGTAAATAAAAATGTAAATTAATTAAATTAGTTAAATTAGGTTAACTTAAACTTTTTACAATAAATAAAATAAACTTAGAATTAGGTTTCATTAATTTTTAATTTTAATTCCTTTTCTTCTTATTTTTATTAAAACATTAAAAAACACAAAAAAACATTTTTCTTGTAAATAATTAAGTAATTAATTAGGTTTAGGTTTAATAGTTAATTTAATTGCAAAAAAGGTCAAAACCCTAAGGACGTCCTGATTCTATTTCTTTTCGCGCATTATTTATTTTTGATTATTTATGTAATTGTTTCCAAGGATGTAATAATTAGGATTTACCGTTTTATTTACTTTCCGCATTTACCAAAACGGGTTTTTGTTTTTTTGGCGATGTATAGACCCGCGCCTTGTAATAGCGTAGATTCAAATTTCCGCAATTTATTTTCCGCACTCTTAACTGTTAATATGCATGCAAGAATGAATGCCAAATAAAATCAATCCTTAGCTCACAAATAACATGTATAAGATAAACATTAACATGAAAACAAAACACAAGCACATGCCACTCCTAGGGTATGCCTCACTGGTTGCCTCAAACGTGGTCGTCAAGTATAGGGTGTTTTAGAGGTCGCCCTCCTGTCTAAAGATCATGTTGCCTCGAAACGGTTGCCTCGGATAAAAAAGGATCTAGGACATTAGGGTTACTTCTAAGGTGTCCTACTATTGCTTCAGTGACCACACTGTCCCTTTATCGAATTGACTCGAATACCTCCAACGATGGTGCTACCTACCTCTCAATGGTGGGATAGCATTACCTAAAGGACTCTTACACAGCCTAATTCCTTAGAGTAGGTAGATCTCATGGGTACTTGCTCTCTTTCAAAACAAACAAAAATACTTTTCGCACTCACACTTTTCAAACAAAAGTTTTCAAACAAACACTTCACAACACTCTTGAGGACTGATACAAGAGTCAAATTGAAGTTTTCAAATAAACTTTTCCAAAACCCACAAACACTTGAAAAGCAAACAACTTTTGAAAACATAGAGTGAGCAAGTACCTAAGAGCCCGTGGATAACCACGGATAGAAAGGGTGCTAATACCTTCCCTTTCTATAAATCTACCTCCCGAACCCGAGAAACATCTCGAAAAGGAATTTTGCTGTGCTTTTGTCCTTTCCATGTTGGAGAAAATAAAAGACGGCGGCGACTCTTGCTTACCGCGACATACGCGAACCAGCTTTAAACAGCCAGTTCTATTTCCACCGATCACAGAACTGGAGACTCTGCTGGGGACATTTAATAAGTGAGGTGTACCTTAGGATTAGATCATACCTATGGTTTCAATTGCTTGCTTTAATTTCTTTATATTTGTGGGCATTGCATCGGAGTTTCATAGATCCTAACCCGGATCTGGGGGATACCTTTTAGAAAGTAGCAACAAACTGTGAGGGAACTGTGCGGGGTATACCGACACGGTTGAAGCAGTTTGCTACGTTGATGTGGCACTTTGGTGAGTACCGGTAACCCTTGAGTCAAGTCAAGGAGAGTACGGGGCCGCCGCGTGGTGTCGCGAAACATCAATTGACCTTAGGAACCTTACTTGACCATCCTGGCCTCTTTAGGGGTAGTGAGATGACCGACTTTGGTGCAGTCCGAAGTTGGTAGATACTCGATACTACACTCATTGAGGGTCGTTTTCTTGGAATATTTTGATCGCCAGTTCAGTGGCTAAATCAAAACAATGAACATAGAAAACAACCCAATGATATTGAGCTCCTTAGAACCCGGTTACTTTTGATAGGACAGGTTTTGAGCCAACCAACTTCAAGAGGGTAGTACCTAAACTTCATGCCGGCCTGAAATCTAAGGGCTCTTTTGTGTGACTTGTGTGCCTTCAAACTTGAAATACTTGCCCATACTTGTTATCTGACAACATTGAGCTACTTGCAGGTTTTGTTTATGGTCCTTAAACTGGACTTATTACAGGGCTAACTTACACCTCACACCTTTGCATCCACGTAGCATAACATCATACCATCATACCATTGCATACATCCTGCATAAGGACTAACCCATTTCAAGGATCTCAAGGGTCTGTGATGCAGGTCATGATGAACCAACTATCTAGCAAGGGGCAAAGGGGATTTATTTTCCTCTAGCCAAGGTTGATAACTTGAGTCAGGGGCTATGACCCACTCGATATGGTGAGCTTTGACTCTTGAAGAAGGACTCTCAACAACATGAAGTTCCTTCAATCAAGCTACCGGATGCAACTTCTAACAATTTTCTTGTTTACCCCGCGAGATCCTTAAAAACATTACATGCATACATACACATCATTGCATAACAGGTACCCTTATTACAGGTCACTTACCTTCTTCACTGTTTATTTCAGCAATGGCTTTCCAACAAGACAACCAGGATCTTCATGCTCAAGAGACTCGGTTTGGGGAGATCCTCCTAAATTTATCCAAGGGGCAGGAAGAGCTGAGAACACTCCTCACGGGGACTTTGGTCAGGAACAGTCCAGAAGACAGTAAGGATGAACGGCTGAAACATCTACAAGCTGAGGTGGATACAATGAGAACCCAGATGCTGGGGCAGATGACTCTCATTCAAGACTTAGCTCAAAGACAAGAAGAGCTCAGGGTTCTCGTCAACCAACTGCTTCAGGATAACCAACTGGGGCAAACATCTAAGGTTGAAGAGCCAGTCATTATTAAATTCCCTTTGAGACAAGAAGACAAGGGAAAAGCTCCTCAACTTGCTTCAGGGTCACAAATTCAGCATCAACCTCACCAGCTTCAGCAAGACAGTATGAAGCAAGTAGTCAGGGTTGGAGACCAAACCGGTAATCAGCCCCCAAGAAGTCAAAGGTTTGGTTTGATGAATAGACCTCTCCGAGCTGCTACTACTTCACAGGTCCAACAACGACCTCGCCCAGAACGACGGATTGATCAGAGCAAGCCAGACAAGCCTAGGAGGCAATTCACCCAGCTCAACATGTCGTTGTTTCAAGCCTTACAACACATGTTGAGATTGAATATGGTAATGCTAAGGGACCCTCCTAAGAATCCCAGCACTTCCGCTTCCAGGTATAACCCGAGTGTGAGATGTGCCTACCATTCTGACAGTCCTGGACACGACACCGACGACTGTTGGACTCTGAAGAACAAGATGCAGGACCTGATTGATGAAGGAGCAGTGGAATTCACCCCAGATGGTCAGGTCCAGTTCTTCTACTATCCCTAGACGAGAAGACCTTCTGTTCATTGGAAGTTTCAAGTTGTATTTTTCTTTGCTTGTTCAAACATTCGTTCATGTCAAACTCTTTTACTTTATTAATGCATCGCATATGTCTGTTTTGAATCAATATATTCGCATTCGCTATATTCAAACTACTTTCATTTTTTGATGTCAACTCTCGATTAAATTCTAGGCCTTTTGAGGGAGGATGACGAAAGCGATACCACGATCTTTACAGTATGCTTTTGAACAGACCCCGCTGATGAGGTACAGGAATTGTTTCAATTCCTAAACACTGGAGTTATAAGGAAGTTAATCCCTCGTCAACCCATCTGAGCCAAAGAAGTAGGAGTTTTTCTTTTCATGCAAAATTAAAAACCCTTAATCATAACCTGGGGCAGGGTAGTTCTCTCAGCTGATCCAAGTGCACAATGAACAGCATCAAAGGAGTCCTTACAAAACAAAAGATCGTGATGGTTCCGAATAATCATAAAGACAGACAGTCATTATCTCTCAAAATAAAAGCCCGTTAAGTCAAAACCTATGAAGGAGACTTACAAAACTGGGGCATCCCGCTGACTGTAATCATAAAAGAAACAGTTCGGGCAAAAAACAGGGATAATGAAATCAAAAAAGAAAGAGGTCCTACAAACCCTCAACAAAAAAAAAGAGAAGAATGACTGCCTATCCAAAATAAACTGTCAATATCCGAACCATCATTGGAATATCAGGACAAAGACTCAAACAAGGTCTAACGCACGATCGACTGAGTTTAGGTTTGAAGAACATCACGAAGAGCGGGTGGGTACAAATAAAATTTGAGCCTTTATCCTTTGTTTCTTAAACCTTGAACCAAGCCACGCTACAACCCTTAAAAGTCCTAGCTGAAGCATGGGTTAGTTCGAAAGCATACTGTTACGAAAGGTATCCTGACTCCTTAAGGCTTGCGGTAAAATAACGAGTTGACATCATAATTTACAAAAAATTCACTTGTTTTTATGAAAAAATGCATTTTCAAAAAGTTCAAGACAGACATAA
This sequence comes from Vicia faba, assembly GCA_948472305.1. Taxonomy (NCBI): domain Eukaryota; kingdom Viridiplantae; phylum Streptophyta; class Magnoliopsida; order Fabales; family Fabaceae; genus Vicia; species Vicia faba. The sequence continues at coordinate 436,356,296 of OX451736.1, read as the reverse complement.
GCTTTGCATTTTTAATACAACATTGCTTGCATATGACTATTTGTTTGAACAACATAGAAGTTCGCACGACGAATGTCTAATGAACAAAAGCACCTCCAATCAAGGGGCATGGCATGATCATTTTCCATCATCTGGGGCAATTAAGTCAAGATTCGGAGAATCTCTCAAAAAGCCAACCAGCTTGGGGCAAATCTCCATCTGGATCACTTAGGGCATTGAACGATCAAACGAAGATCTTCTGATAGTATGGCAACACAATGCTACCGACAGTGACAACTCCCTGCATCCTGAGAATGTGGACATAGTCGGGAAAAAATACTGCGCATAATCAAAGACCCGCTAGGTTGACACACCTAGGAAAAAATAAGGGCTTCCCGGCGAACCAAAAGGGTTCGGGCAAAAATAAGGGATGAAATGAAAATTTGTACACCCGGCAAGTCGAAAACCTGAAAAGGCCGCTTGGGCAAAAATGGGTATCCCGGTGGACTGAAAACCCGAAAGGGCGGTCCAGGCAAAAATCAGGGATCAAAGCGTACGACTATGTCCCGACATCTCTGTCACTTGCCCACCAAAAGAAGATTTGTCAATCGGCAGTCATCAAGCACCTCCACAGGTACCTTCTCCCACAGAAGCTGGGGCAATAAGAACTGTCTAAGCAATCTGGTTGCTCTGTCCACTAAGGTACTGAGGTAGGTTCAGCTGAAGAACATGATCAAGATACCTCCACTCCCCCGGAATAAGACAAGAGTCAGCAATACTCTCTCCAAGCAGAGTTGATCTCCCATCAGCCCTAAAAAGGCACAGCATCTCCAGCATGCCAGCAACACTCGCCCCAAGCAGAGTTAGGCTACTGTCAGCCCTAAGGAGGTTGGGTATCCCCAGAAGATCTCAATATTCTCCAGCGGGGTACAAATATTCCTCAACAAGCATCCCTGGCAGTCTCAATATAAGATTGTTCCCCGGTGGAATACCAGACATCCCAGTGGAGCCATTCCCCAGTACAGTTCAAAGGTTTCCCCAGGAGAGTTGAATCATCCTCCCCAGTAGACTTTGGAAGCTTATCCCTAGTAGATTCTGGAAGCTTATCCCTGCAGAGTACAAACGCATCTCCCCGGCTTTATTCAAAGTTATTCCCCACCAGAGCTTATAACTGGGTTATCCTCAGCTAATCACCACGGAAAGATCGTCCTCGGCGAAGTTCTTCCTATCCCCCAGAGGAGTTCATCAAAATTCCCCAACAAAGCTTATCAATGGAATCCCCAGCGGAGTCCTCATCAAAACCTCAGCGAAGTATCTCTTCCCATAGAGTAATTCCCCGCAGAGTAATCTCTCCAACAAGTTTATTCCTCACCGGAGTCATCTTCTCCTACCGGTTTATTCTTGCAATCATCTTCCCCAGCGGAAACGAAGAACTCTACTCTTCAAACATCATCCCAGGATTCAAGCTCCCGGCGTTCATCAAGGATTTATCTTCCCAGACGAAGATACATTCATAAACATCACATCTTCATACATTATAGCATGCATACGCATCATACAACACAATCTCATTTATTCTTGAGAACATCTTAATATCATGCAGTTCATGCATCATGACACTGCATACAGCTAACGTTTTGCCTTTTCAGGAAAAGGTCAATCAAAAGATGGTTACCATCTACCTCTGCAGTTCCAGATCAACACTGGTAACAAGCCAGGAAAATTCTGTGGACGACTCTGATCGTGGGTTAATATCTGAAACCAGACAGGACAATTACCTACTTGATCATCATGAAGCAAACCCCACACCGGTTCCTTCTCAACTTCAGATGTAGTTTTACACGAACTCATCATCAGGCAACCCTACACCGGTTCCTTCTCAATTTTCAGACGAAGTCTTACACTGACTCACCCTCCACAAGTAACCCTACACCGGTTCCTTTTCTTTCAGAAGAAGTCTTACACGGACCTATCCCAAAGTAACCTTACCCCGGTTCCGCCAGAAGTCTTACACGGACTTATCCCAAGGTAACTTTACCCCGGTTCATCAAGAAGTCTTACACGGACTTACCTCAAGATAACCTTACCCCGGTTCATCAAGAAGTTTTACACAAACTTACTCTGCAGTAACCTTACCCCGGTTCCTCCAGAAGTCTTACACGAACTTATCCCAAGGTAACCTTACCCCGGTTCCTCAAGAAGTTTTACACGAACTTATCCCGAAGTAAACCCTACACAGGTTTCCTTCTCAACTCAAGATGCAGTTTCACACGGACTCATCATCAGTCAACCCTACACAAGTTTTCTTTCTTCCAGGATGAAGTTTTACACGAGCTCATCATCAAAGTAACCCTACCCAGGTTTCCTTCTCAAACTCCAGACGCAGTTTTACACGGACTCGTCATCAGTAAACCCTACACAGGTTTCCTTCCTTCAAAGATGCAGTTTCACACGGGCTCATCATCAGTCAACCCTACACAGGTTTCCTTCATTCCAAGATGCAGTTCTACACAGACTCGTCGTCAGTAAACCCTACACAGGTTTCTTCCTCAGCTCCAGATGCAGTTTCACACGGGCTCATCATCAAAGTAACCCCACACAGGTTTCTTTCCCATTTCAGATGCAGTTTTACACAGGCTCATCATCAGTCAACCCTACACAGGTTTCCCTCTTTCTAAGATGCAGTTTTACACGAGCTCATCATCAGGCAACCCTACACAGGTTCCCTCTTTCAACTCACAAAATTACAGCTCAACAGACAGTCTCCAAATGGCATCTATAAGCCCATTCCCGACAAGGTTCTGTCACACCTCCAGATGGCATATATAAGCCCATCCTCATATCCATCATCTCTCCAAATGGCATCTATAAGCCCATTCCCGACATCACATTGCTGATATTCTACTATGCGAGTGCAAATTTCTGGGCACTTTAGTGTTCAATCATCTTCCACCTTCGGATCACGAAAGGCACGCAAGCCAATCTACATCCTCAGGTCTAAGAAGATTGAACAGGGGCAACTGTTGTACCCCAAAATTTTCCCTCCCATATTCTTCAAAGTTTTGACAAGCATCATCTCAATTTGCTCAAGTCTACTCAAGGGTTGCACAGTTCAAACACCCTCCTAAGCCAGTCAAATTAGGGTTTTGGTTCTTACAAGGAAGTTGAGGTTTTCAATGGCTCAATCAAGTCCAATATGCCTATATACATTGTCAAGCATCTCCATGTCAAGTTTCAAGGCTCACAGCATCAAATTGCACAGTCAAAAGCCCTATATGCTCAAACAGTCAACTGCAGGGGCAAAATGGTCATTTGGCAGTAAAAAGTCAAAAAATTTTGTCAACATCTTATTTTGAAGCCACAATCATCATTTTATCAAGTCTTGATCATGATTCCACAAGCATGGCTCAAAAATCATCAAGATGCCAAAAGTTTCTATTTTTGGACAGCTGAAAAGTCAACTGTAACTTGACCAAGGCATAACTTTTTCATGGTTCATCAGAAAAATCCCATCCAATGCTCATTTTGAAGGGGATGACATTTCCTACAACTCATCTTCACATTCCAAGTCCAATAAATGCTCTCACAAAAAGTTATCAATTTCTACATTATAGGTCATTTTCAAAAGTCAACAAAAAGGCATTTTAAGTCAAAGACCATAACTTGAGATTGGTAAATCAAAATGACATGGGACCAAAGGCATTGGTTATAGGACTTCAAGACCTTTCCAAAATGTCCAAGAACATGTTCATATGATCAAAATTGAGCAAGATATGCATTGGAGAAGTTAGGAAAGTTTTGTGAAATGGCAAAAGTCAACTATCCTTGAAACCTCAATTTTTGACAAAAGGGCCCACTTTCTTCCATTTGATTTAGCCTTGTCATGCCACACACGTGTCCCATGATTAATTTCAAGATCAAACATTTATTTTTCTATTTTATTTAATTTTTATTGATTTAATTCATTTTAAATCTTTAATAATTCAAATAAAATTTAAAAATAAATGGAATAGTGTCATTTTAATTTGAATAGCTTCCATATATCATGGGCCAACTCACAAACTCATGCTAGGGTTATGTTGTACACCAAGTCTTGGTTTTGCTTAAAAAAGGGAAAGTTTGTTAATGGTGAAAAACCTAAGACTAATTCTCTCATGGGCATGGATCAAGGCCAGCTAATGACCTAATTCCCTTCCCTCATAAGTGCTGAGTCTAACCCTAATGCTAAACACGTGCAAAAGCTGCTACAAAGCCAAAAACAAAATTCAAAAATTAGAGAAAATTGGAAAACTGAAATCAATCTTCCAGTACAATTCAAAGCCTTAGAGTGATTCCAATAGCTTGCTAGCACATTCAGAAGCAATTTGCAATAAAAAATGAGCCTTGAAGCTATCAGAATCATCCAGAACAAGTCACACGGCTTGGTTTGTTTTCCATAATCGCACATCATTACTCATGCATTTTTAACCTCTTTTTTGGATGGATTTGTGTTAATAGGACCATTCTGAAGCTATTGGTATGATTTAATTTGATTATGGCGCCCTAAAACGTAAACCACCATTGATGAAACTTAGGGTTTCGAAGCTTCCAAATTGGGGCTTTGTGATATAGGAAAAATTAGAGACCATAATGCCCATGGCTGAAACCGTCTGAATGAGACGATCAAGATGCAACCATCGCGCCCTTTTTATATGCCCTGGATTCCTAATCGCTATTTTCTGCAGTTTTGCTTTGAGGGGGTTTAAAACCCCCGCTACTTATTTGTCTTTTTGCAGGTTCCATGAAGAAGACGGTGAGCTGGCAATATATTAGTGGGCAATTCAAATAAAATGGCGCGCGCGTGCTTTACAGTATAGGCGTTGGTTTTCCATATATTATGTTTATTGCATATTACATTAACAAATACAAGCGCTTGGCTCAGTGGAGGATGATATGGCATGTAACCATTGGGACCTGGGTTCGATTCCCAGGTCCCCCAAAACTCAATATTATTTTTCATCATGTATTCATATGCAGGCTCTCCAATGTGTTCCACCATACACTCCACGTATCAGCCAGCCATGTGTCCACTAACACTCATCTAATGGCCAAGTGTGAAGATCCATGGTGTTATCAGGTGTTGTACCCCAAAATTTGCCCTCCCATTTCTCTCAATAATTTCTCATCACAAAGCCCTTGGAGCTCAAGATCTAGTTAGGGTTTCATCTGCTCAAGACCTCTCCTTGCACTGTTGACCCAAATTAGGGTTTGTGTTTGCACAAAGATGTTTTGACTTAAAATGCCTAAGATGACTTTCATGCTTCATATTGGACACCCAAGTTTATCCACATCAAGTTTCAAGCCTTGATTCCAAGTTTTGCCCAGTCAATTGGACAGTTGACCTAAAAATCAGCTGTATTGGGGGAAAAGTCAATTGTGGCCAATTGACAGTCAAATCTCATAAAAATTGACCCACATCAACATCATGAACTCACATGGACCATTTGATCAAGTTTGGATCATAATTCCACAAGAAATTTGATCAGATCACCAAAAGGGCAAACCGGTCATTTTTAGGGTTTTGACTGCACAAAGGCAATTTTTGACTGTTTGACCTAGCCAATGGCAAACCAAGCTCACATATGTACTCAAGAACCCCATGGAATTGTATTGACATGCTCAAAAAGTTCAAAAGATCCCAAGTACACAAGATTGACAGTTGAATTTCCCAGTCAATTGATCAATTTTGACTGTATACTGAAAAGTCAAACTTTGACTTTTTGGTCAAAATCAAGAGTCAAGATTCATTTTTCATCAAAACATGCCAAATCATGAAACTTGTTCACCAAGAAATCAAAAATTGCAAATTAGGGTTTGAAATGAGAATTTTTCATAACTTAGAATTTTTCTAAGTTATGAAAAACCCTAATTTTTTCCCAACTTTGCCTCACTTTCTCACCAAGATTCATTTGGATTCAAACAAAAGTCAAAACATGAAAGTTGTATCTTGTTGCATAATCTACAACTTTGATTCACAAAATTTTCCCAAATGAGGCTTGTATCTCAAGTTACAATTTTTGGAATAAGGGTACTAAACCATTCTTAACTTAGTGAAAATTTGACATATTTTGGCAAGGTTTTCTACCTAACTTCAAGACCATTTTTCATACACTTCCACTTGGAATTTCAATTGGCACTTCAAAGATGGATTGTAGTAAACATTCCAAGCTTTCCAAAATATCCAAGAACTCATCAAACAACCTCATAACTTGAGAGAATCGAATTTTGCAATATGGCAAAAAGTCACTTTGATTCATGGCCATGTACATGTTCATAACTTGTGCAAATTTCTCAAACCAGCATGCCACTTGATTACAGACCCTTAAACCATCCAAAACTCAATAATTTAATGCATTTTCATTGTGCTAAGGTCTTGTTTCATGAGTTTTAGCATTACATGTTGGATTAGGCCATAAATGGAAAAAGTGAAATAGCCATTTTTGCAAAAGCAAGCTTTATGTCAAAGTTGCAAATCCACAAGTACAGATGAAATCTAATTGGCACAAGATTATGAGCAAAACACACTGATCAAGACAAGGTTAGCATCATGTTTAGGGGGCCTCTACCTTCCTAGAACACAAGTTGGCTTTTGCTTGCTTAAGTGTTAAGAAACTTGGCATTTGACAACATAACTTTCATCTCAGCATCAGAACACTTAAGCAAATATTGTATACACTTTCTAATCATCAAGCACGAGCTAGAACACGAGCAAACAAGGTCCCAAACACTCCCATTCCCAGAATCACTCTCAAACTGCAGAAACAGGGCATGGTCTGCAGATTGGATCCCATCTCTCATTCCTTTCATGATTTCTTGCCCAAAGCTCATCAAACAAATTCCCTAGCATCACTTGAAGCTAACCAAAACACAAAACACGACCTGTAATTCCTCTAACCAGTTCCACCATTTTCACTTTCTTGTTTTACAGTTGGAGGTCCATAGCTCGATTCAAGGTGTTTCAAAGCAAAGTAAGCATTGGAATAGCATCACCACACTTCAGGCAAGCTATACAGATCATCATCTTGCTCTGAAAGCTCCCCCATTGCCAGATAGAACTTCAACTGAACAGGTATCTTTGTGAACTTCTAACTCTTAGTGTAGGCATCATTAGCTCTAGGTTTGTGAATAAGAAGTGTTCTACTCATGCCCTTGAATCTGTACATGCTTTTACTTTTCATTTATTTTGCTTGAGCTGTGAGAATTTAAGGTTTGAATGTGGAAGAAAAGTTAGGTCATGGTTTGGGATTGTTAAAATTCTCTCTCATTTCTGATAGTTAGGATGAGTTCTTTATATATTTAGAATCGTGATTCAATGCTTAACATTTCTTATGTTATGAGTTTGTGCAAAAAATCAAAGAATCCAGGTGTTTGAATTTGGAAAACAGGCGCGCGTTTTGGAACACTTTTTGTCTGAAGGTTGAAGAAGAAGCTTCATGGGCTGGGCCTGTTGTGTTATTGCTTTTCACACCTTGTTTTTGGTTTCATACCCCCTGAGCCCATTTTGTGTGTTTTATTGATTTTTTGATTTTTTTCTTTTTTTATTCTGGTTTATCTATTTTTCCTAATAATATTAAAAACATAAAAAAAAAACATTTTTACACCATTTTTCTATTTTTTAGGCATTTAGTTTGTTTATATGAACATTTATACATAAATATATATATATATATATATACTATTATTTAGAAGAAAAAAACTAGAAAACAATGCAAATATAGCTTACTTCTGATTTTTATTTCATTTTCTCTTTTGAAAATATTTTGTATCAAAAATACTTTTTTTATAAACATTAAAAATTATTATTTTGGTATATATAATATTTATTTAGTAAATAATAAAGATATTCATATATATTAATATACTTAGGGCAAAAATACCAAATATATACATTTTTTTTATTCTATTAATATTTGGCATGAAAAATACTTTTTTTATGAATATACTCCATTTTATTTTATTTTTTGTATATAATTATTAAATATTATACATATTAAATAATTAACATACTTATTTAATGAAATTAGGGTTTTTACCCTTAAAACACAAAAACTCCAAAAAATAATACTTTTTTTTATCTTACTTCATTTGACATAAATAATACTTTTTCATACATATAAAAACCCTTTTTGCATTTTTGCATCTTTATTTTATTTCCCATTTAATTTATGCAATCAATTATTTTGTAAATGTTCCAAAATTGATTTAATAGCTAGGTTTAAATTCCTTGTCTAAATATCCCCTCATTTGAACATTTGTACCCCCCCTTCCCATATTGTGTTGTAATAGTGTAGGAATTTTACTTTTCGCACTTTAACGTTTTCTAAATATACCATGCTAGAATTAGGGTTTGTATGCAAATAAAAATAACAAAATAGTTTGACCTAATTTCAAGATAATCAAAGCATGAAAATGGACAACACATATCACACTTGCACCCCTAGGGTATTCCACTTGTTGCCTTCCATAAATGGGCCATATTGCATGTTAGGTTTCTTTGGGTAAAAACAAACAATCAAATGATCATAGCCCCTCGATGACGCTTTCGAAAAGTTGCCTAAAATGATCAAGTCCCTTTCAAAGAAAAATTGCCCAAAGGTACTTAGCACTATTGCAATTATGGTCTAAACGATGACCCGCGCCCGTCCCTTTCACCTCCTAACACAAGATTGTCCACCAAATGCAATGGTGGAACAAAATTGTTAAAAGGGTTAAAACACAACAAAAATCTTTGAGAACTTTAGGGTAGATAGCTCTTAAGTACTTGCCAACTTGCAAAAGAAAACACTTGCCTATTTGCAAATCACACTCTCAAAACCAACTTTTAAAAAACCTTGAAACATCTTTTCAAAAAGACAAACACCTTTTGTAAAACATTCGAGTAAAGAATTGTTACAAGGGTAGCCTAGACAAGGCATCTTTTTTAAAACATTTTCAAAACCACACACACAAAGCACCATTTTAAGCAATTGAAAGCACCATTTCAAACAATTGAAAACCAAGGCAAGTTGATCTAAGCAAGTACCTAAGAGCCCATGGATAACCATGGATAGAAAGGGTGCTAATACCTTCCCTTTCTATAATCTACTCCCCGAACCCAAGAAAAATCTCAAAGGTTTTTGCTGTGCTTTTTAAACCTTTCCTTAGGATAAAATAAAAAGTCGGTGGCGACTCTTGCTCAACCGAAACATTTGCGAAAACAAACGCAAAACCATAGTCAGTTCTCCCACCGTATCACATCAGGTCAAAGCAAGCGTAGACGATTCCCAAAGTCAACAAGGCTTGGAGCTTATTGGGCTAAAATTGCTTCACCAAACCTCCCAATGGTCCATTAACCCCCTGGTTTTACTACTTTTTATTTTTTCTTTTCCCTTTATTTTCTTTAATAACTATTAATATTATTATTAACTAATAAATTAATATTTTTAATAAAATTCAGAGAACAAAAATGTAAATACTTTCATTAATTATTATTATAATTTATTAATCATTATTTTTGTAAATAAAAATGTAAATTAATTAAATTAGTTAAATTAGGTTAACTTAAACTTTTTACAATAAATAAAATAAACTTAGAATTAGGTTTCATTAATTTTTAATTTTAATTCCTTTTCTTCTTATTTTTATTAAAACATTAAAAAACACAAAAAACATTTTTCTTGTAAATAATTAAGTAATTAATTAGGTTTAGGTTTAATAGTTAATTTAATTGCAAAAAAGGTCAAAACCCTAAGGACGTCCTGATTCTATTTCTTTTCGCGCATTATTTATTTTTGATTATTTATGTAATTGTTTCCAAGGATGTAATAATTAGGATTTACCGCTTTATTTACTTTCCGCATTTACCAAAACGGGTTTTTGTTTTTTTGGCGATGTATAGACCCGCGCCTTGTAATAGCGTAGATTCAAATTTCCGCAATTTATTTTCCGCACTCTTAACTGTTAATATGCATGCAAGAATGAATGCCAAATAAAATCAATCCTTAGCTCACAAATAACATGTATAAGATAAACATTAACATGAAAACAAAACACAAGCACATGCCACTCCTAGGGTACGCCTCACTGGTTGCCTCAAACGTGGTCGTCAAGTATAGGGTGTTTTAGAGGTCGCCCTCCTGTCTAAAGATCATGTTGCCTCGAAACGGTTGCCTCGGATAAAAAAGGATCTAGGACATTAGGGTTACTTCTAAGGTGTCCTACTATTGCTTCAGTGACCACACTGTCCCTTTATCGAATTGACTCGAATACCTCCAACGATGGTGCTACCTACCTCTCAATGGTGGGATAGCATTACCTAAAGGACTCTTACACAGCCTAATTCCTTAGAGTAGGTAGATCTCATGGGTACTTGCTCTCTTTCAAAACAAACAAAAATACTTTTCGCACTCACACTTTTCAAACAAAAGTTTTCAAACAAACACTTCACAACACTCTTGAGGACTGATACAAGAGTCAAATTGAAGTTTTCAAATAAACTTTTCCAAAACCCACAAACACTTGAAAAGCAAACAACTTTTGAAAACATAGAGTGAGCAAGTACCTAAGAGCCCGTGGATAACCACGGATAGAAAGGGTGCTAATACCTTCCCTTTCTATAAATCTACCTCCCGAACCCGAGAAACATCTCGAAAAGGAATTTTGCTGTGCTTTTGTCCTTTCCATGTTGGAGAAAATAAAAGACGGTGGCGACTCTTGCTTACCGCGACATACGCGAACCAGCTAAAAAACAGTCAGTTCTCATTCCCACCGATCACATCATATATAAAAGTGATCGATCTTATTTGTGTAACCTATGGACGATCGATGTATCGCTGCTTCACCATACTAATGTCAGATTTCGAAGCATAGTCAACATCAATCATCCAAATCGTACACAACAGATGCCAAATTTAATTACTCGTTTATTATTCAATTCATTCTGGTTTTAATCGAATCAAAACAGAAAATATAGAACATAAACAACTATCAGATCCATGGTTTCGTAAGTGGCTCTGATACCACTGAAGGAAAATTGCGATCAAAAGCGCAGCGGAATTTAAAATTTTCCTTTAGCGATCCTTACGAATGAACATGGTCAGTGATAGAAATATTTACCTCTTGTGGCGATTCAGACCTTTGATGTTGTGATCACGAGCGTTGATGAAGAATAACGCCTCTACTCAGTCCACACGAACAGATCGCTTCCGGTCACAGTGCTAGCTGATCACGAACGGAAACCTTGAGTGAGAGAGAATCAAAAACGAAATTGCATCAAGTGAAATTGCTTCATCACAAGGGATCTATTTATAGAATCACTCGTGTGGGCTACAAGCTAAAAGCCCAATTAAGGCTATAAGCTAAAAGCCCAATTAAGCTTATGGACATCATACCTTATGATGTACCATATATCACTTATCCACGTGGTACCTTACCACTTTCCGTATTACACTTAAGTGCACCGTACCTTACGGTGTTCCTTATTTATTCTATCTCTCATCAACCTGTCCTTATGTGCGTGACCCTGTAGGTTTTCGCGACGCTGGCAATTATATTAAATCATACATTTAATATAATAAACAGTGAGCGGTATCTAGCAACACATCACTGTTACCCAAGTCACGAAAATGTCATGTGATCTGACCAAACCTTTTCCGTGATAATATTTGTGTTGTACAATTACCCTTTTGCCCTCATGTCTATATTGAACACAAGGCATACACTGTGTCACCCTTGTCCAGTTCAATATTGGGCCCTTAGACATTTATCCTGTTATGCAGGATGAGCAAATTCCATCTAGGTCACTCATGTCCCTTAGCATTCTTTGTGAAGTACCCATCAACCGTCTTTATAGTCATCCAGTTACGGATGATGTTTGATCAGCAATAAAGTACTTGACTCTACATCTAGGGTCCATAGTGGTTTCAGGTCGAAGGGTGGTATACACCATTATCATCATGGGAATAACTTATGACACTTTGCATAACATTCCATGTAGTATTCTCATAGTGGGTCAATCCAGTATAAATATTACTCCTAATATTCATACCTATGTCAAGACTTGATAACTCCTTATCTATGATCCATGAGATGTGATCATCAATCTATCTTCATAATAATCTTAATGCTTTAATGTTATCCCACTTCACATTAAAGCTTAACTACGGATACTTTAAGAATAGTGTCTTATGTTTAATGGGATCTCATGATTAAGTCACACTTAACATTTCATTAAACAAATAAACCATTCTAGGGACTTTATTATTTTGGAAAGCAAACATAATAAAGAAATGCCTTTTATTATTAATAAATAATTCGATACAAGTACCAAAAGTATTAGCCTCTAGGGCTTACACCAACTTGTCTCAAAGGAGGTTGAATGATGACTTGGTCTTCAACTCTAGTTGTTTTCCCCAATTGGTTGTCTCGAAGCAGTTTGTTGACGAGAACCCTGAGCTCCTCTTGTCTTTGAGCCAAGTCTTGAATGAGAGCTATTTGGCCCACCAGTTGTCCCATCATCTGGATCTTCATTGTTGCCAGCTCAATCTGTAGCTCTTCCAATTGATCATTCCTAACACTTCCTGAATTCCCTAGGACCATGCCCCTTGCGAGGAGAGCTTTCACTTCTTCTTGCCCCTGGGACAGGTTCAAGCACATTTCTTGAAGTTGAGCATTTTGATCCTGGATATCTTTGACAGACCTCTCTAGAGCCATCTCTACTAAAATAAACAGTAGGAGAATAAGGAAACCTGAAAAGGAAAACCTGTTATGATACAATGCATCATATGTGGATGCATGTTTTCAAGGATCTCTCGGGGTAAACACAAGAAAATGTTAGAGGTCGAATTTTGATCAACATCTTTGATTGGGGAACTTTGTATTGGTGGATGTCTTTCCACGAGAATCAAGCTCACCATGTCAAGTGGGTCATAGCCATTGATTCAAGTTGTTGCACTTGATCTTTGACGGTGTTTGTTTAGAGGAAAATGAAACCTCTTGCCCTTTGGTAGACGTCTGGTTCAACGTGATCCTGCAACAAGAGACCCTTGAGATCCTTGAAATGGTTATTGAAAATGCTATGATATGATGTTATAATGTTATGTACATGTATGCAAAAGCAATTAAGTGTATATACATACAGTCATATTCACACAAAGCAGACAAGTTCTTAGGTTTAGGCTTGCATGGGGTTTGTAGGTAAGTACCCTCTTGAAGTTAGTTGGCTCAACCTGTCCTAAAATAGAAACCGGGTTCTAAGGAGCTCAATATCACAGGATTATTTTTTGTGTTTATTGTTTTGGTTTAGCCACTTAACTGGCGACCAAATTATTCCAAGAAAACAATCCTCAATGAGTGTAGTATCGAGTATCTACCAACTTCAGATTGTACTAAAGTTGGTCATCTCACTACCCCTAAAAAAGGCCAAGATGGTCAAGTAAGGTTCTAAGAGTTCGTTAGTGCTTCATGACATCACTCAGCGGCCCCGTATTCTCTTTGATTAACTCAAAAGCTACCGGTACCCACAAATATGTCACACTAACGTAGCTACTGCTTCAACCATGTCGGTATACCCCACACAGTTCCCTCACAGTTTTTTGCTACTTACCTAAAAGGTGTCCCCGAATCCGGGTGTAGGATTTAAAACAAACCCAAACAAGGAACCCAAAAAGAAAAGCAATCAAAGCAATCAAGGTAAGCATGTAAAGGTGATCTAAAAACCCTAAGGTAACCCCACTTTTAAGTTAGTCCCCAGCAGAGTCGCCAGTTCTGTGATACGGTGGGAGAATTGACTTGGGATTTTGCGTTTGTTTTCGCACTTGTTCGGTTTAGCAAGAGTCGCCACCGACTTTTTATTTTATCCTAAGGAAAGGTCAAAAAGCACAGGAAAGACCTTTGAGATGTTTTCTTGGGTTCGGGGGGTAGATTATGAAAAGGGAAGGTGCTAGCACCCTTTTCATCCATGGTTATCCATGGGCTCTTAGTTACTTGTTTTAGATCACTTGCCTTTGCTTTTCAATTGTTTGAAATGGTGCTTTGTGTGTGTGTGTGATCGGTGGATCTGGAACTGACTGTTTTAAAGCTGGTTCGCGAAATGTCGCGGAAGCAAGAGTCGCCACCGTCTTTTATTTTCTCCAAATGGAAAGGACAAAAGCACAGAAAAATTCCTTAAAGAGATTGCTCTCGGTTCGGGAGGTAGATTATAGAAAGGGAAGGTGTTAGCACCCTTTCTATCCATGGTTATCCATGGGCTCTTAGATACTTGCTCATTGTGTTTTCAAAAATGTTTGTTTGCTTTTCAATGTGGGTTAACAAAGTTTCTTTGAAAAATTTCAGTTTGACTCGTACGTCAGAGTGTTTGAAAAATTTGCTTTGAAAGCTTTTGAAAAGTGTTGGTGTGAAAAGTCTTTGAATTTTTGTTTTGAAGAGAGCAAGTATCCATGAGTCGTCTACCTACCCTAAGGAATTCGTCTGTGTAAATGTCCTTTAAAGTAGTGCCATCCCACCATTGAGAGGTAGGTAGCACCACCGTTGGAGGTGTTCGGGTCAATTCGAGTTTGTAGGGACATGGTGATCACCAGAGCAATGGGAAGACACCTTAGAAGCTACCCTCATGCCAGGTTCCCGGGTCATGAAGACTTACTAAGACATCCTCTACTCGACGATCACCTTTCGAAAGGCAAGGCAACAGTGAGGCGTACCCTAGGGGTGGTGTGTGCGATTCGTGTATCGTTTTCATTGATATTTGTCTTGTCATGTTCATTGGTGTTCTACGCTTGATTTTAATTAAGGCCATTCATTCTTGCATGCTTTTTTAACAGTTAATATTTGCGGGAAAATAAATCTAAAGCTATTACAAATGGCGCGGGTCCACATCGCCAAAATTAAACCGGACCCGATTTGACAGAAAGTAAATAAAGCGAAAGAAATAAAAGGGTGAGAAATTTAAGTTACAACGCTTTGGGAGAGATACATAATTATAATAAACGACATAAAATAAATGCGCGAAAATACATTACGAACATGGGCGTTGGACCCCTTTGCAAAAAATTAGAGTTAATAAGGAATTAAAATTAAAATTAAAAGACATGTTTTTGGTATTTTTATGCTTTTTAAGATTTAAAAGAAAAAAGAATTGATTAAAAATTAAACTAAAAGGCAAACCCTAATTCTAATGGCTTTTAAATTTATTGTGAAAATATTAAGTTTTAACCTAAATTAAATCTAAGTTAATTTATGTACAATTTAATTGTGAAAATGAAATAAATAATATTATTATTATGAAAAAGAAAAATTGAAAGGAATGAAATTTATTAAACCTAAATTCTATGTTTTTTTGGATTTTTGGTTATTAAAAAAAAGAATTAAAGTTAAAACCTATTTTACTAAATTTATTTACATGCACTTTTATGAAAATAATTAAAAGAAATAAATATTATATTCTTCTCTTTTTCTGATTTTTTTGTGTATTTTATAATTTGTAAAATATAATTAATTAGGATTAAAACAATTGAATAAAATAAAATAATAATTAACAATAAAATAAAAATAAGTAAAAAAAAAGAAAGAAATTGCAAACCAGGGGGTTTCAGTCCCAATTGTGAGGTATAGTCCAAGCAAATCTGGCCCAAAATATCTTGAGTCCGTTTGACTTTTTGAATCATATGCTGAAGCGTGGACTAGGGTACAGCATGCTCCTTAGATCTGTGCCTTTGGTTTGGTCATCAGGGACGCGTGGACGTTGGATGATGGAGATGCATGGTATGCCTTATCATAAGCGCTGCACATGAATGGTTAATGAAAAATAACATGAGAAATATACAGACCTGGGACTCGAACCCAGGTCTTGGATGTGAACGCTATCACCAACTGCCAGCTGAGCCACTGCACGTATTTGTTAATATACCAACGCATAAATAATAAAAGAAATACCAACGCGTTAGTGGAGAGAAACGCGCGAAATTCAAACGCTCCAATCGCTTGTGGCCACGTCTTCGTCTCTTTCACATTCCCTGTAACATAAAGCTTTAGGCAACAATTTTGCACGCGTCCCCTTAGGCTAGCTAACAGAAAATAGCGAATAGCCCTATAACATTCATAAATTTAGCGCGATAAGTGACTCTTCTTCGTCTCTACACGTTGAATCCAACCATGGTACTGAGGATGTCCAATTTTTCCTCTTTTAAGAAGCCCTAAATTTAAGCTCTGAAAAACCCTAGAAATCACGCATGGAAAAACCTCATATACAGCATGATAATCAAATTAAACATAAGGGTTAGCTTTAAAACATCACAAGGAACAAGAATCCATAATTAGAATGTCATGAGGATGCTTAGAATTGAAAATACGATTGTCACTTTTTTGCTGTACAGGGAGGGTTCTATGTACCAATTCCTGGAGTTTGAGTTGATGTTAGGGATTGGAATCGCTTCTGGGAACCTTGAGGAAGCTATTGGAAAAGGAATTAGGCTTTGAATCGTCCCCTATCACTGATTTCAGTTTTGAGTTTTTATGGCAATTTTTCAAGTTGGCAATGGTGTCTCTTGCGCAGCATTCAGTGTGTGGGCATTAGGTTTTGACTCAGCACTTATGAGGGAAGGGAATTAGGTCATTAGCTGGCCTTGATCCATGCCCATGAGAGAACTAGTCCTAGGTTTTTTCACCATTAACCAACTTTCCCTTTTTTAAGCAAAACCAAGACTTGGTGTACAATCTAACCCTAGCATGAGTTTGTGAGCTGGCACATGATATATGGAAGCTATTCCAATTCAAATGACACTATTCCATTGATTTTTAAATTTTATTTGAATTTTTAAAGATTTAAAATGAATTAAATTATCAAAAATTAAATAAAATAGAAAAATCAATGTTTGATCTTGAAATTAATCATGGGACACGTGTGTGGCATGACAAGGCTGAATCAAGTGGAAGAAAGTGGGCCCTTTTGTCAAAAATTGAAGTTTCAAGGATAGTTGACTTTTGCCATTTCACAAAAATTTCCCAACTTCTCCAATGCATAACTTGCTCAATTTTTAAGCTTTTCTCATGTTCTTGGACATTTTGGAAAGGTCTTTGAGTCCTTTAACCAATGCCTTTGGTCCCATGTCATTTTGATTTTCCAATCTCAAGTTATGGCCTTTGACTTAAAGTCCCTTTTTGTTGACTTTTGAAAATGACCTATAATGTTGAAATTGATAACTTTTTGTGAGAGCATTTCTTGGACTTGAAGTATGAAGATGAGTTGTAGGAAATGTCTTTCTCTTCAAAATGAGCTTTGGATGGGATTTTTCTGATAATCCATGTGAAAGTTATGCCCTGGTCAATTTCAGTTGACTTTTTCAACTGTCCAAATAAGGAAACTTTTGCATCTTGATGATTTTCTGAGCCAAATTTTGAGAATCATGATCAAGCATTGATCAAATGATGTTTGTGGCTTCAAAATGATATGTTGACCAAAAATTTGAACTTTTGACTGTCAAATGACCATTTTGCCCCTATAGTTGACTGTAGTGCAATTTAGGGTTTTGACTGTGCAATTTTGAGCTGAATGCCTTGAAACTTGATATGAGGATGCTTGACCATATTTGTAGGCATGTGAGACTTGATTGGGCCTTTGAAAACTACCTTTTCTTGGTCAGAACACAAACCCTAGTTTTGACTGTTTAGGAGGCCTTTGCACTGTGCAACCCTTGGGGAATTTTGTGACTTGGCTTGGCAATTTCTTGAAGAATATGGGAGGGCAAATTTTGGGGTATAACAGTTGCCCCTGTTCAATCTTCTTAGACCTGAGGATGCAGATTGGCGGACGTGCCTTTCGTAATCCGAGGGTAGAAGATGATTGGACACTAGAGTGCCCAGAAATTTGCGCTCACATAGTGGCAGTGATGGTGGAATGGGCTTATAGATGCCATCTGGATGTTTGATTGCGTAAGAGATTCCTTGGCGAGAACCTGTATACATGCAAAACAGAAAATGAGTACCTGACACGTTGCAGGAGCTGATTTTTAGATGCCTGGTATAGATGTGTCCTGACTGGTTACAGGAGCTGAGTCTGGAGCTTCAAACGGCGATTAAAGAACCAGGGATGGTTACTACCTTAGTATGAATGGTAAGAAGACCTTGGGCGACTTTAATTTCAACAACGCTCGTTGAGAAAAAATCTTGGGTGACTTTAACTTCAACAACGCTCGTTGAGAAAAAATCTTGGATGTCTTCTACTGGGATAAGAATCAGGGAGATCTTAGGGTCGATCTGACTGAACCAGAGAGGCCTTTGACTGGATAAGCATCAGGAAAATCTTAGGGTCGATTTAACTGAACCGGACAAGGTCTTGGAATATCTTCAACTGGATAAGCATCAGGGAGATCTTAGGGTCGATCTGACTGAACCAGAGAAGGCCTTTGACTGGATAAGCATCAGGAAAATCTTTAGGGTCGACTTAACTGAACCGGTCTAGGTCTTGAAATATCTTCAACTGGATAAGCATCAGGGAGATCTTAGGGTCGATCTGACTGAACCAGAGAAGGCCTTTGACTGGATAAGCATCAGGAAAATCTTAGGGTCGATTTAACTGAACCGGTCTAGGTCTTGAAATATCTTCAACTGGATAAGCATCAGGGAGATCTTAGGGTCGATCTGACTGAACCAGAGAAGGCCTTTGACTGGATAAACATCAGGAAAATCTTAGGGTCGATTTAACTGAACCGGTCTAGGTCTTGAAATATCTTCAACTGGATAAGCATCAGGGAGATCTTAGGGTCGATCTGACTGAACCAGAGAAGGCCTTTGACTGGATGAGCATCAGGAAAATCTTAGGGTCGATTTAACTGAACCGGACAAGGTCTTGAAATATCTTCAACTGGAATAAGTGTCAGGGAGATCTTAGGGTCGATCTGACTGAACCAGAGAAGGCCTTTGACTGGATAAGCATCAGGAAAATCTTAGGGTCGATTTAACTGAACCGGTCTAGGTCTTGAAATATCTTCAACTGGAATAAGTGTCAGAACGTCGCCATATCTGGTTCATATCTGGACTATATCTGGAAGGGAATCTGGAAGCAGTATCAGAACGTCACCATATCTGGGTCATATCTGAACTATATCTAGAAGGAAATCTGGAAGCAGTATCAGAACGTCACCATATCTGGGTCATATCTGAGACTATATCTAGAAGGAAATCTGGAAGCAGTATCAGAACGTCACCATATCTGGGTCATATCTGAACTATATCTAGAAGGAAATCTGGAAGCAGTATCAGAACGTCACCATATCTGGGTCATATCTGAGACTATATCTAGAAGGAAATCTGGAAGCAGTATCAGAACGTCACCATATCTGGATCATATCTGAAACTATATCGAGAAGGAATTCTGGAAGCAGCATCAGAACGTCACCATATCTGGATCATATCTGAAACTATATCTAGAAGGAAATCTGGAAGCAACATCAGAACGTCACCATATCTGGATCATATCTGAAACTATATCTAGAATAAGTTGCGATAGTTGATAGTAGTCATTTTTGTATTGATCTTTTTCCTGAAACGACAAAACATAATTGTATGCAAAATCATGATGCATGAACTGTATGTCTTCAAAATTAATGAGATTCGTGTAGTATGATGCCTATGCATGCTATAGTGTATGAAGATGTGATGTTTATGAATGTATTTTTGTCTAAGAAAATAAATCCTTGACGGGTGCCGGGAAGTCACTCCTGGGCTGATGTTGAGGAATAGATTTTGCTTCCACTGGGGATGATAGTTGCAAGTATACCGGTAGGAGAAGATGACTCCGTTGGGGGATGAACTTGGCAAATGACGGATTCTGCTGAAGATATCCTTTTTGTTGGAAGTGTTGATAGACTTCGCTGGGGATAGGAAGACTTTGTCGACGACGCTCTTTCCGTGGTTTTTGGCTGAGGATAACCCAGTTATATCCTGTTGAGGAAATAACTCTTTAAATCAAGCCGGACGATACGTTCGTGTTCTGCGAGGGGGTAAGCTTCCAGAATTTACTGGGGATAAGCTTACTGCTTGGGGATATGGACTCCATCTTTCCTGGGGAAGCTGGATTGGACTCTCCTGGGGAAGTATTGAACTGTATTGGTTATGTTCTTCAACGGACCCTACCTTGACACCTTAGAGGACAGAGCAATCAGATTGCTTAGACTATCCATTATTGCCTCTGTTTCTGATGTGGGAGCGGAAGATACCTGTGGAGGTGCTTGATAGTTGTTGATGAGCAAACCTTCTTCTGGTAGGCAGGTGACAAGATGACAGGACATAGTCATACGCTTTGATCCCTAACTTTTGCCTGGACCGCCCTTTCGGGTTTTCAGTCCACCGGGATACCCATTTTTGCTCAGGCCGCCTTTTCAGGTTTTCGACTTGCCGGGTGTACAGTTTATTTTCATTTCATCCCTTCATTTTTCCCGAATCCTTTTGGTTCGCCGGGAAGCCCTTATTTTTGCCCAGGTGTGTCAACCTAGCGGGGCTTGGATTATGCGTAGTATTTTTTTGACTATGTCCGTTCTCTTAGAATGCAGGGAGTTGCCCCTGTTAGAAGTGTTTTGTCATGCCACCAGAAGGTATTTGATCGTGCAAGATTCGTCGCTGGAGTGCCCCAAGTGACTCAGGCAGAGATTTGCCCCAGGCTTTTTGGCCTTTTGAGAGACTCTCTGGATCTTGACCTAACTGCCCCAGATGATGGACCATGGTCATGCCATGCCCCTTGATTGGAGATACTCTTGCTCATTAGACTTTCATTATGCGAATTTCCCTGTTGTTCAAACAAAAGTCATACGCAAACAAAGTTATGTTAAAAGTGCAAAGCCTATGTCTGTCTTGAAGATTTTGAAAATGCATTCTTTTTCATAAAACAAGTGAATGTTTGTAAACGTGATGTCAACTCCGTATTTACCGTAGGCCTTAAGGAGTCAGGATACCTTTCGTAACAGTATGCTTTCGAACTAACCCATGCTTCAGCTAGGACTTTTAAGGGTTATAACGTGGCCTGGTTCACGGTTTAAGAAACAAAGGATAAAGGCTCAAATTATTTGTACCCACCCGCTCTTCGTGATGTTCTCCAAACCTAAACTCAGTTGATCATACGTTAGACCTAGTTTGAGTCTTTGTTCTGATTTTCTAGTGATGGTTCGGATATTGATGATTTATTCTGAATAGGCAGTCATCATTTTTTGTCGAGGGTTTGTGGGACCTCTTTCTTTTTGATTTTGTTATCCCTATTTTTTGCCTGAACTGTTTCCTTTTTTGGAATTACAGTCAGCGGGATGCCCCGGTTTTGTAAGTCTTCTTCGTTGGCTTTGACTTTTTGGGCTTTTCATTTATGATTTTTTGTTGATAATGACTGCCTGTCCTTACGATTATTCGGAACCATCACTGTCTTTCTTCGTTTTGTAAGGATCTCTTTTTGGTGCCATTCGTTATGCACTCGGATCAACTGAGAGACTACCCTGCCCCAGGTTATGATTAAGGGTTTCAATTTTCGAAAAGAAAAACTCCTACTTCTTTGGCCCAGATGGGTTGACGAGGGATTATCATCCTTATAACTCCAGTGTTTAGGGATTGAAACAATGCCTGTACCTCATCAGCGGGGTCTGTTCAAAAGCATATTGTAAAGATCATGGTATTGTTTTCGTCATCCTCCCTCAAGAGGCTTAGAATTTTAGATCCAGCGTTGACATCAGAAAAAATATGAAGAGAAATTTGAATATAATGAAAACAATTGTATTAATTCCCAAAACAGACATATGCGATGCATTAATAGTAATAGAATAAAAGAGTTTGCTATGACATTAATTGTTTGTATAAGCAAAGAAAAATACAACTCAAAAATTCAAATAAACAAAGGCTTCAACGATTGGGTAACGGAGCAGTGATTATGTTCGGAGTCTCGGGCACTTCAAACTGAATCTCCCCGGCGTCGATCATGTCTTGAATTTTGTTCTTGAGAGGCCAGCAGTTGTCCGTAGTATGCCCCGGACTATCAGAATGATATGCGCACCTATCATTGGGGTGATAGTTGGGAGCAGAAGTGTTCGGATTCCGGAGAGGAGCCCTTAAGGTGATCAGCCCTGCCTTCAACATTTGTTGCAGTGCTTGATCCAGCGACATGTTGAGTTTGGTGTACTGCCGTTTCTCCTTGCGCTGCTGCCCCTGTCCTTGTTGAGTAGGTCCGGGATTGGAGATCTGGATTGCCCCTACCTCATGACGGCTCGTTTTACCGTGCACAGCATTGGATTCTTTCTTTCCATGATGAGGCTTCTTATCAGAAGGTGCAGCCTCTTGAATCTTCCCAGACCGGATGCCAGCTTCTATTCGCTCTCCAGTCAAGATAAGATCTGTGAATCCAGCAGACGAATTCCCAATTAGGTGGTTGTAGAATGGACCAGACAAAGTCCCCAAGAACATATCAACAAGTTCCCGATCAGTCAGAGGTGGTTGTACCCTTCCAGCAAGATCCCTCCATTTCTGTGCATATTCTTTAAAACCTTCACTTGATCCTAACGACATACCCTGGAGTTGGGTACGCGTAGGAGCAAGGTCGGCATTGTATTGATACTGCTTGTAGAAAGCAGTAGCCAACTCCTCCCAGTTACGAACCTTGGTCCCATCCAGCTGATAGAACCATTCGAGATGAGTCCCTGAAAGACTCTCCTGGAAGAAGTGGATCCATAAATTCTTATCCGCAGAGTACGACTGCATTTTCCGAACATAGGACCTTAGATGCAGCTTGGGACAAGACGCCCCGTCATACTTAGAGAAGGATGGTGCTTTGAACTTCCGAGGAATAATCACACCAGTTGACAAACCCAGATCTCCAAAATCCAGCCCAGGTACCTGTTGGATCTCCATAGCATTCAGCCTATCCTCCAACTGTTTGTACTTGTCTTCGGCAGGAGGGTATTGTTCTTCGTTGAAATCTGTCTCGTTGTCGGAGACCACTGGACTAGGCACCTCTCTCTCATGGTGACTGCTTCCCCTTACAGATGGGGTAGTCCTCTCAGTTTCAGTCTGCGGTGTATTCCCAAATCTGCGCCTAGGGCTGAACAAGACAGTCCTCTTCTTCTTCTTGTCCTTTTTCAAGAGCAGAGCCTTCAGATCTTGTTTCCCCTGGGTCAAATTCATGATCAGCTCTTGGAACTGGGCATTCTGAGCCTGGAGGTCCTTGATAGTCTGCTCGGCTGATAATTCAGGATTCATGACGATCGGCTGAAATAAACAGCGGAGAAGGGTAAGCAATCTGTCAAAGGGATACCTGCAAAACAATGAGATGTATGACATGCATGTAATGTTTTCAAGGACCTCGCGGGGTAAACAGAGAAACTTTGTTAGCATTTGGAACCGGTAGCTTGATTGTAAGAACTTCATTTTGTTGAGAGTCCTTCGTCAAGGGTCAAAGGCTCATCATATCCAGTGGGTCATAGCCTCTGATAACCTTAGCTAGGGGATCATTCTTCAGGTGTCAAAGCTCACCATATCAAGTGGGTCATAGCCTCTGACAACCTTGGCTAGAGGAAAATAAATCCTCTTTTCCCCTTGCTGGGTGTTTGATTTATCATGACCTGCATCACAAGCCCTTGAGATCCTTGAAATGGGTTAGGATGTATGCAATGGTATGATGTCATGCTATGCATGGAGTGATGTAGGTAAACCCTGTTATGAGTCCCAATTAAGGACTATAAACAAACCCTGCAAGAAATTCAGTATACTTCGTTATGAGTCCCAATTAAGGACTATAAACAAAACCTGCAAGAGATCTAGTAAACCCTGTTATGAGTCCCAGTTAAGGACTATAAACAAAACCTGCAAGAAATTTGGTAAACCCTGTCATGAGCCCCAGTTAAGGACTATAAACAAGACCTGCAAATAGTTCATGTGTCAGATAACAAGCATGCAATTAGTCAAGTACGAAGGCACACAAGTCACACAAGAGAAGCCCTTAGAGTTTCAGGCCAGCATGAGGTCTGGGTATTACCCTCTTGAAGTTGGTGGGTTCAACCTGTCCTAATCAAAGTAACCGGGTTCTAAGGTTCCCAATATCACGGGATTGCTTTCATTGTTCATCGTTTCGATTTAGCCACTGAACTGGCGACCGAAATATTCCAGGAAAGCAACCCTCAATTGAGTGTAGTATCGAGTATCAACCAACCTCGGACTGCACCAAAGTCAGTTATCTCACTACCCTGAAGAGGCCAAGATAGTTCAATTAAGGTTCCTAAGGTCTGTTGATGCTTCATGACACCACGCGGAGGCCCCGTACTCTCCTTGACTGAACTCAAGGGTTACCGGTACACACCAAAGTGCCACATCAACGTAGCAGACTGCTTCAACCATGTCGGTATACCCCGCACAGTTCCCTCACAGCCTTGTTGCTACTTTCTAAGAAAGGTATCCCCCAGATCCGGGTTAGGATCTATAGAACTCCCAAGCAACCCACAATAATAAAGCAAGCAAAGAAGACAATTGAAAACACAGTTATGTACTAGCCCTAAGGTACACCCCACTTTAAAAGATATTCCCCAGCAGAGTCGCCAGTTCTGTGATCGGTGGATCTGGAACTGACTGTTTTAAAGCTGGTTCGCGAAATGTCGCGGAAGCAAGAGTCGCCACCGTCTTTTATTTTCTCCAAATGGAAAGGACAAAAGCACAGAAAAATTCCTTAAAGAGATTGCTCTCGGTTCGGGAGGTAGATTATAGAAAGGGAAGGTGTTAGCACCCTTTCTATCCATGGTTATCCATGGGCTCTTAGATACTTGCTCATTGTGTTTTCAAAAATGTTTGTTTGCTTTTCAATGTGGGTTAACAAAGTTTCTTTGAAAATTTTCAGTTTGACTCGTACGTCAGAGTGTTTGAAAAATTTGCTTTGAAAGCTTTTGAAAAGTGTTGGTGTGAAAAGTCTTTGAATTTTTGTTTTGAAGAGAGCAAGTATCCATGAGTCGTCTACCTACCCTAAGGAATTCGTCTGTGTAAATGTCCTTTAAAGTAGTGCCATCCCACCATTGAGAGGTAGGTAGCACCACCGTTGGAGGTGTTCGGGTCAATTCGAGTTTGTAGGGACATGGTGATCACCAGAGCAATGGGAAGACACCTTAGAAGCTACCCTCATGCCAGGTTCCCGGGTCATGAAGACTTACTAAGACATCCTCTACTCGACAATCACCTTTCGAAAGGCAAGGCAACAGTGAGGCGTACCCTAGGGGTGGTGTGTGCGATTCGTGTATCGTTTTCATTGATATTTGTCTTGTCATGTTCATTGGTGTTCTACGCTTGATTTTAATTAAGGCCATTCATTCTTGCATGCTTTTTTAACAGTTAATATTTGCGGGAAAATAAATCTAAAGCTATTACAAATGGCGCGGGTCCACATCGCCAAAATTAAACCGGACCCGATTTGACAGAAAGTAAATAAAGCGAAAGAAATAAAAGGGTGAGAAATTTAAGTTACAACGCTTTGGGAGAGATACATAATTATAATAAACGACATAAAATAAATGCGCGAAAATACATTACGAACATGGGCGTTGGACCCCTTTGCAAAAAATTAGAGTTAATAAGGAATTAAAATTAAAATTAAAAGACATGTTTTTGGTATTTTTATGCTTTTTAAGATTTAAAAGAAAAAAGAATTGATTAAAAATTAAACTAAAAGGCAAACCCTAATTCTAATGGCTTTTAAATTTATTGTGAAAATATTAAGTTTTAACCTAAATTAAATCTAAGTTAATTTATGTACAATTTAATTGTGAAAATGAAATAAATAATATTATTATTATGAAAAAGAAAAATTGAAAGGAATGAAATTTATTAAACCTAAATTCTATGTTTTTTTGGATTTTTGGTTATTAAAAAAAAGAATTAAAGTTAAAACCTATTTTACTAAATTTATTTACATGCACTTTTATGAAAATAATTAAAAGAAATAAATATTATATTCTTCTCTTTTTCTGATTTTTTTGTGTATTTTATAATTTGTAAAATATAATTAATTAGGATTAAAACAATTGAATAAAATAAAATAATAATTAACAATAAAATAAAAATAAGTAAAAAAAAAGAAAGAAATTGCAAACCAGGGGGTTTCAGTCCCAATTGTGAGGTATAGTCCAAGCAAATCTGGCCCAAAATATCTTGAGTCCGTTTGACTTTTTGAATCATATGCTGAAGCGTGGACTAGGGTACAGCATGCTCCTTAGATTTGTGCCTTTGGTTTGGTCATCAGGGACGCGTGGACGTTGGATGATGGAGATGCATGGTATGCCTTATCATAAGCGCTGCACATGAATGGTTAATGAAAAATAACATGAGAAATATACAGACCTGGGACTCGAACCCAGGTCTTGGATGTGAACGCTATCACCAACTGCCAGTTGAGCCACTGCACGTATTTGTTAATATACCAACGCATAAATAATAAAAGAAAGACCAACGCGTTAGTGGAGAGAAACGCGCGAAATTCAAACGCTCCAATCGCTTGTGGCCACGTCTTCGTCTCTTTCACATTCCCTGTAACATAAAGCTTTAGGCAACAGTTTTGCACGCGTCCCCTTAGGCTAGCTAACAGAAAATAGCGAATAGCCCTATAACATTCATAAATTTAGCGCGATAAGTGATTCTTCTTCGTCTCTACACGTTGAATCCAACCATGGTACTGAGGATGTCCAATTTTTCCTCTTTTAAGAAGCCCTAAATTTAAGCTCTGAAAAACCCTAGAAATCACGCATGGAAAAACCTCATATACAGCATGATAATCAAATTAAACATAAGGGTTAGCTTTAAAACATCACAAGGAACAAGAATCCATAATTAGAATGTCATGAGGATGCTTAGAATTGAAAATACGATTGTCACTTTTTTGCTGTACAGGGAGGGTTCTATGTACCAATTCCTGGAGTTTGAGTTGATGTTAGGGATTGGAATCGCTTCTGGGAACCTTGAGGAAGCTATTGGAAAAGGAATTAGGCTTTGAATCGTCCCCTATCACTGATTTCAGTTTTGAGTTTTTATGGCAATTTTTCAAGTTGGCAATGGTGTCTCCTGCGCAGCATTCAGTGTGTGGGCATTAGGTTTTGACTCAGCACTTATGAGGGAAGGGAATTAGGTCATTAGCTGGCCTTGATCCATGCCCATGAGAGAACTAGTCCTAGGTTTTTTCACCATTAACCAACTTTCCCTTTTTTAAGCAAAACCAAGACTTGGTGTACAATCTAACCCTAGCATGAGTTTGTGAGCTGGCACATGATATATGGAAGCTATTCCAATTCAAATGACACTATTCCATTGATTTTTAAATTTTATTTGAATTTTTAAAGATTTAAAATGAATTAAATTATCAAAAATTAAATAAAATAGAAAAATCAATGTTTGATCTTGAAATTAATCATGGGACACGTGTGTGGCATGACAAGGCTGAATCAAGTGGAAGAAAGTGGGCCCTTTTGTCAAAAATTGAAGTTTCAAGGATAGTTGACTTTTGCCATTTCACAAAAATTTCCCAACTTCTCCAATGCATAACTTGCTCAATTTTTAAGCTTTTCTCATGTTCTTGGACATTTTGGAAAGGTCTTTGAGTCCTTTAACCAATGCCTTTGGTCCCATGTCATTTTGATTTTCCAATCTCAAGTTATGGCCTTTGACTTAAAGTCCCTTTTTGTTGACTTTTGAAAATGACCTATAATGTTGAAATTGATAACTTTTTGTGAGAGCATTTCTTGGACTTGAAGTATGAAGATGAGTTGTAGGAAATGTCTTTCTCTTCAAAATGAGCTTTGGATGGGATTTTTCTGATAATCCATGTGAAAGTTATGCCCTGGTCAATTTCAGTTGACTTTTTCAACTGTCCAAATAAGGAAACTTTTGCATCTTGATGATTTTCTGAGCCAAATTTTGAGAATCATGATCAAGCATTGATCAAATGATGTTTGTGGCTTCAAAATGATATGTTGACCAAAAATTTGAACTTTTGACTGTCAAATGACCATTTTGCCCCTACAGTTGACTGTAGTGCAATTTAGGGTTTTGACTGTGCAATTTTGAGCTGAATGCCTTGAAACTTGATATGAGGATGCTTGACCATATTTGTAGGCATGTGAGACTTGATTGGGCCTTTGAAAACTACCTTTTCTTGGTCAGAACACAAACCCTAGTTTTGACTGTTTAGGAGGCCTTTGCACTGTGCAACCCTTGGGGAATTTTGTGACTTGGCTTGGCAATTTCTTGAAGAATATGGGAGGGCAAATTTTGGGGTATAACAGTGTGGTTTTGAAAATGTTTTGAAAAAGATGCCTTGTCTAGGCAACCTTTGAAATGATTCTTGTTTGAATATATACAAAGGTGTGTGTCTTTTTGAAAAGATATTTCAATGTTTTGAAAGTTGTTTTTTGAAATTGTTTTGAAGTCGTGTTGTGAAGTGTGTTTGAAATGGAAAGGATGTTTTGCAAGATTTTTGATCAAGTAACTAAGAGTTTGTCTACCCTATTTTACTCAAATATCTTTCTTATGTTTTTAACCCTTTTAACAGTGTTGTTTCACCATTGTGTTTGATGAACAACCTTGCGTTAGGATGTTAAACGGGACAGGCACGGGTCATCGTACACAATCATTGAAGGCAACTTGTGAGACGCTCTAGCAATTTTGTAAGGGACGAGATCGTTTTATCGAAGGCAACATCGTGGGTCATCGAGAGACTACGATCTTTGTTTATCAAAGGGACATTTGCTAGAGTGTCTCGTACTCGAGGGACATGATTGCGTTTTCCGAGGCAACAAGCGAGGTTATCCTAGAGGTGCAAGTGTGAATTGTGTATTTATTTTCATGCATTTATCTTGTATTAGGTCATCTAGCGATTGATTTTGAATTTTCACATATAAACCCTAATCTCTAATCATGGCATATTTAAAAAGCATAAATTGCGAGAATTAAATTCTAAGCTATTACAAAAGAGTATCCGGGGATGGGGGTACAAATTATTTACAAATGGGGATGAGTCTCATCAGGATAATGTCCCAAATATTATGGGTTACAACCAGATTGAATCGACGCAATTCAAATATAAAAAATATGACAAAGTGTAAGATAATGGAAATCAAAGAAGTATGAGATGCGTGTATTTATTTACAAATGAACAAATAAAAATTTAACATAGTGAAAATTAAGTATTTATTATTTATTTTTGTGTTTTTGTTAATTATATAAACAAGGCGTTTTATTTGAAAAGAAAAATTATTTAAGTTGAAGTTTTATTGTCTATGTATTTTTTGTTTTATTAAATGAAGACAAGATCAATTAAATTAAACTAAACTATTTTTTTTTTGTGTTTTAATGATATTAATCAAGATTAATAAAGAGATAATTATCTCTAAAAAAACAAAATTTAATTAGTGTTATTAACTAAAAAAAAACTAGTTAAGGTTATGTAGCAAAATTTATTAAGTTAATGAAAGATTTTTTTAAATTTGAGCTTTAAATGGGTTTGGGCCCAAAATAAAAGGAACAAAGTTCAGGGGAGGGGGTATGCGCCAGAAATGTTATGGGCTTTGGAACGAATTGGGGCGAACCGGCCCATGTTATGTTGGAACGAGTTTGTTTAGGGTTGTTTCATAATTGGAAATTAGGGTTTTACAGTTTGCACAGCGGCGCTCCTCTCCTCTCGTCTTCGTCCTCTTCGTCTCTCTCAAACCAATGGTCTTTTGATTCCTCTCTCCAAGCTTTCAGTCGCCAGAGCGATACCTCCACCCTCTCCTCTATGTGACTATAAAGGCGGTGATTTAAAAAGGTATTGTTTTTTGTTCTTGACGCGTTTTTAGGTTCGATTCTTGCATGTTATCGTTTCACAGTGTTTTAATCATTGATGTTTGGTGTGTGAGATACAGTGATAGAAAGAGGGAAACTGATACCTTGGTGGCTTCGTCTCTGGAGAACGGGTAGAGGGTCGGAACGGCGGTGCTCTCGGTGGCCGAAAGTGGAGGAGAACCGTGATGATTGTGTATGGGCTTCTGGTATTTCGTATCTTTTGACTTCCCTTGAATCGTTTGATGATGATGTATATTCTGAAAACCCTATACCATTTTGCTTCTGAATCTTCTCTTCTTCTTCTCTTTGTTATGTTAGTGATGGATTTTGATATCAATGATGATCTTTCTGAGCTTTGATCTTTGTTTGTTGCTTTGTCTTTGTTGATATTTTCTGAAAGCTATACTTCTGAGTTCTCTCTTCTTCTTTGCTATGATGATGAATTCTTCTGAGATGTTGCTATTGTCGTTGATTTGGCTTATGATTTGTTGATGATGAACATACGTGTTCTGAAACTTATTTGTTGTTGTTGATTTGGATGTTGAAACAAAACTAGCTTGATGATTTTGTTTTGAGATTGTGTTTGTTAGTTTAGGCAGTTTTGATCTTTTGAAGGCAGGCTAGTGTTTTGGAAGGCAAGCTTGAGTTATTCTTAAACTTGCAGTTTTGCAGGTTTGAATAGGTTTGTGTTTTCTGAAAAGGTTTGGAAGCAGGCTAGAATGGTTTGAGTTTTTTGCAGGTTTGGAAACAAGCTTGCTTCTGCAGGTTTGCTATTTTGTGAGGTTTGGAAGCAAGCTTGCTTCTGCAGGTTTGCTATTTTGTGAGGCCTGTTTTGGTAAGGCGGGCTTGAAGGCTTGTTTGGTAAGGCAGGCTTGCTTGAATAGGTTTGTGTGATTTTTAAACTTGCAGTTTTGCAGGTTTGAATAGGTTTGATCTGAGGCAGGTTGGAGGTTTTTGTTATGCAGGCTACAGGTTTTCTTTGTGTTGAGAAAACAGGCTTGAAGGCTTGTCCGTTTTGCTTGCCAGTT
Organism: Vicia faba; assembly: GCA_948472305.1. Taxonomy (NCBI): domain Eukaryota; kingdom Viridiplantae; phylum Streptophyta; class Magnoliopsida; order Fabales; family Fabaceae; genus Vicia; species Vicia faba. The sequence continues at coordinate 436,325,466 of OX451736.1, read as the reverse complement.
TGGAGGTTATGCCAATCTCTATTTTATCTCTTGTGTTTTTCTGCTGTTATATTGTTTCTTTGGTTCCTCTTATCTCTCCTTTACAGCCTGCCAAAACTGCAAACTGCAAAACCTATTCACTAGGTTCTCTCTTTCCTCTCTCTCCTTAAGCATTTTTAATTGCTTATTTATCTTTTGATTTCTGAAAAATTGGGATGTCTAGGAAATGATGAAAAAAAGCATCTTTGATAAGTTTTTACTTGTCAAATAAACTGATTCATGTTGTCTTACCTTTTGTCTGTTGTATTGCTGTTTTTATGCTTCATTACCATTTTTATCAAATCTGTCTTGTAACTTGGCAATTTTGTACTGTAGCTGAATGTGGGACTTTATTTGCTGCTGAGTTTATGCCTTTGCTTTGACTCACCCTGGCAGTTTTGGCGCCTGTTTGCCTCTTTGAACTTGTAACACATTTTTCTTGGTTAATGTAGCTTGGAATTTTTGTAACTCAGTTTGCAGCTTGGAACTTTTTGTGATTCAGTTTGCTTGGCCAATGCAACTTGGAACTTTTTACAATTCAACCATGTTTTTGCATTGAGTTTGACATGCTTGCATTTATATTTTATTTTTCTCTCTGTGAACCGAGAAGAGTGATCTTCTTGTGATTTGCAGAGAGAAAAATAAAGCGTGATGAAAAATAGGCAATCTGATTCTAGACGGCCAATTTTAATGATGATTTTTTTTCTTCTTTTCATTTAAAATAATCTTGTACTGACTTTCTTTTGCTTCTTTTTTTTTCCAGGTAGGTACCAGTTGAATAATGGAAGAAACAGTAGAAGATCAAAGATTTCAAGATTTAGGCTTTAGATTTATTTTCTTTTCATTTATTGTAAAAAATATTATTGTAAACACTGTAAATTATAAATTTACAATATTCGAATAACATTTGTAACAATATTTGAAATAAATAAATAAAAAGTCTTTGTCAAATAAGAATTTCCTACTGTCAAATATTCCATTCTTTCTCTTGTACTGTCTATTTAATTATTTAAGTCTCTTAAATTAAAATAACTGGGAATGTATCCCAATAACTTTAATCCAGATGAGATAAATAGTCAATAAACTTTTGCCGTCTCGCAATCCTGCATTAATCATCAGACGCCTAGCATTCCAATTAACCATGCTTTGTACAATTAATCAAACAAGTGTTCCATACACTTTTCACTCCACTGATCAAACCAATGCCTCAAAGTTTCAAACAAAGCCTCAGCTCTTATCCGAGATATTTAGGTTCTTTGAGAAACAACCAGCAATCTTGAACAAGCATGACAATAATGTAACAATTAACTGAATATCTGAGGATTCAGTTCTTTCTGAGAAATGCGAGTGAAAAACCCTAATTCTGGATTGAATGATAAAGAAAAGTTTGTTTGACCGATTTTTGAGCCAATCTCAAAAATCAGAGAAAACCCTGGGGTTGTGATTTCTTGTAAAAAACAAGAGGGCAAATTTTGGGGTATAACATTCGCCTTCTTTCTCGGATGAGAGTCAAATTTCCCCCCTTATATGGTTAAGTTGGACTCCTTCCAAGATCTTAGTCTTCTCTTGATAACCCTTGTATGATGACTCTCGTCTAGATAAAACACAACAAAGAGAGGAGTGATTTCTATCCAAGTGGGATTTCTTATCTCAGGTGGCATTTGATTAAGTTAGTTTCTCATCTCTTTGCTACTTGTGAGCTTATCTTGATTGAGTGATATAAATCTTTAGGTGGCGGATAGTTATACCTAATGATCCTAGAGTGTTTTTTTTTTAGTATTTTCTTTTTTTATGGGACCAAAGGTAGATTTTGACTCTTTATTTTTTGATGTTCTTTTGATAGAATTTAATATGTTGATGGTAGATTTGGCCGATTGAGAATTAATCGATTACTAGCAAAGAGGATTTGTAAGGATCTTTTGGTCAATTTTTGGTAAGGATCTTTTGGTCAGTATTGTTGATTGGTTTATTTTTGCAATTTTTTTTCCTTCACATTTTGTTAACATATTAATATTTTTCATTTAACAAAAAAGAATATAAGTCTTAAATAGAACTTTAATTATGGAAAGTAAGATGTTTTAAGTTTGAATTATCTCAATGAAAAAACATGGGAGGTTTTGCTGAAGAAATTCCATTCCTAATTTCAATTCTCACAACATACATACATTTGTTGAATTCAGGTATAAATTAATAAATTAACCATGGCCCTTAAAATAATGAAAAATTAATAAATTAACCATAGCCCTTAAAATAATGAATTTATTTTTAAATACATTAATCATCTAAAAAAAGAATTAGTGGTGGATAACCTCACATTGAGAGAAAAAAAATGTCATGTATTACTTTCTTTAGAATTTAAGCGCGTAAGTAATGAATAAATAGGGTTACAACTACTTGGACTACTTTCTTTATATTTAATTATTTAAAATTTATTTAAAATTTAAATTAATTTTTTCTTAAGAACTGCGGTGTGTGACATCTTTTAACTTTAATAAAACTTTGCCATTGGTTTACGTCAGAATTAGATCAAATTCTCCCAAACATGTTGTTTAAATAATAACAAATTTAGAAAAATCACTTAGTTAAAATGAGCGGTTTGCTTCACGTTTTTTTTTTTTAAAACAGTCGGTTTATATATTTTTATTTAAAAGAAACTTACAAAAGAAAATTCAAAAACAACTTCAATTAAAAAAATTTATTTAAATTAAAAAAAGAAGAAGCTATTTTTAGATATTTTGTCCCTTTACTATAGTCTTTTTATATTAAGATTTAAAAAAATACTTAAATTTAAAAATCATTTTGAAGAAATTTTCATAAATTTTTTATTTTGAAACACTTCTTTTAAAAAAAAATTGTAATTCAATAATATGATTTGTGTTATTTGATGTCAAAATTAATCTTTTAATTTATATAAATTTAGTTAAATTTATTTTGTATGTTTTAAAAGTTATTTAAATATGTAAAAAGTAAATTGTTTTTTTAAAGATTAGAGTCTATTTGTTTCAGCTTAAAAAAAATAGATTTTTTTTATATTTTTAAAATAGATTTTATAAAATTATTTTTTAGAATATTATAAGTTTTTTTATATTTATTTTTTCTAAATTAAAACACTAATTTTGATATTCTATAATATAAATATATATTGTTGAAGATCAATATATAATCAAAATCACAAATTTTAAAAAAAAAATATATTTTAAAAATAATTTTTATAAAAATCTATTTGAAATAGTTTTAAAATTAATTGATTTTTGAAATTTTAATATCTAAAAAATATTTCAATAAGAATATGAAATATCTAAAATAATATTTTAAAAATAATTATTCAAATTAAATTTCTATTTGAAACTTTTATATAAAAAAATTTAAAATTTTTCTACGTAAAATTATATAACATTATAAAAATCATTTTAAAAAAACACCAAACAAAACAGAACCTTAAACAAACAGATTCTACCCAACTTTGTAGATTTCTTTCTTAATTGAAGTTGGGTTTATATATACTCAGCTATAGTATAAACTATCGTATTAAAGAATTCAAATTGCAAAATTACAAGGTAATAAAGAGAACAAATTCAAGTGAGTAAAATAGGAAAATACAAAATGCAATTAAGTCTATATTAGAGAGTCAGATTGTATATTAGGCTTCAGAAATAAAATTTGTTTTTAGGAAGTCTTTGACAGTCTGCTCGACAGTCTCTAATTTTCGAGCGAATGTCAGTGCCTACGCTGACCAACTGCCTTAATGGCGGGATCTATCGTTAAGTGACGATAGGTTATCTCCGGGTCTAGGCCAGGAATCCCTGTTGCACTCCAGGCGAATAGGTCTGCATTCTCCCTGAGACATGCCTTTAGTTGTCTCTTCGCCAAGTCGGGGAGGTCAGCACCGATCTTGACTCCTCTGGTTGGATCATCGCCCAAGGGATAATTTCGAAGTCCATGTCTGAGATTAGACGTGCGGGGTGCGATGGCTTCTTGCTGCTTGTAAAGGATGAGCTTTCTCCTTCAACTAGAGGGGCTTTGCCATTTCTCTTATGCTCTCGGAGGTCTTCCTTCGTGAACTTGTTGTCGAGGTCGATTGCATCGATGCGGGGAAACGATTGTGGAGATTCTGAACTGCAGGGGAGAGCGGGTATGTTGGTCGTTTTGGGTTGCAAGCTGATAGAGCTCAATCCTTTGGATGCAGCTTCAAAACATCTTCGCGTCGCCTGGATGTCCCCGTGTAGGGTGGCGACAAGTCCCTGCTCAGTGTAGTACTTTTTTTAGGTGCAGTATGGAGGGCAATGCAATCAGCTCGGTCAGAGTGGGCCTCCCAAAGATGCACTGACATAATGAGGGGTTGTCCACCACAAGGAACTGCGTCTTGATCGACCTGGAACATTCGGCTTCCCTGAATGTGAGGATCATCTCCACGTACCCCCAAGGTTTAGTGATATAGTCGTTGAATCCTTGGAGATCTGAGCAAATATATGGGGTCATATGGGTCTCATTTGGTTGCAGAGTGTTGAAGAGTTGGGTGTACATTATGTTCACTGAGCTGCCTTGGTCGACCAAGATCCGCCTGACGTCGAAGTTGGCTATTCTCGCTCTAACGAGCTGAGGAATACTTGAGTTAAGGGCCCCGTCAGGCAACTCTTCCATGTAGAGATCAATGGGGAGGGAGCTCCCCCTAACTTTATCGAGGGTGGCATTCTTTTCAGAGATGGCGTCAATGAGTTGCTTAAACCTCCTCTTGATCGAGTCTACCGTGCATTTGTTGAAGCCACCTCTAGATATGACCTCGCTGGAAATGTCTCCCAGGGGCTATGGATCACGAAATATAGAGGGACCTCATTTATATTGAGGAAGTATAAGTCCTCGGGCCTGGCGATGCTCAGAGCAACGGGTATGAGGCTCGCATCGGAGGAGCCCTTCCCTTCTTCCACACTCTTGGATTCTTGGGGCTCTTCACGGGAAGCCTCCTTCTTCTTGTACTGTTTGAGATGCCCTTCCCGAATGAGTATCTCAATAGCATCTTTAAGGTGGATGCAATTGTTAGTATTGTGCATGTGGCTCTTGTGGAACCTAAAGTATTTGCTTTTGTCTGTCTCAGGCTTGGAAGGTGTTTGGCGGAGAAAGCGAACCCCAACTTGCTTGAATTCTGAATTGGTGCACTCTGTTAGAATTCGCTTGCGAGAGGCGTTGAAGGGGGTATAGTCATGAAAGCGACCAGCTGGCCCCCGGTACTCTTTAGAATCTCAGGATTTATCCTCCCTCTTTTTTCTCCTCCCCAACGGGATGTCCAGGGCTCGTCGTTCTTTGAGGCCTTGGTGTTCTCTCTATGCCGTGAGTCCCTTGTGTTGTTAGCTGCCTCCTTCTCTTTGTACTGGACGTATGCTTGGGCTTTGAGTAGGAGGGAGTCGAGCGTGGCTGGAGTCTCGATGCCAACAACTTTGGCGAAGTCACTGTGGGGATGAAGCCCGCGCTTGAGGAGGTATTTTTCATGTCGTCGATTGTAGAGAATTGCACTGCTTCCTTGTTGAGGCACTCAATGTACGCCCAAAGGGGTTCGTCCCTCCCTTGGATGATTACCTCCAAAGATGCCTCTGACTTTGGATGTCTGCGAGATGCTGTGAAGTTCCTGGAAAATTTTCTTCCCAGGTTCTTCCACGACGTGATGGATTCGTCTAGAAGGTTCTTATACCAGGTTATTGCTCCTTTCCTGAGTGTTGTGGGAAAGAGACAACATTTAATTGCTCCACGAACCCCCTGTATTTGAGCAGTGCATCAATGTTTTCGATGTGCTCGTCAGGATCGATTGTTCCATCGTATATTCCCAGTGGGGGAGGTTTCTCCAAGCTGATTGGGAGCGTGGTCTCCATAATCTCTCTTGATAACGGGCCGCGGGGCTCGTCATCGTCACTTCCCTCGAGAGATGGTGGTGAAGAGTGATGGTTCCTCCCTCATCAGGGATTGTGGTCCCGGAGGGGAGATATACTTCTTTGGTGTTGCCTTGGCTTGGGCGATGGTGAACGGTCGCGGTCAAGTCGGTGGTCGCTCTTTGTCTTCTTAAAAGATGAAGAGCCTTGATCTTTTCAGGGAGGCGTGCGATCGCGTTTTTTGAGGAAAGAAATGTCTTACTTCTATCTTATGGTTGGATGACCACGCCTAGGCGGAGATAAGTTGGGGCAGTTGTATCGTCAGTGTCTCTGAGGGGGGACTTTGAATGCTTCTTTTCCCAGTTTCTCATCCTCTTGCTCTGCTGCAGGATAAGGGTGTTGGTCTGGTTGAAGGCAGAGAGCAATGCTGCCATGGCCGGATCGGCATTTTGAGGAATAGGAATTAGTTGCAGGATCTCTGGCAGCTTCTCGGTAAGGTTCTTGGGCCTCTATTTGTCCAAGAACTGGAGATTGTCGCGATCAGCGTCGACTGAATCTGGGGACACAGTCTGTCCGTCTCTGACGTTGAAGTCATCCTCAAAGTGAGGATGCTCCTGGCTTCTGTCGGTCCTGTGAACGGGAGAGAGTACAGTCTTTCCAGAGAGATGATGGTCATCATGGTCGGCCATGATTGGAGTGGTGAAGGTATCTTTGGTCTTCAGATCTAAGAAAAAGGAAGACTATAGTTTCCCACAGACGGCGCCATTGATCTTACCGGTTGATCAGAACCTGCAAATGGGCCAAAGGATCACGTCTGGTTTGCTGGAAAGTTGAGGAGAAAGATGGATTGTACCTGCAAGACACTCTGACGATCAAGTAAGAATGAGTGCAAAGAGATACAAGCAAGATATTAGGGTTTATGATTTGAATATTGGATACTTGGCCCTCACATGTGTGAGGGATTATATAATGCCTCCGACGCTTGGTCATTGGTCCTTATTTTTGGGCCTAGATATGTGGGTCTGCAAAAATAAATAACTGTCAGGACTTGGTCAAAACAAGCAGTCGTGCCCGTAACTAGCCGTTGCATCGATCAAGGATGAGATGATGAGCAGAAGCGTTTATGAGCGTCTTCTGGGTGTCTGCTCTTCATGCGTCGAGCATACTGGGAGTTTTGTTGCCCTTGTGGGCAGGTGTGTGTATCAGGCATCGTTGGTCGCGTCAAGGGTAGAAGTGGATTTGACCAATTCTAATTATTGGGCAAGTCCATAACAGTTTAGTTGTGCTCATCCCAATATCTTGGTCATATCTTGACAACTCTTGCATGATAGACTCTCATCTAGATAAAACATGACTAAGAGATAAGTGATTTCTGATCCAAGTGGGTCTCTTGTCTCAGGTGTGAGCATTTGATTAAGTCAATTTTTTATCTCTTTGTTACTTGTGAGTTTGTCTTAATTGTATGGTATAAATCCTTATGGTGATAGGTAGTTATACCTAATGATCCTAGAGTATTTTTTTTAATATTTTCTTTAAGGGGTATAAAGAATGATTATTTTTTGATTAGGCACGTTGTAGTCTAGAGAGTATTTTTATGTCTAAAATGATTTATGAGTCTATCAATGTGTTTTATCTTTGTATAGAGGTAGATTTTAGCTCCTTATTTTTTAGTGTTCTTTTGATGAGATTTAATATATTAATGATGGATCAGATAGATTGAGATCTAATCAGTTGCTAGCAAAGAGCATTTCATAAAGACCTTTTGAACGTTTTTTTTTTTTTTATTTTTCTTCTACCATAACTTTTGATCTTTTGTAGTCTTGTGACACTTCTTGAGCTTTGTGGCTACACTTGTTGTAATTTGATGATTCTTCACTTAGATGTTTTAAGTTTGAATTGTCTCAATGAAAAAACATGGGTGGTTTTGCCGAAGAAATTTCATTCCTAATTTCAATTTTCACACACACATACATTTGTTGAACTCAGTATAAAATTTTGGATGTATTCTCAAAAGCTTATATTCGAAAGTTTGGAAAACATCTCCAAGGCATAGTAAATTAATAAATTAATCATAACCCTTAAAATAATAAAATTGTTTTTAAATACATTAATCATTTATAAAATAAATTCGTGGTGGATAACCTCACATTGAGAGAAAAAAATGTCACAAACTACCTATACACTCTCTTTTTTTTTGTAGCCCCTACCTATATACTTTAAAGGGTAAATAATTGCAAATAGTTTTGTTAAACAAATATAAATCAAATCAAAGCCACCAGAACAATACTTCTCCAATAGTAATCATCAAGGGTATGCTTGTATCTCTGCAAAGATGAATCAGAACAAAATTATAATTAAACTCAAATATATAAAATTTACCAAAATAAGTTAGAGAAGAAGTGAAAGTACTTACGTGTTGTTCTTTAGGTTCTTTTCACACTCTTTTTCTTCGTTATTCTATCACTTTTATTTGTCCTCAAACTAATAGGAATCGACTCTCTTGAAACGTTTCCACTATCCGCACAAGTCTCACTCAGAACCTTTCCACAATCAATACAACAGCTGTAATCAAAACATTGAAAATCACTTGGATCAAAATTAATGCACATCAATAGAACATAAAATCTCGTTTTTCATAATAAGTTAAAGTGCAATAATCAAAATCAGAATTTGATTTTGAGACTGAGACTGATCCTATTGAAGACAAATTAAGAAAAAAAAACAATTATAGATTCACTCACTTGAAATATACAGCATCACATAAATAAGATGTAGTGTTACGAAGAATGCAGCAATGTCCGCAGAACTCCATGGCAACCATTGTGTGTTACTTTCTTAAGAGTTTAACGTGCGAGTGCTGAATGAATAAATAGGAATATAACTACTTGGACTACAAGTAATGCGAAATTTTAGATTTGACAAAAGACTAAGTCCACAGATTTAAAAAAAAAAAGATTGAGAATAACTAATTCACTTGTGTCGAATTATATAATTATTTCAGATTCAATAAAATATGTAATATAATATCTTTGTTAGATATGTATCTAAAAATCAATCAATTTTATATTTAATTATTTTAAAATAAATATAAATTTTGATTAATTTTATCTTAAGAAGTGTTGTGAAATCTTTTTGCTTTAATAAAACTTTGCCATTGGTTTAGGTCAGAATTTGCTCACTTCTCCCAAACATATTGCTTAAAGTTTATTAACAACTTTAGAAAAATCACTTAGTTAAAATAACCGGTTTGTTTCAAGGTTTTTTTTATAAAATTTTATCGGTTTATATATTTTTGTTTAAAAGAAATTTACAAAAAAATTCAAATGCAGCTTCAAATTAAAAAATTATTAATTTTTTAAAATGTTATTTTTAGATATTTTATCCCTTAACTATATTTTTTTATATCAAGATTTTAAATTAAAAAAATTACTTAAATTTAAAAATTATTTTTGAAACACTTCTTTCTAAAAAATTGTAATTCAATAATATATACTTATGTTATTTGATATCAAAATTAATCTATTAAGTTATAAAAATTTAGTTAAATTTCTTTTGTATATTTTAAAAAACATTTTTATAAAAATTATTTTTAAAAATATAAAAAAAAAAATTAAAAAAAAAAAAAAAAAAAAAAAACTACTTTTTTAAAGATTAAACAAACGGATACTTCACATCGTTGTAAATTTGTTGCTTAATTGAAGTTGGGTTTATCATATACAGTACTCAGCTATGCTATAAATTATCATATTAAAGGACCCAAATTGCAAAATTATAAGGTAATAAAGAGAACAAATCCAAGTGAGTAAAATAGGAGAATACAATTGACCAAGAAAAAGGAGAATACAAAATGCAATTAAGTTTATATTTAATATTTATCTCTTTATGAATGACTAAAACCAAACACACTTTTGTATACCATTTAAAATTTCACAATTTATTTTAACTTTTTAATGGATTGAATTTGAAGAGGAAAGAGGGAGAAAAAAAAGCTACAAGAGAGTTGAGATAAAAACTGTACGATTGCACTCTTTTATAAGGCAAGTAGGCAACGGTAAAGTCACCGAACACCTTCCTCTTTGTAATTTCGAAGAAATAAAACTTCTTCAGAGAATACTTGCTTTTGTAATTGTAGACATCTGAAATAGTAGTATATAAGTTTTGCTCAACCAACATCTTCCTTGTCTAAAATCACTTTGCTCAACTTGTTTTGGTCCCATGACTCATTTCAAGGTTAATTGCCGGATGAAGGGAAATTTTATAAAGCACATTATCATCGGCCAAAAGTGACAGTAGAAGCAATCACGACCATACTAAGGATGACAATGCAAGACGTCTTATTATGTTCAAATGGTTATGTAGGAATTCCTGACTACAGATAGTACGAGACAGAAACATCTCCAATCCAATCCATTTGGACCAGTTCTGCTATCTATCAACAATGTGATAGATGTGTCTTAGACCTTCCTTCTAAAGTAAAATAGGAAAAACAAGATGGTAATAATGCAAGATATTGCCACCCAGAAACATTAAAAAATCAATTCAAGATGGACTGTCTCACACTACCATTTTTATGAGGTTTAAATTATAGAAATGGTGTTTACAAAATGAATACTTTTTACAAGGTATAGCAACCATCCTATTGAACCTAGTTCTACAAACATTAAGGTTTGAACAAAGGACATACATCAAGGGACAAAGGAGATCGGGACATAAAAGCCCAGCAACGATGACATACAGTTTCAAGGTGGACTTGGATCCTCTACAAATGTATACTGCAGATGAGCTCATTTTCAATAACTACTCCGCACTAACAACAACACATGCCATTGAAGACATAGTATAACCTGCATAGAATCTAGTCTACCTTCTTTTTCTAAAGAACTTTCTATTGAAACATGGAGGGATTCACCAGAAAAGGTTTTTCCCTCTATTTTGCCTTTTTACTATCCCCATTTTTTCAACATTATCACCTTCATTTACAAAAAGAATCAGAGATACCAACGTGACAACAGATATCAATGTCTCTGTCTAACTCTCCTGCCATTTGTTTCACCACCATCTGAAAGTTGGGCCCACACACTCTGAGATTTTTCCCCTGTACTGCAAGTATCACCCTCACAGCCAGCAATTGTTTTCAATATCTCTGACTGTAGCCATGGACATTTCTCTTTCATAGACTCAAATCCATCCGTCCTCATGATAGCTGCAATGAGTCCAAACAAAAAGAACCATCTTATTAAGCATGTGGATAGTTTAAAGTGTATTAAAATAATTATCCATGCCCAAACTTAATTTTAATACTAAACGATTAAAACATGAATTTACAATAAGGGGTCAAAAGATGGCCAGCCAATCTAAATCTAAAATGTTCTAAAATTTAAATGCCCGAGAAAGAGAAAAAACCCATCATCAATGGTCGGGCCTTTCTGAATGGAGAACATGCTTGACATAGAAATATATAAGCACAACAAAAAAGTGGTGGAAAGAAAATAACAAGAGGAGGGAAGAGGAAAGAGATTATGTGGGTCTAAATGTTTTAAAATGCATACGAGGTCAAAAAATCAACAACAAAAATCTTTTCCCACTAAGTGAGGTCCAACTAAGTAGATAAAACAATGTCATAATGTATTTCGAGAGAGCGAGTAAGCAATGCATTGTTATAGTAATTAGTAACTAAAATCTTTCATTTCTAGTAAAAGCTTGGAAGATTTAATTGCCTTTTGAACAAGTGGCATTATATAGTTCACTAAGAATGCAAGACTTACACAAAAAAATAAATCCTAAACAAATATTGCCAATTCAGTTTTTTTTCCTGATTTTCTCTCTCTCATCTCTCTCAATATTCTGGTGTTTAATGGCATTGCCATGACATTATCTCTACTATCATTTATTCCTACTAGTTTGCATTTGACGTATATGAATCAAAAACAGTAAGCCTAGTGGACACTTATCAAACCCTTCATTGAATTAGCTGTCATGAATTCTGTAACTGGATATAGATGCAAGTGAGAGCAAAGATCCCCAAAATGTACAATCATACTGAATTGTCTGAATGTTTTAGGATCGTAAATTTTATTTTGGAATACATTATCTACCTTTTCTGCTCTGTGCCTACCGATGCATGTCAAACAACTGTATTATTTAACAAGCAGAGGAAGCTAGTAGCTGAATGCATTTTTCTTTTCTATTTTTAGTTACTTCTCCAGTGACAAGTGTTATAAGTTAAACATCGGTGTTTATGTTGGCACGGTTGCTTGACCTAAAGCAAGCAAAAACAGGTAACTAATAACTAAGTAGGCATACCTGCTAGATTTTGAGCAGCAAATTTTAGGCAAACGGCTTTTAACTCTGCGGCATGGCATTTGTCAGCCAATGTTAAAATGCTGGCTACAGAGCTCACATCAATGTCGTTGCAAAGACGAGACTCGCACATCAGTTTAAGCCTCTCCAAGCCATACTTGTCTGCTGCAGCTAACAATTTTACTCTCAATGTCTCACAACCCGGAAAATCACTCGATGATGTTGATGGAACCACATCCGCCTCTTCTGTAAGGGTATCCCTGTAGATAAAATGCAGCATTGCCTGTAAAAGTAAGAGGTAAATCAGGACATCTATCTTCTGTAGTTGTACTATCCCTCTTAACACCTTAAGAGTGTTTTCTAATCAACAAAAGAAATTTTAACAAGAAAAAGCACATAATAACAGAGAGTAGATCCTAGTCATGCTTAACACTACCATGGAAAGAAGATAGTGAAAGGGAAGAAAAAAAAAAAAGAAATAAACAGTTTTTACCTTAAAAACCTTTGGTTCTAAATCTGTTACAATAATCTCCTGTTTTTCCGTATCAATATCCATACCATTTAAAAATTTGGATCGAAATTCTGGGGATCTAGCAGCCAACACGATCTTATGACCAGGAAACTTCTCCCCATTCACATCAAAAGTAACATCTGAACCTTCCATATTCTCCAGTAGTGTGCCAAAGTGTGATCCAATGTCAGATTCTGGGACGTGAATAGAGTTAAGTAGAGGACAATCAGTAGCAGAAACTACAACTCCAACAGTACAGTTGATTTTTAAGCAGTCATTCTTGAGGAAATCAGAGTTTTCAAGCAAAGCCCGTCTGAAAAATCGCTTGTACCCCCTACAAGAACATGTGATCAAGATTATCATTTCAAAAATCTCAACACAACACCGTACACTCATAAGGATCTTAACATGCATTGTCCATGAGGTGTCAAAGAGGAAAGAGTTAAAAATCTATCAGGACAATTATAAAATGACTGCTAATGCCATTTTAATTAACAACAATTTATCCCTTCCCCCTAATTTTTTTAAGAACACACATTGTCCTTGATTTTGAAAAAACCGAAATGATAAGAGGCTTTTTTGTATTAACTAAGGTATCCACGTGCAGCTGCATAGATAAACCAAGTAACAAAGATTCATTGAAGGTAGTAATCAAGGTAGTCTTTTTGCCAGTGAAGCCTTCATGTATCACAGTAATATCGTTATATTTCATATACGCCATCTATGACAGACACGACACTGACACAGACATACCGAGAAAAATTTGAAAATATGAACAAATTGAAAGTGGCAGTGTCATGTCGGTGTCCGACACAGACACGGATACAAACACTTCTTTTCAGAGTTGTCGTGCTATAGAGTACACCATTAACTATAACTAAGAACAAGGCTTCTAATTCACCTATATAACGTTTTTGATGAGCTAAACACTGAGTAATCATGCATTATTAACAAAAAGGGCTATAAACCAGGTCTTAAAAGAGTAATATTGCTGATATAGTGAATCACTATAAATAACAACAATTACACGGTTCATCACTTCATCATATGCACAAAAATGCAAAATTCACACCAAATTCAAACTACAAAAATTCACAAATAATCTACTAAACCACAAACATTCAAATTTTCAAATCACATAAAAAAGAAAGAATTAAAACAAATAAAAACCCTACCACATGCTACCCTTATACTTAAGAGTATACGGACCACTCTCAAGCGATCGATCAAAATGGCTATGAACTTTATGTTTCCCCTGTCCACTCTGATCAACAAGCGTGAGTTCAAAAAGCGCTCTCACATCGGTTCCTTCGCTCGCCAACGCGATGAAAACGGATACATAAGTCGAACCATCCTCTGGATTCTTGCCGTCAGGATAGAAGTAGATCGCCCACTGATACCCTCCGACGGTGAACACGTCGCTCGCAATGTGTTTTCCGACTCCCATTCCCTTAGCGAGCGAGTAGCCTTGGATCAAGAACTTGTGCGAGCCGTTGAGGGTTTGCGTAATCGACCGAGAAATTGTCGACGAGGTTTGCGGTGGTTGTCGCTCCGATGATAGGGTTCTGGTCATGGCGGTTTGGGGAACCGGAGTTCATGTAAAACGACGACGGAGAAGGAGTGTGTGTGGATTTGAGAATTAGGGATTTGTTTTGGGGGATTTGGGGAAGAAGTGTTTTGGGTTGAAGGAAATTGAAATGACGATGTTTTTGGGTACGTCACGGTTTTGAGGTTTTTATTTGGAGTGGTTTTGACGTTTAAGGGTGTGAAATGTCGTGTTTGTCCCTGGAAAGTGGAATTCTGTGTGCGGAATCTTGACGTGGCATATTGTTATTGGGAGTTTGGATGCTATTGTTCTAAGTTTGGTTGTAGGTGAATCTATTGATGCTATATATATCACGTGTTATATGTCTCAATCGACTTAATAGGAAATGTTTTTCTCATGAGCTAGGTATAGTAGTTTAGTCTTCAATTCTACCACTTTAGATTGTTTTGTTGAATTAGTTTGATTCGATTGTATTATAGAAAGTATTGTGATAGGTTATAAGAGTTTAATACAAGGATTGTGATAGGTTATAAGAGTTTTGAGATTGAATCTGTGAGTCGGGTGATTTATTTAGGGATAACAAATATGCATGATTGTCGAGTTTAAGTCTTTCTTTAATAGAGAAGTGTGTTAGAAATTTTAGTTCAACATATATAAAATAGTGCGTTAAACAGTTCAATTTGATTAATTTTATCACTCTTAAAAGTTTAGAAGTGATAAATGATCATGTTGTTCTCGTTTATGTGTGTCCACCAAAAAACGGAACGGGCGTGAGGTAGGTTAGAAATATTGGTTCAACTCTATAAAAATGATGTGTTAAATAAAGAGATTCTACCTTTTTTGTCAGTCCCTAGGTTGATTGGATATTCTGTTTAAGTTAAACGGCGAGTTATGTAGTTTATTGGATGTGGAATTTTAGTAGTGAATTGTGTGATTTATTGGAGATCATGTTTCAGAATTATATGATTGAAGAGTTATATTGTGTTAGTGTCTTCTTTTTTCAATGTTGGAGCCACTTATTTTCATGGTAGATTCTTTGCAAACACGTGATTACAAAATTCAATGATGAATGTAATTGTTTTCACATTGTCCCTTTAACACCCATGTCAGACACAATCTCAATTTAGTGAAATTGTTGATTTGGTTGTGGAATCAAATGTGGTATTGTTTTTGTTGTGCACACATATGGTTGTAGAGAAAGACTGGTTTTAAGATAGTTGGATATCCCAAAAAAATGTGGACCGAAAAATGTGGATTTGGATCTTTGAGGCAAAATCCAAATTGATGCCCAAAATTGAAAACTCCACCAAACCTAAATCAAAACTTATGAGCTTCTAGCTCACACAAAACATTGTTGATCTAAATACATATTATTGAGTATTTTTTTAATGGTGTGTCGTGCAACGGGGATTATGGAAGTGGAAAACTTGACATGTGTGATGTAACACTACAAAATTCATTTAGTGTCCTTAGAATTTAGGTGATAGAATCGTTTAATTCAAGTGTGAGTGGTTAAGTCTTTTATGAATGGATAAAATGTTGGAAATATAAGAGAGGTAACTCATATATCTAATGTATTAATGTTTTGGCAGAGATGTGACGTCTTTCTCTCTTGTGGCATGGAGTATTGGTCTCGTTGTTGCTCCTAATTTTTCTAAGCTCCCCCTACCAAGTTGTACTAGAGCCTAGTTTGACTTAGTAGAGAATGACAAATGAATCATGTGTTGGAAATTATTTTAGGAGGTGTGAACTCACACTTGTGGAAGAGATTATTGAGTTCAAGTGTGAGGGGTTAAATCACACGTTCCGTATGAAATGATAATATGTTAGATTTATAACAAAATTGACTTAAATACCTGGTGTGTTAAAGTTTTTGATGGAGATGTGGTGTCTCCCTCTCTTGTGGTCTTATAGAATTATGCATGTTGTTGCATCCAACTTCTTGAGACTCCCTGACAGAAAGCACATACCATGAATGTGTAGATGGACGCTTATAAGCCTTATAATTAATTATTGAAAAATTTAGGTCCCTTAATTTAGAAGAAATTTAGTGTGCATAAAAAACTAGTTTTAGCCACCCTCATGTGGGCAAAGTAGAGGCCTCGTGCATGCGAAATCATGATGTTTTCAATTTTGTGCTATTTGTATCTCGCGTGTACAGTGTTACAAGCTCGCGTATATGATGTTGACGTGTTTTAGGTAAACCAAGGAGTGTTAAGAAATTCAACAAGATTATCTCAATTTCATTTGCAAAAATTTATATCTCAAACATCCATAAAATTTTCAGTTTGTTTCTCCCTCTCTCATGAAAACCATCCAAGTGTCTTGAATCCTTATTAACACTTAATTATGGAGAGTCTATTTGAAGTTAATATTCATCCTTCTTGTTGAGAATCTTGTTGTGAATTATGACAAGATTCAATATTAATTTGTGAATCAAAGAATAGTAGCAACCAAAATAAATGGTTTACAATAATAATAATTCGTACACAAATAATATAACAGAATAAAGTGAGAAAAAGACAAAAGTTTGTTTACCTAATTCGATCAAATGATATACTCTAGAGGAGAGTGCATCTCTCTAATTCGCTATACTCAAAAAGTTGTTACAAGAGATTATAGATGAGTTATAAGAAAATAGTTTTTGCCTTCAAGTTCCCAAGAACAACCCTGAAGGCGCCCAAGAACAACCATATTTTCCACCTAAGTGTTTCTCAACCTCTTCAACCTTCATTATATGAATAACCCAAACCTAAGATATAAACAAGTGTTTCACAATTTCCCAATTCCCTTAGATAACTCCAAAGGTTTCCTAAAATTCTTGCCTTTATAAGGTTTCCCTTGAGAATAGCCAAAACCATATGTTATACATTTAAGCTCTGGCTCTCTCTTGTTGCTCTAAGCTCTAAGATTATCATATATGCAAGCATATAAGAGATACATATTTATAATAGCAAATATCCAACAACTAAAGCCCAAAATCACAATCCAATCACACATGGATCCATGGACCGAACCGAAAAAGTCCAAAACACACAAAATGAGAAATTGACGAAAAAGTACAAAAAATGAAATCATTATTCACCGTCCGTATGGTTCACTATTTAATGTCCGTACGATTTTACTATTCATCATCCGTATGATCGTATGATTTTCCTGATTTCTGGTTTTTCTCCTTTTTGACCGACTTTCTGAAACTTCTGATTTTTGTAGTATATGCAATCTCAAAAAATATGTTTCTTTCTCTTCATAAACAAAGGTTTTAAGGCACATTACAAAAATCTCCACCTTAAATTTAAATCGTGTTGATGCAAATTTAATCATCAACAACATTGTTGCTCTCTACCAGGTTGAAACTCTAATCAATAAACTTGATCAAATTCAAACAACCCTTGAATCTTGATCTCGCCACTTGTATCCACTTGTTTCCAATTAACTTTTTCTGCCTAGGTGATTTAACAATCCCACAAGTATGATTTTTCAACCAACCTTGACTCCATTTGTTTTCAAATGCCTCCTTGAAGGGTTTTTTTTTGTAGTCCTTAAGCCACATTCAAAACATAATATCCAAGACTAACATAATTGTCCCTTTGAGATGCTACAATAAACCTCCTTACCTTATCATGATTCAAGTGATAATTATAGATCTCTGTAATCCTTCCATCACTATTACTAGCATCCATAGTACGAAACTCCACCTCAAACTTAGCTTTACCCGTTATAGTTTCTGACAGGTTCCCTTGGTTTTCACTATTCTCCCTCTGAAGAAATTCTCTACCAACCAAGTAAAATGTTTTAACCACGACTCTTCACAAAAAACTCAATAACAACTTAACGGTAACATACATTTTTATCCCTTGATTTCTGCGAAATTAGTTATACTCCTCTAAAACTTTCTCAAGACATTCATAGCGCTATAAACTTAAATCCCATAGTTCTTCTTTGTCATGAAAGCCTCCACTAGTTAATGATGAATGAATAACAACATTTGAACCTTCTAGAATATATAGACCATATATTTTAGACCATTTAACAATAATAAATTAATCACACAAAATCTTCAACACTCTATGTTCAACTATAGTACAATAACCTAGATCACTAAACATACTTATAGATAACAAATTTTGCTTGATTTCTAGAACATACCTCACATTGTGAATAAGAAGTTCACGATCATCAAACATTTTAAATTTGACCGTACTAATACCATGAACCTTGCATGCCTTATTATCACCAAGGCGAACTACTCCACCTTGCACCATCTTCAAAGTTTCAAAGTATTATATTATTAAACACATGTGATAAGCGCAACCAGAGTCAATGAACCAACTATCTTCAGTTTCTAAACTCGATACTACTAGTGCACTGGCATCCTCATAACTTTCCTCACCCAAGGCAACTGCAACTTAAACATAATCTTCATTGACCTTTCTCTCGGAACAATCCCTTTTAAAGTGACTGATTTTTTGACAATTAAAACATTTTACCTTTGACTTATAAAACCTATTTGATTTAGACATTGTTGTACCCCAAAATTTGTCCTCTCATTTATCAAACATTTTCTCACAAGATCTCATTTGGTTCAAGACTGCACAAGGGTTGATCAACTCAAGACACCTCCTTAAGCATTGATGACTAAAATTAGGGTTTGAGATTGCACAAGGATATTTGAACTTTCAATACCTCATATTACTTTCATGGATCATTATGGACCCCCAATATTACTCATGTCAAGTTTCAAGCCTTGGATCACATTTTTGCTCAGTCAATTGAGCAGTTGACCTAAAAATCAACTACATTGGGGAAAAAGTCAACTATGGGCCATTTACAGTCAAACTTCATAATTTTTTATCCACATCAACATTATAAACTCATGTGTATCATTTTATCAAGTTTGGACCACAATTCCTCAAGAAATTTGATCAAATCATCAAAAGGGCAAAATGGTCAAAATTAGGGTTTTGACTGAGAAAGGGCAATTTCTGATTTTTTTTACCTAGAAAATGGTTAAGTGGTTTGAGGCATGATCTCAAGAGTTCAATTGCACCATTTTTACCTAATGTCATGACCCAAAACATTGCTCAAGATCAATTGGATTGATAGTGAATTTTCAGTCAGCTGATAAAAAGTCAATTGTACACTGAAAAGTCAAACTTTGACTTTTTGGTCAAAATCAAAGGTAAAAAATCACAATTCATCAAAACATGTCAAAATATGAAACTTATTCATCAAGAAATCAAAAAGTCAAGATTTAATTTTGAAAAGTCAAAGTTTTCTAACTTAGAAATTTGTCTAAGTGTTTAAATCTTCATGTTTTTTCACAACTTTGAGCAAATTTTTCACCATGATGCAAGATGATTTAGAAGAAACTTTAAACATGAAAGTTGTAGATCTCCATGAGATCTATAATATTTCTTTACACAACCTCTTATAAAAGTGATTGGATCTCAAGTTATTAATTCATGAAGTCATAGCCTTGAAACTAAACACTTAGTGAAAATTTGCCCTAGTTTAGGCAGGATTTTGACCTAACTTCATGACACTTTTTCATATAGTTCCAATATGAATTTTCAAAAGTGATTCAAATAGGGGTTGTAGATAACATTACAAGCTTTCCAAAATGTCCAAGAACTACTTGAGATCATTCTTGAGCATGGAGAATCGAAGAGAGGAAGTTAAGGTTTTCAAACTTGAATTACAAGTCATTTTTGATGAACACATGAACCAAATCCATGCTAGGCTGCATAATATTTGCTTTGCAGGCATCAAACTTGTTTTTAACTCCATAATTAAATGTTTACACAACTAATAGAGATTTGATCCAAGCAATTGAGCTATTATCCAAGTTGTATTTCCATTAATGGCACAAAGTTAACATTGTCATTCTTGTAAAGCAAGCTTTTTGCATAAAGTCCATTCTTGAGCCTCTAACTTGTTTTCCTTGATTACACTCCATCCACAAAGTCATAGGTATTGTGTTTAAAGTGGTTAAAAACTCTATGAACCAAGTACAAGGCATGGAAACTTGAATTTCTCAAAAGATCACATGTTATGCATAAACTTGTGATTTTGAATTCTGATCAACAACAAGTCTTCAAACTTGTTGCTTATAAATAGATTCACTATTTGTGAGCTAAAACACGAGTTTAAGCACCCTGAAACACTCACAAACTCCCTCTAGCCAAAAATTGCACAAAAAACTCCATTGATACACAGTTCTGACCTTAAACTTGTATCTTTCATTTTCCTCGTGTGTTTTCCCTCAAATTCATTCCTAAAGCTTCCTTACATCAAATATAGTCCATATTTGTCCTTAGTTTGGAACTGTAACTCCATCTTTATCATCCTCTATAACCAAAAACAGAGGTTTTCAACTTGACTTCTCCAGACCATTTTATTCATTCATTGCTCAAGCAAACCATTGCATTAGCTTCCTGGGAACTTGAGGAAGCTAACCTGATCATTGCAACACCTTGAATCAAGCTCATTTGCATTTCACGATTTCTAGTTTTGAGGTATTTTTCTTGAACTTCTATCTTCATATTTAGGAATTGTTAGGCTTGCATTTGTGAAGATAAAATATAGACATCATTTCCCTGAAACTATACATGTCCATATATTTCATTTATTTTGATTGAGCTAGGAGAATTTTAAGTTTGAACTTTCTGAAATATTTAGGTCAAAATTTAGTACTTTTAGAAATTCTCATTCATCTTTGATTTATAGCTTATGATATTTATATGGTTGGATTCGTGTGAAAAAATGGAGCAATTTTCATGTTTACATTTTTGCAAATGGTTGAGAAATGAGCAAGTTATAGATCCTTTGGCTGGAGGTTGAAGATGAAATACAGTCAAGGCAAGTTTTATGTTATGTATTTATCATTTCATACAAGTTAATAGATGTATCACCACCCCAGTAGTTAAAGCGCGTGCCTGTCACTATGAGGTCATGGGTTCAAGCTTCAGCGTGACCTTTTTCCCATTTTCCCACTTTTTGACATTTTTTGTGTTTTTTTTTTGCAGCTCCTGGGCCATCCTTTGGGCCTGATTCTTTTTCTCACCCCCCCCCCCCCATGTTTCATTAATCCACTTCCCTACTTATTTTTATTTTTTTACTTTTTTTAATCTTTTATTTATTTATTTATTATTATTATTATTATTATTATTATTATTATTATATTCATTAATCATAAAAAATCCAAAAATATTTTATTTATTATTTACACTTATTTATTTTATTTTCTTATGAAACAAAAATACTAAAAACGTTTTCTTTTAACAAATTAATTTCTTTTTTAAATTAATAAATATTTAGACCTGGGTTTATTTATTATATTATTTTCTTTTAAAATCAACTTAGAATTTAGGTTTCTCTTAATTAATTAATTTTCTCATTTATATTTTTTTTTACTAATTTAAAAAAAACCTTTTCATAAATAAAAACCCTAAAAAAATTGTTTTCTTTAAATTAATTTAGTTTGCTATTTTAATTTTAATTTTCCTTTTTTTTAGTTAATTATTTTATTTTATTTTAACTAGGTTAAAAACCCCTTTTCATAAAAAAAAACAAACTAAAATTACATTTTCTTTTTTACGTTTGCGTTCTTGCACTTTATTTATTTATTTTTGTACATTTATTCAAAATTCAATATGGTTGTAATATTTACTTAGACTTAAATTCTTGCAACATTCCCCATTTGTAAATCTGTATATCCCCTCCCCTAAGTGATGTAATAACGTAGTAATTTTAAATTCCGCAATTTATTGTTTTATATACAAATGCTAGTAATTAGGGTTTTGTATGGAAAGACTAAAACCAATCAATTAGCAAAACCTAATCAAAGATAAATCAAGCATGAAAATCAATCCACTTGCACACAAACACCCCTAGGGTAAATCCACTTGATTGCCTTACAAAAATGGTCATATTACGCATGTGAGGTATCTTAGCAAAGACAAGCAAAATACAAGATTATAGTCCCTTAACGACGCTATCTATGTTGCCTTTCAAAATGATCTTAGTCCCTAAAGAAAATGCTAAGATACCTTGTAACATTGCTAATCATGGTTATACGATGACCCACGCCCGTCCCTTTTACATGCAAAGATAGGGTTATTTATCAAATCAATGGTAAGATAACAATGTCAAAGGAGAGAGGAAATGAACATGAAAGACTTTTTAGTAGGTAGAATGTTCCTGGTTACTTGCTCCATTTCAAAACAAAAACATCCTTGCTATTTTAAAAAACAAACACCTACACTTTCAACACACCTTTCAAACTTGAAAACATTTTTAAAAGATTAACACCTTTGTATACATTCTTACAAACAATAATCATTATAAAGTTTGCCTAAACAATGGCCTATTTTCAAAAATACTTTCAAAAACCACACAAAGCACACTTTCAAACAAAATTAAATGATCTAGCAAGTAACTAAGAGCCCATGGAAAACCATGGATAAAAATGGTGCTAATACCTTCCCTTTTCATAATCTACCCCCCGAACTCAAGAAACAATCTCAAAGGTGTTTCTTGTGCTTTTTCACCTTTCCTTTTGGATAAAAGAAAAGTCGGTGACGACTCTTGCTAACTGCAACATTTACGATCAAACGCAAAACACCCAAGTCAGTTCTCCCACCGTATCACAGACATCCATTTACGTTCACCTCTTTCTCTTAACACATTTAATCCTTCACCACTATCTTCAATCTTCAAATCTTTCGAATTTGAAAATTCTTTGGATTTCACCGCCGTCTGGACTTCATCTAAAGTAATAGTACCTTCCTTACCATAAAGAAGGACATACTTAAAATTCTCAAAGGATTTGGGTAATGAACTCAACAGGAGAAAAGCCTTGCCCTCGTCTTTAATCTTCACTTCAATATTCTCAATATCATCAATAATCTTGTGAAATTCTATAAGTTGCTCAACTATGGATTTGTTCTACACTATTCGAAATGAATAGAGTTGTTGTTTCAGATACTACATGTGAGCCAAAAACTTTTTCATATACAATGATTCAAGTTTTATCCACATAGCAACCGCACTTTGCTCATTGGCGACTTCTCTTAGAACTTTATCCCTGAGGCACAAGATAATAACACTCTTGGACTTATCCAACATCTCGGTCTTCTGTATATGTGTAAGACCTACACAAATTAATGCCTCGCTCTTCAAAGCATCAATACATTTGGCTTGAATTAAAACTACTTGCATCTTAAGTTTCTATAACCTGAAATCATTGTTACCAAAAAATTTCTCGATCTCCTATCTAACCATGATGCTCACTTGTAAACAATAACCCTTTGCTCCACGCTCACTGCACCACTTGTTGTGAATTATAACAACATTCAATATCAATTTGTGAAGCAAATAATAGTAGCAATCAAAATAAATGATCTGCAACAATAATAATTCGTACACAGATAATATAATATAATAAGGAAAGAAAAAGGCGAAAGTTTATTTACCCAGTTCGATTAAACGATTTATTCTAGGAGAGATAGCAGCTTTCCAATTCACTATACTTAGAAAGTTGTTACAAGAGATTACAGATAAGTTACAAAAAAAATAGCCTTCATCTTCAAGTTCCCAAGAACAACCCTGAAGGCACCCAAGAACAATCATATTTTCTACCTAAGTGTTTCCTAACCTTCAATATATGAATAACCCAAACCTAAGGTGTAAAAAAGTGTTTCCCAAATTTCCAATTCCCCAACACTCTTAGATAACTCCAAAGGTTTCCCAAAAACATTGTCTTTCTAAGGTTTCCCTTGAGAATAGCCAAAACCACATGTTATACCTTTAAACCCTAACTCTCCCTTGTTGCTCTAAGATATAAGATTATCACACCTGCAAGTATATAAGAGATGCATATTTATAATAGCACATATCCAAAAACTAAAGCCTAAAATCACAATCCAATCACATGTCGATCCATGGACTAGGCTGAAAAATCCTGAAACACACAAAACGACAAATTGGCAAAAAAGCCTGAAAAACCAAACTCACTATTCACTATTTGTATGATTTACTATTCACCGTCCTTACAGTTTACTATTAACTATTTGTGTGGTTCCCTATTCACTATCTATATGGCTGTATGATTTGATTATTCCTTGTCTGTATGATCATATGATTTTTCTCGATTTCTGATTTTTCAGCTTTTTCACCGACTTTCTAAAACTTTCAATTTTTGCAGTACATGCAATCTCCAAAAATATATTTTCTTTCTCTTCATCAACAAAGGTTTTAAGGCACGTTACAACACTTGTAGCTCTAATTTCACCGTTGTTAATTATTTATATTGGTGAGATCTACACCTATTTGTAATGTTAATTCTTCAACAAAACTTTCCTTTTGTATCTAATCCTCTTAATTTGTTTTACAATGTAAGGAAAAAAGAGCATGTTTAGGAAAACTAACTCCTTCACTAAGACTCTTTGTGCCATTGTTACTATTTCTTTGGGTAATTTGAGCATATTGGGCAAAAATATGGACTATTCAACGTTCTTAAAGGGGGTGAGTAGACTTCCCAATTAAAACTTTCTTAAAAATAGTTTGAAATTTTTTTATCAAAGTTTTAAAACAAAAGGATTTAGCATAGAGGAAACAATTTTTAGTGAATATATCGATTATCCTTTGATCTTGCGGTTGATCAGAACCTGGAGAGCGACCGGAGGATGATCTTCAGTGGGCAGATGAGAGAGGGGGTTGTACCTGCAAGGTACTCAAACGATCAAGTAATAGCAGGAGCAAGAAGGTACTAGCAAAATATCAGGTAGTGAGTAGTGAGTATGTGATACATGGCCCTCACAGGTGTGAGGGTTTATATACTGCCTCTGGCGTGTGGCCATTGGTTCCTGATTCCCCGCCTATATATGTTGGTCCGGAAAATCAGGTAACTGCCAGTACTTGGTCAAAATGATTAGATGTGCCCGTAACTAGTCGTTGGTTCCAGGGAGGAGGCTGATTGCGGGTATCTCTCTGGTCGGTCCCTGGTGGTCTACACGACGGGCATCTTGGATCGGGGCTGGATCAGAAGGGCAAGAAAGTGGTACTGCCCGATAGGTGTGGGTAGTCCTGGTCAAGGTCGGTGGGTGGCACCTGTGAGATGTCTTAGACTGGACCCACTCAAACTTTTGGGCCAGTCCAGAATAGTAGCCCCCCAAGTCGTTGCTTATGGGCACAGGAGTGAAGACTTTGATGTCTGCTCGAAGGACGGGGAAATAAGTGTTTTCCCGTTATACTTCTTTATCGGGGAGGCGAAATGTTTGTCGTCGGGACCGTTGAATTTGAAGAGGTAACGTGTTTTGAAAAGCATGTCGGTCGAGTGGCGCAAATGATGGCCTAGGGCTAGGGTGTCATAATGACGACCTTGGGGTTTCCAAGGCGCGTGTTTGGTACGCGCGGGCCGTTTCAACTATAAATACAAGAGGAACAAGGCGATTAGTATTTTTTGCCTTCTCCTTCAACTGCTCGTATTAGGTCGACAATCGACCACCAGCATTTGCTCAGTTTCCTCGTTCGCAGTCATCCAGCTTCATCTCTTCTTCTTCTATCAGTGAGTTTTCGTTCCTCCATTGTTACATGTTCTAGTGCTTTCATTTGTTTGCCTCTTAGATATGCATGCGGTTAGGATTTAGGGTTCTGTTAGGGAGGAGATCGTTAAAGACCCTAGGTGGAGGACGTCGTTCTTACGGCGCATGGCTACTGAAGCCGTCGTGGGGCTCCCTTGGGGGCATGGCTTTGTGTTATAGGTGATCCGTTAGAGTTTTATTTTTTCTACAACTTGTGCCCATTAGAGTACCTCTGGGGACTTCTGGGATTTTTCTGCGTTTTATGCTCGTCAGCATACCTCAGTGAGGGTTCTGGTCGGAGATAGAATCCTCATCTCCCAGCACCCTTTCACTTGTTTAGCGATGGAAGGGTGGTTTTGGCATTGATGTCGAGCTCACCCTTTTCCTCTGCTTTTCAGGTGCTATAGATGACGATGCACAGGTTGTCATTTCGAGCGAGTCTATGGAATCCTCCAGGAGCTCTTCGAGTGAGACTAGTGGTAGCTCATCGAGAATATTGGAGATCTACGGGGAGAAGCAAAACCAGCCGGATCAACAGATAGGGGAGCCCGACATGGAGGTGACATGTTTAAAATGTCTGCACGGGCATTATGCTCGCAAGGAACATGTTTAACGTCCACATACTTGAATTTATTCTTTTCCTCCTAGAACAGGGCCCAATATTCGGCGAGTTGGTCATTTTTGACCTGATATTCACCTCGGACTTGCGAGGCGACCATCTGAGAATCAATGAAGATTTTTACTTCCTCGACTCCCAGATCTTCGGCTAGCCGTAAGCCTGCGAGGAATGCCTCGTATTCGGCTTGATTGTTGGAGGTCAGAAAATACAGGGAGAGGGAAACTTTGACCAGGGTCCCTTCCTCGTTCTCTAATATGATGTACGCGCCACTTCTGGTCGCACTGGAGGCGCCGTCGACAAAGATCGTCCAGCAGCGTGAGCCTTCTGGATCTCTGGGTGAGGTCATTTCCGCTACAAAGTCGGCCAAGGCTTAAGCCTTAAGGGCTTTCCTACTTTCGTATTGGATATTGAATTCAGAGAGTTCTAGAGACCATTTCAGCATTCTACCGACCATGTCTGGCCTTCCGAGCAGCTATTTTATTGGATGATCCGTCCGGACCACTATGGTATGGGCCAGGAAGTAGTGTCTTAGCCTCCTTGCAGCGTTAACAAGGGCCAAAGCTACTTTCTCGATTTGCTTATATCTTGCTTCTGGGCCTTGCAGGGCTTTGCTCATGAAGTAAATTGGCCTTTGTCCCTCCGGGGTTTCCCTTATTAGTGTCGCGCTTATTGCCTCAGAGGCAACAACTAGATAAAGGTAGAGGAATCCGTCTTTCCCGAGCCGGGATAAGACAGACGGCTGTGAGAGCGTGCTTTTCAAATGGGCGAGGGCTTGCTCGTATTCGGGCGTCCACTCGAAGGCGGCTTCCTTGCACGGGAGTTTGAACAAGGGGAGCGCGTGCTGGGCGGATTTTGCCACGAATCGAGAAAGAGAAGTGAGCATGTCGGTTAAGATCTGGATGGATTTCTTCGAGGTAGACGTCGAAAATTTAGAGAAGGCCTAAAATTTGTCGGGGTTCTCCTTGATGCCCCGTTCTGTCAGATAGAACCCGAGGAACTTTCCTGCCTGTACACCGAAGGTGCATTTTTCCGGGTTGAATCGCATCCGACACTTTCGGGGTTGCTCGAAGACCTTTTTCAAGTGGGCGGCATGGTCGAGCTCTTCGGTGGACTTGACGATCATGTCGTCCATATAGACTTCGAGCATGTCGCCTATTTCTTTGCAAAAGACTTTCTTCGTCATGCGCTGGTAGGTAGCGCCCACGTTTTTCAGACCGAAGGGCATTACGTTGTAGTAATAATTGTCCGACTCGGTCATGAAAGCGGTATATTTTTTGTCCGTTTTTGTCATGGGAATCTGGTTGTAACCAGAGTATACGTCCATGAAAGATAACAGTTTAAAACCGGCCAAATTATCGACCAGTTTGTCAATATTGGGGAGGGGATAAGCATCTTTCGGACAAGCCCGATTGACATCAGTATAGTCAATGCACATTTGCCATTTTCCATTAGATTTTTTAATGAGGACTACATTGGAGAGTCAGGTTGTGTACTGGGCTTCAGAAATAAAATGTGCCTCTAGGAGGTCTTTTACAGCTAATTCAGCATCATGTGACTTCTCGGTCAACTGCTTTCTTTTGCGTTGTGCGACTGCCTTGACGGTGAGATCAATGGTCAGGTGATGGCATGCGACCTCAGGGTCTAAATCGAGCATCTCGGCTGCACTCCAGGCAAAGAGATCAGCATTCTCCCACAGGTAAGCTTTGAGTTGCCTCTTCGCCAAGTCGGGGAGGTCCGCTCCGATCTTTACTCCCCTGGTGGGGTCTTATCCGAGGGGAACCAACTCGAAATTGCCGACCGGGATAGGTCTTACGTGACTTGAGAGCTCGTTATGGCTATAAGAGGAGGTTGACCCTTTGTTTTGGACCATAGGCTCCTTCTCCTTCTTCCTTTGCTCGACCCTGTCCTCTATGGAGAAGCATCTGTCTAGGTCATTGGTGTCGATCCTTGGCAGCGGCTTGGATTCCTCAGAGCTAGAGGGAAACGTGGCTCCAGTGGCCGTTCGAGGCTGGCCGTTGATGGAGCTAAGGCTCTTCGCGGAAGCTTCGAAGCACCTCCTGGCTTCTTGGATATCCCTGTGAAGAGTGGCAACCAAACCTTTGGTCGTGTAGTATTTCATCTTGAGATGAACGGTGAAGGGGACCGCAATGAGTTCGGTGGGAGTGGGTCTCCCGAGGATGAATTGGTAGAGAGATGGGCAGTCTACCACCAAGAATTAGGTCTTGATGGCTCTGGCCTTTATCCCCCTGCCAAAAGTGACGATCAGCTCCATGTATCCCCATGGCTTCGTGTTGGCCCCGTTGAAACCTTGAAGATCGGAACCCACACAGGAGTTTAGGTGGCTCTCGTTTAGCTGCAAAGTGTTTAACAGTTGGACGTATATGATGTCCACTGAACTATCCTGGTCGACCAAAATGTGACGCACGTCAAAGTTAACCACCCGAGCTCTCACGAGTAGTGGGATGCTCGAATTCGGGGCTTCTCCCGGTAACTCTTCCCTGTAGAATGCGAGGGGGTGAGATCCTCCTCGAAACTTGTCGAGCATGGAGTCCATCTCAGAGTTGGCCTTAATGAGTTGGTCGAACCTTCTCTTCACTGATCCGACCGTATGCCTGTTGAACCCTCCGCCGGAAATGACCATGGCTGCGGGGAAGGATTCCCACGGACTGTGAGTGGAGAAGTACAGGGGAACTTCCTCCATGTCTGGAAAGTAGAAGTTTTCCGGCCGTGAGATTCTCAGGGCGAACATAATGGTGTCAAGGTCGGGGGATTTCTTCCTTTCCTCAATATTCTTTGTCTCTGGTGCTTCGTCACGGGCGACCTCTTTTTTCTTGTACTGCTTGAGGTGCCCATCTCTAATTAGTATTTCAATTGCATCCTTGATGTGAATGCAATCCTCTATGTTGTGGTCGTGACTCTTGTGGAACCTGCAGTATTTGCTTTTGTCGCTTCCTGGCTTCGACGGTGTTTATCGGGGGAAGCGCACCCCGGCTTGCTTGAACTCAGAATTAGTGCATTCGGAAAGAATACGCTCCCTCAAACTTGTTAGAGGGGTGTAATCATGGAAGAAAACCGGCTGGACCCTTGTAGTCTTTTGGATCAAGGGACCTGTCCTCCCGTTTCTTTTCCCCCTGACGGGATGTCGAGGTTTCATCATTCTTTTAGGGCCTGACACTCTCCATGTGCCTGGATTCTTGGACACTGTTGGTCGCCTCCTTCTCCTTGTACTGTATGTACGTCTGGGCCTTTAGGAGAAGGGAATTGAGTGTGGATGGTGTTTCTATACCCACAACCTTGGTAAAGTCGCTACGCGGACGGAGCCCGCGCTCGAGCAGGTATTTCTTCATGTTGTCCGTTGTCAGGACTGAACCGCTTCTTGGTTTAAGCGCTCAATGTATGCTCGCAGAGATTCATCTTTGTCTTGTATGATCCCTTTGAGCGAAGCATTTGATTTAGGACGTCGGCGCGAGGCAGTGAAATGCCTTTAAAACATCTTCCTGAGCTGTTTCCACGAGGTGATGGATTCGTCAAGAAAACTTTTATACCATTCCATCGCTCCCTTCCTGAGAGTGGTCAGGAAGAGTCTGCATTTGATGACGCCTCTGACCCCTCTATAGTCGAGGAGCGCATCGATGTTCTCGATGTACTTGTCAGGATTTGTCATGCCGTCGTAGGTCCCTAGAGTGGGCGGGTCATGCCTTTCCTTCTTGGGTGGTGAACCACGCCTGGGTGGTGATGCACTGAGGGAACTTTGTCTTCAGGATCTCCGAGGAGGAGATCTTGAACGCCTATTTTCCAAGGCCCATATCCTCTAATTTTGTTGAAGGATAAGGGTGTTGGTCTAATTTAGGGCAACGAGCAGTGCTCCCATGGTCGGGTCGGTGTTGAGAGGGATAGGAACCGGTTGAAATTTTTTTGGTAGTTCCTCAGCAGGATTCTTGGAACGTCCTTCGTCCAAGAGTTGTTCGTCACCACTCCGGGCATCAGCGGAATCAGGGGACGCAGTTTGTCCGTCACAGAAGCCCAGGTTGTCCTCAAGGCGAGGGTGTTCCTGGCTTCCATCAGTCTTGCAAGCAGGGGAAAGGATGGTCTTTCTGGACAGGTAAAGATCATTATGGTTGGCCATGATACAAGAGATAGATCTTGAAAGAATAGTTTCTTTGACCTTAGGTTCCGAGGGAAGAAAGATGGGGATAACAGATTCCCACAGACGGTGCTACTGATCTTACGGTTGATCAGAACCTGGAGAGCGGCTGGAGGATGATCTTCAGTTGGGCAGAGGAGATAGGGGGTTGTACCTTCAAGGTACTCCAATGATCAATTAAGAACAAGAGCAAGAAGGTACTAGCAAAATATCAGGTAGTGAGTAGTGAGTATGTGATACCTGGGCCTCACATGTGTGAGGGTTTATATACTACCTCTGGCGTGTGACCATTGGTTCCTGATTTCTCGCCTAGATATGTGGGTCCTAAAAATTAGGTAACTGTCAGGACGTGGTCAAACCAGGCAGATGTTCTCGTAACTAGTCGTTGGTTCCGGGGAGGAGGCTGATTGCGGGCATCTCTCTGGTTGGTCCCTGGTGGTCTGCACGAAGGGCATCTTGGATCGGAGTGGATCAGAAGGGCAAGAGGGTGGTACTTCCCGACAGGTGTGGGTAATCCTGGTCACGGTCGGTGGGTGGCACCTGTGAGATGTCTTATACTGGGCCCGCTCAAACTTCTGGGCCAGTCCAGGACATCCTTATATATTTCAATTGGCACATAATGATTTAAACAGTTCACAACACAATAAAGATTAAAACACAAATTGAATGATTGACAAAATTACATGCAGAATTTGATTTTACGACAATGATACTATATGGATTCTACAATCACATTTGTCAATTTAATCTACATCAAGTCTAAATCAAAGTTCAAATTCTAAAAAAACCCACACTTTTACAATTAAATTGCTACCAGAAGAAATCCTAATGGCATGCAGTTCTAGAAAGCAACGAAGAACAACTTAATATGTAATGTCTACAAAATTAAAAAGGAGGAAGACACACATGAAGGTGTGAGAAACACAAGAAATTGGGTTTCACCAAATTAAATATTTTCGTTGGTGACAGAACAAGTAAGCTTAGAACATAACAGTAAATGGAAACAATTATTTTTATTATGGTTCATTGTTAACTAAGCTACTCCGGTCCACCCCCATAAGGATGATTTCGCCTTCAACAAGGACTTAATCCACTATAACCAAACTGATTACAGACAACCCGCAATAAGTTTGATCAACTTTATTGGCACCCCTAATAAGTCTGTCGATCCTTATTGCAAATCCACTCAAATCGCAACAAGAGTTTTCTTGAGATTTGACCGTTACCTAGTCTCCAAAGGAATCAACAACAGTTGAATACTATCAGTGTATTACATATTTGTTTCTTGTTAATCATATTACACATACCTTTCAGTACAAAGAAAAACATCTAAGTGTTCTACCACAAGATACGAGCAACAACTCCTTTCTTATACATAGATGATTTCTCTATAAAGTTTGCACAATGCTTTGGTGTAGCTTTGTTGAGCTTGATTTAATCTGATATATTTGTCGTTGTAATGTTGATTCTTACTTTTCTTCAGCTTCCAAGTTTTCCTTTTATAGCTTGTAAAAGAGATTCGTTGAAAGGGTAGAAAGGTAATCTGAAATCTAGTTATCGGTTCTCAACGGTTATAATGAGAGTGGTCACTGTCAAGTTCAAAATGACTATCCTTGCGCCACTTTAGAAGAGTAAAGGTCACAGACACTTTATGTACCTTTTATACACCACCACACGTTAAACATTTTGAACTTTCTTCTTATCTTCAGAGGCTTCAGATATTTGAATGTTGAACGTTGAAGCTTATTGTAGAAGAATCTTTCTTAAGTCTTAGAACCTAAGTCTTGGAGTCTTCAGAACTTGTCCCATCAGAACCTCGTCTTCAGAGTCTTCATCACTTGGTTGTGTAATATCAAGCTTCTCAAATGATTCTCAATGCACTTTATTTTGATGAAGACAAACTATATTGGCAAGAAGGCAAAGATTTTGATCAAGTTAAAAGCATCATTGGATAAAAGACTTTGTCTCAAGTTCTTAGCAAATTTCACAAGGTATAATGACAATACTTACTTTGAACTTAAGTCTTAGATGCTCAATGATCAAAATAAGTGTTTTATCTTGTCCAAACTTTTTCTCAAGTTTTAAGCGAAAAATCAATTTTCACTTATGTGCAATCAATTTGCATGTTGGTGCAATCGATTGCATGCTTCACGTTTTCAAAGTGTTAGCTACTGTTTCTAAGTGCAATCGATTTTCATGTTTGTGCAATCGATTGCTCTCTATCAAATTTTACTACTATTTTAAAGTGCAATCGATTTACACCATCTGCAATCGATTGCTCACTGAAAATATTTGAATTTTTTATTTCTTAAAACCCGTGCAATCGATTTACACAAGGGTGTAATCGATTGCATGCTGAACGTTTTTGAAAATCAGCAGCTTTGAACATACCTTTTCATAACACCATTTCATGGAAACTTTTCATTAAATCTTGGCAATTGTTCATGATTCATTTGCAAAAATTTATGTTGTTTCAAAGAGGTGCTATGAACATATAAATACTGAATTTTCAAAATCATTTTGTACCTCTTCCAATCAATAGTTTCTGAATTTTAAAATATTAAAACTCAAGCTTTTTCTTCACTTTCTTACACAAAGTTTTTCTGCACATTTTCATATATTTTTAAACAGAAAACTTTGAACATTCTATAGTCTTGAGTCATTTTATATTGTTGTTATTGGAAGAGAAGATCAAGTCATTGATAAAATCACTCAAAGTGATTATTGAACTACAAACTCTATCAATCAAATATTACTATACACTTTCTTATTTTTCAGGATTGTCGAAAATAAGTTCAAGTGGTTTTGTAATCTTGTTTTTCCAGGATTATTGGATACAAGTAAGGTCACCTTGAGAGGATTGTTCTCATTGTTGACATAGTGAAAATCCAAGAGGATTGTTCTTGGTCCAAGAGGATTGTTCTTGGTTTTGGTAGTTCTTGTTTTAAGTTTGACACTATAAGGAAATCTCTTTCATGTTGAAAGGGGACTGGAGTACTCTCAGACTGTGAGGGGAACCAGGATATATCGCTTGTGTCTCTTTATTTTTCTGCATTTTACTCTTTCATAAACACACCATAAACTAGAAAATATTATCCATCATCACTAAAATCCAGAAAAAATTTGAAGTTCCTAATTCACCCACCCTCTTAGGTGCATGTCGTACTTACAGGTTGTAAGAACTTTCTTTCTCTGCAGCAAGAGTCTTCTTGAGATCTGACTGTTACCCGGTCTCCTAAGGAATCAACAACAGTTGAATACTTTCAGTGTATTACAAATTTGCTTCTTGTTAATTAGATTACACAGATGTTTCAGTACAAAGAAAAACACCTAAGTGTTCTACCGCAAGATACGAGCAACAACTCCTTGCTTATTTACAAAACTATACACATATGACTTCTCTATAGAGTTTGCACAATGCTTTGGTGTAGTTTTGTTAAGCTTTATTTAACCCAACAAATTTGTCGTTGTAATGTTGATTCTTACTTTTCTTTAACTTCTAAGTCTTCCTTTTATAGCTTGTAAAAGAGATTTGTTGAAAGGGTAAAAAGTTAATCAGAAATCTAGTTGTTGATTCTCAACGGTTATAATGAGAGCGGTCACTGTCAAGTACGAAATGACTATCCTTGTTCCACTCTAAAAGAGTAGGTATCACCGACACTTTATGTACCTTTTGTACACCGTCACACGTTAACCATTTTGAACTTTCTTCTTATCTTCAGAAGCTTTGGATATTTGAATGTTGAACGTTGAAGCTTGTTGAAGAAGAATCTTTCTTAAGTCTTAGAACCTAAGTCTTAGAGTCTTCAGAACTTGTACAATCAGAACCCCGTGTTGTACCCTAAAATTTGCCCTCTCATATTATCAAGATTTTTCCTTACAAGACCTCTTGGACTCCAGACAGGATTAGGGTTTGCTTAGCTCAAGACATCATCTTGCACTGATGACCTGAAATTAGGGTTTGAGTTTACACAAGGATTTTTGGACCATCAATGCTTAATGTGACTTTCATACACCATCTTGGACCCCTAAGATTGCTCATACCAAGTTTCAAGCCTTGAATCACATTTTTGTCCAATCAATTGGACAGTTGACCTAGAAACCAGCTGTATTCGGGAAAAAGTCAACCATGGCCAATTTACAGTCAAACTTCATAACTTTTGATCCATAAAAACATTCTAGGCTCCTATGTACCATTTGATCAAGTTTGGACCACAACTCCTCAAGAAATTTGATCAGATCATCAAAAGGGCAAATGGTCAAAATTAGGGTTTTGATTGAGAAAGGGCAATTTCTGATTTTTAACCTAGCCAATGACCAATTGGGTTCAAGCATGATTTCATGGACTCAATAGCATCATATTGACCTAATCACATAGTTCAAAAGATCTCAAATTCATAGGATTGACAGATGAATTTTGCAGTCAACTGATCAAAAGTCAATTGTATACTGAAAAGTCAAACTTTGACTTTTTGGTCAAAATCAAGTGCCAAGGGTCATAATTCATCAAGATATGTAAAAATGTGAAACTTGTTGACCAAGAAACCTAAATTTGAAAATTAGGGTTTTAATTTGAAATTTTTCATAACTTAGAATTTTTCTAAGTTATGGAAATTTCTTATTTTTTCCCAATTTTCCACAACTTTTTCACCATGATGCAATTGGATTCAAAGAAAACTTCCAACATGAAAGTTGTAGTCCTCCATGAAATATACAACTTTTATTCATAAAGTTTTCCCAAAAGATGCTTGGATATCAAGTTATGATTTTGTGAGTAGGGGTCCATAAACTTTTTAACTTAGTGAAATTTTGCCCTAGTTTAGGCAGATTTTTGACCCAAATTCATGGCAAATTTTCACCTAGTTACAAGAGGTATCTCAAAATGAATTTCAAATATGGATTGTAGAGAATTTTACAATCTTTCCAAAATGTCCAAGAACTATCCAAGATCATTTATGGTTAGGGAGAATCGAAGAAATGAAAATGGCAATTTATCACTTTTGCCAAGACATTTTTCAAAATGGTTCAAGTTGCAAATCTGTCCTAGCATGCTTGTACTTGGTATTACAGGTCCTAATCCTTTCTACACTCCATAATTGAATGCTAATTCAGTGGACAATGGCTTTATTTTGATCTTTGGAGCATTGTACATTGAATTAATCCATTTATGGCATAAAGTTCATAATATCATTTTGATAAAGCAAGACTTTTACAACTTTGCATTTCTTGAGCCATGGACCTGATCTTTTGTTGCAAACAAGATCCACAAACATCAGGCAAAGTACACCAACCCTATGCAGTCCATAAGCTAGCATGTACAGGCCTTTGGCTTTGTCACTTCACCTTTTCTTCAAAAGCAAGCAAACTTGCAAAAGTCAAGTAAGCTTGTGTATCTGATAAAGGCGAGACTTTGTATCATTTCAAACAACTTCAGAACCTTGTAACAAGCCTAAGCATGAATTGCTAACATCTCAAACATTCCAAAACACAAAAAACCACATTTCTGCCCAAAACAAGGCAGCTTCTGCAAATCTCAAGCCAAATCAATATTGGCTCGTGCGTTTCTTGATTCAACCCTTGAAACACCTTCCATACATCACACCTAAACTATCCAGGCCTTTGTCTTGCAACTGTAACCCCTGTTTCAAGCTTCACCATTTTTATTTTGAAGGTTTGCAGGTTGACTTCTACAAGGAGTTTTAGGCAACTTCAAGGCAAGCTGAGCATTGGGATATCTTGAGGGAACTTCAAGGAAGCTCACACGATCTTCAGGCCTCACTCAAAGTTCCCACATTTCCATATTCAAACTCAGCTGAATAAGGTATTTGTCAAGTTTCTATCTCTCTACTTAGGCATCCTTAGGTCACGATTTGTGAAGCAAAAATGTAGTCCTTAACTTGCTTAAGTTGTACATATGCATAGTTTCCATTTATATTAACTAAGCTAAGAGTATTTGATTTTTGAAGTTCATGAAGAAACTAGGTCAGAAATTAGGGCCATTAAAATTCTCTATGTCCTTTGAAAGTTAGGTCACAAAATGGATATGGTTGGAATCGTGATTAAAAATGTTATAAGTTTCATGTTGTAAGTTTTTGATTTCATGCAAGCAAGAGCAAGAACAGGATTTGAAGAAGAACGTGCGCGTTTGGAGAGAGAGAGGTCAGGGACGAAGTTGTCTGGGCCTGGCGCGCTTGGGCCTTGCATTTCTTACTTTTTACATCCCCCATTTTACTTCTGCACCCCCCTTTGCATTTTCTTTTATTTTTTATATTTTCTTGCATATTTTATATTTTGAATTGCATTTATTTATTTTCTGAACACTATAAAATCACAAAAATATTTTCTTAATTTTTTGCATTTTATTTTATTATTTTTTTGGCATAAAAATAGTTTATTAGGTTTATAAAACTTATTTTCTTAAATAAACTTGTAAATAATAATAAAAATACTTAAATATTTTATTTTTATTATTTTATACATATTAAATATTTATTTTCCATATATATTTAATTTTTACTATTGGTATATAATATTATTATTATCTTTCTTAAACAAAAAATGAATAAAATAATATTAGAAAATAATATTTTCTTTTAAAACAAAAATTAGGGTTTCCCCTTTCAAAAATAATAATATTATTTTTTCTTATTTTTAGAACTTAAATAATTTATTTTTTACATACATAAAACAATTACAAAACTTTTTTGCATATTTAAATAATTGTTTATTTATTTATTGTACAATAAATTCAATTGGGTTGTGTGATACGGTGGGAGAGAACTGACTGTTTTTTTTGGAATGTTGGTTCGCGCTTTGCGTTTGTTTTCGAAAAATGTCGCGGTAAGCAATAGTCGCCACCGTCTTTTATTTTATCCAACAAGGAAAGGAAAAAAGCACAGAAAAATTCCTTTTTCGAGATGTTTCTCGGGTCCGGGGGGTAGATTATAGAAAGGGAAGGTGTTAGTACCCTTTCTATCCGTGGTTATCCACGGGCTCTTAGGTACTTGCTCAAAGTGTTTTCAAAATTGCTTTTCTTTGTGTTTGTGGGTTTGAAGAAGTTTTTGTTTAAAAAAAAAGTGTAAGTGTGAAAATTTGTTTTGTTTTGAAAGAGCAAGTACTTAAGAACCATCTACCTACTCGAAAAAGGAATCGTTCTATGCTATCTTCCTTTAGACAATGCTATCCCACTATTGATGAGTATGTAGCATCGTCGTTGGAGTTTAAGGGTCAATTCGATTAAGGGACGTGCGGTCACTAAAGCAATGTTAGGACGCTTTAGTGGTAACCCTAATGTCTTAGATCATTTTTCCGAGGCAACCGTTTCGAGGAAACTATGATCTTTGGACAAGAGGGTGACCTCTAAAATTTCCTATAC
The DNA here is from genome assembly GCA_948472305.1 of Vicia faba. Taxonomy (NCBI): domain Eukaryota; kingdom Viridiplantae; phylum Streptophyta; class Magnoliopsida; order Fabales; family Fabaceae; genus Vicia; species Vicia faba. The sequence continues at coordinate 436,287,510 of OX451736.1, read as the reverse complement.
TCAATGACCATGTTCGAAGGCAATCAAGTGAGGTATACCCTAAGAGTGCGCATGTGCGAGTGTGTTGTATTCAGTTTATTTTATCTTTGTACATGTTAGTGGTTATCTATGTTAATTTTAGGTTTAAACATTTGATCTTGTCATGCATTCCCTATTATCAAACATCTAACAGTTTATAAGTTGCGGAAATTAAATCGCGGAATTTAAACTAACTATTACAAGGCGTCGGGTATTTACATCGCCAAAAGCAACCCTTGAAATTAAAATGCGGAAAATAAATAAAGCGATAAAATAGTAATGTCCTATTAAACTATTACATCCCAGGAAACAGATACAATATTAAATAAAAATGGATCGCGTGCGGGAAATTAAATCGGGCGCAAGTTTAGGGTTTTGACCCTTTGTTTATTAAAGAAAGATTTTTTTGGTTATTTTTGAATTAAGAAAGAAATTAAACTAAATTAAGCATTAAATTAATAAATTAATTAACTAATTAATAAAAATATTTTTGGATTTTTGATATTTAAGGAAATAAAAATAATTTGATCAATGTTAATAAAACCTAATTATCTAAATTAATTTTAATTATTGCAAAATAGATATCAAAGTTATTCCTAATTAAAACTAAATTAATTAAATTAAATTTATTAACAAAATAAAATACTGAAAATTAATTTTAATAAAGAAAATATTTTTTGGTTTTAATTTTATTAAGAAAAAGTTTTAATTGGTTAGTGATTAAATAATAAAATAATAACAATAATTAATTAAGAGAAATAATAAAAATAAAATAGAAAGAATTAGGGTTTGGGCCTGATTAGGGGGGCTTGTTTAGCAATTTCCAAGGCCCAATTGAATTGGCCTATATTGACTTTCTGATTCCAGCGTGGCACTTTGACTAGGGCGTATGGTGAACATCACATCTGGACCACCAGATCTGGCCTGGGGCCATCTGGCGCTTGGAGATTTGAGGGAGTATGATGCATCACATGCTTGGGTTCACATTGAATAGCCTGTAGAAAAATAAGAACAAATGCATGGGGGACCTGGGATTCGAACCCAGGTCCTGTTGGATTCTGACCAAACGCTTTTGCCACTCAACTAACGCGCTTCAACTGTTAACTAAATACAAACAAAATATAATATATAAAACGCGTTAAAATTCCAGAAAATAAAAAAAAACAAAGTGCGCGACTTATGAATCATCCAATGGGGGAGGGCCACGTATTTATCTTCTTCGTTTAGCCCTGAACATTTACCTGCGGATTTATATCTGCAGCTAAATTCGCATGTGCATCCTAAAATCTATTCTTGCCCATGGAAATTCTTCCCAAGACCATGGTCATGCTCGTCTCCCTCCCCTGGTTACATCCATGTCCATCAATGGCTCCTTGTGATCGGTGGATCTGGAACTGACTGTTTAACGCTGGTTCGCGAAATTTCGCGGAACCAAGAGTCGCCACCGTCTTTTATTTTCTCCAAATGGAAAGGACAAAAGCACAGAAAAATTCCTCATAGAGATTGCTCTCGGTTCGGGAGGTAGGTTATAGAAAGGGAAGGTGTTAGCACCCTTTCTATCCATGGTTATCCATGGGCTCTTAGATACTTGCTCATTTGTGTTTTCAAAATTGTTTGTTTGCTTTTCAAGTGTGGGTTTTAAAAAGTTTCTTTGAAAGTTTCAGATCGACTCATGCGTCAGAGTGTTTGAAAAATTGTTTTGAAAGCTTTTGAAAAGTGTCGGTGTGAAAAGATTTTGATTTGTTTTGTTTTTAAAGAGAGCAAGTATCTACGAGAACCTACCTACCCTAAGGAATTCGTCTGTGTAAATGTCCTTTAAAGTAGTGCCATCCCACCATTGAGAGGTAGGTAGCACCACCGTTGGAGGTGTTCGGGTCAATTCAAAGGTTCGGGACATGGTGATCACCGGAGCAATAGGAAGACACCTTAGAAGCTACCCTCATGCCAGGTTCCCGGATCATGAGGACTTACTAAGACATCCTCTACTCGACGATCACCTTTCGAGGCAAGGCAACAGTGAGGCGTACCCTAGGGGTGGTGTGTGCGAATTGTGTGTCATTTTCATTGATATTTGTCTTGTCATGTTAAAGTGATCTACGCTTGATTTTATTTAAGGCCATACATTCTTTCATGCTTTTTGTTAACAGTTAAAAAATATTTGCGGGAAAGTAAATCTAAGGCTATTACAAATGGCGCGGGTCCACATCGCCAAAATTAAACCGGACCCGATTTGACAGAAAAATAAATAAAGCAAATAAAAGCGCGAAAAGTATAAAATGTTACAAAGCTTTGGGAGAGGTACATAATTAATTAAGCGAAATAGAATAAATGTGCGAAATTAAACAATTAAGTCGAAAGGAGGGCGTTGGACCCTTTTGCAAAATATTAAAATTAACGAGGAATTAAAGTTAAAAATTAAAAGAGAATATTTTTTTTGGTATTTTTATGTTTTTTAAGATTTAATGGAAAAAAATTAATTAAAACTAAAATTGAACGTTAAACCTAGTTCTAATTATTTTTTAAGTTATTAAGAAAATATCGAAGTTTTTAACCTAAATTAAACCTAAATTCTTTTATGTACAATTTAATTATGAAAATAAAATAAGTAAATAATATTATGGTAAAAAAAAGAAAAAAAGATTAAAAGGAAAAATTATCAATTACCTAATTCTATGTTTTTTTTGATTTATTAAAAAGAATTAAAATTGCAAAAACCCTAATTATACTAAATTCAATTATACAATTTATTTATGAAAATAATTAAAATAAAAATATTTATTACATTTTGGCTTTTTCTGATTTTTTTATGATGTTTTTTCATATTTTGTAAAAATAATAATTAATTTAAACAAATAAAGAAAATAAAATAACAATTAAAAATAAAACAAGAAAAATATAGAGAAAGCAAACCAGGGGGGGTTCAGGCCCCAAAGTGGAGGTCTTGATCCAAGAGTTTGGGCCCAATAAGCTGGAAATTCGCTGACTTTTCCAGGCCACGTATGGGACTTTTGACTAGGGCTTATGGTGTTCTTTAATCTCAGCCCTTGGATTGCTTCTGATGGACGCGTGGGTAGATGGATGACGAAGGTGTACGCTGTGTCCTGGCCTTGAGCGCTGCATGAGAATTCATATGGAAAAATAATATTGGAATTTATACAGACCTGGGACTCGAACCCAGGTCTTGGAAGTCAACCACATCAACGCCTGCCAACTGAGCTACTGAACCTTTTTGTATATTTAATAAATAATGAACGTAATAAAACAAACGAAAGTTAGTGCTTCAAAAAACGCGCGTAATTCAAAGGAACCACTGGCTGTTGGACACGAGGTCGTCTTCTTCAATTTTCCTGAAAACACAAAACAAAGGCCACGGTTTTTCATGCGTGGTTTTAGATGAGTTATGGGAAAATAGCGAATAGGCTATCCTTGAATATAAATTCATCGCGAGAGTTGGGGGCTCTTCGTCCAGGTGAGCTGAGTTTAATGGTCTTGGTCTGGAGTCATAATTTTGCCTTGGGTGAAAAGCCCTAAATTGAAACTCTGAAAACCCTAAAGATCAGCAATGGTAAAATCGAATATACAGCACAAAAACGCAATTGGACCACATGGTTAGTTTCAAAACTTCACAAGGAACATGAATATACAATTAAAATGCAATGAGGATGCCTAGAAATCAAAATACGATCATGGATTTTTCTTAGTACAGTTTGAATTCGTTTTACCAATTCTTTGCGTTTGAGTTGATGTTAGGGATTGGAATCGCTTCTGGGAACCTTGAGGAAGCTATTGGAAAAGGAATGGTGCTTTGAATCGACCTAGAACCTGCTTTTCAGTTTTGAACTTTTGGCAAGAATTTCAAGTTTTGTCCAATGGTTTTCTGCGCAGCTTTCCGTGTCCTATGATTAGGTTTTGATTCATGCTTATGTACTGAGGCTATTAGGTTAACAAAAGTAGAACAAATCCATGGCATTGATAGTTTTCAATATTTGATTTTTCACCATTATGTTTCATATCTTTTTCACATGGTTTTTGTATCAATTATGCTCAAATCAAACCAAATCTTTCCTAATTAGCCTATGCACGAAATCTTGATGGCAAAACATGCATGAAAAGATTTTTTAGGTCAAGTTATATATTTTCCACATATTTAAATGATTTAAATGAATTAATATTAATAATAATTCAAATAAATAAATAAAAAATGAGAAAATACTTCCCTTTGGGCCAAGTGGTCGTGAATATGCTTGGAATGATGAATCAAGGAAGAAAAATGGGCCCATTAGCAATTTTAGGTCATTTGCATCAATGTTGACTTTTCAAAATATCCAAAACTTTCCCAACTTCCACAAGGCATAACTTGCTCAATTTTTAAGCTTTTCTCATGTTCTTGGACATTTTGGAAAGATCTTTGAGTCCTCTAACCAATGCCTTTGGTCCCATGTCATTTTGATTTACCAATCTCAAGTTATGGCCTTTGACTTAAAGTCCCTTTTTGTTGACTTTTGAAAATGACCTATAATGTTGAAATTGATAACTTTTTGTGAGAGCATTTCTTGGAATTGAAGTATGAAGATGAGTTGTAGGAAATGTCTTTCTCTTCAAAATGAGCTTTGGATGGAATTTTTCTGATAATCCATGTGAAAGTTATGCCCTGGTCAATTTCAGTTGACTTTTTCAGCTGTCCAAATATAGTAACTTTTGCATCTTGATGATTTTCTGAGCCAAATTTTGAGAATCATGATCAAGCATTGATCAAATGATGTTTGTGGCTTCAAAATGATATGTTGACCAAAAATTTGAACTTTTGACTGTCAAATGACCATTTTGCCCCTACAGTTGACTGTAGTGCAATTAGGGTTTTTGACTGCGCAATTTTGTGCTGAATGCCTTGAAACTTGATATGAAGATGCTTGACCATATTTGTAGGCATATGAGACTTTATTGGGCCTTTGAAAACTTCCTTTCTTGATCAGAACACAAAACCCTAATCTTGACTGTATAGGAGACCTTTGCACTGTGCAACCCTTGGGGAGTTTTGTGACTTGGCTTGGCAATTTCTTGGAGAATATGGGAGGGCAAATTTGGGGGTGCAACAGTTGCCCCTGTTCAATCTTCTTAGACCTGAGGATGCAGATTGGCTGACGTGCCTTTCGTAATCCGAGGGTAGAAGATGATTGAACACTAGAGTGCCCAGAAATTTGCGCTCACATAGTAGCAGTGTGATGGAAATGGGCTTATAGATGCCATTTGGAGATTGCTGGATAGGATGATGGGCTTATAGATGCCATCTGGATGTTGATCGCGTAGGAAATTCCTTAGCGAGAACCTGCATACCTGCAAAAGAAAAAATGAGTACCTGACACGTTGCATGAGCTGATTTTAGATGCTTGGTATATATGTGTGTCCTGACTGGTTACAGGAGCTGGATCTGGAGCTTCAAAAGATGATGAATGAACCAGGGATGGTTACTACCTCAGCCTGAATGGTAAGAGAACCTTGGGTGATTTCAACTTCAACAACGCTCGTTGAGAAAATCTTGGGTGTCTTCTACTGGGATAAGAATCAGGGAGATCTTAGGGTCGATCTGACTGAACCAGAGGAGGTTTTTTTGATAAGGATGTGATGAAGGAATCTGAGACGATTGCTACTCCAAATCTACGATGAAGGAATCTGGGATGATTACTACCTCAGCAGAATGATGAAGGAATCTGGGACGATTACTACCTCAGCAGAATGATGAAGGAATCTGGGACGATTACTACCTCAGTAGGATGATGAAGGAATCTGGGACGATTACTACCTCAGCAGGATGATGAAGGAATCTGGGACGATTACTACCTCAGCAGGATGATGAAGGAATCTGGGACGATTACTACCTCAGCAGGATGATGAAGGAATCTGGGACGATTACTACCTCAGCAGGATGATGAAGGAATCTGGGACGATTACTACCTCAGCAGGATGATGAAGGAATCTGGGACGATTACTACCTCAGCAGGATGATGAAGGAATCTGGGACGATTACTACCTCAGCGGGATGATGAAGGAATCTGGGACGATTACTACCTCAGCAGGATGATGAAGGAATCTGGGACGATTACTACCTCAGCAGGATGATGAAGGAATCTGGGACGATTACTACCTCAGCAGAATGATGAAGGAATCTGGGACGATTACTACCTCAGCAGGATGATGAAGGAATCTGGGACGATTACTACCTCAGCAGGATGATGAAGGAATCTGGGACGATTACTACCTCAGCAGGATGATGAAGGAATCTGGGACGATTACTACCTCAGCAGGATGATGAAGGAATCTGGGACGATTACTACCTCAGCAGGATGATGAAGGAATCTGGGACGATTACTACCTCAGCAGGATGATGAAGGAATCTGGGACGATTACTACCTCAGCAGGATGATGAAGGAATCTGGGACGATTACTACCTCAGCAGAGTGATGAAGGAATCTGGGACGATTACTACCTCAGCAGAATGATGAAGGAATCTGGGACGATTACTACCTCAGCAGGATGATGAAGGAATCTGGGACGATTACTACCTCAGCAGAATGATGAAGGAATCTGGGACGATTACTACCTCAGCAGGATGATGAAGGAATCTGGGACGATTACTACCTCAGCAGAATGATGAAGGAATCTGGGACGATTACTACCTCAGCAGAATGATGAAGGAATCTGGGACGATTACTACCTCAGCAGAATGATGAAGGAATCTGGGACGATTACTACCTCAGCAGGATGATGAAGGAATCTGGGACGATTACTACCTCAGCAGAATGATGAAGGAATCTGGGACGATTACTACCTCAGCAGAATGATGAAGGAATCTGGGACGATTACTACCTCAGCAGGATGATGAAGGAATCTGGGACGATTACTACCTCAGCAGAATGATGAAGGAATCTGGGACGATTACTACCTCAGCAGGATGATGAAGGAATCTGGGACGATTACTACCTCAGCAGGATGATGAAGGAATCTGGGACGATTACTACCTCAGTAGGATGATGAAGGAATCTGGGACGATTACTACCTCAGCAGGATGATGAAGGAATCTGGGACGATTACTACCTCAGCAGAATAATGAAGGAATCTGGGACGATTACTACCTCAACGGGTAAAGACTTTTATCTGTTGATCGTTCTTTCCTGAAAAAGTAACGAATTAGTTGTATGCAATGTCATAATGCATGAATTGCCTGATTTTAAGATGTTCTCAAAAATAAATGAGATTGGGGTGATATGATGCGTCTATGCATGCTATAATGATGTATGTGACGTTTTATGAATGTGTTTTTCGTCTAGGAAAGTAAATCCTTGACGGGTGCCAGGAAGTCGTATCCTGGGCTGATGTTGAAGAATAGATTTTGCTTCCGCTGGGGATGATAACTGCAAGAATACCGGTAGGAGAAGATGACTCCGTTGCGGAATAAACTTGGCAAATGGAAGATTCTGCGGGGAGAAAAGATACTCTAGCGACCATGCTGGGAAGCAACACTCTATGGGGAGAGAGATGCTTTGCTGAATGTTGATAGTAACTTGCTGAGGATGTCTTGTTGTTGGAAGTGTGAATAGACTTCGCTGGGGATAGGAAAGAACTACGTCGAGGACGCTCTTTCCGTGGCTTTTGGCTGAGGATAACCCAGTTATATCCTGTTGAGGAAATAACTCTTTAAATCAAGCCGGACGGCGCGTTCATGCCCTGCGAGGGGATAAACTTCCAGAATTTACTGGGGATAAGCTTACTGTTTGGGGATATGAATTCCAGCTTTCCTGGGGAAACTGAATTGGACTCTTCTGGGGAGACTTTGAACTGCGGGGAAGTGATTCCTTTGACTGTTGGTATACCGCCGGGGAACAATCTTTAGGCCAAGACTGCCGGGGATGCTTGTTAAGAATATATGTATTGCTGCTGGGGAATGTTGATATCTGCTGGAGGATACCTAACTTCCTTAAGATTTGATAGCTCTGCTTGGAGAAGAATGTACTGCTTACCCTCTGGGGAATTAAGATGTACCGGCCACGTTCTTCAGCTGAACCTACCTTGGTACCTCGATGGACAGAGCAATTAGATTGTTTTTAGACAACTCATTATTGCCCCTGTTTCTATGGGGGAGGCACCTGTGGGATGCTGATAGTCGTTGATGGGCTAACCTTCTTCTGGTAGGCAGGTGACGAGATGCCGGGACATAGTCGTACGCTTTTGATCCCTAACTTTTGCCTGGACCGCCCTTTCGGGTTTTCAGTCCACCGGGATACCCATTTTTGCCCAAGCCGCCTTTTCAGGTTTTCGACTTGCCGGGTGTACAGATTTTTTCATTTCCTCCCTTCATTTTGCCCGAACCCTTTTGGTTCGTCGGGAAGCCCTTATTTTTGCCTAGGTGTGTCAACCTAGCGGGTCTTTGATTATGCGTAGTGCTTTTTTTTCGACTATGTCCATGCTCTCAGGATGTAGGGAGTTGCCCCTGTTAGAAATGTTTTGTCATGCCACCAGAAGGTATTTGATCAGGCAAGATTCGTTGTTGGAATGCCCCAAGTGACTCAGGCGGAGATTTGCCCCAGACTATTTGTCCTTTGAGAGATTCTCCGAATCTTGATTGGATTGCCCCAGATAATGGACCATGGTCATGTCTGCCCCTTGATTGGAAGTACTTCTGTTCATTAGGCATTCGTCATGCGAATTTCTATGCTGTTCAAACAAAAAGTCATATGCAAACAAAGTTATATTAAAAATTCAAAGCCTATGTCTGTCTTGAAGATTTTGAAAATGCATTCTTTTTCATAAAACAAGTGAATGTTTGTAAAACGTGATGTCAACTCCGTATTTACCGTAAGCCTTAAGGAGTCAGGATACCTTTCGTAACAGTATGCTTTCGGACTAACCCATGCTTCAGCTAGGACTTTTAAGGGTTATAACGTGGCCTGGTTCACGGTTTAAGAAACAAAGGATAAAGGCTCAAATTTTATTTGTACCCACCCGCTCTTCGTGATGTTCTCCAAACCTAAACTCAGTTGATCGTGCGTTAGACCTTGTTTGAGTCTTTGCTTTGATGTTCCGGTGATGATTCGGATGTTGATAACTTATTTTGAATAGGCAGACATTCCCTTTTTTATTGAGGGTTTGTAAGACCTCTTTCTTGATTTTTGTTATCCCTTTCTTTTTTGCCTGAACTGTTTCCTTTTTTTGGAATTGCAGTCAGCGGGATGCCCCAGTTTCGTAAGTCCTTTTTATAGGTTTTGACTTTTTGGGCTTTTCATTTATGATTTTGTTTTTGATAATGACTGCCTGTCCCTATGATTCTTCTGAACCATCACTGTCTTTTGTTTTTGGAAAGACTCATTTGGTGCCATTCATTGTGCACTTGGATCAACTGAGAAGCCTACCCTGCCCCAGGTTATGATTAAGGGTTTCAATTTTCGAAAATAAAACTCCTACTTCTTTGGCTCAGATGGGTTGACGAGGGATTATCTTCCTTATAACTCCAGTGTTTAGGATTTGAAACAATGCCTGTACCTCATCAGCGGGGTCTGTTCAAAAGCATACTGTAAAGATAGCGGTATCGTTTTCGTCATCCTCCCTCAAGAGGCTTAGAATTATTTAAGATCAAGAGTTGACATCAGAAAAAATATGAAAACAGTTTGCATATAGTGAATGCGAATATATTGATTCAAAAATAGCCATAAGCGATGCATTAATGGGATAACAATGTTTTAACATGAATAAATGTTTAAACAAAAGAAAATCACAACTTGAATTCGAATGAACAAAAAGTGCTTTCTATCCTAGCCATGTTTTGGCAAGGGAGCAGTGATCATGTTGGGAGTCTCGGGTACTTCAAACTGAATCTCTCCAGCGTCGATCATGTCTTGAATCTTGTTTTTGAGAGGCCAGCAGTTGTCCGTAGTATGCCCCGGGCTATTAGAATGGTATGCACACCTATCATTGGGATGATAGTTAGGAGCAGAAGTGTTCGGATTCCGAAGAGGAGCCCTTAAGGTGATCAGCCCTGCCCTCAACATTTGTTGCAGTGCTTGATCCAGCGACATGTTGATTTTGGTGTACTGCCTTTTAGGCTTGTCTGGTTTGCTCTGATCAGCCCGTTGTTCTGGGCGAGGTCGTTGTTGGACCTGTGAAGTAATAGCAGCTTGGAGAGGCCCAAACCTTTGACTTCTTGGAAGCTGTTCTATGACCTGGTCCCTGATTTGGGCTGGTTGTTTCATGCCTTGAGGAAGCTGAATGATCATGGCCCTCAACTCTCCTTGCTCCTGAGCTAAACCTTGAATGAGTGCCCTTTGCCCCAACATCTGGGTTTTCAATGTGTCCACCTCAGCTTGTAGGTGTTTCAGCCTTTCACCCTCAGCACTGTTTCTAACAAAGGTCTCCATGAGAAGTGTCCTTAGCTCCTCCTGCCCCTTGGATAGATTCAGGAGGATTTCCCCGAACCGAGTCTCTTGATCAAGACAGTCCTGGTTATCTGGTTGGAAGGCCATTGCTGAAATGAACAGCGAGAAAGGTAAGTGACCTGCAACAAAGATACCTGTTATGTAATGATGTGTATGACATGCATGCAATGTTTTCAAGGACCCCGCGGGGTAAACAAGAAAATTTGTTAGAACTCGGGTCCGGTAGTTTGATTGAAGGAACTGCATGTTGTTGAGAGTCCTTTTTCAAAGGGTCAAAGGCTCACCATATCAAGTGGGTCATAGCCCCTGACTTTAGTCGTCATGTCTAGTTTTGGTTTCCAAACAACCTTGGTTAGGGGAACCTTCCCCAGGAGTCAAAGCTCACCATATCAAGTGGGTCATAGCCCCTGACAACCTTGGCTAGAGGAAAATAAATCCTCTTTGCCCCTTGCTGGGATAGTTGATTCACCATGACCTGCATCACAAGCCCTTGAGATCCTTGAAGTGGGTTAGGATGTATGCAATGGTATGATGGTATGCTATGCATGGGGTAATATGGATAAACCCTGTTATGAGTCCCCATCAAGGACTGCAAACCAAAACCTGCAAGAACTCAAGTAAAACCTGTCATGAGTCCCAGTTAAGGACTAAAAACAAAACCTGCAAGAAACTCAGTAAACCCTGTTAGGAGTCCTAATTAAGGACTGCAAACCAAAACCTGTAAGAAACTTAGGCACCCTGTTATGAGTCCCTATTAAGGACTATAAACAAAACCTGCAAGTAGTTCATGTGTCAGATAACAAGCATGCAAGTAGTCAAGTACGAAGGCACGCAAGTCACACAAGAGAAACCCTTAGAGTTTAGGCCGGCATGAGGTCTGGGTATTACCCTCTTGAAGTTGGTTGGTTCATACCTGTCCTATCAAAGTAACCGGGTTCTTAGAGGATCCCAATATCATTGACTACCCTCAATCGGTCATAACTCCAGCATCGCAATCTTTTCTTGCGGCCAGAACCATCACGAGAGTTTAGCCTCAATGGGCGTAGCATACTGCTACTGTTCTAATGGCCAAGTTGTGTCAATTAAGGTTCTAAGGTTGTTGGTGCTTAATGACTCCTTGGAAGACCCATATTCTCCCCGTTTCAACACGAGGGATATCGGTACAGACCAAGGCGCCACACCAACGTAGCCACTGCTTCACCCATGTCGGTATACGCCAGACAGGTCCCTCACAGCTTATGCTACCTAAACAGGGTATCCCCAGATCCGGGTTAGGATCTATGTAACTCCGATACAACCCACAATAGTAAAGCAAGCAAAGAAGACAATTGAAAACACAGTTATGAACTAACCCTAAGGTACACCTCACTTTATAAAGGTATCCCCAGCAGAGTCGCCAGTTCTGTGATCGGTGGATCTGGAACTGACTGTTTAACGCTGGTTCGCGAAATTTCGCGGAACCAAGAGTCGCCACCGTCTTTTATTTTCTCCAAATGGAAAGGACAAAAGCACAGAAAAATTCCTCATAGAGATTGCTCTCGGTTCGGGAGGTAGGTTATAGAAAGGGAAGGTGTTAGCACCCTTTCTATCCATGGTTATCCATGGGCTCTTAGATACTTGCTCATTTGTGTTTTCAAAATTGTTTGTTTGCTTTTCAAGTGTGGGTTTTAAAAAGTTTCTTTGAAAGTTTCAGATCGACTCATGCGTCAGAGTGTTTGAAAAATTGTTTTGAAAGCTTTTGAAAAGTGTCGGTGTGAAAAGATTTTGATTTGTTTTGTTTTTAAAGAGAGCAAGTATCTACGAGAACCTACCTACCCTAAGGAATTCGTCTGTGTAAATGTCCTTTAAAGTAGTGCCATCCCACCATTGAGAGGTAGGTAGCACCACCGTTGGAGGTGTTCGGGTCAATTCAAAGGTTCGGGACATGGTGATCACCGGAGCAATAGGAAGACACCTTAGAAGCTACCCTCATGCCAGGTTCCCGGATCATGAGGACTTACTAAGACATCCTCTACTCGACGATCACCTTTCGAGGCAAGGCAACAGTGAGGCGTACCCTAGGGGTGGTGTGTGCGAATTGTGTGTCATTTTCATTGATATTTGTCTTGTCATGTTAAAATGATCTACGCTTGATTTTATTTAAGGCCATACATTCTTTCATGCTTTTTGTTAACAGTTAAAAAATATTTGCGGGAAAGTAAATCTAAGGCTATTACAAATGGCGCGGGTCCACATCGCCAAAATTAAACCGGACCCGATTTGACAGAAAAATAAATAAAGCAAATAAAAGCGCGAAAAGTATAAAATGTTACAAAGCTTTGGAAGAGGTACATAATTAATTAAGCGAAATAGAATAAATGTGCGAAATTAAACAATTAAGTCGAAAGGAGGGCGTTGGACCCTTTTGCAAAATATTAAAATTAACGAGGAATTAAAGTTAAAAATTAAAAGAGAATATTTTTTTTGGTATTTTTATGTTTTTTAAGATTTAATGGAAAAAAAATTAATTAAAACTAAAATTGAACGTTAAACCTAGTTCTAATTATTTTTTAAGTTATTAAGAAAATATTGAAGTTTTTAACCTAAATTAAACCTAAATTCTTTTATGTACAACTTAATTATGAAAATAAAATAAGTAAATAATATTATGGTAAAAAAAAGAAAAAAAGATTAAAAGGAAAAATTATCAATTACCTAATTCTATGTTTTTTTTGATTTATTAAAAAGAATTAAAATTGCAAAAACCCTAATTATACTAAATTCAATTATACAATTTATTTATGAAAATAATTAAAATAAAAATATTTATTACATTTTGGCTTTTTCTGATTTTTTTATGATGTTTTTTCATATTTTGTAAAAATAATAATTAATTTAAACAAATAAAGAAAATAAAATAACAATTAAAAATAAAACAAGAAAAATATAGAGAAAGCAAACCAGGGGGGGTTCAGGCCCCAAAGTGGAGGTCTTGATCCAAGAGTTTGGGCCCAATAAGCTGGAAATTCGCAGACTTTTCCAGGCCACGTATGGGACTTTTGACTAGGGCTTATGGTGTTCTTTAATCTCAGCCCTTGGATTGCTTCTGATGGACGCGTGGGTAGATGGATGATGAAGGTGTACGCTGTGTCCTGGCCTTGAGCGCTGCATGAGAATTCATATGGAAAAATAATATTGGAATTTATACAGACCTGGGACTCGAACCCAGGTCTTGGAAGTCAACCACACCAACGCCTGCCAACTGAGCTACTGAACCTTTTTGTATATTTAATAAATAATGAACGTAATAAAACAAACGAAAGTTAGTGCTTCAAAAAACGCGCGTAATTCAAAGGAACCACTGGCTGTTGGACACGAGGTCGTCTTCTTCAATTTTCCTGAAAACACAAAACAAAGGCCACGGTTTTTCATGCGTGGTTTTAGATGAGTTATGGGAAAATAGCGAATAGGCTATCCTTGAATATAAATTCATCGCGAGAGTTGGGGGCTCTTCGTCCAGGTGAGTTGAGTTTAATGGTCTTGGTCTGGAGTCATAATTTTGCCTTGGGTGAAAAGCCCTAAATTGAAACTCTGAAAACCCTAAAGATCAGCAATGGTAAAATCGAATATACAGCACAAAAACGCAATTGGACCACATGGTTAGTTTCAAAACTTCACAAGGAACATGAATATACAATTAAAATGCAATGAGGATGCCTAGAAATCAAAATACGATCATGGATTTTTCTTAGTACAGTTTGAATTCGTTTTACCAATTCTTTGCGTTTGAGTTGATGTTAGGGATTGGAATCGCTTCTGGGAACCTTGAGGAAGCTATTGGAAAAGGAATGGTGCTTTGAATCGACCTAGAACCTGCTTTTCAGTTTTGAACTTTTGGCAAGAATTTCAAGTTTTGTCCAATGGTTTTCTGCGCAGCTTTCCATGTCCTATGATTAGGTTTTGATTCATGCTTATGTACTGAGGCTATTAGGTTAACAAAAGTAGAACAAATCCATGGCATTGATAGTTTTCAATATTTGATTTTTCACCATTATGTTTCATATCTTTTTCACATGGTTTTTGTATTAATTATGATCAAATCAAACCAAATCTTTCCTAATTAGCCTATGCACGAAATCTTGATGGCAAAACATGCATGAAAAGATTTTTTAGGTCAAGTTATATATTTTCCACATATTTAAATGATTTAAATGAATTAATATTAATAATAATTCAAATAAATAAATAAAAAATGAGAAAATACTTCCCTTTGGGCCAAGTGGTCGTGCATATGCTTGGAATGATGAATCAAGGAAGAAAAATGGGCCCATTAGCAATTTTAGGTCATTTGCATCAATGTTGACTTTTCAAAATATCCAAAACTTTCCCAACTTCCACAAGGCATAACTTGCTCAATTTTTAAGCTTTTCTCATGTTCTTGGACATTTTGGAAATATCTTTGAGTCCTCTAACCAATGCCTTTGGTCCCATGTCATTTTGATTTACCAATCTCAAGTTATGGCCTTTGACTTAAAGTCCCTTTTTGTTGACTTTTGAAAATGACCTATAATGTTGAAATTGATAACTTTTTGTGAGAGCATTTCTTGGACTTGAAGTATGAAGATGAGTTGTAGGAAATGTCTTTCTCTTCAAAATGAGCTTTGGATGGAATTTTTCTGATAATCCATGTGAAAGTTATGCCCTGGTCAATTTCAGTTGACTTTTTCAACTGTCCAAATATAGTAACTTTTGCATCTTGATGATTTTCTGAGCCAAATTTTGAGAATCATGATCAAGCATTGATCAAATGATGTTTGTGGCTTCAAAATGATATGTTGACCAAAAATTTGAACTTTTGACTGTCAAATGACCATTTTGCCCCTACAGTTGACTGTAGTGCAATTAGGGTTTTTGACTGCGCAATTTTGTGCTGAATGCCTTGAAACTTGATATGAAGATGCTTGACCATATTTGTAGGCATATGAGACTTGATTGGGCCTTTGAAAACTTCCTTTCTTGATCAGAACACAAAACCCTAATCTTGACTGTATAGGAGACCTTTGCACTGTGCAACCCTTGGGGAGTTTTGTGACTTGGCTTGGCAATTTCTTGGAGAATATGGGAGGGCAAATTTGGGGGTGCAACACTCCTATTTTGCCTGTAGAAGAAATGCCCAAAAACACAACTACAAAACCTTAGGTTCGGTTACAGGGCTCCAACTCATATAAATGCAATCAAACAATGCCAAAAGTTCAGAAATTGAATAAGCATCATGAATATACCAAAGATTTGCCAAGAAAATGCAAGAACATGGAGTTACGATTTGGAATACAGGGCGGTATTTTGAGATACTTACAGAGCGTTTGAGAGGGTGTGAGAGCTTACTTTTGATTGCAGGAGGTTCAGTGATTGTCCAGCAATGGATTAGTGTTGAGTTTTGGTCCTGAATTTGCCTCTAAGCTCGATTTCAGTTTTGCACTTTTCCACCTTTTTTTCAAGTTTGGTTCTTGATGATTTTGCAGCCTCCAACCCTCAAATTCGTGTGCTTTCACTTGTATATGTATGCAGCAATGTATTAGGTCAACTTTTGTGGACTGGATCCTTGTACATCAATGCTTGGAGATTTGATTTGATCCTCCATTGAAAGCTTTCCAATTTTGCCAAAAATCCAATCTTTTTGCACATGGAATGCTTGATACGAGTTTGATCATGTCATTGATGGTGATTAGGTCCTGAAAATAGAAAAAGATCTCATGTAATCAAGTTTTGTGATTTTATTTGATTTAAATTGATTTAAAATAAAATAATTCAATAAAAAAATCCAATAAAATAGAAAAATTGATAAATGGACACAAGGCTGAAGCTAGGACACGTGTGTAGTGTGACAAGATCAAATCAAGTGGAAAAGAATGGGCCCATTGCGCAATTGACTGAGAAAACTTTCTCTGCAAGGCTTGAAACTTGACATGGATGAACTTGAGAACATATTAGGACATTGGGAAGCACTTGAGGTCATTTGGATGCAAGGACCTTGATGCAACACAAAACCCTAATTTGAGGTTGATTGCCTTAGGAGATAGCTTAATTGTCGAACTCTTGAGCAATCTTGTGCAACTTGGAGATTTTTCTTGCAATGTTTTGAGAAATATGAGAGGGCAAATTTTGGGGTACAATAGGTTGTAATAGTGAATTAGGGTTATATCTTGTGCAAATATACCCATTCAAAACTTGTATCCCCCCTCCCATAATATTGTTGTAATAGTTTAGATTTACTTTACACAATTTATCGCATTATATGCATGTTTAGTAAATTAGGGTTTGTATGATAAGACAAAAATCAAACAAATAGCATGACCTAAATACAAGACAAATGCATGAAAAATGACAACACCTTGCACACAAGCACCTCTAGGGTTTCACCCACTTGGTTGCCTAATTTAAATGGCCATGGTATGCATGCTAGATATCTTGGCAAAACAAAACAAAACAAAAAATCATAGTCCCTCGATGACGCTAGACAAGGTTGCCTAAAAAAACAAACGATCTTAGTCCCTAAAACTTGCTAAGATACTTGGCACCATTGCTATCATGGTCATACGATGACCCACGCCCGTCCCGTTTAACATCCAAAGATAGGGTTATCTACCAAAACAATGGTAGGTTAACAATATCAAAGGAATGAAAATGTACAAGAAAGACTTTTGAGTAGGTAGATAGCTTCTAGTTACTTGATCAACTTCAAAACAATCCTTGCTATTTTCAAACAAACACACACACATTTCAAAACAGTTTCCAAACAACTTTCAAAAACATTGAAACATTTTTCAAAAGACAAACATCTTTGTATACATTCTTACAAACAAGAATCATTGCAAAGATTGCCTAAACAAAGGCCTCTTTTCAAAATACTTTCAAAACCACACAAAGCACCATTTCAAACAATTGAAAAAGAAAAGCAAGTGATATAAAACAAGTAACTAAGAGCCCATGGAAAACCATGGATAAAAAGGGTGCTAGCACCTTCCCTTTTCATAATCTACCCCCCGAACCCAAAAACAATCTCAAAGGTCTTTCCTGTGCTTTTTTACCTTTCCTTTTGGATAAAACAAAAGTCAGTGGCGACTCTTGCTAAACCGCAACATTTCTAAACACAAACGCAAAACCTCAAGTCAGTTCTCCCACCGCATCACACCCCGTCTTTAGAGTCTTCAGCCCTTGGTTGTAGGAACTTGTGTTTCTTCAGATAATCAGAACTTGTTCAGCAGAACATTGTCTTCATAATATTCAGAACTTGTAACACAAATAAGTAAAGCTTTAGAAGGCCTCCAAACCTTAACCATAAAGTCATGATCAGAACCTCTTGTACTAATGTTCCTTAGACACATTGCAGAAGATGAATTCAGAATCTTGACTTCAATTGTAACACGTAACCACATGTTTTCTTCCAGAGTGTAACACATACACACTAGAATCAAACCATTAGTGTATACAATTTTTCTCTAAGATAAGATGTAAAGTTATCATCAAAATCTTAAGTCCATATGTAGAAATAATTCTTATTCTTACAATCTCACCCTTTTTGATGATGACAAAAACATGTACTTTGATAGAACAATTTATACAGGGTAATTATTGTAACCAACAATTTCAGAGTTAAGCTTACAACTCCCCCTGAATCGGTTAAACCCAAAATTTCATTTAAGCTTGTTCAGAGTATCCCCCTAAGCCCAAGACTCACAAAATAAATTTTAAGTATTCAGAACATAGATAGAGAAATAATATTACCCTACAACAACTCATCAGAGTCTGACTAGAACACCTGGTCTTCATCTCAAAAATTGGTTTCTATCAGCACTTGATGAAGAATCAAATATTATTTTGAGCCTGATTGAATAATGTTATGCATCATGTATCAGCGCTTATGTTCCGTGATTCTGATATCACAACCAAAACACTATACTTCTCAAGCATCAGCGTTTGATTTGATATTTTCCAATATATCATTCATTAAGATAGTTCACGACTTCTGAATATAGAGTATGTTGCAGAAGCACATGTATCAGGTCACAACTTCGGAGTGACATATTTGTATGAGACCATGTATCAGAATGTTGACTTGTCTTCCTTCCAGGAGAGCACAACTTCTGAGCTTTAAGCCTGAATTTCATACTTTCAGAAAGTTCACAACTTCTGAATACTGTGATATCAAGCAAGATTACCTTACTTTCAGTAAGTTTATAACTTATGAATTGTGTTTGGTACATTTGTTTGAATATTCATATATTCACAAAGTGTACAACTTCTTAGATATGAAATAGGAGTTGATTTCATCCCTAAGTTTCTCAACCTTAGCATCAGGATCTTCATCTTCAACCTGTCTTAGAATACTCAATGAACTTGTTTAGAGTTCATGGATTGAAACATCAAACAAATAGTTAGTAGCAACAACATTTTATTTGTTTGAGATTAATCGTTATATGTTATCAAAATCATCATTTTACTTTCCCCCCCCCTTTGTTAGAAATCAAAAAGGTGATAAAGATATAGAGAAATAGATCTTTGAAGATAACAATTTTTAAAATAGAGAATTGTTTGGATAAGATTTAAGTTTATGTTTTGTCTTAAAACATGCGATTTAAGAGAAATGTTTGGTAAGACTTTACAAAAATGATATTATTGATTTAGCATACATATATCCAATAAAATCATAAAACAAATACATTTTATTAATTTGACAGGGATAACAAATACGAAACAACGTTGTTAAAACAAAGAAGACAGACGCGCGACAAGCAGGAACAACCCCTAAAACACTAAACTTGGAGAACTTCATAACTAACTTCCTCAAGAACATCCTCTGGACCATTTCATCGAATTGCCTCAATAATCCTAGCCCTTATGAAGAGAATAAAGAGAACTCTGGCAAAATGTATAAAGATTTGTTACCTAGATCTGGAATTAATGATAGAGTCTCTTAGATAGGTAAAAATTGATTGAGGTAAGTTGATTATAAAATGATGGATGAGGAGGTAGATGAAAACACGATCATCATAATTTAGGGAGCCCAACATTGATGCTCTAGGCCTACAGTTTGATATTACAAGGTGAAACTAAACTAAGGCAACTGGAAGAAGATTGGCATGATTGATGTGACCATATTCATCAGAGATGTTGTGAATAGAGCATAGTCTATCAGCAAAAGAGTATCTATTTTGGAAGGCTTCTATGATAACTTCATCTTGGGCAACCAATACCAACTGTAATCAATGTTGGGGTGATGATAATGGGGTTTCCAAAGACAGAAGAGTGTATGGAAGTGCCAAATAACATAACTTTAGCATTCATCCAGAAGTCCTTGACTAGGTTAAGATAGATTAGTTCAGTTAACGTAACAAAGTAATTTGACCATCTTTGAGTGATTATATTCTGAGTAAGACCCAGATTATCACTGGTTGACCTTGGAATGTTTAGACGGAGTTCACAGATAATTATAAGAATATCATCATCACCAAAAAATATGCTTGAATCTATGAGGAGAGAGCGAGATGAACAACTAGGGAAGGGTGATCAAGGCTTAAATAGAGGAAAGGAAAAATAACTGACTGTATAAGAGATATTATTCAGATGACCCGAGAAATATGACAACTCAATAAATGAAAGTTTAGAGAGAGAAAGGGGTACAATACGAGTTCCAAGATGCGAGATAAGACACAAGATAGACACTTATGATAAAAATTAAATATAACGAGCTAATAATTTTCATTTCCAGGGAGGTAGTTTAATCAAGTGACTCTTCAGTATCCATACGATACTTATAAAAGATATATCTGACTAGGAATAATTTGACATTTTCCTTTATAGAATAACTCTTAACTTGTAGATATGTTTATAAGTACTTTGTCAGAAAGCAAATAAA
Organism: Vicia faba; assembly: GCA_948472305.1. Classification (NCBI taxonomy): domain Eukaryota; kingdom Viridiplantae; phylum Streptophyta; class Magnoliopsida; order Fabales; family Fabaceae; genus Vicia; species Vicia faba. The sequence goes on along the minus strand of OX451736.1, from coordinate 436,267,173 downwards.
TACTGACCTGATGTATTTTATCAAGTGTGAGATCACCTTCATCGTCTACCTTGTTTCTAATCATCCATTTGATTGTAACGTCATGAGTTTTTCCTGATCAGGTACTTGATTTGAAATGTCCTTCTTGTTAGATTATCTTTACATGAGTCTAATCAATAGAAGCTTCTGATTGAACATCTTCTGATCTTCTTTATTCTTGTTCTTCAATAACAACTCCATTACCTTAATATTTTGAAATAGTAATCTCCATACCTACAAGTTTATTAACTAGGTTTGACTTTTCCGAGTCAAGCTTATCATCAAATCTAACATGAATTGATTCCAACAAAAGTTTCAGTGTTATATACTCAGTAGCCTTTTGATCTTTTAGAACATCATAACATGATACCACTCTGAGCATTAGAATCAAACTTGTTTAGATTTTCTTTACTGTTTTAGTATAAAACAAGAGCATCCAATTTTTGAAGATAGGAAATATTGTGTTTCTTGTTCTTCTACAAAACATAGCAAGTCTTTTTGAGAAAATGTCATATGGAGACACTGTTCTGAAAATAGCATGTTGTGCTTACATCCTTTGCCTAGAAGTGCTTTGCTATATATGCTTGACAATGTTTGAGATTTCATCTCAAATCACACTCGAATACAGAAGTTGGTGAATACAAAATGTGACACATCCTTCTGTTAGAGAAACTTCACCCAAGTCCACTTGCTATAGTTATTTGAAATAATCAATCCTTACTTCTTTCCATTGATTGATATAGTTTTCACTAATCCAAATAGATCAATGTGCATAAATTCTAATGATCTGGAGAAGGAAATAATATCCTTCTTTGAAAGAAGTTTTTTTTTAACTTGTCCTTCTAACATGCTTCACAAAAAGCATCTGAAGTAGACTTCAGTTAAGACAGGCCTTTGATAAGCTTGTTCAGCTGAGAAATCTTTCTCAAGCTAACATAACTTAAACATCCGAGCCACGTCTACTACTTATTATTAATAGATATGAGACATTTTATTTTTAGTTTTATAAGGTCAAAAAGCCTGATCTCATGAGTGTTGTTTCTCTTCCTTTCATTAAAAAAAGGATATAACCATCCTTTTGACTAATAACTACTATTCGAGAGCCTATAATCTTTCCCTTTTGATCACCTCCAAAACCCATGACATTTCCAGGCTTAAGTTCCAGACTTTGGAACATATGCCTTTTTTCTATTATGTGTTACAAGTAGCCAGAGTCCAGGTGCCAAGACAAGTATTTCAATTGCAATGCTAAGGATGTTTGCAACATAGATTATCTTATCCTTGGGTACCCATAATTTCTTGGGTCCTTTCTTGCTAGTTCTACCAAAGTTGTGAACAACTTTGGTCTTAGAAGAAGAATAATCATATTTGCAAGAGTTAAAACTATTTGGTTTAGCCAATTGATTTTCATCGGATTTATAGTTAGATTTATCTTCATCTTATCCATCTTCTTTTGACACAAACCTAGCAGACATAACATGAGAATGTAAGGTGGTTGGTATGTTTTCTTTATCATATTTAGATTTTTCATGAGAATCATAACCAATACCATTAACTATGTTTCTACTTACACCATAGATCGTAAAAGCTATCACACTTATCCCTATTCTCTTAGTTAGAATTTTTTTGAAAGCTTTGTCATATTTCTTAATGACGCCATCATTACTCTCAGTGGTTTCTGAAAGAGTTCTCATGTCTTTAAGGGCAGAGTTTTCATCTTTTAAAACAAAAATTTCTTCCTTAAGCTTACTGTTTTCAACTGATACAAATTCATGGGTCTTTTTGAGATCCTTGAACTGAATCTCGAGTAACTCATGTTTTTCCAGAATTTCAACTAAGGAATATGTTAATTTAGAATGAGTAAAATCAGATAATACCTCTTTGCAAAATACTTCATCCATTTCTGAATTAACTTCATCTTTAGGGGCGCGTACTTCACTTGATGTTCCAACATGAGCCGTCAGTGCCATGTTAGCATGATCTTCACCTGAGTTACATTCATAAGAGTCTGAATCATCCCAGGTTTCCATTAGCCCTTTCTTCTTGCCTTTGAGAGCTTTCTTCTTTGGTATGTCCTTTAGAAGCTTGGGACATTCATACTTGTAGTGTTCTGGCTCATTACATTTATAACAAATGACTTCGTTGCCACTAGACTTCCTTTGACCAAAAGTTGATTCAAAGCAACCTTTAATGCTTCTTGAACTTATGATTTTGTTGCCTTTATTTCTCTTCTATAGACGGTTAACCCTTCTGGTTAGCAGAGACAACTCATCTTCTTCATCATCTGAATCTCCTTCTAAATCCTTAATCTCTTTTGCTTGAAGATCTTTGGACTTCTCAAATTTCTTGATGGCCTTGAGCGCAATAGATTTTATATTCTTCTGCAGTTCATCTTGTTTTAGCTTAATCTCAGGACTTCTTAAATAACTCATCAGTTCTTGTAGATAAGTGTTGTTCAAATCCTTTGTAAGCTTGAGTGTGGTTACCATATGCCTCCATTTGGATCGCAAGCTTCTAATAATCTTCTTCACATGATCTCTCGTTGAATAGACATTGTTCATAACTTTCAGTCCTGCAACTAAGGTTTGAAATTTAGAAAACATGACTTCAACGCTTTCATAATCCTCCATTTTGAAAGCTTCATATTTTTGAATCAAGGTTAACACCTTGGTTTCTTTGACTTGATCATTTCCTTCATGAGTCATTTTGAGAAAGTCAAATGTAGACTTAGTAGAGTCTCTATTTGTGATCTTTATATAGTCGGTATAAGAAATCGCATTCAGCAATATGGTTCTTGCTTTATGATGATTCTTATAATATTTCTTTTGTTGATTAGTCATAGCTCTCCTAACTATCTCTTTTCCAATATCATCTAGAAGAGTAGAGGTCACAGACATTTTATGTACCTTTTGTACGCCATCACACGTTAACTATTTAGAACTTTCTTATTATCTTCAGAGGCTTCGAATATTTGAATTTTGAACATTGAAGCTTGTTGTAGAAGAATCTTTCTTAAGTCTTAGAACCTAAGTCTTGGAGTCTTCAAAACTTGTCCCATCAGAACCTCGTCTTCAGAGTCTTCATCACTTGGTTGTAAGAACTTCCTTTTCTTTAGATCATCAGAACTTGTCTAGCAGAACCTCGTCTTCATAATCTTCAAAACTTATAACACACAAAAGCAAAGCTTTAGAAGACCTCCAAAGCTTAACCACAAAGTCACGATCATAACCTCTTGTACTAACGTTCCTTAGACATGTTGCAGAATATGAATTCAGAATCTTAACTTCAACTGTAACATGTAATCACATGTTTTCTTCTAGAGTGTATGTTCAGAACATGATGACGTCACATGCCTTGATATCAGAGTCAGAGCATTATAGCAGCAGCTACACACTAGAATGAAACAATTAGTGTATATAATTATTCTCTAAGATAACATATAAAGTTATCATCAAAATCTTAAGGGCAGATGTAAAAACACTTCTTGTTCTTACAACACACACACCCCCCCCCCCCCCCCCCCCCCCCCCCCACACACACACACACACACACACACACACACACACACACACACACACACACACACACACACACACACACACACACACACACACACACACACACACACACACACACACACACACACACACACACACACACACACACACACACACACACACACACACACACACACACACACACACACACACACACACACACACACACACACACACACACACACACACACACACACACACACACACACACACACACACACACACACACACACACACACACACACACACACACACACACACACACACACACACACACACACACACACACACACACACACACACACACACACACACACACACACACACACACACACACACACACACACACACACACACACACACACACACACACACACACACACACAGATATATATATATATATATATATATATATATATATATATATATATATATATATATATATATATATATATATATATATATATATATATATATATATATATATATATATATATATATATATATATATATATATATATATATATATATATATATATATATATATATATATATATATATATAGAGAGAGAGAGAGAGAGAGAGAGAGAGAGAGGGTATACACTGGATTTAAATAGATGCATAATGACATATTTATCTTAACTATATGGTTTTCTCATACTATATATATGAAAGAACAAGTAAGTGAATATAATTAGTGTAACACCCTGGAAATTTAATTAGAATTTTATGATACTTTTATTATAATTTATTTGAATTTTATTAATATTTTAATTGAATATTTGGTATGCCTGATGATTTAATTTGTGCTATTATTGACAGTTTAAAAACTTAATAATAGAAAATTAAGAATGATGTGATTATTTAAAAATAACAGGCTAAATAATTAGAACTAATAAAATAAGAGAAATTAGTGAAAATAATTAAAATAAAATAAAAACATAATTTTATAAAAAAGGTGAGGGGAGTTTAGAACGTGTCGGTAGAGTAAAAAGAAAGAGAAGAGTTGAGGCAACTTTAGGAGAGAAAATTTCAAGGATTAGGAACTTCCATCACTAAAAAGCTCAAGGTTTCAGCTTAACCAATTAAGGGGGAGATTATTTCATGTTGTTTTTATTGTTATAAAAAAATTGATTCTTGATGTTTATATGAAATATGAAGAGTTGATGAAGAAAATACGAATACTTGATGTGATATATGTTAGATTGATGTTCCTTGATGTGAAATATGTTAGGGGTGTTTGTGGTTCAATTTGGATCACTTTTAAAGCAAAAATTCATCAGATCCAAAGATAAATTTTTTTGCGGTTTGGTTCAGTTTTAGATAAATGATTAAAAACATCTGATCCGATTCAATTTCATACAATTTAATTTAGATTGATTTTTGGATATCCAAATTATAATTTATATTTTTATTAAGATTAAAAAGTATTAATAAATAATAGATTTGCGATAATATACAACATAAAGTATGTAAAAAATTAATATTATAAATTAAAAGTGATTAATTAGTGTTGAAACAAATGAAATAATAAAAATAAATATATTAAATTAAACTAACAAATAGTTCAAAAATATAAGTATCGTGTAATAATAAATTAATACAACATATCATATTAATAAAAAAATAAAAATATATATTTGTTGTACTCTAAAATTTTCCCTCTTATTTCTTAAAGAATCACTCTGGATCCTCAAGTTTGCTTCCATCCATTTCCAAACCTTGAACTGCAATTTTTCAAGAAAATCATCCACAAGGGCAAAATGGTCAAAAGCACACTGAAAAAGTCAAACATTGACTTTTAAATCAAAAAATCAAGTTTCAATAATTATATTTCATCAAGACATGAAACTATTTCATCAAAATCAGAAGTCAGAAATTACTCTGAAAAATCAAATTTCTAAACATTTGGAAAATTTTCTAAGTGTTAAGAGAATGTGATACTTCAGAACGTCTGAGTCAGCCTCCACGCAAGCACAGTCAGAAGTTGCAAGTATGGTTCAGAACATAGTCTTCAATCAGAACATGATTCTTCAGCCTCCACGCAAGTACAGTCAGAAGTTGCAAACATGGTTCAGAACATAGTCTTCAATCAGAACATGACTCTTCAACGCATGGAGGTTACATTTTTGATCTTCTCTGGCCCGATTATCACCATAACACTCAGCAAATTCTGGACATTCTCAAGACAAAGTTTGGTCAGAACTTCTGGGCAAGTTTTCACAAAAGTTTAGTCAGAGTTTGCCAGGGTAATTCAAAGAAGGTTAAGAAGTATGCTGCAAGCTTCCTAGAAAGTCTGAAAGCGCTTCCTAGAAAGTCTGAAAGCTCCGTCAGAACATGCTTGGAGCCAGAAGATAAGAGGATCAAAAGATTGGATGCTACACTGAAGAAAAACATTTGATCCAGAACTAAGCCATGGTGTAGAATCTCACGTTGCAAGATTTATGGTTGTGATAAGTCTCATCATCATTTAATGCTCACAACCACTTTCTAAGTCTTTATCCAAAGGATTTTCACCACGTGTACCTCTACTGTCTTGGGATGACAACTTTGATACTAATCACATGCTTTTCTTTTTGCTTTTCCTTAATTCCTGCTGACAACCACCATACTTGCTTCAAGAACAAGGCAGCGCTTTAGCATATGAGAGTTATATTCAACGCTTTGGTCAGAACTTGACCAAATCTTAAAACCTTGTTTATACAACTTGATGCAGACCTATAACCAACAGCTAGTTCAGCCTGCACCTGCATCCCATAATTGTACCAAACTAGCATACGAAAAGTGTGATTAAAAAGCAAAGGAACAGTATGCCAAAAGTGTTTAAAAACTCATTTATTTTTCCCCCCAAACAACAAATTCATCTATAATTACTTTGCTCCATCACACGTTCAAGGAGCTGGCTTTTGGAGAGAGGTTAGAAAAAGGAGAGAAAACAAAGCTGTGAAACCTTCATAAAAAATCCAGAAATCCCAAACAGAAAGCCAAACCTTTGTTCTTCCGTTTAAATCAAAGAGCTTGGCATTTCCTCTTCCGTTGCTCTTGCTGACTCAGAACATCCAAAGGCAGCCACTCAAAGCTCTAAGCTCACGCTTCAGGTTCAAGGTAAGTCTTTCTGACCTTTGCATTTTTTATTCAGAACATCATTAAACATGTAAATATCATAGTATTGATGTTGTCCATATCATTTCATAAGTAGGAAAACTGTGGATCAGAACTTCTTGATTAAGGCTAGGCTCAGAATCAGGATTAGAACTTCTATGAACTGTTGTGCTTTTATCATTATGATTTGCTGTTTAAAAATAAAATGAATAAGTTATTATTGTGCTGATTAATATGAGGAAAAAAGTCAAAACGTAACACATAGCTTCTGTTTTTCACTCACCATGTTTTAACATACAGAACTTCTATGATTTTTCTCACTGCTAACACACACAGAACTTCTGAGTTCTCCTCACTGTTAACACACAGAATTTCTAGGATTCACTCACTGTTTTAACACTTAGAACTTCTGATGCTTACATGTTAATAACGCACTGAACTGCTGATGTTTACTCACAGTTTTAGCGTAACACAGAACTTCTGACTTTTGGTTCACTGGCTGAACACCACCTAGAACCTTTGTGTTTTCCCTCTAATGTTTTTTGCAGGACTTCTGAATGTATCAATCCAGAACCTTTGTTCCCTTTCCCTCTGACGTTTCTTGCAGGGCCTCAGAATGTACCAACTCAAAACTTCTGGTTCCATTGACGTTCCTTTCTGAGTCATCACACGCCTGGCTTCAGAACTTCTGATCCTTGTTGTTTTGCTTGCAGCAGCACACTATTTCTATCTTTCATTTATTTTCTTTTTCATCTTTTTTTATATTAACATAAAAAACATAAAAATATTTTCCTTTTAATTTATTTCCTTAAGACAAAAACATTTTCTAAATAAGTCCATTTCTTTCTTATATTATGCATTTAAATATGGTTGTAATAGATAATTAGGACTTAAATTCCTTGCAATCCCCATTTTTAAATTTGTACACCTCATCCCCCTAAATATTGTAATAGCGTAGGACTTTACATTTCTGCACTTTTATTGCTTTCATATATTGTTAGTAATTAGGGTGTGTATGGCAAGATAAAATTAACAAGTAGATAACCCTAATCAAAGATCAAATGCATGCAAATCAAACACACTATTCACACATGCACCCTGTTATACCCCAAAATTTTCCGTCTCATGTTTCCCAAAGTCTTCCCCCTGCATGGTTGATTACCAACTCTTGCCTAAGGAAAAGGAAATTTTTTTAGTGGTGCTTTAAGGACATTTCGATTTGCATTCTGAAAGACCCTTCGATTGGTGTTCTGAAGGAGCCTTTCGATTGGCATTCTGTCAAGCTCTTTCGATTGGCATTCTGGACAAGCGCTTCGATTTGCATTCTGAAAGATCCTTCAATTGGTGTTCTGAAGGAGCCTTTCGATTGGCATTCTGGACAAGCCTTTCGATTGGCATTATGGATAAGTACTTCGATTGGCATTATAACATTGTCCTTCGATTGGAATTCCAAAAAAGTCCATTCGAAGAAGCATTCAAAGGGTCCATTCGAAGAAGCTTTGAAAAGCATTCGAAGGAGGCCATCAGCCCATTCGAAAGGGAGCATTCGAAGGCCAGTCATTCAAAATTCAAAAAGGGACAGGATCCCATGTGTTTAGCCAACGTTACAAACTCTCATTCATGGCTTTCAAACACATAATTAACGTTACAAATTTCCATTCATGGCTGTCAAACACATAATCAAGGTCATTTAAACCTTTGTCTTCATGTCCCCTCACACCCCTATAAATACAAGGGCCAACATACATATCAAAACACACGAAAATACACAGGAAAAATATACATAAAAATAGAGAACTTAGAGATACGCTGCCAGGAAGCCATACCCAATCCTTGCACAAGCCAAAGCTGCCACCCAGCAAACACCTCCACCCTCAGAACTGCAGATCGAAGCACCTCTGTTTGGTAAAAAAAATCTAATCTCAAACTCCTTTTTAAATTCATTTTGATTGCATATTCATATTATTTTTGCTGTTTGTGAATGATTTAATGTGCTGCATATAAGCTACAACGCATAGTTGAGATTGTGCCATTGCTTGGGCACAATCTGAGTTTCTCCTTCGAATCCCAGGATAAAACAAACCCAGACCCAGATTCAACAGGTGCGAATAAGGGGGAGATTCGAATCAGGGGGTAAAGTCTCCCCTGGACCTTTAATATGTGTTTCGTTTTGCAGGAACTACATCATCAGATTCCTGTTTAGAGTTTCGAAGCTCAGCAGCTTAGCTTCGAACTGGACCCAGGACTTCCAGATCGAAGGATGGCATATCCAGATCGAACACCCTAAGAGTGCAGCCCCTCATGCACCTCTTTCGACCCAGGCCTCCAGAATTTATTTTTTTCTTTTCTTGATTTGCTGCTTGGCCCATTTGTATTTTGTTTACTTTGTTTTTGCTTATTTCTTTTAGTTTTTTTTTTATCAACATAAAAATCATAAAAATAAATAACTTAGAATTAGGATTTAATTTAGTTAATTATTTTAACTTATTTTCTTCAAATTTTAAAATCAATAGACTTAGGATTTATTTGAATTCAAACCTTTTCATAAACAAAAAATGCAAAAATATTAGGTATATTTTAGAATTAATTCTAATCAGTTTTTTTTATTAATTAAATTTGACTTAATTGAACATTTAGCATTTTCCAAAAAAATAAAATAAAACAACAAAAGATTATATGCTTAGGATTTTTAAGATTCACGCGCGTTTATTTTATTGTAACGGCTTATTATTCCCCCAATTTTGGACATGTAAATAATCCCCTCCCCGAAGCCTTGTAATAGCGTAGGATTTACAATTTCCGCACTTTAAATTCCTGTATATATATTAAATACTTAGATGTATGCTAACTAGGATTGTATGATAAGATCTAAAAACAAATGGTAGAATACCTAAAAATACAAAGATAATATAAACTGAAAATTGACACACTTGCACATGCCACTCTTAGGGTACACCTCACTTGGTTGCCTCAAATGTGGTCATTAAGTATAGGATGTTTTAGAGGTCGTCCTTTTGTCCCAAGATCATAAGTTGCCTCGAAATAGTTGCCTCGATAAAAATGATCTAAGATATTAGGATTACCACTAAAGCGTCCTAACGTTGCTTTAGTGACCATATGTCCCTAAAATAGAATTGACCCGAAAAACTCCAACGACGGTGCTACCTACTCCTCAATAGTGGGATAGCACTGTCTAAAGGACGTTAGCACAATTTAATTCCTTTTTGAGTAGGTAGAGGTTCTTAAGTACTTGCTCCTTTTAAAAACAAAACAAACTTTTCGCACTTACACTTTCTTCAAAACAACAAAACTCTTTTCAAAACCCACAATCACAAAGAAAATCAATCTTTTGAAAACATAGTGAGCAAGTACCTAAGAGCCTATGGATAACCACAGATAGAAAGGGTGCTAACACCTTCCCTTTCTATAATCTACCTCCCGAACCCGAGAAACAATCTCGAAAAGGAATTTTTCTGTGCTTTTGTCCTTTCCTTGTTGGATAAAATAAAAGACGGTGGCGACTCTTGCTTACCGCGACACTTTGCAAAAACAAACACAAACGCGAACCAGCATTAAAAAAACAGTCAGTTCTCATTCCCACCGATCACAGAACTGGCGACTCTGCTGGGGACTATATTATAAGTGAGGTGTACCTTAGGATTAGATCACTTGTGTTTTCAATTGTATTGTATTGTATGCTTTTAATCTTGTGGGCTTGTATCGGAGTTCTATAAATCCTCCACCCGGATTTTGGGAAACATTCATAGATAGTAATACGTTGTGGAAACTGTGTGGGGTATACCAACACGGTTGAAGCAATAGCTATATTAGTGCGACATATTTGTGAGTACTGGTAGCCTTTAAGTCAATCAAAGAGAATACGGGGCCACTGAGTGATGTCACTAAGCACTAATGACCTAGAACCTTACTTGACCATCTTGGCCTTTTTAGGGGTAGTGAGATGACCGACTTTGGTGCAGTCCGAAGTTGGTAGATACTCGATACTACACTCATTGAGGATTGTTTTCTTGGAATATTTTGGTCGCCAGTTAAGTGGCTAAACCGAAACGATGAACATAGAAAACAATCCAATGATATTGAGCTCCTTATAACCCGATTACTATTTATAGGACAGGTTTTGAGCCAACTAAACTCAAGAGGGTACTTACCTATGAAACCTCCTGCAATCCTGAAACTAGGGTTTTTGTGTGACTTACTTGTACATGTGTTTCTGCATACATCATAAAACATCATATGCATCTGCTAACCATTTCAAGGGTTTAGATCTTCATCTTTGTTCTTGTTTTGCAGGACATGGAGTCTTTCTGTAGGAAAACAATTCAAGTCAACCTTGTAAGGGTCACTCTTCAACTCAAAAAGCTTACATCCAGGATTCCCGAGAATTTTCTCTTCAGTGAAAGACATGGTAGACTCCTCAGCTTGGTCAACACCAACATTGAAGAAGACATGATGAAAGTTCTTTTCCAATTCTTTGACCCCCTACACCACTGTTTCACATTCCCTGATTATCAATTGGTGCCTACTTTGGAGGAATTTTCTCAACTTCTGAGAATTCCTATTCTTAGTCAACTACCCTACAACGGTACGGAAAAGGAACCAAAACTTGAAGATGTTGCTCAAGCATTACGCTTACAACCATCCGACATCAAGGGGAATTGGGAAACCAAAAGTGGTATCAAAGGATTCTTGGCAAAGTTTCTGAAGGCACGAGAATGCTGGAATTCTCTTGATCTACAAGCCTTTGAAGAGATTGTGGCACTCCTTATCTATGGGTTGGTTTTGTTCCCAAATCCTGATCAACTCATAGATGTGAATGCTGTCAAGATTTTCATATCCAGGAATCCCATACCTACATTGCTTGGGGACATCCTCCACTCATTTTACACACGAACAATGAGGAAAAGAGGTGTTCTCATGTGTTGTACTCCTCTCCTAGCAAGGTGGTTTATTTCTCACCTTCCACAATCAGTTTTGAAGAATGAGCAGGGTTTAAGGTGGTCACAACGATTGATGACCCTCACACATTCTGATGTACATTGGTGTTCTCGGTCCAGAGAAAATGTCACCATCATTGACCGTTGTGGAGAATTTCCTAATGTTCCTTTACTTGTAATTAGGGGAGGCATCACCTACAACCCTTGTCTAGCTTTGAGACAATTTGTATATGCTCGGAGGGATGGCCCTCATGACATGCTGATTCCTGACCTAATTTTTGACTTTGACAACGTTGCGCAAGGGCTTCGACAAAGGTTCATCAGAGCTTGGAGGATGCCTAATAAGGTGGATAGTAAGACATTGGGGCACAAGAATTCCATCCCCCTTGAGCCTTACCTCAAGTGGGTACGAACCCGCTCCCAGAATCTTATGATGCCATATCCTCACATTCTCCCCTTGATCAAAGAGCCTGTTATGGAAGGAGAGGTTCCATACGCCATCCTACATCCTGACATGCCAACATCATGGGAAGAAATGCAAAAGAGTTGGATCCAACTCAAGGAAGAGCGGAATACTTTTGAAGCTAGCTTCTATGCCAGTGAAAAGAAGGTTTTGGAGCTTACCCGCCGACTTCACGAGGAGGAGACCCTCAACACTTACATCACTCCAAAAAGGATGCGCAATGTATTTTACATTAAGAATTTTGTAATATTTCGCCCATGGGGCACTTATGTACTAACAAATTTCTTCTTAGTATGACGTGTGTTCTTTTTGTCTGCAACAAATTTGAATTTTTGAAACCTTGAATGCATTACATGAATAGCATACCATTCATCATATGTATAACAGGTACCCTTTTACAGGTCTCTTATCTTCTTCGCTGTTTATTTCAGCAATCATCATGTCTGTTGAACCTTCCACTGAGCAAGCTATCAAGGCCCTCCAGGCCCAAAATGCCAAATTTCAAGAGTTGGTCATGAGCCTAGCTAAGGGTCAGCAGGACCTGAAGACCCTGATCCTGAAAGAGAGGAAGAAGAAGAAGAAGAGGACCGTCCTGTTCAACACCGGACGCAGGTTTGGAAACGGGTTGCAGAATGAAATTGATCTGGCCACCCCGTCTGGAGAGAAAGACAGTCCACAAGAAAGGAGGGCTCCTAACCCTGAAGTCTCCGACAATGAGACGGACTATGATGAAGAACAGTATCCTCTCGCTGAGGATAAGTACAAACAGCTGGAAGACCGTTTGAACGCTATGGAAGTACAGAAGGTGCCCGGTCTGGATTTCAGAGATTTGGGTTTATCATCTGGGGTGGTGATCCCCCATAAGTTCGAGGCACCTACCTTTGCCAAGTATGACGGAGCTTCCTGTCCAAAGCTGCACCTTCGGTCATATGTGAGGAAGATCCAACCTTACACTACTGACAAGAACTTATGGATCCATTTCTTTCAAGACAGTCTCTCAGGGACTCAGCTTGAGTGGTTCTATCAGTTGGACGGAGCCAGTATCCGCAGCTGGGAAGATTTGGCTGCTGCATTCTTTAAGCATTATCAGTATAATTCCGACCTCGCTCCTACGCGTACCCAACTCCAGGGTATGTCAATAGGGACAGGTGAAGGATTTAAAGAGTATGCTCAAAAATGGAGAGACCTTGCCGGAAGGGTGCAACCGCCTTTAGCTGATCGTGAACTGGTCCATATGTTTCTGGGGACCCTGTCTGGTCCGTTCTTTAATCATCTGATTGGAAGCTCCTCAGCCGGATTTACAGACCTCATCTTAACTGGTGAGAGGATTGAAGCGGGTATTAAAGCTGGGAAGATACAGAAGGGTGCCTCATCGAGCACCGAGAAGAAACCATTCAAGAAAGAGTCTAGTGCTGTCTACAGTTCAAGAAGACAAAGCAGACCTGAACACCGCCAAGCTGTCAATGCGGTTGTTATCTCAAAACCTGTCGGTGCTCCTCAGCATCACAACCAACGAAGGGACGAGAGACCTCAAAGGCAATTCACTCGTCTCAGCATGACCTTGTCTCAGATTTTGCCACAATTGCTGAAGACTAATCTGGTGACCCTAAAAGAAGCTCCAAAGAATCCAAATACAATGTCACCAAGGTATAACCCTAATGCCCGCTGCGCTTTTCACTCTGATAGCACGGGGCATAATACAGACGATTGTTGGGTTTTGAAGAAAAAGGTGCAGGACTTAATTGATGCAAAGGAGATTGAGTTCGAGGCGCACGAGAGGCCTAATGTTGTAACTGCTCCCATGCCCAGACATGGAGTGAATGCTGTAGAGAAAGACTTGTTTGTAGTTTATGTGGATGATGTTGTTACCCCTCTAATGACTATCAAGAAGAACCTGTTGCTAGCCGGTTTATTTCCGGGCTGTGGTGAAAGTTTCCCTATGTGTTCTGCTTTACCTACTGGTTGCCCATCTCTGAAGTCAGGCATCCAGAACCTGATGGATATTAAAGAGATTCTTTTTGAGAAGATTGTTGTTCCACCTGTTCATTCTGAAGAAGTTTCAATCATTACCATTTTCGACAATTCTTCCAAGGCTCCCTCGAGGATGCCTGTTAGAATTACATCTGTTCCGAAGACCACACCTATAATCATCACTGTTCCGGGGCCCATCCCCTATACATCTGACAAAGCTGTCCCTTGGCACTATGGGGCAGATGTTTATGTTCTTGGAGTTAAGCAAGAGTTCGGTGCTGATACCGACGTCAGCAACATTACTGGGCCTGCTAAAGTCACCCGCGGTGGTAGACTTTTCTCACCTGATATTTCCCCACCAGTTGTCCGAAGACCTGTTGTCATTAAGCCTGCAAGTTTACCTGCTCCCATTCCTGATCAAGTCCCTGCCCCTGTCGCCGAGTCATCTAACACTCGGGGCAAAGGGATCACCACTGATATGCCTGCCCAGACGGAGGCGCCAAAGACAATCACTGTTGAAGCTTCCAAACAGGAGATGGAAGAGATTCTGAAGATTATTAAGAAGAGTGACTTTAATGTAGTTGAGCAACTGGGGCAAACCCCATCCAAGATTTCTATGTTATCACTGCTGTTGTGTTCAGAGGCCCATGCCAAGGCTCTGATTACCTTCCTGAAGACGGCCCACGTGCCACAGGAGACATCAGCTGATCAATTTACCGATTGTGTGGCCAATTTAACTGCTGATAATGGTTTGGGTTTCTCCGACGCTGATCTGACTGCTAAAGGGAAGAACCATAACGATTCCCTGCATGTCTCCATTGAATGCAGGGGCACTACTCTTGCGCATGTGTTGGTTAACACTGGTTCCTCGTTGAACGTCTTGCCTAAGAAAGCTCTAGACAGGCTGGATTGCAAGGGTTTGGAGCTAAAGCTAAGTAACATTGTTGTTCGGGCCTTTGATGGGTCTAAAAGGATGGTGCACGGTGAGGTTGATATTCCTATCAAAGTTGGTTCTCAGGTATTTAACTCTACATTTTACGTGATGGACATTTGGCCGTCCTATTCTTGTTTGTTGGGTCGTCCACGGATCCACAAAGCTGGAGCCGTAACCTCGACGCTCCACCAGAAGTTGAAGTACCCGGTTAAAGGCAAGATTGTGACAGTTCAAGGGGAGGAGGAGTACATGGTCATCCACCTTAACTCATTCCAGTACGTAGAGATGGATGGGGAGTTCATTGAGACCCCATTTCAACACTTTGAAGAGGTTCCTCAGACACTGGCATCAGCTGAGACTGTAATGGAAGATTCTCCCAAGAAGGTGGCTTCCTTAAAGGATGCCCGGGCTGTTATTGAGAAGGGTGAGTATGCAAACTGGGGCCAACTTCCTGATTTCACTCAGAAGTCTAACAAGTTTGGTTTGGGTTTCACTGCAGAAGCTCAAGGGCTGTTCGAAGTACAAAGATTGGAAAACCTCCTGTATTCATCAGCAACTAGGGAGTAAATGCCATCGAAGATGACGTGGAGGAGTCTGAATTTGACAGTTGGATCTATCCTACGACCAACGGTGGACCAAACAACTGGACGACAAAGGATTTCATCCCTATTACTTTTGTTACTCAGTAATGAACTCTTTGTTTCGAATTTGTAACAGACAATGTTTTGGAACTTTATGGCCCAGTGTCTTACCCGGGGCACCATGGCTTCATTTGGGAGGGCTTTTATATTCCATTTTCATATATCATTAATAAAAGCATTGGATGTTTTTGCATTTCAAATTTTATGCTCCTTGTCTTTCTTTATTACATATTGCAAAACAGCTATTTTACACACACTCACATATACAGGTCCCAATCCACTCTGGATCTCACTGGTAACGACTCTGCTACTGCTAGTTATGACTTCGAAAATCCGATCAACTTAGCCGAAGACGAAGGTGAAGATGATTGTGAAGTGCCTGTTGAGCTTGCAAGACTGCTACTTCAGGAAGAGAGGGCCATTCAGCCACATGAAGAGCCAGTGGAAATAGTGAATATGGGTACTGAGACAGACAAAAAGGAAGTCAAGATCGGTGCAAATCTGGAGCTTAGTGTGAAACAGCGGTTGATTCAGATGCTGCATGACTACGTGGAAATCTTTGCCTGGTCTTAAGAAGATATGCCTGGGTTGGATACCGACATTGTGGTTCATCGCCTGCCTACCAAGGAAGACTGCCCTCCGGTAAAACAGAAGGCTCGTCGTATGCGTCCAGAGATGTCTGAGAAAATCAAGGCTGAGGTTATGAAACAATTTGACGCCGGTTTTCTAGCAGTAACTTCTTACCCTCAGTGGGTCGCCAATGTGGTTCTAGTGCCGAAGAAAGACGGTAAGGTCAGAATGTGTGTTGATTACAGGGATTTGAACAGGGCAAGCCCTAAGGATGACTTCCCTCTGCCTCACATCGACGTTCTGGTTGACAATACTACTCAACACAAGGTATTCTCCTTTATGGATGGTTTCTCCGGTTATAATCAAATCAAAATGGCTCCCGAAGACATGGAGAAGACCACCTTTGTTACTCAGTGGGGCACCTTTTGTTACAAGGTCATGCCTTTTGGACTGAAGAATGTTGGGGAAACATATCAGCGTGCCATGGTTGCTTTATTTCATGACATGATCCATCATGAGATTGAAGTATACGTCGACGATATGATTGTGAGGTCCCAAACTGAGAAGGAACACCTTGAACATCTATAAAAGTTGTTTGACAGGTTGAAGTTGTACAAGTTGAGATTGAACCCGAACAAGTGCACCTTCGGGGTAAGGTCTGGCAAACTGCTAGGATTCGTCGTGAGCGACAAAGGTATTCAAGTGGATCCTGCCAAGGTGAAAGCTATACAAGAGATGCTAGCTCCCAAGACAGAGAAAGAGGTCAAAGGCTTTCTAGGACGACTGAACCACATTGCCCGATTCATCTCGCACCTAACTGCTACTTGTGAGCCGATCTTCAAGCTATTAAAGAAAGATCAAGTGGTACGTTGGAACGATGAATGTCAGGCTGCTTTCGAAAGAATCAAAGAGTACCTCCAGGAGCCACCTATTCTTATGCCACCAGTTGAAGGGAGACCTTTGATTTTATACTTGACAGTGCTCGATAACTCAATGGGGTGTGTGCTGGGGCAGCATGACGAGTCTGGCCGAAAAGAGCATGCTATTTATTACCTTAGCAAAAAGTTTACCGACTGTGAGACCCGATACTCACTGCTCGAGAAAACTTTCTGCGCTTTGGCATGGGCTGCTCGCCGGCTGAGACAGTATATGTTGACTCACACTACTCTGTTGATTTCAAAGATGGATCCAATCAAGTATATCTTCGAAAAGCCTGCCTTGTCTGGAAGAATAGCAAGATGGCAGATGATCTTGACTGAATATGACATTCAGTACACGACTCAAAAAGCAATCAAGGGAAGTGTGTTGGCAGACCATTTGGCACATCAGGCAGTGGATGATTACCAGTCTATGAACTTTGAATTTCCAGACGAGAATATCATGTTCATAACTGATTGTGAAACACCTGGACCAGATGAAGGACCTGAAGAAGGATCCTGATGGTCTATGCACTTTGATGGAGCTTCAAATGCTTTGGGTAACGACATTGGTGCTGTGATCATATCTCCTAAAGGCTCTCATACTCCGTTTATCGCCCGACTATGTTTCAACTGCACCAACAACATGGCGGAGTATGAAGCATGCATTATGGGTCTTCGAGCTGCAATTGACCTAAGGATTAAGTTTCTGAGCGTCTTCGGAGATTCCACTCTCGTGATCAGTCAGATCAAAGGAGAGTAGGATACGAAACACCCAAATCTTATCCCTTACAAGGAGTATGTATTGACGTTGCTTCCCCATTTCGAGGAGATAACCTTTGAACACTTCCCAATAGAGGAGAATCAGTTGGCGGACGCGCTAGCTACGATGCCTTCTATGTTCAAAGTCAAGTGGGACAACGAGGCTCCCCGGATCATTATTTGGAAATTGGATGAACCTGCATATTGTTGTGATCTTGAGACTGAAGAGGTAACAGAAAAACCTTGGTATCACGAAGTGAAGAGGTACCTTGAAGCTCAAGAATACCCCGACGGTGCATCTGTTAATGACAAGAAGTTTCTAAGAAGGTTCGCGGCAAAGTTCTTCATCAGCAGTGGCATTCTTTACAAACGTAACCATGATTCAACCTTACAGTGTTGCATGGATAAAATTAAAGCAGAAAGAATCATGGCAGAGCTGCATGAAGGTACTTTCGGAACTCATTCCAGTGGACATACCATGGCAAATAAAATCCTTCGGGCAGGATATTACTGGTCCACAATGGAAGCCGACTGTTATCAACATTCTCGGACATGTCACAAATGCCAGGTCTATGCTGATAAGGCGCATGTTCCTCCAGTTCCTCTGAATGTTTTGACAGCGCCTTGGCCTTTTGCAATGTGGGGCATTGATATGATCGGCGAGATCAGACCTACGACATCTAACAGACATCATTTTATCCTGGTAGCGATTGATTACTTTACGAAGTGGGTTGAAGCAGCTTCCTTTGCTACGGTAACCAAGAACGTCGTGGCACGGTTCATTCGGCACAACCTGATCTGTCGATACGGCATACCAGAGAGGATCATTACGGACAATGGTACCAATCTTAACAAGAAAATGATCACTGAGCTTTGCGAGCAATTCAAGATACAACATCATAACTCTTCTCCCTATCGGCCGAAGATGAATGGGGCTGTAGAAGCAGCTAATAAGAACATTAAGAATATTGTGCAGAAGATGACAGTGACATACAAAGACTGGCACGAGATGTTACCATTTGCTCTTCATGGGTACCGTACCTCAGCACGGACGTCAACAGGGGCAACACCCTATTCCTTGGTTTATGGCATGGAGGCAGTCTTGCCCATTGAGGTCCAGATACCCTCTCTTCGGATCATGAAGGATGCAGGTTTGAGCGAAGACGACTGGGTTCAGACCCGACTTGATCAATTGAATCTAATCGACGAGAAGAGACTTACTTATATTTGTCATGGTCAGACGTACCAAAAACGAATGATCAAGGCATTTAACAAGAAAGTCAGATGACAAGAGTATCAAGTTGGGAACCTGGTAATCAAGCGCATCATTCTACCACAAGGTGATCCCAGGGGAAAATGGACCCCTACTTACGAAGGACCATTTATGGTTAAAAACATCTTCTCAGGAGGAGCGATGATTCTAACCACCATGGATGGTGACGACCTTTCTCACCCCGTCAATGCAGACATAGTAAAAAGATACTACGCATAATCAAAGACCCGCTAGGTTGACTGGCCTAGGCAAAAATAAGGGCTTCCCGGCGAACCAAAAGGGTTCGGGCAAAAATAAGGGATGAAAATAAAAAAAACTGTACACCCGGCAAGTCGAAAACCTGAAAAGGCGGCTTGGGCAAAAATGGGTATCCCGGTGGACTGAAAACCCGAAAGGGCGGTCCAGGAAAAAGTTAAGGATTAAAGCGTAACACTATGTCTCATTGGATCACCTCGCATCCGGACTTCGGTATCAACTATCAGGCTCGGACGACACCAGTCAATCAGATTCATCTTCAACTAAGTAGCAAAGTGATGAGATGCTTGAGGATATAAAGGCAATAGCAGAGCTGGAACCCAGTGGGACTATTCACATAGCTGTTTTGTTTTCAACAATTGTAAATTATATTTGTTCGGCGGCGTTCTCTTACTAGGACGTCAGCCTCTTGTACAAAACGCCTATTTACAGGCCAAACTTCAAAAATCAATACAAATTCATTTTCAAACAAATTTCAAATTGTTTTTCCTTTATCCATTTTGTTTTGCAAAGAACGTCCAATGTTCATTTTTAATATATGCATTTGACATTAATTGCTGCTCATAAATATTTACATGTGAAACAAAAGACAAATTACAGGTGATATCAGAAGTAGGCGCAATAAGAATTGTCTGGGCGGTCTAGTTGCTCTGTCCACCAGGTACCCAGGTATATATTCAGCTGAAGAATACGGCTGAGATACCTTCACTCCCCGCAGGATAAGACAGTAATGATAGCTCTCTCAGCTAAAGCTTACAGCTACGGACGAGTCGGCAATACTCTCTCCAAGCAGAGTTGGTCTACCATCAGCCTTGAAAAGGTTGGGTATCCCCAGAAGGTCTTAATATTCCCCAACGGAGTATAAAGACATTCTCCAGCAAGCGTAAGAGCATCCCCGAGAGTCTTATTATTCCTCAACAAAGTATAAGAATATTTCCCGGCGGAATACAAGATACCCCCAGTAGAGTTATTTCCCCAGTGCAGTCTAAAAAAAAGGGCTTCCCCAGCAGAGTTGAGTCATCTTACCCAGTAGATTCTGGAAGCTTGTCCCCTGCAGAATACAAATGCATCTCCTCAGCCAAATTCAGAAGGTTATCCTCAGCAAGTTGCAACAGAAAGATTATCCCCAGCAAAGTTCTTTCTTTCCCCCCAGCAGGACTTCTATCCTCAACAGGTTCAATATCGCCAGCAACGGTAATCCATCCCCAGCGGGGTTCATCATTGAAATCCCCAACAGAGCTTATCAACGGAATCCCCAGCGGAGTTATCATTAAAATCATCAGCAGAACATCTCTCCCCCACAGAGTATTTCCCCTCAGAATAATCTCTTCATCAAGTTTATTCCCCAACGGAGTCATCCTCTCTTGCAGGTTTATTCTCACAATCATCTTCGTTCATCATCCCCGGCGGAAACGAAGAACTCAACTCTATTCTCCAACAACTCCGGGATTTATTTTCCCCAGCTAAAACATCACATTTCCATACATCATGATACATGCATATACACATCATACCATACAATATCATTTATGTTGAGAACATCATTGCTTGATCCACATCATGCATTGCATATAACTGACCTTTACCTTTCAGGAAAGATACAGTTAAAGTTCTCAGCTTAGTCGAAGATCTGACCAGTTCCTAAATCTCAATTGAATTATCATCGGTTGAATTTCAGATAAGGTTCTCAATCTTGACAGTTTCCTACGTCATAGTGTGGACGAGTACTATAACCTCAACGGTATACTCCATTGAGCACGAGTCAGTTCCTAGATCTTGATGTTCTCCTCCGTCATAGTGTGGACAAGTTCTATAACCTCAACGATATACTCCATTGAGCACGAGACAGTTCCTAGATCTTGATGAAGATGTTTCCCTATGTCATAGTGTGGACGAGTACTATAACCACAACGGTATAATCCATTGAGCACGAGTCAGTTCCTAGATCTTGATGTTTTCCTCCGTCATAGTGTGGACAAGTTCTACAACCTCAGCGGTTTACTCCATTGAGCACGAGACAGTTCCTAGATCTTGATGAAGATGTTTCCCTACGTCATAGTATGGACGAGTACTATAACCTCAACGATATACTCCATTAAGCACGAGTCAGTTCCTAGATCTTGATGTTTTCCTCCGTCATAGTGTGGACAAGTTCTATAACCTCAGCGGTATACTCCATTGAGCACGAGACAGTTCCTAGATCTTGATGAAGATGTTTCCCTACGTCATAGTGTGGACGAGTACTATAACCTCAACGGTATACTCCATTGAGCACGAGTCAGTTCCTAGATCTTGATGTTTTCCTCCGTCATAGTGTGGACAAGTTCTATAACCTCAACGGTTTACTCCATTGAGCACGAGACAGTTCCTAGATCTTGATGAAGATGTTTCCCTACGTCTAGTATGGACGAGTACTATAACCTCAACGGTATACTCCATTTAGCACAAGTCAGTTCCTAGATCTTGATGTTCTCATCCGTCATAGTATGGACAAGTTCTATAACCTCAACGGTCTACTCCATTGAGCACGAGACAGTTCCTAGATCTTGATGAAGATGTTTCCCTACATCATAGTGTGGACGAGTACTATAACCTCAACGGTATACTCCATTGAGCACGAGTCAGTTCCTAGATCTTGATGTTTTCCTCCGTCATAGTGTGGACAAGTTCTATAACCTCAACGGTATACTCCCAGTGAGCACGAGACAGTTCCTAGATCTTGATGAAGATGTTTCCCCCCATTTGAATTATGAACAGGCTTTTAAAACTCAGCTGAAGCATTCTCTCAGTTGAAGTACAAGCAGGTTCCTAAATCTCAATGAAGTTAGACTTCCCCAGTGGAATCTTCTACAACAACAGGTATGCAAGTTCTCGCTAAGGAATCTCTTATGCGATCGACACTCCTGCAGATGGCATCTATAAGCCTATCCTCCTACCAACAATCTCCAAATGGCATCTGTAAGCCCATTCTTGACATCACAATGCTGATACTTCACCATGCGAGTGCAAATTTCTGGGCACTCTAGTGTTCAATCATCTTCCACCTTCGGATCACGAAAGGCACGCAAGCCAATCTATATCCTCAGGTTTAAGAAGATTGAACAGGGGCAATTGTTGTACCCCAAAATTTGCCCTCTCATGTTTCCCAAAGTATTCCCCCTGCATGGTTGATTACAAACTCTTGCCTAAGGAAAAGGAAAATTTTTGAGTGGTGCTTTAAGGACATTTCGATTTGCATTCTGAAAGACCCTTCGATTGGTGTTCTGAAGGAGCCTTTCAATTGGCATTCTGTCAAGCTCTTTCGATTGGCATTCTGGACAAGCGCTTCGATTTACATTCTGAAAGATCCTTCGATTGGTATTCTGAAGGAGCCTTTCGATTGGCATTCTGGACAAGCCTTTCAATTGGCATTATGGACAAGTACTTCGATTGGCATTATAACAGTGTCCTTCGATTGGAATTCCAAAATAGTCCATTCGAAGAAGCATTCAAAGGGTCCATTCGAAGAAGATTTGAAAAGCATTCGAAGGAGGCCATCAGCCCATTCAAAGGCCAGTCATTCAAAATTCAAAAAGGGACAGGATCCCATGTGTTTAGCCAACATTACAAACTCTCATTCATGGCTTTCAAACACATAATTAACGTTATAAATTCCCATTCATGGCTGTCAAACACATAATCAAGGTCATTTAAACCTTTGTCTTCCTGTCCCCTCATACCCCTATAAATACAAGGGCCAGCATACATATCAAAACACACGGAAATACACAGGAAAAATATACAGAAAAATAAAGAACTTGGAGATACGCTACCAGGAAGCCATACCCAATCCTTGCACAAGCCAAAGCTGCCACCCAGCAAACACCTCCACCCTCAGAACTGCAGATCGAAGCACCTCTGTTTGGTAAAAAAAATCTAATCTCAAACTCCTTTTTAAATTCATTTTGATTGCATATTCATATTATTCATGCTGTTTGTGAATGATTTAATGTGCTGCATATAAGCTACAGCATAGAGTTGAGATTGTGCCATTGCTTGGGCATAATCTGAGTTTCTCCTTTGAATCCCAGGATAAAACCAACCCAGACACAGATTCAGCAGGTGCGAATAAGGGGGATATTCGAACCAGGGGGGTAAAGTCCCCCCTGGACCTTTAATATGTGTTTCGTTTTGCAGTAACTACATCGTCAGATTCCTGTTCAGAATTTCGAAGCTCAGCAGCTTAGCTTCGAACTGGACCCAGGACTTCCAGATCGAAGGATGGCATATCCAGATCGAACACCCTAAGAGTGCATCCCCTCATGTACCTCTTTCGACCCAGGCCTCCAGAATTTATTTTTTTCTTTTCTTGATTTGCTGCTTGGCCCGTTTGTATTTTGTTTACTTTGTTTTTGTTTATTTCTTTTAGTTTTTTTTATCAACATAAAAATCATAAAAATAAATAACTTAGAATTAGAATTTAATTTAGTTAATTATTTTAACTTATTTTCTTCAAATTTTAAAATCAGTAGACTTAGGATTTATTTGAATTCAATCCTTTTCATAAACAAAAAATGCAAAAATATTAGGTATGTTTTAGAATTAATTCTAATCAGTTTTTTTTATTAATTAAATTTGACTTAATTGAACATTTATCATTTTCCAAAAAAATAAAATAAAACAACAAAAGATTATATGCTTAGGATTTTTAAGATTCATGCGCGTTTATTTTATTGTAACTGCTTATTATTCCCCCAATTTTGGACATGTAAATAATCCCCTCCCCGAAGCCTTGTAATAGCGTAGGATTTACAATTTCCGCACTTGAAATTCCTGTATATATATTAAATGCTTAGATGTATGCTAACTAGGATTGTATGACAAGATCTAAAAACAAATGGTAGAATACCTAAAAATACAAAGATAATATAAACTGAAAATTGACACACTTGCACATGCCACTCTTAGGGTACACCTCACTTGGTTGCCTCAAATGTGGTCATTAAGTATAGGATGTTTTAGAGGTCGTCCTTTTGTCCCAAGATCATAAGTTGTCTCGAAATGGTTGCCTCGATAAAAATGATCTAAGATATTAGGATTACCACTAAAGCGTCCTAACGTTGCTTTAGTGACCATATGTCCCTAAAATCGAATTGACCCGAAAAACTCCAACGATGGTGCTACCTACTCCTCAATAGTGGGATAGCACTGTCTAAAGGACGTTAGCACAATTTAATTCCTTTTTGAGTAGGTAGAGGTTCTTAAGTACTTGCTTCTTTTAAAAACAAAACAAACTTTTCGCACTTACAATTTCTTCAAAACAACAAAACTCTTTTCAAAACCCACAATCACAAAGAAAAGCAATCGTTTGAAAACATAGTGAGCAAGTACCTAAGAGCCCGTGGATAATCATGGATAGAAAGGGTGCTATCACCTTCCCTTTCTATAATCTACCTCCCGAACCCGAGAAAC
This sequence comes from Vicia faba, assembly GCA_948472305.1. Classification (NCBI taxonomy): domain Eukaryota; kingdom Viridiplantae; phylum Streptophyta; class Magnoliopsida; order Fabales; family Fabaceae; genus Vicia; species Vicia faba. The sequence continues at coordinate 436,242,304 of OX451736.1, read as the reverse complement.
AATCTCGAAAAGGAATTTTTCTGTGCTTTTGTCCTTTCCTTGTTGGATAAAATAACAGACGGTGGCGACTCTTGCTTACCGCGACACTTTGCAAAAAAAAACGCAAACGCGAACCAGCATTAAAAAACAGTCAGTTCTCATTCCCACCGATCACACACCCTTAAGGTTAACTCCACTTGTTGCCTAAAAAATGGTCATGTTATGCATGTGGGGTGTCTTAGCAAAAACAATCGAAATACAAGATCATAGTCCCTCGATGACGCTATCAAAGTTGCTTTTAGAAACGATCTTAGTCCCTAAAATAAAAATGCTAAGTCATCTCACAACATTGCTATCATGGTCATACGATGACCCGCGCCCGTTCCTTCACATCTAACAATGGGGCTTCTTACCAAAACAATGGTAAGATAGCAACGTCTAAAGGAGGAGGAAAAGCACATCTAAGACCTTTTGAGTAGGTAGGTTCGCTCTCAGTTACTTGCTTGTTCACAACAAAAACATTTTATACACCTACACTTTCATTTTGAAACATTTTCAAAACAAACACTTTGTATGCATTCTTATAGAAACGAGATACATTACAAAGTTCTATTTTTAAAATCACTTTCAAAAAACACATCTCACAAACACCTCTTTGAACTATTTTCAAAACAAACACTTTGTAGACGTTCTTATAGAAACGAGAACCATTACGAAGTTCCATTTTCAAAAATACTTTCAAAACCCACACCACAAGCACATTCAAACAAAAGCAAGTGATCTAGCGAGTAACTAAGATCCCATGGAAAACCATGGATGAAAAGGGTTCTAATACCTTCCCTTTTCATAATCTACCCCCCGAACTCAATAAAACATCTCTAAAGGTCTTTCCTGTGCTTTTTCACCTTTCCTTTTTAGATAAAAGAAAAGTCGGTGGCGACTCTTGCTAACCGCAACATTTGCAAACACAAACGCAAAACCTCAAGTCAGTTCTCTCACCGTATCATAGAACTGGAGAATCTGCTGGGGAATTCTATAAAAGTGGGGTTACCTTAGGGTTAGATCATATTTACTTGCTTACATTGTTTAATTTGTTTAGTTTACATTTTGGTTCCTTGTTTGGGTTTGTTTTAAATCCTACACCCAGATTTGGGGACACCTTTTAGGTAAGTAGCAATAAACTGTGAGAGAACTGTGCAGGGTATACCTACATGGTTGAAGCAGTAGCTACGTTGATGTGGCACTTTGGTTGGTATCGGTAACCCTTGAGTTGAATCAAGGAGAGTACGGGGCCGCCGCGTGGTGTCGTGAAGCATCAACTGACCTTAGAACCTTACTTGACCAACTTGGCCATTAGGAAATAGTGAGATATCCGGTTTCGGTGTAAAGCTGAAAATTGGTTGATACTCGATGCTACACTCATTGAGGTTTGACTCTTGAGTTTTGTTTGGTTGCGAGTCAATCGCCTATTGAACGAAACTTGGGGGAAAGATCAGTGATATTGAGATCCTTTAGAACCCAATTACTATTAACTAGGACAGGTTGGGCCAACTAAACTTCAAGAGGGTACTTACCTATGAAACCCCATGCAAGTCTAAACCTGAGTACTTATTCTGCTTTGTGTGAATATGATTATTTGTATATAAATTGAAGGAAAATTGCGATCAAAAGCGCAACGGAATTTAAAATTTTCCTTTAGCGATCCTTACGAATGAGCATGGTCAGTGATAGAAATATTTACCTCTTGTGGCGATTCAGACCTTTGATGTTGTGATCACGAGCGTTGATGAAGAACAAAGCCTCTACTCAGTCCACACGAACAGATCGCTTCCGGTCACAGTGCTAGCTGATCACGAACGGAAACCTTGAGTGAGAGAGAGAATCAAAAACGAAATTGCTTCATCACAAGGGATCTATTTATAGAATCACTCGTGTGGGCTACAAGCTAAAAGCCCAATTAAGGCTATAAGCTAAAAGCCCAATTAAGCTTATGGACATCATACCTTATGATGTACCATATATCACTTATCCACGTGGTACCTTACCACTTTCCGTATTACACTTAAGTGCATTGTACCTTACGGTGTTCCTTATTTATTCTATCTCTCATCAACCTATCCTTATGTGTGTGACCCTGTAGGTTTTCGCGACGTTAGCAATTATATTAAATCACACATTTAATATAATAAACAGTGAGCGATATCTAGCAACACATCACTGTTACCCAAGTCACGAAAATGTCATGTGATCTGACCAAACCTTTTCCGTGATAATCTTGTTAGAACAAAGTTTGAATCTACTACCCTATATTTAAGTTTTGATGATAACAAAGTGAAAAGATATAGTATTTATAAGTTTCATGTATGAACTATCTGCTGCCTAAAATTATTACGTTCTGACTTGCAGATACTCTGATTGATATAAGCAAGATCACATCTATTCAGCATCAGAACTTGACTTCAGACACCAGCATTAGAAGTTGCCATATCAGAATGTCAAAATCAGATGATCAACTCACGTACATGCTGAAGCCTGATGAACAAGACTGCGCTCAACACTCTGATAAAGAAACACAACAGTTCATCAGCAGCGAAGCAGAGTTAGAATGAGCCAAGCCAGAACTTGCATTAAGTAAGCAACGGTACTGTGCATTGAAAGCAAATTAATTCCAACGGCCTCATTCCAGACAAGATCTGCTCAATTAGGAAAGTTTGTTATTAGCATTGAATCAAGAATATTGCATCCAACGTTCATCATCTCAGTGCTATATAAACAAGACTTTGAAGATTGAAATGGCTAATGCTCTAAAAATCTCTACACGCACAAAAGCTAATCATAATCTTCTTTCTCTCAGTTTTGCTAAACCACTCATTCTGATATTCTATCATTGTTTAGCAATCTAGTTTCTAAGCTTCAATTTGTGTATACATCACAGTTGTGATACAGTTTTGTAGAAAACATCCACACACTTAGTTTTATCTCTTTGTAAGAAAGTGTTACCTTGACAAACCGGGTTGTGGTTTGGATCAAGAAGGCTTTAGCAGTTGTTAAAGCAGTCTGTAATATTCAGTTGAATATAGTGGATTAAGACCTCGTTGGAGAGAGGCGAAATCACCTTGACGGGTGGACTGGAGTAGTTTGAGATCAAACGAACCAGGATAAAAATATCTTGTTCATTGCATTAGATTTCAGTTTTACAATTCAACCCCCCCTTCTTGTGTTTTTCACCACTTCAATTGGCATCAGAGCGCCTGGTTCTGAGCTAAAACACTTAACCGTGTCAGTACAAGATCCAGCGTCAGAAAAACACAATGGCAGGAAACAATTCTCACATCAGCAATGACAACAATGAGGACAGAGACAAATTCAGTGGCAAACCTCCAGTATTTGATGGAGAAAACTTTGATTACTGGAAAGACAGAATTGAAAGCTTCTTTCTGGCACATGATGCTGATATGTGGGATATGGTGACAGATGGATACACGCACCCTGTGAATGTAAGTGGTCAGAAGATTGATAGAAAAACAATGTCTGATCAACAAAAGCGTGACTTCAAGAATCACCACAAGGCCAGAACCATCCTCCTCAGCGCCATCTCCTATACTGAGTATGAAAAGATCTCCAACAAAGACACAACAAAGAATATTTTTGACTCACTCAGAATGACGCATGAGGGCAACGTTCAGGTCAAAGAAACAAAAGCTCTGGCGCTCATTCAGAAGTATGAGGCGTTCAAAATGGAAGAATCTGAATCCATTGAAACCATGTTCTCTAGATTCCAGATTCTGGTAGCTGGTCTCAAAGTTCTGGACAAAGGATACTCTACTGCTGACCATGTCAAGAAAATCATCAGAAGTTTACCCAAGCAGTGGAGACCTATGGTTACAGCTCTGAAGCTAGCTAAAGATCTCAACAAAATCACTCTGGAGGAACTTATCAGCTCCCTCAGAAGTCATGAGATAAAGCTAGAAGCTGATGAGCCTCAGAAGCAAGGTAAGCCTTTAGCATTAAAATCTAACAGAAAATTTGAGTCTAAAGTTTTGCAGGCAGTTGAAGAAACATCTGATGGATCCTCATCAGAAGAAGACGAACTCTCCCTTCTTTCCAGAAGAGTAAATCAACTGTGGAAGCAAAGACAAAGGAAGTTCAGGAATCCCAGAAGATTTGATCAGAACGAGTCTTCTTCCAGATACAGAAGGACAAATTCTTCCTCTGGATACAGAAGATCTGAAGGCTCCTCCAGTAGCAAAAAGCCAAACACCAAAGACATCATCTGCTATGAGTGCAATGAGCAAGGACACTATAAGAGTGACTGCCCAAAGCTTCAGAGGGAAAAGCCCAAAAAGAAGTTTGGAAGAGAGAAGAAGAAAAGTCTCATGGCTACATGGGATGACTCTGACTCGTCTGAAGCTGACTCAGAATCAGATGATGAAAGGGCAAACATAGCTCTCATGGCTAACATTTCAGAAGATAGTGAAGCTTCTGAATCAGACTCAGAATCAGACACTGAAGAGGTATTTCCTAACTTTGTTGTTAACTTTACAAAGGCTGAACTTGCTGAAAGCCTTAATGAGATTCTGGAACGTTATCAGCAAATTAGAGCTAAATTCAGAGACCTGAAAAGGAATCTTGAATCTGACTCTAATAAGACTGAGAGTCTCAAATTGGAAAATTCTGAGCTGAGAAATAAGATTTCAAAATTAGAAAACACTTTACAAAACTCTCAGAAGGAACCAATTTCTGAAACTCCCAGCAACGCTGATGAGATCATCAAGGAGTATGATCACAGTTTCCAGAAGTTCCTAGCTAAAAGCATAGATAGAAGCAGAATGGCTTCAATGATCTATGGAGTTAGCAGAAACGGCAGGAAAGGAATAGGATACCAAGGTAAGGTTCCTACACCAAAGAATGTCATGGACTTAACCATTAAACACACTCCTCTGAATTCACATTTTGTATATTGTCACACACATGATATCAAATACACTAGCAGTAAGCACTCTGTGAAACCAAAATTCAACCAGAGTTTTGGTAAAACTAACAAATCAGGACCCAAGAAAATTTGGGTACCTAAGGATAAAATAATACATGTTGCAGATATCTTTAGCAGCAAGTCAGAAACACCAGTCATGGTACCTGGACTCTGGCTGCTCACGACACATGACAGGAAGAAGGCATATGTTCCAAAGCCTGGAACTTAAGCCTGGAGGCCACATTGGATTTGGAGGCAATCAGAGGGGAAAGATAATTGGCTCTGGAACTGTAGGTAATGGAAATCTTCCCTCTATTAATAATGTTCTGCTAGTAGATGGATTGATGCATAATCTGTTATCCATAAGTCAATTAAGTGATAACGGTTATGATATAATCTTTAATCAAAAATCATGTAAAGCTGTTAGTCAGAAAGATGGGACTATCCTGTTTAATGGTAAGAGGAAAAATAACATTTACAAAATCAAACTTTCTGAACTAAAGAGTCAGAATGTAAAATGTCTTCTGTCTGTTAACAACGAGCAATGGATCTAGCACAGAAGATTGGGACATGTTAGTATGAGAAGAATATCTCAGATTAACAAACTCAATCTGGTCAGAGGACTTCCTAATTTGAAGTTCAATTCAGATGCTCTGTGTGAAGCATGTCAGAAAGGCAAATTTGCAAAACCTTCTTTTAAATCCAAAAATGTTGTTTCTACCTCTAAGCCATTAGAACTTCTGCACATTGACTTATTTGGACCAGTTAAAACTGCTTCAGTCAGTGGTAAGAAGTATGGGTTAGTAATCGTAGATGACTATAGCAGATGGACATGGGTAAAGTTCTTAAGACATAAGGACGAGTCACACTCTGTGTTTGTTACCTTCTGTAACCAAGTTCAGAATGAAAAGGATCTTAGAATCGTTAAAGTCAGAAGTGATCATGGTGGAGAATTTGAAAACAAAGATTTTGAGTCATTCTTTAATGACAGAGGCATTATGCATGATTTCTCTTGTCCTAGAACTCCCCAACAAAATGGAGTTGTAGAACGAAAGAACAGAACATTGCAAGAAATGGCCAGAACCATGATCAATGAGACAAACGTTGCTAAGACCTTCTGGGCAGAGGCAATAAACACAGCGTGCTACATTCAGAATAGAATCTCAATAAGACCTATTCTGGAAAAGATTCCATATGAATTGTGGAAGAACAGAAAGCCCAACATTTCATATTTTCATCCATTTGGATGTACTTGCTTTATATTAAATACAAAGAATTATTTGAACAAGTTTGACTCTAAAGCACAGAAGTGTATTATGTTAGGATACTCTGAACGCTCAAGAGGGTACAGAGTATACAATACAGAAACACAGATTGTGGAAGAATTAATCAGTGTTCGTTTTGATGATAAGCTTGACTCTGAAAAGTCAAAGCAGAATGAAGTTTTTACAGGTATAGAAATTGAATTTGCAGGTTCTGAAGACAAGTCATCAAAAGCTCTCAACACAGACATTCCTTCAACGTCTGAAAGGAGCACTGCTAGCAATCCTACAACAGCTGCTGATCAACCTCAGAAGAGATTACCCAGAAGCAGCTTGGATCACCCAGAAGAGACTATCCTAGGAAGAAAGGAAGATCCAATCAGAACAAGAGCAAGCTTCAGAAACTCTGAAGAAACACTTATGGGACTTGTGTCTCTGATTGAACCTTCTTCTATTGATGAAGCACTTCTGGATAATGACTGGATTCTGGCAATGCAAGAAGAGCTGAATCAATTCACCAAAAACGACGTATGGGATCTCGTTCCCAGACCAAAAGGATTCAACGTCATTGGAACAAGATGGGTGTTCAGAAACAAGCTAAATGAACAAGGTGAAGTCATCAGAAACAAGGCACGACTGGTTGCACAAGGTTATAGTCAGCAAGAGGGAATAGACTATACAGAAACCTTTGCCCCAGTCGCCAGGTTAGAATCTATCAGACTTTTAATTTCATTTGCTGTTAATAGAGGCATCACTCTGTATCATATGGATGTCAAAAGTGCATTCTTAAATGGTTATATAGAAGAAGAAGTTTATGTACACCAACCCCCAGGTTTTGAAAATACAAAACATCCAGAACATGTTTTCAAACTAAAGAAGTCACTGTATGGTCTGAAACAAGCTCCCAGAGCTTGGTATGAAAGGCTAAGTAACTTTCTGCTAGAAAATGAATTCACCAGAGGGAAAGTGGACACTACTCTATTCTGTAAATCAGTTAAGAGTGACATCTTAGTCTGTCAAATTTATGTTGATGATATTATTTTTGGTTCTACTAATCCTTATCTTGGAAGAAAATTTGCTAAGTGTATGCAGGCAGAATTTGAGATGAGCCTCATGGGGGAACTGAAATTCTTTCTAGGAATTCAGATCAATCAAACTCCAGAAGGAACTTACATTCATCAGAGCAAATACATCAGAGATCTTCTGAAGAAATTTGACCTCTCAGAATGTAAGCCATCAAAGATTCCAATGCATCCCACGTGCATTCTGGAAAGAGAAGAGGTAAGCAAAAATGTAGAACAGAAAGTCTACAGAGAAAATCTAGTGATTACAGCTTAGTAGGCTACTGTGATGCTGATTTTGCTGGAGACAGAGTGGAACGTAAAAGTACTTCTGGAAGCTGCCGGTTTCTGGGAGAAAATCTGATATCTTGGTCCAGTAAAAGGCAATCAACAATTGCTCTATCAACAGCAGAAGCTGAGTACATAGCAGCAACAGGATGTAGCACACAAATGCTCTGGATGAAAAGTCAGCTTGAAGACTTCCAGATTTTTGAGAGTAACATTCCTATACTCTGTGATAATACTTCTGCTATTTGCTTAAGTAAGAATCCCATTTTACATTCTAGAGCTAAGCATATAGAAATAAAACATCACTTCATTAGGGACTATATTCAGAAAGGTATTTTGAACTTAAAATTTATAGATACAGACCATTAATGGGCTGATATCTTTACTAAACCCCTTTCAGAAGATAGGTTTAATTTCATTCTGAAACATCTCAGCATGAAAGTGTGTCCAGAGTGAAAATGTTTTAATTCCATATATTTACCTCCAGAATATAATTGTTTTACTGTGAACTTCTGATCAATCTCCTTTCAGAAAGATAGAACATGCAGATTGTATCAGATGCAAGTCTAAAGATCTGAGAATCTAAGCTCAAAGATAGACGTGCTGATCACTACATCAAACAAGTGTCATCCAATCATCAGCATATCTCTGAAGCAGAACGCGTGCATGCTTCTGAGAAGGCAAAGCGCTGATTGGGTGCATTGAGACACATGTCTGGTAACCGTTTTTAAGTATCTTTCTCAAATCCCCCAAAATCAGCAGGCATTTAATGAAAAGTAATCATGCTTTTAAAATGCAATCATGATTTTTTTCTCTCTCTTAAAAAATGTTTATCTTTTCAAAATAGTTTTGAAAACTCTATTTAAGCACATTAATCTCTCATTCTCATTCTTTACGTTTTCTCACTAATACTCAAGCATCTTCTGCATATTTTCTGCGTTCATCTCTTGCAAAACCTATTTTCTTCAGTTTATTCTCAAAACCCTTTTAGTGTGAACATGGCAACCTCCAGCAGTGCTTCTGCAGGTCCTCAGAAGAAAGCATCATCTGAGCAATATCAAGTGCCATTCAGAACTCTCCTCACTCCTATGAAGAATCTTGAAGTGCTTTCTGAATTAATCATTGATTTTGAAAGCTTGAAGGAGAACGGTTTTGACCTAACTGAAGAAGTTAGGGCTCAGAAGTGGGAAAGGTATTTTGATAGGTTGGTTGGACCAACATTCCCAATGCTAGTCAAGGAATTCTGGATTCACGCCAAGGCTTCAACACATCTAGTCACCTCCTTTGTTATGGGGAAGAAGATTGTGATCACTGAGGATCACATTGCAAGGCTAATCGGTTACAGTGGCGGTGGCGTCCGTTGTGTGGACATGGCTGAAAGATGTGCTGATGTAGGTGTGATAGCTGCAAGGATTTTCACTCATGGGGTGCCCAGCAGCAAGATTAAAGATCTGAAGGATCATTACAGAGTGTGGGCTAAGATAATTCTGGGGTGCTTCAACCACAGGAAACCAACCAGTTCTCCTGATTACATAAATGTGGATCAGCAGTTTCTGATCTACTTTATTGATCAGAAGGTAAAGATCAATCTGGCTCACTTCCTGTTCAACCACCTCAAAACAAGTGTGAAGGAAACCAGGGAAGAAGAAAGAACCAAGAGGGATTGGATACCTTTTGGAAGGTTGATATCAGATATTCTGACAGAGAATAGGCTGATTGAGCATCTGATAGAAGCTCAAGAGCTAAGCACTATTGAACCAACAATTGGGAAACCTCTGAATGCAAAGAACTTGAAGAAGATGAAGCTGATAGAGAATATTCAGAAGGAACCCAGAGCTACTCCTATTGCTGATATCACCAGCAGAAGAGTGCCTCTGAGTAACTTTCCGTTATTTTCTGAAATTGAATCCAAACCAGAGGTGGTTCTCAGGTACTTGGATGCGTGCAAGGCAGATGGTACAGATCCAAATCTGAATATCAAAGATCTGCATCAACCTCAACCAGAAGTGACTCTGAAGAAGACGAAGAAGAGGAAGGCACCATCAGAAGGATCATCCCAGCAGACACCCAGGAAAAGAGGTAATTCATCTGCTGCTCCTGTTTTAAATTCGTCTACTATTCCAGCATCTATTCCTCCTCAAACCTCTCATAGAATCTCAATCCCCATCTCTACCATAGATGAAACTGTACTAGAAGAAGACCCTTCTGAGGCATTAAAACTCAGAAGACCCAGAACCAAACATCCCAAACAACCAACAATCTCAACAACATCAGCAATTGACCAAGTGCTGTCTGATATTGATCAACACACTTCTGATCAACCAAACTCTGAACCACAAACTGTTCCTCCTCCACAACCAGAACAACAGCAATCTGCTGAAGAACCAGAACAACAACAACCACTCTCATCAATTCCAGAAGAACCCCTTATCCCTGAACAATCAGAAATTCCGTCTCCCTCTCCCCAACCAGAAATTAATCCTCCATCACCTCAACCTGAGTTTCATCACTCTGAAACTCCTTCTCCTCAACCATCTGAACCTCATTCTCCTCAACCATCACCTCTGGAAATCCAGCTGCCATGTGGAACAACAGTTACCATGGCCCAGTTACCATCCTCACCAGAATCTACACCACCAAATACTCCCAAAACACCACCCAGTCCAATCATAATCTCTGATACTGATACTCCATCTCCAAAACAAACAGCTGCTCAGAAAACCTCTGAAAACCCCAGCAGGACTTTCATAGACTTAACCAGTCTTGACCGTCTTGCTGATCTGAAACACAAAATTGCCATCCCAAAACCAAAACAACCAGATGTTGGCTCTGGTATTATGAATTTTGAAACAGGTGTGCTGCAATGGATTGCTTCTTTGAAGCAAGTCTGTCCTGGAATGATTGACCCAGCTGCTTCTGATCAGCTCTGGTCACAATTCAGACTTTGGGTACGTGCTGAAGCCCTCAAGTTGCAGGATATCAACTATGAGCAGGCACAACAAAATTTCAGCAAGCTTCTGAATGAAGTTGGAAGTCAGCTTCTGAAAGCAGACGTGCTCCCTCTGGATAGTGAACCTTGGTCTGAGAAACAGCAAGCTGCAAAGGTGCAATCAGAAGAAGACAAGACCATTCAAGCTGAAGAAAGTCAAGCAGAGGATGTTGCTGAAAGCTCTCAGAAGCTTCCTGCTTCTGATGCTTCTCAAGCTGCCTTGGACAGGAAGACTCTGGAAGAACTAAGGCTGAATGACATGCGTCTGCAGCAGCGGATAGATGAAAGCGATCAGAAGATGAAAGAGAGAATGGATGTGCAGGATAGCAAGATTGACACTGTTGTCAGCATGGTGCACAAGCAGAATGAGACTGCTGAAAAGATCCAAGCCATGCTGGAGAACCTGTTCACACGCTTGCCTCCTCAACCTTAGTCTCTTTTTTCATTCATGTCCTTTTTCATGTTTTCCTTGATTTTTCTGATGTACTGTTTGAATATGTTTTGTACTATTTTCTTGTTTTGATTCTGAACTATCTTAATATGATTAGTTTTTCTGATCTTAATTGTTTTAGCACATCACCTACACTTTTTGATTGCTGACAAAAAGGGGGAGAACAAGAATGATATTTTAATCAATAACGGCTAACTAGACAAATTCTCAAACATTCTAACTCTATTACTTGAAAATGCTTTTTCTGTTTTGCTTAAAGTCTACAGGTACAAGGAAGCTCCTGGACACTCTGAAGACTAGAAGCTCTGAAGCTCTGATCACTATGAAGTTCTGATCCGCTCTGATATTCTGATCCAAAGCAAAGCTCTGACAAGAAAAGCTCAGAAGCTCTGCTCTGACATAAAGCTTCTGATAAGTCAAAGACTCTGATGTTCAAAGAAAGGCAAAGAGATCTGATCCTGAAGAACACGTGTAATCAAAGGGAAGTAATAAACTCAAGGGGAGTATCTCTCAACTCTGATATCTCTTTACTCCTTATCCTTTTACTTCTTACTCTGATACATATCTCAGATACCTTTTCACGTTATTTTCATTTAAAAATATCTAGTTTTTGTCATCATCAAAAAGGGGGAGATTGTTAGAACAAAGTTTGAATCTACTACCCTATATTTAAGTTTTGATGATAACAAAGTGAAAAGATATAGTATTTATAAGTTTCATGTATGAACTATCCGCTGCCTAAAATTATTACGTTCTGACTTGCAGATACTCTGATTGATATAAGCAAGATCACATCTATTCAGCATCAGAACTTGACTTCAGACACCAGCATCAGAAGTTGCCATATCAGAATGTCAAAATCAGATGATCAACTCACGTACATGCTGAAGCCTGATGAACAAGACTGCGCTCAACACTCTGATAAAGAAACACAACAGTTCATCAGCAGCGAAGCAGAGTCAGAATGAGCCAAGCCAGAACTTGCATTAAGTAAGCAACGGTATTGTGCATTGAAAGCAAATTAATTCCAACGGCCTCATTCCAGACAAGATCTGCTCAATTAGGAAAGTTTGTTATTAGCATTGAATCAAGAATATTGCATCCAACGTTCATCATCTCAGTGCTATATAAACAAGACTTTGAAGATTGAAATGGCTAATGCTCTAAAAATCTCTACACGCACAAAAGCTAATCATAATCTTTTTTCTCTCAGTTTTTCTAAACCACTCATTCTGATATTCTATCATTGTTTAGCAATCTAGTTTCTAAGCTTCAATTTGTGTATACATCACAGTTGTGATACAGTTTTGTAGAAAACATCCACACACTTAGTTTTATCTCTTTGTAAGAAAGTGTTACCTTGACAAACCGGGTTGTGGTTTGGATCAAGAAGGCTTTAGCAGTTGTTAAAGCAGTCTGTAATATTCAGTTGAATATAGTGGATTAAGACCTCGTTGGAGAGAGGCGAAATCACCTTGACGGGTGGACTGGAGTAGTTTGAGATCAAACGAACCAGGATAAAAATATCTTGTTCATTGCATTAGATTTCAGTTTTACAATTCAACCCCCCCTTCTTGTGTTTTTCACCACTTCAAATCTTTGTGTTGTACAATTACCCTTTTTCCCTCATGTCTATATTGAACACAAGGCATACACTGTGTCACCCTTGTCCAGTTCAATATTGGGCCCTTAGACATTTATCCTGTTATGCAGGATGAGCAAATTCCATCTATGTCACTCATGTCCCTTAGCATGCTTTGTGAAGTACCCATCAACCGTCTTTATAGTCATCCAGTTACGGATGACGTTTGATCAGCAATAAAGTACTTGACTATACATCTAGGGTCCATAGTGGTTTCAGGTCGAAGGGTGGTATACACCATTATCATCATGAGAATGACTTATGACACTTTGCATAACATTCTATGTAGTATTCTCATAGCGGGTCAATCTAGTATAAATATTACTCCTAATATTCATACCTATGTCAAGACTTGATAACTCCTTATCTATGATCCATGAGATGTGATCATCAATCTATCTTCATAATAATATTAATGCTTTAATGTTATCCCACTTCACATTAAAGCTTGACTACGGATACTTTAAGAATAGTGTCTTATGTTTAATGGGATCTCATGATTAAGTCACACTTAACATTTCATTAAACAAATAAACCATTCTAGGGACTTTATTATTTTAGAAAGCAAACATAATAAAGAAATGCCTTTTATTATTAATAAATAATTCGATACAAGTACCAAAAGTATTGGCCTCTAGGGCTTACACCAACATAAATTTGCTTACTTTGCATACTTGTGCATAACATCATACCATAGCATTTTCAATAACCATTTCAAGGATCTCGAGGGTCTTTGATACAGGGTTACGTTGAACTAGACGTCTACCAAAGGGAAAGAGGATTTATTTTCCTCTAACCAAACACCGTCAAAAATCAAGTCCAATAAATTGAGTCAAGGGCTATGACCCACTTGACATGGTGAGCTTAATTCTCGTGGAAGGACATCCACCGATACAAATTTCTCCAATCAAAGTTGTAAGTGACTACTAACATTTACCCTGTGAGATCCTTGAGAACATGCATCCACATATCATGCATCATATCATGACAGGTTTCTCCCACACAGGTCTCCTTATCTTCCTACTGTTTATTTCAATAGAGATGGCTCTAGAGCAGACTATCAAGGACATCCAGACTCAAAACGCTCAACTTCAAGAGATGTTCTTGAACCTATACAAGGGGAAAGAAGAGGTGAAGGCTCTCCTCGCAAGGGGAATGGTCATGAGGAATCCGGAGGGAACCGAGGATGACCAGTTGGAAAGGCTACAAACTGAATTGGCAACAATGAAATTCCAGATGATGGGACAATTGGTGGGCTAGATGGCTCTTATCCAAAACTTGACTTAGGGACAAGAAGAGTTGAGAGTCCTTATCAACAAGATTCGTCAAGATGGATGTAACCAAATGGGGCAAACATGTAGAATTGGGGATCAAGTCATCATTCAGCCTCCCATAAGACAAGAAGCCGGTTTAAGGGAGAAAAGACCTTCCCAATTTGCTTCCACGTCACGATCCCAACAACGACTTCGTCAACCGGAAAATCAACAAAGGCAAAGCGAGCCCAAAAGATAGTTTACCAACATCAACATACCACTGTCCCAAGCTTTGCAACACATGCTGAGGATGAATCTAATTACACCAATAAGACCTCACCCAAATCCCAAAACTTTTTCTCCTAGCTACAATCCCGATGCCAGGTATGCCTATCATTCTGATAGTCCTGGACATGATACAAACGATTGTTAGACGCTGAAGTACAAGATTCAAAACCTGGTCGACAAAGGAATGTTGGAGTTCATACAAGATGGACAGACTGAATTCTTCTACTGTCCCTCAAAGGCTCACCACCTAAAGTGACAAGTTCAGACAAAGAGGCTTATGTTCATTTGAATTTTCAGTTGTAATTTCTTTTGGTTATTCAAACAATTATCTATTAATGTCAAACTCTATTTCATTAATGCACTGCATATGTTTGTCTTGATTTGATTCACTCATTTTCATTACATTTAAACTGTGCTTTTTACTCACTTTATGACATTCAACTCTTGCTAAAAGTTACAAGCCTTTAGAGGGAGGATGACGAAAACAATGCCATAATCTCATACAGTATGCTTTTGAATAGACCTTGATGACAATGTATGTTGTACCCCAAAATTTGCCCTCCCATATTCTTCAAAGTTTTGACAAGCATCATCTCAATTTGCTCAAGTCTACTCAAGGGTTGCACAGTTCAAACACCCTCCTAAGCCAGTCAAATTAGGGTTTTGGTTCTTGCAAGAAAGTTGAGATTTTCAAGGGCTCAATCAAGTCCCATATGCTCATATACATTGTCAAGCATCTACATGCCAAGTTTCAAGGCTCACAAGGTCAAGTTGCACAGTCAAAAACCCTAATTGCTTCACAGTCAACTGCAGGGGAAAAATGGTCATTTGGTAGTCAAAAGTCAAAAAATTTGGTCAACATCTCATTTTGAAGCCACAATCATCATTGGATCAAATCTTGATCATGATTCCACAAGAATGGCTCAAAAATCATCAAGATGCAAAAGTTTCCATTTTTGGACAACTGAAAAGTAAACTGTAACTTGACCAAGGCATAACTATTTCATGGTTCATCAGAAAAATCCCATCCAATGCTCATTTTTAAGGGGAGGACATTTCCTACAACTCATCTTCACATTCCAAGTCCAAGAAATGCTCTCACAAAAAGTTATCAATTTCAACATTATAGGTCATTTTCAAAAGTCAACAAAAGGCATTTTAAGTCAAAGACCATAACTTGAGATTGGTAAATCAAAATGACATGGGACCAAAGGCATTGGTTAGAGGACTTCAAGACCTTTCCAAAATGTCCAAGAACATGTTCATATGATCAAAATTGAGCAAGATATGCATTGGAGAAGTTGGGAAATTTTTGTGAAATGGCAAAAGTCAACTATCCTTGAAACTTCAATTTTTGACAAAAGGGCCCACTTTTTTCCACTTGATTCAGCCTTGTCATGCCACCCACGTGTCCCATGATCAATTTCAAGACCAAATAATTATTTTTATATTTTTATTTAATTTTTATGGATTTAATTCATTTTAATCCATAATAATTCAAGTAAATCTAAAAAATTTAATTAAATGGTATCTTATGGTTTGAATAGCCTTCATGAAGCATTTGCAACCTACCAATTTCGTGCTAAGCTCATTTAGGCATGAAAATTCAAATTTTAAACAAGCTTTGAAAGGCCTTTAATGGTGGTTAAGACAAAATCCAAAGCTTAATTGCAATGGTTAAAAGCTCCTAAATGTGACTTATTCTCACTCATTACTATATATGCAAGCCTTGCAAGCCTCATTCACAACCTAGAACTTTACACAAAACGGCCAGAGCAAAATCCAAAAAGTGTCAAAAAAAGTGTGAGATCAAAAGGAGTATTGCAAGCATTTTCAGGCCAAAAGGAGAACGTGACTCTCTTCTTTGCCATCCCCTGAAGCTAAAGCAACCCTTGCCACGTCCTAAGATCCATCATACCGCGCTGTAAGTTCTTCCCAGGTCCCCCAAAATTTCTATACATTTTTTTCTTTACATGCTTGTGTGTAGGTTCCAAAAGAAGGTTCATCATACACCTTCCTCATCCAGACGTCAAGTGTCCTCAAGCGTCCATCCAGTGGCCTAAAGATGACGCACACCATGCTCCTGGTCAACCTTGTGCATAGGCAAGCAAGAAAGTCAACGTGGCTTGGCTGGTTAATGGGCCTAAATTTCCAGATTCACCTCCTTAAGGGTCCAACACCCCCCTTGGTTCACTCTTTTTTCTTTTTGTTTTATATTTTCTAATTTAGTTATTAATTGTTTTTTTTAATTATTATTATTACCACCAAAATTAACATAATTAATATTTTTCATAAAAATTCAAAAAAAACTAAAAAATGTAAATATTTTTTATTATTCACTATTAATTATTTTTGTAAATAAAACACTAATAAATTGATTTAGTTTAATTAGGTAATTTTAATTTCCTTTTCCAATAAATAAAAATGAATTAGACTTAGGTTTTTTTTTTCTTTTAACTTTAAATTTCTTATTTTTATTTTTATTTTCATTTTCATTAAAAACATAAAAACACAAAAAATACTTTTTCTTGTAAATAAATAAATAAATTAATAATTAGGCATAATTTCATTAATTGCAAAAAGGGGACAAAAATTCAATTCTTATTCAAAAAAGGGTCAACACCCTTAGGACATTCCCGATTAAATTTCCATTTGCGCATATTTATTTATTCTGATTATATTTATGTATCTGTACAGAGGATGTAATAGTAATTAGGATTTTATTGCTTTCTTTAATTTTCTGCATTTACTTTTCAAAAACGGGTTTTTGTTTTTTGGCGATGTATAGACCCGCGCCTTGTAATAGTTAGATTTACCTTTCCGCAATTTATTTTCCGCACCCCTAATTGCTAAAATGCATGAAAGAATGTATGAATAATAAAATCAATCCGTAGCTCACAAATAACATGTACAAGACAAACATTAACTGAAAAAACAACACACATGCACATGCCACCCTTAGGATACGCCTCACTGGTTGCCTCGAACGTGGTCATCAAGTATAGGGTGTCTTAGAGGTCGCCCTTTTGTCCAAAAGATCCAGTTGCCTCGAAACGGTTGCCTCGGATACAAAGGATTTAGGACATTAGGGTTACTTTTAAGGTGTCCTACCATTGCTTCGGTGACCACATTGTCCCGATAATCGAATTGACCCGAATACTTCCAACGACGGTGCTACCTACCTCTCAATGGTGGGATAGCACTATCTAAAGGACTCTTACACAGCTTAATTCCTTAGAGTAGGTAGATTCTCCTGGGTACTTGCTCTTTTCAAAACAAACAAAAACATCTTTTCACACCTACACTTTCAAAAGTTTTCAAACAAATTTTTCATACACTCTTGAGGACAGATACAAGAGTTACTTAGAAATTTTTCAAATGAAACTTTTTCAAAACCCACACACACTTGAAAAGCAAACCATTTTGAAAACATAAGAGCAAGTACCTAAGAGCCCGTGGATAACCACAGATACAAAGGGTGCAAACACCTTCCCTTTCTATAAATCTACTTCCCGAACCGAGAAATATTCTCGAATAAGGAATTTTGCTGTGCTTTTGTCCTTTCCATATTGGAGAACATAAAAGACGGTGGCGACTCTTGCTTACCACGACATTTCGCAAACCAGCTTAAAAAACAGTCAGTTCTATTTCCACCGATCACCAGAACTGGTGACTCTACTGGGGATACAAAAGTGAGGTGTACCTTAGGATTAGATCATACTTATGTTTTCAATTGCTTTGCTTTGATTGCTTTATATTTATGGGCTTTGCATCGGAGTTTCATAGATCCTAACCCGGACCTGGGGATACCCTTTTAGGTAGCATAAGTTGTGAGGGACCTGTCCGGCGTAGACCGACACGGGTGAAGCAGTGGCTACGTTGGTGTGGCACCTTGGTCTGTACCGGTATCCCTTGTGTTGCAACGAGGAGAATATGGGTCTTCTGAGGAGTCATTAAGCACCAACCGACCTTAGAACCCTAATGTGACCCAACTTGGCTATAGAACAGTAGTAGTATGCTACACCCATTGAGGCTAAACTCTCGCGATGGTTCTGGCCGCAAGAAAAGATTGCGACGCTGGAGTTATGACCGATTGAGGGTAGTCAGTGATATTGGGATCCTCTAGAACCCGGTTACTTTTGATAGGACAGGTCTTAACCAACGAGACTGAAAGAGGGTAGTACCTGAACTTCATGTTGGCCTAAACTCTAAGGGCTCTTTTGTGTGACTTGTGTGCCTTCATACTTGAACTACTTGCATACTTGTTATCTAACAACACGGGTTCCTTGCAGGTTTTGTTTACAGTCCTTAATTGGGACTCATTACAGGGCCTACTTACATCACTCCATGCATAGCATAACATCATACCATTGCATGCATCTTGCATAAAAACTAATCCATTTCAAGGATCTCAAGGGCTTGTGATGCAGGTCCTGATGAACCAAAGTGTCTAGCAAAGGGCAAAGGGGATTTATTTTCCTCTAGCCGAGGTTGTCAGGGGCTATGACCCACTCGATATGGTGAGCCTTGACTCTTGAAGAAGGACTCTCATCAACATGAAGTCCCTTCCATCAAGCTACAAAATTCAAATTCTAACAATTTTCTTGTTTACCCCGCGAGATCCTTGAAAATATTGCATGCATACATACATATCATGGCATTACAGGTACTCCTTTGACATGTCACCTACCATCTTCGCTGTTTATTTCAGCAATGGCTTCCCAACAAAACAACCAGGATCTTCATGCTCAAGAGACTCGATTCGGGGAGATCCTCCTAAATCTATCCAAGGGGCAGGAAGAGATGAGAACACTCCTCATGGGGAATTTGGTCAGGAAGAGTCCCGAAGACGACAAGGACGAACGGCTGAAACATCTGCAAGCTGAGGTGGATGTAATGAGAACCCAGATGCTGGGGCAAATGGCTCTTATCCAAGACTTATCTCAAAGACAAGGAGAGCTCAGAGTTCTCGTCAACCAACTGCTTCGGGATAACCAACTGGGGCAAACATCTAAGGTTGAAGAGCAAGCCATCATTCAACCACCTGTGGGGCAAGAAGACAAGGGAAAAGCTCCTCAGTTTGCTTCGGGGTCACAAGCCCAGCATCAACCTCACCAGCGTCAACAGGGTAATTGGCGTAAGCAAAATACGTCTGGAAGACATTTCTCGGAGACTGGTGTGCCATCCTTACTAATACTGAAACGCTTGTTGGAGGTCAAGCTGATTGCTTTAAAGGATCCTCCTAAGAAGCTCAACATAACCTCCCTAAAGTACAATCCTGATGAAAGGTGTGCCTACCATTCTGACAGTCCTGGACATGACACTGACGACTGTTGGAGCCTGAGGAACAAGATCCAAGACTTGATCGACGGAAGGGTGCTGGAGTTCATGCCGGGAGGGAAAATGAAAATCTTCTGCTGAGAATATTCCATCTGAAATGACTGGTGCAAACTAAGAAGCTTTTGTTCATTCGAATGTTCAAGTTGTATTTTTCTCTGATTGTTCAAACATTTGTTCATGTCAAACTCTTTTACTTTATCAATGCATCGCATATGTCTGTTTTGAATCAATATATTCTCATTCGCTATATTCAAACTGCTTTCATTTTTTGATGTCAACTCTCAATTAATAATTCTAAGCCTCTTGAGGGAGGATGACGAAAACGATACCATAATCTACAGTATGCTTTTGAACAGACCCCGCTGATGAGGTACATGCATTGTTTCAATTCCTAAACACTGGAGTTATAAGGAAGATAATCCCTCGTCAACCCCTTCGAGCCAAAGAAGTAGGAGTTTTTCTTTTCGAAAATTAAAACCCTTAATCATAACCTGGGGCAGGGTAGTTCTCTCAGTTGATCCAAGTGCACAACGAATAGCACCAAAGAGGTCCTCACAAAACAAAAGACAGTGATGGTTCCGAATAATCATAAAGACAGGCAATCATTATCCCTCAAAATAAACGCCCACTAAGTCAAAACCTATGAAGGAGACTTACAAAACTGGGGCATCCCGCTGACTGTAATCACAAAAGAAACAGTCCAGGCAAAAAACAGGGATAACGAAATCAAAAAGAAAATAGGACCTGCAAACCCTCAACAAGGAAATGACTGCCTATTCAAAATAAAATGTCAACATCCGAACCATCATGGGAATATTAGGACAAAGACTCGAACAAGGTCTAACGCACGATCAACTGAGTTTAGGTTTGAAGAACATCACGAAGAGCGGGTGGGTACAAATATAATTTGAGCCTTTATCCTTTGTTTCTTAAACCGTGAACCAGGCCACGTTATAACCCTTAAAAAGTCCTAGCTGAAGCATGGGTTAGTTCGAAGGCATACTGTTACGAAAGGTATCTTGACTCCTTAAGGCTTGCTGTAAAATACTGAGTTGACATCACATTTTACAAAATTTGCTTGTTTTACTGAAAATGCATTTTCAAAAATTTCAAGACAGACATAAGCTTTGCATTTTTAATATAACATTGCTTGCATGTGACTATTTGTTTGAACAACATAGAAGTTCGCACGACGAATGTCTAATGAACAAAAGCACCTCCAATCAAGGGGCAGGGCATGATCATTGTCCATCATCTGGGGCAGTCCAGTCAAGATTCAGAGAATCTCTCAAATGCCTAATAGCCTGGGGCAAATCTCCGCCTGAGTCACCTGGGGCATTGGACATGAGTTCCAGCTACGAATCTTGCCTGATCAAACATCTTCTGGTCGCATGGTAACACAACAACAGGGGCATCTCCCTACATTCTGAGAGCGTGGACATAGTCGAAAAAATGCTACGCATAATCAAAGACCCGCTAGGTTGACACACCTAGGCAAAAATAAGGGCTTCCTGGCGAACCAAAAGGGTTCGGGCAAAAACAAGGGATGAAATGAAAAAATCTGTACACCCGGCAAGTCGAAAACCTGAAAAGGCGGCTTGGGCAAAAAAGGGTATCCTGATGGACTAAAAACCCGAAAGAGCGGTCCAGGCAAAAGTTAGGGATCAAAAGCGTACGACTATGTCCCGTCATCTCGTCACTTGCCTACCAGAAGAAGGTTTGTCGAATCGGCAGTTGTCTAACACCTCACAAGGTATCTTCTTCTCTCACGTCAGAAACAGGGGCAATAATGAGTTGTCCAAGCGATCTAGTTGCTCTGTCAACCAAGGTACCAAGGTAGGTTCGGATGAAGAACATAACCAAGAGGCCTCCACTCCCCGGGAGTAAGACAAGGTTCAACAATACTCTCTCCCCGAGCAGAGTTGGTCTCCCAATCAACCCTAACAAGGCACAATATCTCCAGCAAGTCAGCGACACTCTCCCCAAGCAGAGTTAGCCTACTGTCAGCCTTAAGGAATTTGGGTACCCCCAGAAAATCTCAAACATTCCCTATCGGAGTATGCAGATATTCCTTAAACAAGCATCCCCGGTCGTCTTAATATAAGATTATTCCCCGGCGGAATACAGACATCCCAGTGGAGCCAATTCTCCAGTGCAGTCCAAAAGCTTCCCCATGAGAGTTGAATCATCTCCCCAGCAGATTCTGGAAGCTTATTCCCAGCAGATTCTGGAAGCTTATTCTCAGTAGATTCTGGAAGCTTATCCCCTGCAGAGTACGAACGCATCTCCCCGACTTTATTCAAGGTTACTCCTCACCAGAGCTTATAACAGGGTTATCCTCAGCTAATTACCACGGAAAGATCATCCTCGGCGAAGCTCTTCCTACCCCCAGCAGAGTTCATCAGAATCCTCAACAAAACATATCAACGGAATCCCCAGTGGAGTCATCATCAAAACCTCAGCGAAGTATCTCTTCCTACAGAGTGACTCCCCGCAGAGTAATATCTTCACCAGGATTATTCCCCAATGGAGTCATCTTCTCCTACCGGTTTATTCTTGCAATCATCATCCCCAGCGGAAATGAAGAACTATACTCTTCAACATCAGCCCAGGATTCAACAAACTCCCGGCATTCGTCAAGGATTTATTTTCCCAGACGAGAATACATTCATAAACATCACATCTTCATACATTATAGCATGCATACGCATCATACAACACAAATCTCATTTATTTTTGAGAACATCTTAAAATCATGCAGTTCATGCATCATGACATTGCATACGACTAATACTTTACCTTTTCAGGAAAAAGTCAATCAAAAAATGATTACCATCTACCTTTATAGTTCCAAATCAACACCGGTAACAAGCCAGGAAAATTATGTGGACGACTGATTGTGGGTTAATATCCGAAACCAAACAGGACAATTATCTACTTGATCATCCTCAGGCAACCCTACACCGGTTCCTTTTCTTTCAGAAGAAGTCTTACACGGGCTCATCAACAGGCAACCCTACACCGGTTCCTTCTCAACCTCAGATGTAGTTTTACATGAACTCATCATCAGGCAACCCTACACCGGTTCCTTCTCAATTTTCAGACAAAGTCTTACGCGGACTCACCCTCCACAAGTAACCCTACACCGGTTCCTTTTCTTTCAGAAGAAGTCTTACACAGACTTATCATCAAAGTAACCCTACACCGGTTCCTTTTCTTTCAGAAGAAGTCTTACACGGACTTATCTCAAGATGACCTTACCCCGGTTCATCAAGAAGTTTTACACGAACTTATCCTGCAGTAACCTTACCCCGGTTCCTCCAGAAGTCTTACACGGACTTATCTCAAGATGACCTTACCCCGGTTCATCAAGAAGTTTTACATGAACTTATCCTGCAGTAACCTTACCCCGGTTCCTCCAGAAGTCTTACACGGACTTATCTCAAGATGACCTTACCCCGGTTCATCAAGAAGTTTTACACGAACTTATCCTGCAGTAACCTTACCCCGGTTCCTCCAGAAGTCTTACACGGACTTATCTCAAGATGACCTTACCCCGGTTCATCAAGAAGTTTTACACGAACTTATCCTGCAGTAACCTTACCCCGGTTCCTCCAGAAGTCTTACACGGACTTATCTCAAGATGACCTTACCCCGGTTCATCAAGAAGTTTTACACGAACTTATCCTGCAGTAACCTTACCCCAGTTCCTCCAGAAGTCTTACACAGACTTATCTCAAGATGACCTTACCCCGGTTCATCCAGAAGTTTTACACGAACTTATCCTGCAGTAACCTTACCCCGGTTCCTCCAGAAGTCTTACACGGACTTATCTCAAGATGACCTTACCCCGGTTCATCCAGAAGTTCTACACGAACTTATCCTGCAGTAACCTTACCCCGGTTCCTCAAGAAGTTTTACACTAACTTATCCCAAAAAAAACCCTACACAGGTTCTCTCTCTCCAGACGTAGTTTTACACGGGCTCGTCGTCAAAGAAACCCTACACAGGTTCTCTCTTCCCAAAGATGCGGTTTTACACGGACTCGTCATCAGAAACCCTACCCAGGTTTTACTTCTTCCAGGATGCAGTTTTACACGGACTCGTCATCAAAGTAACCCTACACTGGTTCCTTCTCCATTTCAGATGTGGTCTTATACGGACTCATTATCAGTAAACCCTACAAAGGTTTCCTTCCTCCAAAGATGCAATTTTACACGAGCTCATCATCAGTCAACCCTACACAGGTGTCCTTCTTTCCAAGATGCAACTTTACACGAGCTCATCATCAGGCAACCCTACACAGGTTCCCTCTTTCAACTTACAAAAATTAAAATTCAACAGACAACCTCTAGATGGCATCTATAAGCCCATCCACCTACCAACAGTCTCCAAATGGCATCTATAAGCCCATTCTCGACAAGGTTCTGTCACATCTCCAGATGGCATCTATAAGCCCATCCTCCCATACCATCTTTCCAAGTGGCATCTATAAGCCCATTCCCGACAAGGTTCTGTCACATCTCCAGATGGCATCTATAAGCCCATCCTCCTATCCACCATCTATCGAAATGGCATATGTAAGCCCATTCTCGACATCACATTGCTGATATTCTACTATGTGAGTGCAAATTTCTAGGCACTCTAGTGTTCAATCATCTTCCACCTTCGGATCACGAAAGGCACGCTAGCCAATCTACATCCTCAGGTCTAAGAAGATTGAACAGGGGCAACTGTTGTACCCTAAAATTTGCCCTCCCATATTCTTCAAATTTTTGACAAGCATCATCTCAATTTGCTCAAGTCTACTCAAGGGTTGCACAGTTCAAACACCCTCCTAAGCCAGTCAAATTAGGGTTTTGGTTCTTGCAAGGAAGTTGAGGTTTTCAAGGGCTCAATCAAGTCCCATATGCTCATATACATTGTCAAGCATCTACATGCCAAGTTTCAAGGCTCACAAGGTCAAGTTGCACAGTCAAAAACCCTAATTGCTTCACAGTCAACTGCAGGGGCAAAATGGTCATTTGGCATTCAAAAGTCAATTTTTTTTGTCAAAATCTCATTTTGAAGCCACAATCATCATTGGATCAAATCTTGATCATGATTCCACAAGAATGGCTCAAAAATCATCAAGATGCAAAAGTTTCCATTTTTGGACAGTTGAAAAGTCAACTGTAACTTGACCAAGGCATAACTTTTTCATGGCTCATCAGAAAAATCCCATCCAATGATCATTTTGAAGGGGAGTACATTTCCTACAACTCATCTTCACATTCCAAGTCCAAGAAATGCTCTCACAAAAAGTTATCAATTTCAACATTATAGGTCATTTTCAAAAGTCAACAAAAAGGCATTTTAAGTCAAAGATCATAACTTGAGATTGGTAAATCAAAATGACATGGGACCAAAGGCATTGGTTAGAGGACTTCAAGACCTTTCCAAAATGTCCAAGAACATGTTCATATGATCAAAATTGAGCAAGATATGCATTGTAGAAGTTAGGAAATTTTTGTGAAATGGCAAAAGTCAACTATCCTTGAAACTTCAATTTTTGACAAAAGGGCCCACTTTTTTCCACTTGATTCAGCCTTGTCATGCCACCCACGTGTCCCATGATCAATTTCAAGACCAAATAATTATTTTTCTATTTTTATTTAATTTTTATGGATTTAATTCATTTTAATCCATAATAATTCAAGTAAATCTAAAAAATTTAATTAAATGGTATCTTATGGTTTGAATAGCCTTCATGAAGCATTTGCAACCTACCAATTTTGTGCTAAGCTCATTTAGACATGAAAATTCAAATTTTAAACAAGCTTTGAAAGGCCTTTAATGGTGGTTAAGACAAAATCCAAAGCTTAATTGCAATGGTTAAAGGCTCCTAAATGTGACTTATTCTCACTCATTACTATATATGCAAGCCTTGCAAGCCTCATTCACAACCTAGAACTTTACACAAAACGGCTAGAGCAAAATCCAAAAAGTGTCAAAAAAAGTGTGAGATCAAAAGGAGTATTGCAAGCATTTTCAGGCCAAAAGGAGAACGTGACTCTCTTCTTTGCCATCCCCTGAAGCTAAAGCAACCCTTGCCACGTCCTAAGATCCATCATACCGCGCTGTAAGTTCTTCCCAGGTCCCCCAAAATTTCTATACATTTTTTTCTTTACATGCTTATGTGTAGGTTCCAAAAGAAGGTTCATCATACACCTTCCTCATCCAGACGTCAAGTGTCCTCAAGCGTCCATCCAGTGGCCTAAAGATGACGCACACCATGCTTCTGGTCAACCTTGTGCATAGGCAAGCAAGAAAATCAACGTGGCTTGGCTGGTTAATGGGCCTAAATTTCCAGATTCACCTCCTTAAGGGTCCAACACCCCCCTTGGTTCACTCTTTTTTCTTTTTGTTTTATATTTTCTAATTTAGTTATTAATTGTTTTTTTTAATTATTATTATTACCACCAAAATTAACATAATTAATATTTTTCATAAAAATTAAAAAAAAAACTAAAAAATGTAAATATTTTTTATTATTCACTATTAATTATTTTTGTAAATAAAACACTAATAAATTGATTTAGTTTAATTAGGTAATTTTAATTTCCTTTTCCAATAAATAAAAATGAATTAGACTTAGGTTTTTTTTTTCTTTTAACTTTAAATTTCTTATTTTTATTTTTATTTTCATTAAAAACATAAAAACACAAAAAATACTTTTTCTTGTAAATAAATAAATTAATTAATAATTAGGCATACTTTCATTAATTGCAAAAAGGGGACAAAAATTCAATTCTTATTCAAAAAAGGGTCAACACCCTTAGGACGTTCCCGATTAAATTTCCATTTGCGCGTATTTATTTATTCTGATTATATTTATGTATATGTACAGAGGATGTAATAGTAATTAGGATTTTATTGCTTTCTTTAATTTTCTGCATTTACTTTTCAAAAACGGGTTTTTGTTTTTTGGCGATGTATAGACCCGCGCCTTGTAATAGTTAGATTTACCTTTCCGCAATTTATTTTCCGCACCCCTAATTGCTAAAATGCATGAAAGAATGTATGAATAATAAAATCAATCTGTAGCTCACAAATAACATGTACAAGACAAACATTAACTGAAAAAACAACACACATGCACATGCCACCCTTAGGATACGCCTCACTGGTTGCCTCGAACGTGGTCATCAAGTATAGGGTGTCTTAGAGGTCGCCCTTCTGTCCAAAAGATCCAGTTGCCTCGAAACGGTTGCCTCGGATACAAAGGATCTAGGACATTAGGGTTACTTCTAAGGCGTCCTACCATTGCTTCGGTGACCACATTGTCCCGATAATCGAATTGACCCGAATACTTCCAATGACGGTGCTACCTACCTCTCAATGGTGGGATAGCACTATCTAAAGGACTCTTACACAGCTTAATTCCTTAGAGTAGGTAGATTCTCCTGGGTACTTGCTCTTTTCAAAACAAACAAAAACATCTTTTCACACCTACACTTTCAAAAGTTTTCAAACAAATTTTTCATACACTCTTGAGGACAGATACAAGAGTTACTTAGAAATTTTTCAAACGAAACTTTTTCAAAACCCACACACACTTGAAAAGCAAACCATTTTGAAAACATAAGAGCAAGTACCTAAGAGCCCGTGGATAACCACGGATAGAAAGGGTGCTAACACCTTCCCTTTCTATAAATCTACCTCCCGAACCGAGAAACATTCTCGAATAAGGAATTTTGCTGTGCTTTTGTCCTTTCCATATTGGAGAACATAAAAGACGGTGGCGACTCTTGCTTACCGCGACATTTCGCGAACCAGCTTAAAAAACAGTCAGTTCTATTTCCACCGATCACCAATGTACATGCGTTTTTTCAAATCCTAAACACTGGAGTTATAAGGAAGATAATCCCTAGTCAACCCCTTCGAGCCAAAGAAGTATAAGTTTTCTGTTTTAACACAAATTGAAACCTTTAATCAAAACCTGGGGCAGGGTAGTCTCTCAGTTAATTCAAACGCGCGTTTAGCCGCAAACTCTCATCTCGTTATACAACGAATGACATCAAAAAAATTCCTCTAAAATGAAAAGACAGTGATGATTCCCTATCACATAGGCAGTCATTATATCTATAAAAAAGCCCACTAAGTCAAAACCTACAAAGGAGACTTAAGAAAACTGGGGCATCCCGCTGATTGTAATCTCAAAACAAGAATAGTCAGGCAAAAATTAGGGATAACAAATCAAGTAAAAAGAGGTCACTATAAATCCTCAACAACATGACTGCCTTTCAACAAACCTAACTTGTCGGAACCATCACCAAAATGTCATTCCAGACTCAATTGGAGTTTCAAATGCATAATTAGTTGAGTTTAGGACCGAAGAACATCACGAAGAACGGGTGGGTACAAATAAACTTTGAGCCTTTATCCTTTGTTTCTTAAACCGTGAACTAAGCCATGTTATAACCCTTCAAAAGTCCTAATTGAAGCATGGGTTAGTTCGAAAGCATACTGTTACAAAAGGTATCCTGACTCCTGTAAGGCTTTACTCAAAATCCAAGTTGAATTACAAACTTCTTTACTTGCTAAAATGCATTTTTCAAAACTTCAAGACAAACATAAACTTTGCATTACTTGAATATCACTGTTTGCATATGGCTATTTGTTTGACAGCAGAGAAATTCACATGATGAATATCCAGTGAACGAAAGCTCTCTCAGTGAACAAAATCAATTCAAGAAGGATGATACTTCCATTGTCAAAACTCCTATCAAAAAGGGGGCATGACCTGTCACTATCCAGCACACCTGGGGCAGTCCAGTCAAGATTCCAAGAAATCTCTCAAGAAGTGCAGAGTAACCAGGGGCAAGTCTCCATCTCTGTCACTTGGGGCATTGAACATCAATCTCAGCAAAAGGTTACATACAATCAAACATTTTTGGCAATACCACAAACATTTGTTGCTAGGGGCAATGACAAGTCTCCCCAAAGTCCTTCTCATAGGATAATTTCCCAGCAAGAGTTTAACCTCTGAAAACCTCTCCCTAACTGAGTCGACTTCAAGAATTCTCGAGGATTTCTACCAGTGAAGTCACCGGCTCCCCAACAGACTGACAATAGGGTTTATTTCCCCAACAAACTACAGATTCCCCAACTTAAGTTTTCCTCTCCAACTGCTACAAATCAAAGGACCACAACTCCCTTTCCCCAGTAGAGTACTCTACAATCCCCAGTAAGTTACTGTGAAGCCTGGACCCAACCATACATTAGTTCAACTTCGACTCCCCAGTAGAGCAACGGATGACTAAGACTCCTGAACTTTTTCCCCCAAGCAGGAATCAATACTCCCCACAGAGTTCTCAACTTTCCCCGGCAAAGTTCTCCTTAACAAAACAGGAATCCTTGGTGGAAATATTATAAGAAAAGTTTGAAGACTCACCTACTCTTCAACAGCAGTCCGAGATTTAATGACTCTCCAGCATTTTTCAATGATTTATTTTTAGGACAAAGATAAATTCAAATAAACATCTCACATTTAATATATCATATTACATACATGACAAGTGCACACGACACAATCTCATTTATTTTGAGAACATCATTATGCAATGCATACATCATGACATTGCATATAACTAACTCTTTACCTTTTCAGGAAAGATTAGTCAACAGATAAAGGTCATCATCTTTTGGAGTAGCAATCGTCTCAGATTCCTTCATCATCCGTTGAGGTAACAATCATCTCAGATTCCTTCATCATCTTTCTGAGGCGACAAAAAGATCATAGTCCCTCGATGACGCTATCTTGGTTGCCTATACATAAATGATCTAGTCCCTCAAACAAATTTGCTAAGATAATTAGCACCATTGCTATCATGGTAAATACAATGTCCCACGCCTGTCCCGTTTAACATCCAAACATAAGATTGTCTACCAAATGCAATGGTAAAATAACAATGTGAAAGGGTTAAAAATGTGTAGGAAAGATCTTTGAGTAGATAGGGTAGACAACTCTTAGTTACTTGATCAAAACTTGCAAACATCCTTGCTAATTTCAAAATACACAAAACATTTTCCCAAAACAAACTTTCAAACATTGAAACATTTTTCAAAAGACAAAACACCTTTGTATACATTCAAACAAGAATCATTACAAAGGTTGCCACAATGATGGCCTCTTTTCAAAATACTTTCAAAACCACACACAAAGCACCATTTCAAACAATTGAAAAGTAAAAGCAAGTGATCTAAATCAAGTAACTAAGAGCCCATGGAAAACCATGGATGAAAAGGGTGCTAGCACCTTCCCTTTTCATAATCTACCCCTCGAACCCAAGAAAACATATCAAAGGTCTTTCCTGTGCTTTTTGACCTTTCCTTTGGATAAATAAAAAGTCGGTGGCGACTCTTGCTAAACTGAAACATTTGCGAACACAAATGCAAAACCTCAAGTCAGTTCTCCCACCGTATCACAGAACTGGCGACTCTGCTGGGGACTAATATAAAAGTGGGGTTACCTTAGGGTTTAGATCACCTTTACATGCTTGCCTTGTTTGCTTTGATTGCTTTACATTTGGTTCTATTGTTTGGGTTTGAGATCCTCTACCTGGATTTGGGAAACATTCATAGGTAAATAGCAATACATTGTGGAAACTGTGCAGGGTATACCGACATGATTGAAGAAATAGCTATATTAGTGCGACATATTTGTGGGTACCGGTAGCCTTTGAGTCAATCAAAGAGAATACGGGGCCACTGAGTGATGTCATGAAGCACTAATGGACTTTTAGAACCTTTACTTGACCATCTTGGCCTTTTTAGGGGTAGTGAGATGACCGGCTGTGGTGCAGTCCGAAGTTGGTAGATACTCGATACTACGCTCATTGAGAGGGTTGTTTTCTTGGAATATTTCGGTCGCCAGTAAAGTGGCTAAACTGAAACAATGAACACAGAAAATAATCCAGTGATATTGAGCTCCTTAGAACCCGGTTACTATTTATATGACAAGTTGAGCCAACTAAACTTCAAGAGGGTACTTACCTATGAAACCTCATGCAAGCTTGAAACTAGGATCTTGTGTGATTTGCTTGTACATATATACTTGTGCATAACATCATGAACATCATAAAGCATCATATGCATCCACTAACCATTTCAAGGGTTTGGATCTTCATCTTTATTCCTGTTTTGTAGGTAATGGATTCACTCCGCAGGAAAACAATCCAAGTCAACCTTGTGAGAATTCCACCTCAACTTAAGGAACTTACTTCCAAGATTCCAGAGTATTCTCCATTCACTGAAACATATGGTCGACTTCTCAACTTGGTCAACTCCAACATTGAAGAAGACATGGTGAAAGTTCTCTTCCAGTTCTTTGACCCCCTACACCACTGCTTCACATTTCCTGATTACCAACTAGTGCCTACTTTAGAGGAATTTTCTCAACTCTTGAGGATTCCTATTCTCCACCAACTACCCTACAACGGTACAGAAAGAGATCCAAAGCCTGGAGATGTTGCTCAAGCCCTACACTTGCAACCATCTGATGTCAAAGGTCATTGGGAAACCAGAAGTGGTGTCAAGGATTTCTTGGCAAAGTTCCTATTTGAGAAAGCTCAAGAATGTTGGAATTCATTGGATTTACAAGCTTTTGAGGAGATTGTGGCTCTTCTCATCTATGGTTTAGTCTTGTTCCCAAACCCTGATTAGCTTATAGATGTGAATGCTGTCAAGATTTTCATATCTCAGAATCCTGTGCCTACATTGCTTGGGGACATCCTCCACTCATTTTACACACGAACAATGAGGAAAAGAGGTGTTCTCATGTGTTGTACTCCTCTTCTAGCAAGGTGGTTTATTTCTCACCTTCCCCAGCCAGTCTTGAAGAATGAGCAAGGCTTGAGGTGGTCACAACGATTGATGACTCTTACATATTCTGATGTTCATTGGTGTTCTCGGTCCAGAGAAAATGTCATCATCATTGATCGTTGTGGGGAATTCCCTAATGTCCCACTACTTGGCATTAGAAGAGGCATTACCTACAACCCCTGCTTGGCTATGAGACAATTTGTGTATGCCCGAAGGGATGACCCTCATGACATGCTGATTCCAGACTTGGTTTTTGACTTCGATAATGACGTTCAAGGACTTCAACAAAGGTTTATCCGAGCTTGGAGGATGCCCAACAAAGTGGACAGTAAGACCTTGGGACACAATAATTCCATCCCCCTCGAGCCTTACCTCAAGTGGGTACGAACCCGCGCCCAAAGGCTTATGATGCCTTACCCCTACATTCTGCCTATGATCAAAGAGCTTGTTTTGGAAGGAGAGGTTCCATACACCCTCCTACATCCTGACATGCCAACATCACTTGAAGATTTGCAAAGGAGTTGGATACAGCTAAAGGGAGAACGTGATACTTTTGAAGCCCAATTCTACGCCAGTGAGAAGAAGGTTTTGGAACTTACTCGCCAACTTCACGAAGAGCAGAATCTCAACACCCACATAGAACCAAAGAGGATGCGCAACGTCTTTTTACATTAGAATTTTGTATTATTTTGCCCATGGGGCATTTATGTACTAACAAATTCTATTTTTATTAACATGATGTGTGTTCTTTTTGTTTACAACAAATTTGAATTTTTGAATCCTTGAATGCATTACATGAATACATATCATTCATCATATGCATAAACAGGTCTTCACACCAGGTTTCCTTATCTCTCTACTGTTTATTTTAGCAAGATGGATATAGAGCAGACAATCAAAGACCTACAAGCGCATAATTCACAGTTCCAGCAACTACTCATGACCTTGGCAAAGGGTCAGGAGGATCTTAAAGCACTGCTGGAAAAGGAAAAGGAAAAGGAGAAAAAGAAAAAGAAAAGAGTTGGCGTGGCTACCATGGGAAGAAGATTTGAGAACCAAGCTAGAAGGGTCCTGGATTTCCCCTCAACATCTGATGAAGGGGTAGGAAAAGGAAAGGGAGTTGCAGTGCCCTCCGAGTCTGAGGAAGAAGAAGAAGAAGAGGATGAAGACTACTCTGAGCAGCAGTACCCTCCTACAGACGACAAGTACAAGAATTTGGAAGAGCTTCTGGCAGCTATGGAGGTACAAAGAGTGCCTGAGCTGGATTTCGAGGAGCTAGGGTTGGTGGTTGGGATTGTGATTCCCCCTAAATTCATGGTACCCACATTTGATAAATACGATGGTTTGTCTTGTCCAAAGATGCATATGCGGTCTTATGTCAGAAAAATACAACCTCATTCTTCAGATAAGGATCTATGGGTCCATTTCTTCCAAGACAGTCTTTCGGGGACGCAATTAGATTGGTTTTATCAGCTAGAGAGGTCTGATGTGCACAACTGGGAGGATTTGGCTGCTTCCTTCTACAAACAATATCAATATAATGCAGATTTAGCACTAACCCATACTCAATTACAGAGTATGGGTATGGTATCAAACGAAGGTTTCAAAGAGTATGCTCAGAAATGGAGGGACTTGGCTGGAAGGGTGCAGCCACCATTGTCTGAGAGGGAGCTTGTTGATATGTTTTTAGGGACTCTGTCAGGTACATTCTTCAATCACCTGATAGGAATTTCGTCGGCGGGGTTCACCGAGTTAATTCTGACGGTGAAAGAGTTGAAGTCGGCATTAAGAACGGAAAAATTCAAAAGGATGCATCTGCTTCCGCTGCTATCAAGAAGACCTTTCCAGCCAAGAAAGAAGTCTCAGCTGTTTACTCCCATAGAAGTCAAGGAAGAGTTGAGCGCCGGCCAGCGGTGGGGGCTGTAATGATTCAGAAGTCTGCAGATGATCAGCCTCGAAACAGTCAACCCAGAACCAACCAAGCAAGGGTGGAAAGGCCTGTATGGAAATTCACCTGGATCAATATGACACCTGCTCAGGTTCTCCCTCATCTGTTGAAGTTAAACCTTGCAAGTTTAAAAGAGGCGCCGGAGAATCTGAATACATCCTTTCCTTACTACCATGCTAATGCTAAGTGTGCCTATCATTCAGACAACCTGGGGCATGACACCAACAATTATTGGGCCCTCAAAAATAAGATTCAAGACTTGATAGATGCCAAAGAGGTGGAATTCGACGCTCCTGAAAAGCCTAATGTGATATCCGCTCCAATGCCAAAGCATGGCCACAATGCCCATGCTATTGAAAAGGATCTTTACGTTGTTACTGTTGATGATTTAATGACCTCATTACCAATAATCAAGATGAATCTGTTGAAAGCCAGGATTTTCCCAGGCTGTGAAAAAGATTGTTACCTTTGTTCGTCCTTACAATCCGACTGTCCGTTGTTGAAGTTAGGCATCCAACGCCTAATGGATAATCAAGGAATCCTCTTTGAGAAACTCCTGTTATACCATCTCCTGTCAAAGATGTTGCTATAATTACCATTTTCTCCAGTCTTTCCAAGGTCTCCAAAACACCTGTTAAGATTACATCCGATACAAAGATTGTACCTCTGAAGATAACTATGCCGGGGCCTATCCCATACAAGTCCAATAAATCAATACCGTGGAATTATGGAGGAGAGATCTTCTACCACGGTGTTAAGCAAATTGAATCAGTTGAAGGAAGTTCCGATGAAGAGACTCCTGACATAGGAAATATTGCTGGGATGAGTAAAATCACCTGCAGCGGAAGAATTTTCTCTCCGGAGATTGCTCCTCCAAGGGAAATCTTCGGACCCTCAAATGCTCCTAAGGTTACTCCTGTGCCGGTCAACATATCTGTGCGAACTCCAGTTATTGAAGAAATTGTTACTCCCGTAGTTGTACCCTCTACTGTTGTTGTTGATAAAGGTAAGGGGATCCAAGAAGCGCCCGTCAGGACGAGGGCTCAGCCTTTGGTCATCCCCGAGACCACTCAAAAGGAAATGGAGGAAATTTTAAAAATAATTAAGAAAAGCGACTATGATGTCGTAGAACAACTGGGGCAAACCCCTTCAAAAATCTCTATGCTGGCCCTATTGCTCTGTTCCGAAGCTCATGCCAAAGCTTTGATCAAATTCTTGAAGACGGCCCATGTGCCCTAGGAAACTTCCGCGGACCATTTCCAGGAATGTGTAGCCAACCTAACAGCAGACAACGGTCTAGGGTTCTCCGACGCCGATCTAACAGTCAAAGGGAGAGGACATAATGACGCCCTGCATGTCTCGGTAGAATGTAGAGGGACTACTCTGGCACACGTTCTGGTGGACACCGGTTCATCGTTGAATGTACTACCAAAGAAGGAATTGGATAGGATAGATTGTGAAGGTCTAACTTTGAAGCCCAGCAACATCATTGTCAGAGCCTTTGATGGTTCTAAACGGATGGTCCACAGGGAGGTGGACATCCCGATTAAAATGGGTACTGAAACTTTCAATTCCACATTCTATGTCATGGACATCCGTCCCTCCTACTCGTGCTTGTTGGGAAGACCCTAGATTCATCATGCTGGAGCCGTTACTTCAACTCTACACCAGAAGCTCAAATACCCTGTTCAGGGGAAAATTGTGACAGTTCACGGTGAGGAGGAATACATGATAAGCCATCTTAATTCTTTCCGCTATGTGGAATTGGATGGTGAATTCATCGAAACCCCCTTTCAGCATTTCGAGGAGGTAACTCAGGAAATTGCAGAAGTACCTTTTGTACCTATCATTACCAAACCTGTGTCCCGGATGTCATCCCTTAAAGATGCGAAGGTTGTGATTGAGGAAGGAGGAAGCACAATATGGGGTCAATTGACAGATTTTCCTTACAAGTCTGATAAATTCGGCTTGGGTTTCACTGCTGCTAGTCAGAAGGCTGTGCGTCGCTCCCGGGCTGGAGGACCACTAGTGAAAATCACCCATCATGGGGTCAGTGCTTTGGAGGATGGTGAAGAAGAAAGCAACCTAGAAGACTGGATTTTCCCTACCATTGAAGGAGGCTTGTGCAATTTGGAGGCAAAGGACTTTATTCCCATTACTTTCATCAATCAGTAATTTATCTTTCGAACATTTATGTTGGTTGATCAGGACTTTATGAGTCTATCGGGATACTAACTGCAAGTATACAGTTTAGTCGTTCTAGTTTTAAATGATTATCGAACCCACAGAGACTGAGGATCAATCGCATACGATCTAATGTTACAATTGTTTAACTAAGCGATGAGTATTTGTGTTTGGGGGAAAAAGATTTTAATTAAAAACAATAGTAATAGCTATACCGGTATGTGATAGTCGGACTTCGGGAACTCGGTGAATCACTTGGCATATAAAGTATTTTGGTAAAAACGAATTGTTTAAAAACCTGAGACATACACTCTCGTGTTCATGAAATAAGTTATGCTACTAAACCTAGTGGATGCACTTTAAATTTAATAACACTTTTTGAAAACGACTTGAGTTTAATTAATTTGTTAAAACACTCTCGTGTATTTAAAAATTAATGTTTCGTTACCACTATCTAGGTCGAACCCCAGCTCTCGCATGCAGGTTCTTGCCTTAATTAATTTCCCACTCTCGTGGCAAAATCGTGTTAAATATCCTTTCACTCTCGTGACAAGGGTAGTTAAATTAAATATTGAAATTGGAAACCCCGAAATTATTTATAAAAGTTTTTAGTCAAGTTATCACCAAATTCCTTCGGTGCTTAGGGGTCACATACCGATACAAACGAAATTAGCCAAACATAATGTATTTAGTAACCATGCAACGTAAAATACAATTCATAAAAATAATTAACATAGCATAAGAATAATAAAAACCAATTGCATAAAAAACCTGTAATTATGTTGTTGTGGTAATCTTGAGTGCGTACAGTATCCTTGCGATTAATTGAAATATATGACTATCGTGTTAATCTTTAGATGAAGAATTAACACTTTTGGAAACTACTTTTGAAAACTGAACGTTACAGTGGCTATAATGGTTCAAAAGCAAATAAAACAAAATAATGCAGAAAGGCAAAAGTTTGGCTCTGTAGCAAAATCTATGACCCCTTCAAAGTGAATTCTTCAAGATATATATAAGCCTTTGGTTGTAACTGTCTTCTTCCATTAATTTCGTACATGCCTATATTCTTGGCTGGTGAAACGAGGTGCCAAAAAATCCGCGTGGACTTCGTGTGGCCGCTCCGTGTGTTATTGCATAGACTGAGTATTCAAGACGTTACGTTCGTAATGATATTCATTACGTTCGTAACAACATAGGATCTTTGTTACGTCCGTAACACGTTGTGTTACGTTCGTAACGGCGTTGGCTGGGTGTTGTGTTCGTAATGCTAGGCGTTGCGCTCGTAACACCCATTTGGAGTGAGCTTCTTAACAGACTGCCCTTTTTCTTCTTTCTTCTTGCCATTTCCTAGCTTGTATTGCTCTTTTTAACTAATTTTCCATCTTATGCCTTGGAAAATATAGTTTACCTGAAACAAATAAAAATACCTTCGTGATGCATATTATTCAATAAAAACGTACAAATAACTCGTGTAAATTAGACCTAAAAAGCGATACATTTTCGTGTTATCAAACTCCCCTACACTTGAACCTTTGCTTGTCCTCAAGCAAAAAGATAAGGCGGTTTATAAAAACGCCGAATTAAACACACGTGACAATGTTCGTAAACTAGCTAGTTTGTAAATTTTGATTAGGCCAAGAGATTTAGACGCAAAAGAGGTACGGTGACGACATTAGGGTACTCCAATTGTGCATACCGTTCCGAGTCATGATGTTATAACACCAATCAACCCTTTAAACTAGATTTCACTTGTGTTCATTCAGGCACAATCATATTAAGCCCTTTATCTCCACACGCACTTAGCAAAGTAACTGGTTAGTGACTATGATTCATTGATTCTTGGGGTTCTGGCACCTATAAGTGGTAACCCCTTTTTATAACTTATTTGTAAATTGCGGGGGATCGGTCCGTAGTCCGCCCTACCAAGTTCAGTACCAGATACTTCTGAACCATTTTGCAATAAGTTTTCTTTTATCTTGTGAGAATTACATCCTTTGGGCTAAACGATCGGGTGAGGGTCACCTAACTTACTTTGGGAATTTCATGACAAAGATTGTTATTTTATCATCATTTCTTTCGGATCATTCACTTATATTCATCGGTTCCTTGCGTAGTTTGTGTTTTGACGGTGCCGACTGCTAGATAAACTACTAGGGGATAATTTAAAGTAAAATTCGCGGTTGGCGGTATAATAAGTACCCAAAATGGCTAACATAAGGTGGAGTTCTAAAATGTTAGAACCGTAACGATTTTGTCAAACTTCCTCAAGTGGCCTAAGCTGAATTGAGTATTTGGTTTTAGCTAGCCGCTTGGAAACATCGCGTTGTATGATAATCGTAAAAAAATTTCGTTATGGCTCCAGAATTGTAAATTTTTGGGGAATTCCAATAATGCACCAAAAAGAACTCAAGCAATTAAGGATTTAATTTTATATGAAGTTGTTTTGTTGAAGGGAAAGTACAAGAAAGGAAAAACGATGCGAAAAATTAAGTCTAATCTAGAAAGCGAAATAAAATGATAGAGTTTCCTCCCCCACACTTAAATC
Organism: Vicia faba; assembly: GCA_948472305.1. Taxonomy (NCBI): domain Eukaryota; kingdom Viridiplantae; phylum Streptophyta; class Magnoliopsida; order Fabales; family Fabaceae; genus Vicia; species Vicia faba. Next base: position 436,204,234 of record OX451736.1, on the reverse strand, counting down.
TAACATTGTCCTCAATGTTTCGAAATAAGGTGAAGGGGGTAAGGATGGAGGAGATGTCTTCATTCGGGTCCTCTTCCTATGGCTCTTCCACGACCTCTTCTCTGTCCATCAAAACTAGGAAATCCAAGATGGCGCAGGCTCTCCTGAAAATCGTCCATGCGGACATTCAAACCCCCCATTTCTGTTGTCAAAGTATCCATATGGGCCTTGTTGTACCCCAAAATTTGCCCTCTCATTCTCCAAGGCCTTTCTCACAAGGATTCTCAAAGTTCAAGCTTGAACAAGTGCGTTGGGATTTTCCAGTACCAAAATTAAAAGGAAACTGTCAAAAAGGGAGAAAACAGATAAAAATATTATTTTGACAAAAATTGGAGAAATACAAGTGTTCTTCGTTTCAGCTCTTTCGATTGGCCTTTTGGCCTCTTTCGACACAAGCTTGACTTACATCCTTCGATTGGCCTTTTGGCTTCTTTCGACACAAGCTTGGCTTGCATCCTTCGACTGGGCATGGGCCGCTGGCACATTTTGGTTTAGATTCACAAAGGAAAAAGCCTCTTGTAATCTATTTCATTTCCAAGGCAAAAGGTTCTCTTTTAACATCCTTCGATTGGGAACTTTGGCTCCTTCGATGTAGGCTTGGTTGCATCCTTCGATTGGGCGCTAGACTCCTTTTGGGAAAGTTCATTTCTTGTTTCATTGGGACATTAGACTTCGTTTGAATGGTGTATTCTCTTAAGTACAAATATTTCACTTGGACATATAGCCTCTTTCCTGCGTGCTAGCCAAGATTTACAAGGAAAAAACCCTCTTGATGATGTTCTTCGATCCAGGAGGAAAAAGCCTCTCTTTTTCCCTCTTTCGATCACACATCCTGCCCTTGCACGCCTTTTTCGTTTGGGGGAGTGACTTCTCCAACGTTGCAAGCTTCGATTGAGCCTTCCATCCCTGGCACACATCCTTCGCTTGGGGGTGTGAATCCTTGGGCATAAGTGTTTTGTCATTCTTTCGTTTGGCCATATGGCCTCTTTGTAGGTAAATTTGAGTGGGAAGGATTTCCTGTTAGAAATGGCCTGTTCCAAGCATACAAACTCTTCACTATGTCATTGCCTCAGGCGAAGAAAGCATCTTGGTGGTGCATTCGAAGAGTTTTGTCAGGCATGTTTGGATGTCCCCATTCGAAGGATATATATTACTAATCCATCCCAAGAGCATTAATTTGGCCCATTCGAAGGATTGTCTAGGGAAGTCATTCGAACGTCACTTCGATTGAAAAAAAGGAGATGGTTACTGAAAGTCTGGTCGAAAGGTGAGTCTAGGGAGTCAAGACAAAAGGACGAGAGGCCAAAGGCATTTGTCGACCAAGTCACATGCGCTGCCAGGCTCGGACCTGATTCACTGGCCATAAAACTCCAAAATTGTTGCACAGCAGTCCTGCACTGTCGCCCAATTCCTTGCACCAAAATGGCAATAAAGCACTGTCCCTCAAAGGCTACAAAGAGCAGTTTACTCAAATTGTTCAAACTATTTTGTTTTCCCTCCAAAAGCTTCAGCCAACTTTGCCTATAAAGAAGAGGCTCCAACACATGTTTAGGGGGACCTTTTGGCCAGGCGAACGAATCTTCAAAAAATTCTCAAAAACACCATAAAGCTCTCAAACACTTAAACACTCATCGAACACATACCTAGAATCTGTTAGAAATTTGGGTATGATAATCCTGGATAACTTCGAAGAATCGTGTTCGTACACTCTCCAAACAAAGTATTTCGACCCTATTCTTGCCTGGGTTCACGAAATCTTTGTGGGGATAATTCTCAAAGAACAATCTGTTTCTGACAAAAGAAAACTGATTACAAATGTAGAGAGAAAGTATTGTTATTTTTTTCTTTGAAACCGAGGCCAAATGACTCCTTATATAGGAGATCAATAACTGAAACCGAAAATACACACCTGTTCGAAAACGGTTATGTCGATTGGGGAAAAGGATCCGCCCCTTGGACCCCAACGGGGCGCTGCCCCCGCACCCCGCTAGGGGCTTCGCCCCTTGGAACCCCAATGGGGCGCTGCCCCGTACCCCGCCAGGGGCTTCGCCCCTTGGAACCCCCGTTTCAATTATTCATATTCAATTATACATTGGCTCGACGAGCATGCACTCCGCACTTCCCTAACTCATTTCCAAGCTTAACGTATAACTGCATCGGCCTTTAGTAAATCACATTACTACTAAAATCACCAACAAATCCCCCCCCCCCCCCCCCCATTTTAGTGTAATCCTTGATTTACTCAGTACATACAAATATATACAAGGGTACAACCTACATGTATAACGATCAAATAAATGCATAAACGAAAATGTCTTGCAATTGAATTTTCATCTTAGTACAACTACACATTCCAAATACTCGAAAATCGGGGTGTCATAACGATTGAACCCGTCAATCCATTTGAATATCTGAAGATACAATACACATATGTTTCTTACAATACTCTACTATTCATTCTTGACACTTTTACAATCCATGTGTCCTTATCCATTAATAAGCATATAGGAAGCCAAGTCCAAGCTTCCTGAAGCGGTAAAACTTCATGCTCACATAGGTGATCCTTTTAATCTTGCACCTGCATTTGCAATTTTTCAAAGAGAACCATTAAGAAGATATACTTCAACCTAGCCATTACTTGCAGGTCTGAGCATATACCTTGGGAAGATAAACATGATTGCTCCAATCTCTAACTATGATCTTTCCACATTGAATTTTGCTTCTAACGTTGTATTAGAAAGGAATTGGGCATACCATAGCTGTGATACGGTGGGAGAACTGACTAGGGTTTTGCGTTTGTTTTCGCAAATGTTTCAGTTGAGCAAGAGTCGCCACCGACTTTTTATTTTATCCTAAGGAAAGGTTTAAAAAGCACAGCAAAAACCTTTGAGATTTTTCTTGGGTTCGGGGAGTAGATTATAGAAAGGGAAGGTATTAGCACCCTTTCTATCCATGGTTATCCATGGGCTCTTAGGTACTTGCTTAGATCAACTTGCCTTGGTTTTCAATTGTTTGAAATGGTGCTTTGTGTGTGACTTTTGAAAAGGTTTTGAAAAAGATGCCTTGTATAGGCTACCCTTGTAACAATTCTTTACTCGAACGTTTTACAAAAGGTGTTTGTCTTTTTGAAAAAATGTTTCAAGGTTTTTTGAAAGTTTGTTTTGAAAGTGTTTGTGAAGTATGGTTTGAAAATAGGCAAGTGTTTTCTTTTGCAAATGGACAAGTACTTAAGAGTTATCTACCCTAAAGTTCTCAAATATTTTTGTTTATGTTTTTAACCCTTTTAACAATTTTGTTCCACCATTGCATTTGGTGGATAATCTTGTATTAGGAGGTGAAAGGGACGGGCGCGGGTCATCGTTTAGACCATAATTGCAATAGTGCTAAGTGTTTTTGGGCAATTTTTCTTTGAAAGGGACTTGATCATTTTTAGGCAACTTTTTGAAAGCGTCATCGAGGGACTATGATCATTTGATTGTTTGTTTTACCCAAAGAAACCTAACATGCAATATGGCCCAATTATTTGAAGGCAACAAAGTGGAATACCCTAGGGGTGCAAGTGTGATATGTGTTGTCCATATTTCATGCTCATTTATCTTGAAATTAGGTCAAGCTATTTTGTTCTTTTTATTTGCATACAAACCCTAATTCTAGCATGGTATATTTAGAAAGCGTTTAAAGTGCGAAAAGTAAAATTCCTACACTATTACAACACAATATGGGAAGGGGGGTACAAATGTTTCAAATGGAGGATATTTAGACGAGAAATTAAACCTAGCTATTACATCATTTTCTTTGAATATTTACAATATAATTAAAGGCATAAATTAAATAGAAATAAAACAAATATGCAAGAATGCAAAAAAATTTTTTATATGTATGAAAAAAAAAAGTATTATTTATGTCACATAAATAAAAATGAAAAAATATTATTTTGGAGTATTTTCATATTTAGGGCAAAAACCTAATTTACTAAATAAAATGCATTATTTATTCAAAATATACAATATTCACTATTTATATACAAAAATAAAATAAAAATATAGTATATTTGTAAAAATGTATTTTTAATGTTAAATATTATTAAAATAAAAATATGTATATTTTTGGGTATTTTATTCTAAGTGTACTAATATATATATATATATATATATATATATATATATATATATATATATATATATATATATATATATATATATATATATATATATATATATATATATATATATATATATATATATATATATATATATATATATATATATATATATATATATATATATATATATATATATATATATATATATATATATTTATTTATATTATTTACAAAATATATTTAAATATGCACAAAATAATAATATTTAATTTTTATAAAAAAAGTATTTTTTGATACAAAATGTTTCCAAAAGAGAAAAATGAAATAAAAATCAGAAATAATATGTTTACATTATTTTTTCTAATATTTCTAAATAATAGTATATGTATATATTTATGTATAAATGTCCATATAAACAAATAAATACTTAAAAAATGCAAAAATGGTGTAAAAATGATTTTTCAAGTTTTAAACATTATTAGCAAAAATAAATGAGTCAGAAATAAAAAAGAAAGATCAAAAAATCATTAAATCAAACAAATGGGCTCAGGGGGGTATGAATAAAAAAATATGGTGTAAAAAGCAATATAAAAGCTGGCCCAGCCCATGAGGCTTCTTCTTCAACCTCTGAACAAAATTATTCAAAAAAACGCGCGCTAGCAACTCCATTCGAACATCCTGATTCCTTGATTTTTTGCACAAACTTCCAACATAAGAAATGTTAAGCATTGAATCACGGTTCTAAATATATAAAAAACTCATCCTAACTTTCAGAAATGAGAGAGAATTTTGACATTCCCAAATCCTGACCTAAGTTTTCTGCCATTTTCAAACCTTAAATTCTCATAGCTCAGGCAAAATAAATGAAAAGTAAAAGCATGTACAGGTTCAGGGGCATGAGTAGAACATTTCTTATTCACAAACCTAGAGTTAATGATGCCTATACTAAGAGTTAGAAGTTCACCAAAATACCTGTTCAGTTGAAGTTCTATCTGGCAATGGTGAAGCTTTCAGTGCAAGGTGATGGTTGGTATAGCTTCCTTGAGGTGTGGTGATGTTGTTCCAATGTTTACTTTGCCTTGAGACACCTTGAATCGAGCTGTGGCACTTCAACTGCAAAATGAGAAAGTGAAAATGGTGGAACTTGTTAGGGGAATTACAGGTCGTGTTTCAGGTCTTGGTTAGCTTGCATTGATGCTAGGGAATGTGTTTGATAAGCTTTGGTCAAGAAATCATGCAAGGAATGAGAGATGGTGTTCAATCTGCAGGCCTTGCCCTGTTTCTGCAGTTTGAGAGTGATTATGGAAATGGAGAGGTATTGGAGGTCTTAGGGTCGTGTGCTAGCTCAGTTGGGATGTCTTGAATGTGTTTCAAAAGTTTGCTTAAGGGTTTGCAAGCTGATCTCAAAGTTGTGTTGTACAATGCAATGTTTCTTAGCACTTAAGCAAGAAAAGGTTAAGTTGGTGTTTAGGAAGCTAGAGGCCCCCATAACATGCTGCATAACTCAGTCTTGATCAGTGTGATTAATCCCTAAACTTGTGCCAAAGAGATCTTAACTTTACTTCTTGGATTTTCAATTGGACATAAAGCTTGCTTTTTCAAAAATGGATAAAGTGCTTTATCTATTTTGGGATTAATCTACTATGCAATGCTTGAATCCATAGAACATGGTCTTGGCACAAAGAGTTTGCATTAAATTTATGAGTGTTGGAAGGTTTAAGGACCTGTAATCAAGATATGCAAGCTGAGATTGAAAATGCCTAGTGTTATGAACATGTAAATTGACCAATTCAAAAGTGAGTTTTTTCCAAATTGTGAAATTCGATTCTCTCAAGTTATGAGGTTATTTGATGAGTTCTTGGACATTTTGGAAAGCTTGGAATGTGTACTACAATCCATCTTTGAAATGCAAATTGAAATTCCAAGTGGAAGTGTATGGAAAATGGCCTTGAAGTTGGGTAGAAAACCTTGTCAAAATAGGTTAAAATTTCACTAAGTTAAGAATGGTTTAGTACCCTTATTCAAAAAATTGTAACTTGAGATACAAGCCTCATTTGGGAAAACTTTGTGAATCAAAGTTGTAGATTATGCAACAAGCTACAACTTTCATGTTTTGACTTTTGTTTGAATCCAAATGAATCTTGGTGAGAAAGTGGGGCAAAGTTTGGGAAAAAATTAGGGTTTTTCATAACTTAGAAAAATTCTAAGTTATGAAAAATTCTCATTTCTAACCCTAATTTGCATTTTTTGATTTCTTGGTGAACAAGTTTCATGATTTGGCATGTTTTGATGAAAAATGAATCTTGACTCTTGATTTTGACCAAAAAGTCAAAGTTTGACTTTTCAGTATACAGTCAAAATTGATCAATTGACTGGGAAATTCAACTGTCAATCTTGTGTACTTGGGATCTTTTGAGTTTGTTGAGCATGTCAAGATAATTCCATGGGGTCCTTGAGTCCATATGTGAGCTTGGTTTGCCATTGGTTGGGTCAAACAGTCAAAAATTGCCTTTGTGCAGTCAAAACCCTAAAAATGACCATTTTGCCCTTTTGGTGATCTGATCAAATTTCTTATGGAATTGTGATCCAAACTTGATCAAATGGTTCATAGGAGTTCATAATGTTGATGTGGGTCAATTTTCCTGAGGTTTGACTGTCAATTGGCCACAGTTGACTTTTTCCCCAATACAGCTGATTTCTAGGTCAACTGTCCAATTGACTGGGCAAAACTTGGAATCAAGACTTGAAACTTGATGAGGATAAACTTGGGAGTCCAATATGAAGCAAGAAAGTCATCTTAGGCATTTTAAGTCAAAACATCTTTGTGCAACCACAAACCCTAATTTGGGTCAACAATGCAAGGAGAAGTCTTGAGCAGATGAAACCTTAACTGGATTCTGATCTTCAAGGGCTTTGTGATGAGAAATCAATGAGAAATGGGAGGGCAAATTTTGAGGTACAACAGTTGCCCCTGTTTAATCTTCTTGAATCCGAAGAGTTAGATTGGCAAGTTTGCCTTTCGTGACTCGAGGGTAAAAGGAGATTGGACACTAGAGTGCCTTTAAATTTGCACTCGTCAAAGCAATGGATGCGGGAATGGGCTTAGAGATGCCATTTGGAGATGGGCTTAGAGATGCCATCTTGAGGGGTGACAGAAACTTGTCGGGGATGGGCTTAAAGATGCCATCTGGAATGAGTATCAGGAAGGCGTCCATGCTTTGGACCATCTTCGAACTGGGGGTCTGAATAAGTAATAGATTGACATCCGTTGTTGGGAGGAATCCGTAAACTGTTTTCAAAGGTTGCATCTGAACAAGTGATAGATTAACATCCGTTGTTGGGAAGAATCCATAGACTGTTTTCAGAAGTTTGGAGAAGAAACTGAACAAGCGATAGGTTAACATCCGTTACTTGGAGAACCCGTAAACTGTTTTCAGAAGTCTTGGAGTTGAATAAGCAATAGAGCAGCATCCGTTGTTGGGAAGCGTCCGTAAACTATTTTCAGAAGTTGCATCTGAACAAGTGATAGATTATCATCCGTTGTTGGGAAGAATCCATAGACTGTTTTCAGAAGTCTTGAGAAGAAACTGAACAAGCGATAGGTTAACATCCGTTGGTGGAGAACCCGTAAACTGTTTTCAGGAATCTTGGAGTTGAATAAGCAATAGAGCAGCATCCGTTGTTGGGAAGCGTCCGTAAACTGTTTTCAGAAGTTGCATCTGAACAAGTGATAGATTATCATCCGTTGTTGGGAAGAATCCATAGATTGTTTTCAGAAGTTTGGAGAAGAAACTGAACAAGCGATAGGTTAACATCCGTTACTTGGAGAACCCGTAAACTGTTTTCAGAAGTCTTGGAGTTGAATAAGAAATAGAGCAGCATCCGTTGTTGGGAAGTGTCCGTAAACTGTTTTCAGAAGTTGCATCTGAACAAGTGATAGATTATCATCCGTTGTTGGGAAGAATCCATAGACTGTTTTCAGAAGTCTTGAGAAGAAACTGAACAAGCGATAGGTTAACATCCGTTGCTTGGAGAACCCGTAAACTGTTTTTAGGAATCTTGGAGTTGAATAAGCAATAGAGCAGCATCCGTTGTTGGGAAGCGTCTGTAAACTGTTTTCAGAAGTTGCATCTGAACAAGTGATAGATTATCATCCGTTGTTGGGAAGAATCCATAGACTGTTTTCAGAAGTCTTGAGAAGAAACTGAACAAGCGATAGGTTAACATCCGTTGCTTGGAGAACCCGTAAACTGTTTTCAGGAATCTTGAAATTTGAGGAGGAACCAGTGTAGGGTTTCCTGATGATGAGTCCGTGTAAAACTGCATCTGAAGCTGTTAATGATAGCCTTTTATTCTTATCCTGAAAAGGACAAAATGTTAGCTAAACACAAAATTATGTTGCATGAAATGTATGATGCAATATATGTTATATCAATGTTTTTGATATGAATGTAATGAATGCGCATGTAAGCTGATGAGCTGTCTTGCTGGGGATAGATGAATCCTGGATGGCTGAAGATAAAAGCATCTTGACTGCTGCCGGGAAGAATAATTCCTTGGCTGTTGCTGGGGAATAAGGAGCTTGGGTTGTATACCAAACCTCTGGGGAATTCCTGATGACTTCTACTGGGGAGTACCAATCTAGTAGACTCATGCTGGGGATGCAAGACTGAGAATCTTCCGTTTGGCGAGAAGCATCTCTGGCGACTTCACTGGGGAACTCAAGATTTGCTCTCCTAAAACTCTGTAGGGAGAAGGTTCATTAGCCTGGCTTCGCTGAGGATTCTGAAACTTAAACTCTGAGGGGAAATGAATTCCCGAGGACCCTCTGGCTGGGGGATTGTAAAGATAAGTTACTGCTGGGGAATTTTGATGAACTCCGCTGGGGATAGGAAGAATTTTGGCGAGTGCGATCTTCCGTGGTTGTTAGCTGAGGATAACCCAGTTATAAGGCCTTGTGAGGAATAACTTTGAATAAAACTCGTTAGAGACGTCCGTACTCTGCGGGGGATAAGCTTCCAGAATCTACTGGGGATGAGCTTCAAGACTTGATAGGGATATGGATTCCAAATCTCCTGGGGGTTTCCTTTGCAAGGGTATCAGGTTATCCAACTGTACCTTTGACCTATCAGTAATCCTCTTTCTTGGTTCATAAGGAAATGATTATGTTCAAATGCATATGCCTGTTTAACAAAACATTGGACGTTTCTCAAAATAAAACAAACAGTGCAAGAGAAAAGAAAAGGAAATGACACAAATTTCTGGGAAAAGTATTTGTATTGATTTTCTATGAGTATATTTGTACAAAGGAGACAATCATCCTAGTAAGAGGATTTTGTCGTAAATATTTGAAAGATTTATACAAAATAAGGATGGCTATGTGAAATAATTCCATGGGATTCCATTCCGCTATAGCTTTCACAACTCTGAATATCTGTCCATTCAATGCTTCGTTTGACGATGACTGGATTGGTCAGAAGCCTGGAACCGGTTGATGAAGAGATCATCCTTGAAGTGATCCGACGAGACATAGTCATATGCTTTAATTCCCTAACTTTTGCCTGAATCGCCCTTTCGGGTTTTCGATCCACCGGGAAACCCCTTTTTGCCCAAGCCGCCCTTTCGGGTTTTCAACTTGCCGGGTGTACATATTTTTTTTTGTTTTTATCCCTAATTTTTGCCTGAACCGCCCTTTCGGGTTTTCGATCCACCGGGATGCCCATTTTTGCCCAAGCCGCCCTTTCGGGTTTTCGACTTGTCGGGTTATTTTATGCGTAGTATCTTTTGACTATGTCTGCGTTCGCAGGGTGCTGCAAATCATCGCCGTCCATGGTGGTCAGAATCATTGCACCACCAGAAAATATGCTCTTGATCACAAATGGTCCTTCGTATGTAGGAGTCCATTTGCCCCTGGGATCACTTTGCGGCAAGATAATCCGCTTGATTACGAGATCTCCGACTTGATACACTTGACGTCTGACTTTCTTATTGAAGGCCTTGATCATCCGCTTTTGATACGTCTGACCATGGCATATAGCAGCAAGTCGCTTTTCGTCGATCAGATTGAGTTGATCAAGTCGGGTATGCATCCAATCATCTTCATTCAAACCTGCATCCTTCATAATCCTTAGAGAAGGAATCTGGACTTCCATAGGCAAGACAGCTTCCATGCCATATACCAACGAAAATGGGGTTGCCCCTATTGAAGTACGTGCCGTCGTACGGTATCCATGCAGAGCAAACGGTAACATCTCATGCCAGTCTTTGTAAGTGACTGTCATTTTCTGAATGATCTTCTTAATGTTTTTGTTCGCAGCTTCAACAGCACCGCTCATCTTCGGCCGATAGGGAGATGAATTGTGATGATAAATCTTGAACTGTTCGCACAAAGCGGTGATCATCGTGTTATTCAGATTTGTACCGTTGTCTGTGATGATCCTGTCTGGAACACCATACCGACATATGAGATTTTGTTTGATAAAGCGGGCAACCACATTTTTAGTAACAGAGGCGAAGGAAGCTGCTTCGACCCATTTGGTGAAATAGTCAATGGCAACCAGGATGAAACGATGTTCGTTGGAAGCCGTGGGCTTGATCTCTCCAATCATGTCAATGCCCCACATTGCAAAGGGCCACGGAGCAGTCAGAACGTTGAGAGGGACCGGAGGGATATGAACTTTGTCAGCGTAGATTTGGCATTTGTGGCAAGTACGGGAATGTTGATGGCAGTCAGCTTCCATGGTAGATCAGTAATAGCCTGCCCTTAGGATCTTCTTAGCCATTGTATGCCCGCTCAAGTGAGTGCCAAATGTACCGCTGTGTATATCAGTCATGATCAATTCTGCTTCAGCTTTATCTACGCATCAGAGTAATACACAATCATGGCTTCGTTTGTAAAGGATGCCGTTGCTCAGGAAGAACTTAGCAGCGAATTTCCTTAAGAACTTCTTGTCATTTACGGAAGCTCCTTCAGGATAATCTATGGTCTCGAGATACCTTTTGATTTCATGGAACCAAGGTTGTTCCACTACTTCTTCGGTATTAATCTCGTGACAATGCGCGGGTTCATCCATTCGCTCGATGGTGATTTGGGGAGCCTCGTTATCCCAGTTGAGTTTAAACATGGAGGACATTGTGGCTAGAGCATCTGCTAGCTGATTCTCTTCTCGCGGGAAATGCTCGAAGGTAATTTGCTCGAAATGAGGCAACAATGTCAGGACATGTTCTTTGTATGGGATAAGATTAGGATGCTTGGTATCCCATTCTCCTTTGATTTGACTGATAACCAAAGCCGAATCCCCAAATACGATCAAAGATTTGATCCCCAAGCCTATAGCAGCCTTGAGACCAAAGATGCAAGCTTCGTACTCAGCCATGTTGTTTGTGTAGCTGAAGCAAAGTCGGGCCGTGAAAGGAGTGTGACAACCTTCCGGAGAAATGAGTACTGCGCCAATACCGTTTCCAAGTGCATTTGAAGCACCATCAAAGTACAGGATCCATCGGGATCCCTTTTCGGGTCCGTCATACGGTCTGTTACCTTCAATGTTGTCCAAATTCATGATGTCCTCGTCTGGGAAATCAAATCGCATGGGTTGATAATCTTCGATAGCCTGATGAGCCAGATGGTCAGCTAGTACACTCCCTTTTATAGCTTTTTGGGTGGTGTACTGAATGTCATACTCAGTTAAGATCATTTGCCATCTGGCTATCCTTCCAGATAAAGCGGGCTTTTCAAAAATATACTTGATAGGGTCCATTTTGGAAATCAACAAGGTAGTATGAGTCAACATATACTGTCTTAGTCGGCGAGCAGCCCATACCAAAGCGCAGCAAGTTTTCTCGAGCAGTGAGTAGCGAGTCTCACAGTCGGTAAACTTTTTGCTAAGGTAATAAATAGCATGCTCTTTTCGACCAGACTCGTCATGCTGGCCCAAAACACACCCCATTGAGTTATCCAAGACGGTCAAATACATGATCAATGGTCTTCCTTCGACGGGTGGCATCAGAATAGGAGGTTCTAGCAAATACTCCTTGATTCTATCAAAAGCAGCTTGACAATCGTCGTTCCATTCGACTACCTGATCTTTCTTCAAGAGTTTGAAAATTGGTTCACAGGTAGAAGTCAGATGCGAGATGAATCTGGCAATATAGTTCAAGCGCCCCAAGAATCCTCTAACCTCCTTTTCAGTACGGGGAGCAGGCATCTCTTGTATTGCTTTTACTTTTGCCGGATCGACTTCAATGCCTTTGTTGCTTACAATGAATCCCAGGAGTTTACCAGACCTAACTCCAAAAGTGCATTTACTTGGATTCAGCCTGAGCTTGTATTCTTTCAACCTGGCAAACAGCTTCTCCAGATGTTCAAGGTGCTCTTCCTCTGTTTGTGACCGAGCTATCATATCGTCTATGTAAACTTCAATCTCATGATGTATCATATCATGAAATAAAGCTACCATGGCACGTTGATAAGTTGCCCCTACGTTCTTCAGCCCGAACGACATCACTTTGTAACAGAAAGTGCCCCATTGCGTGACAAAAGTTGTTTTCTCCATATCCTCAAGGGCCATTTTGATTTGATTGTAACCCGAGAACCCATCCATGAAGGAAAACACTTTGTGCTGAGCTGTATTGTCGATCAAGATGTCAATATGAGGTAGCGGGAAATCATCTTTGGGGCTGGCCCTATTCAAATCCCGGTAGTCCACACACATCCTGACTTTGCCATCTTTCTTAGGTACTGGTACGATGTTAGCGACCCATTGAGGATAGGACGTAACAGCCAGAAAGCCAGCGTCAAACTGCTTCATTACTTCTGCTTTGATCTTTTCATACATGTCAGGCCTCATTCGGCGAACTTTTTGCTTGATCGGTGGACAGTCCTCTCTTGTGGGGAGACGGTGAACCACGATGTCTTTGTCTAAACCCGGCATGTCTTCATAAGACCAAGCGAAGATTTCAACATACTCATTCAACAACTGTATCAGGCGCTCCTTGACACTTGGCTCCAGATTGGCACCCACTTGCACCTCCTTCCGGTCCTTCTCGGTTCCCAAGTTGACAGTTTCCAATGACTCTTCGTGAGGTACGATGGCCCTTTCCTCTTGCTGTAGAAGTCTGGCTAGTTCCCCGGGTAGTTCACAACCTTCGTCCTCTTCATACTCGGCTAGATTGACCAGATCTCCAGAGTTATTGAAAGATATAGCAGAATAGTCACCCATGGAATCCGGAGTGGATGGGTACCTGCATTGGTGAGTGTGGGTGTGTGTAAGGGACAACCATCCTTAAACAAAAAATGCAAAAGGAAAGAAAATGAACACAAGCAGTTTATCAAATGAAAAACGTCCAATGAATCATTAAACATGGCACATGGATATGAAAAGTAATCAAAACCCTTACAAGTGGACCTACATGCCCCGGGCAAGGCAGGAGGTGAAAAGATAGTGTACGGATTGTTTGAAAATAAATATTACAGACCAAATAAGAAATGTTTAACAGATAAATTACTGATGAATAAAAGTGATGGGGATAAAGTCTTTTGCCTCCCAGTTGCTCAACCCCCCTTTGACAGTTGGATAGATCCACTCTTCGATGTTACTCTCTTTGTCTTCATCCTCCAAAGCGTTAATTCCGTAGGGAGAAATTTTGACTGGCGTCCTTTCAATCTTCGCACGGCGCATAGCTTTCTGGCCAGCGGCTGTGAACCCTAATCCAAATTTGTCTGTCTTATGTGGAATGTCAGGTAACTGCCCCCATGCCGAATTCTTCCCTTCTTTTATTGCGGCCCTTGCGTCCTCCAGAGATGCCATCCTGGCCATCTGCCTCGGTGTCTCAGCTGCCAACTTTGCTACTGCTATTTCAGGAAGGACTTCTTCGAAATGTTGAAAAGGCGTCTCAATGAACTCTCCTTCAACCTCCACATACCGGAAAGAATTTAAGTGGCTAATCATGTACTCTTCTTCGCCATGGACAGTAATGATCTTTCCCTTGACAGGAAACTTCAACATCTGATGCAAGGAGGAGGTGACTGCCCCAGCATGGTGTATCCAAGGTCTACCCAGCAAGCAAGATTATGACGGACGGATGTCCATCACATAGAAAGTGGATTTAAACACCTCAGTGCCTATCTTGATGGGAATTTCAACCTCTCCATGGACCATTCTCTTTGAACCATCGAAAGCTCTGACAACAATATCACTCGGCTTCAATTCCAACCCTTCACAATCTAGTCGGTCCAAGGCCTTCTTAGGCAATACATTCAGCGACGAACCAGTATCAACCAAGACATGTGCGAGGGTGGTTCCTCGGCACTCGACTGAAATGTGCAAAGAATCATTGTGGTTTCTACCTTTAGGAGTTAGGTCGGCATCAGAAAAACCTAATCCATTGTCCGCAGTCAGGCTAGCCACGCAATTTTGAAATTGATCCGCAGAGGTCTCCTGGGGCACATGGGCTGCCTTCAGGAATTTTATCAGGGCTTTAGCGTGTGCTTCTGAGCAAAGTAATAGTGCCAGCATGGAGATCTTTGAGGGGGTTTGCCCCAGCTGTTCTACCACATCGTAATCACTCCTCTTGATTATCCTCAAAATCTCATCCATTTCCTTCTTTGAGGTTTCCGGGATGACCAAGGGTTGAGCCCTCGTCCTGACGAGCTCATTTTGGATTCCCTTACCTTTGTCAACAGCGGTAGGAGAGACAGTACTAGGAACAACAACGTCTTCAATCAAAGGGGCTCTAGCAGAGAGTTTTATTGGTGCAGGGACGACCTTATCAGCTGACGAGGGTCCAAAGATTGCTCTTGGAGGGGCAATCTCTGGAGAAAATATTCTCCCGCTCCTGGTGATTTTGCTAGTGCCCGCAATGTTACTAATGTTGGCTTCTTCATCATCCGAACTTTCTTCAATTATTTCGATTTGCTTGATACCATGGTAGTAAACGTCACCGCCATAGTTCCATGGTATGGACTTCTCAGAAACATAGGGGACCGGCCCCGGCATTGTTATCTTTAAAGGAACAGATTTCGTAGCTGGTGTAATCTTAACAGGCTTTTTGACGGCCTTGGAAAGATTGGCGTGAATGGTTATGATTGAGACATTTTCAGTATGAACTGGAACAGCAGAAACTTTTTTAAACAAAATTTGTCGACTATCCATAAGGCCTTGGATGCCTTTCTTCAGTAACGGACAATCAAACGGCAGAGAGTAACAACAATAGCAGTCTTCTTTACATCCCGGGAAGATCCCGGCCCTTAACAGATTCAACTTAATGGTTAGCAATGGGGTAGTCAGATCACTGACATCAGCAACATACAAATCTTCTTCAATAGCGTTGACATTTCGGCCGTGCTTCGGCATGGGTGCAGACATCACATTAGGCTTCTCCGGAGCATCAAACTCCACCTCCTTCGCCTCTATCAGGTCTTGGATTTTATGCTTGAGTGCCCAACAATCATTGGTGTCGTGTCCAACACTGTCTGAATGGTAGGCGCATTTAGCATTGGCATGATAATGCGGAGAGGACGTATTCACATTCTTTGGTGCCTCCTTGATGGTGGAAAGATTCAACTTCAACAGATGGGGAAGCACTTGCGCTGGAGTCATATTAATGCGGGTGAACTGCCGTTGTGGCCGTTCCACCCGTTGTTGATTTGGTCTGGACTGGTTATAGCGAGGCTGTTCACTTGGAGTGTTTTGAATCATTACGGCCCCCACAGTTGGCCGACGCTCCGTCTTCCCTTCTCTTCTCTGAGAATATACCACTGTTGTTTCCTTCTTAAAAGGCTTCTTCTCAACACTTGCAGCAATACCCTTCGGAATCTTTCCTGACTTGATGCCAGCTTCTATTCTTTCGCCTGTTAAAATCAAATCGGTAAACCCCGCGGAAGAGTTACCAATTAGATGATTGAAAAATGGCCCAGATAGGGTCCCTATAAACATATCAACAAGTTCGCGGTCGGTTAAAGGAGGTTGTACCCTGCCAGCCAAATCCCTCCATTTTTGTGCATATTCTTTGAATCCTTCGCTTGTTCCTAACGACATACCCTGAAGTTGGGTACGAGTAGGAGCAAGGTCAGAATTATATTGATATTGTTTGTAGAAAGCGGTGGCCAAATCTTCCCAATTTCGGACGCTGGTTCCTTCTAGCTGATAAAACCACTCCAACTGAGCTCCAGAAAGGCTGTCTTGAAAGAAGTGAATCCAAAGGTTTTTATCTGCCGTATAGGGTTGAATCTTTCTCACGTAGGACCTGAGATGCATTTTGGGACAGGACAACCCATCATACCTCAAAAACACTGGCACTTTGAATTTTTGGGGAATCACGATCCCGGCGACCAAACCCAAGTCTTCAAAATCCAAACCCGGTACTCTTTGTAATTCCATGGCGGCCAATCTTTCTTCTAGCCCTTTGTATTTATCATCAGCTGGAGGGTATTGCTGATCAGAATAATCTTCATCTTCTTCGACCTCTTCTTCTTCCGCATCAGACTCGGAAGGTACCGCAGCTCCACCTCCTTTGCTGGTTCCTTCATCAGAGATAGGAGGAAATTCAAGCACTCTCCGAGCTTCTCCGTTAAATCTTCTCCCCAAAGTAGCCACCCCGAGTCTCTTTTTCTTCTTTTTCACTGGGTCTTTGTTCCCCAATTGAGTCTTGATATCCTCCTGACCCTTAGCCAAGGTCATCAGGAGTTGCTGGAACTGTGCATTCTGAGCTTGCAGGTCTTTGACTGTTTGCTTGAGATCCATCCTACTGAAATAAACAACAGATAGATAAGGAAACCTGGAGTGAGACCTGCTTATGCACATGATGAATGGTATGCTTATGTATGCAATGCATTCAAGGATTTAGGACATTCAAAATTGTTTCAGACAAAGAAGAATGCACGTCATATTAATAAGAAGAAATTTGTTAGTACATAAATTCCCCATGGGCCAAATATTACAAAATAACTTCTCAAGGCAAAAAGACATTGCGCATCCTCTTTGGTGCGATGTAGGCGTTGAGGGCCTCTTGCTCATGGAGTTGGCGGGTAAGCTCTAGAACCTTCTTCTCACTGGTGTAGAAGCTAGCTTCAAAAGTATTTCGTTCTTCCTTGAGTTGAATCCAACTTTTCTGCATTTCCTCCCACGATGTAGGCATATCAGGATGTAGGATGGTGTAGGGAACCTCTCCTTCATTGACGGGCTCTTTAATCACAGGGAGTACATGAGGATAAGGCATTATTAGACTTTGGGCTCGGGCTCGTACCCACTTGAGATAAGGCTCAAGAGGGATGGAGTTCTTGTGTCCCAGAGTCTTGCTATCAACCTTGTTGGGCCTCCCCCAAGCTCTGATGAATCTTTGGCGAAGTCCTTGCGCATCGTTGTCGAAGTCAAAAACTAGGTCAGGAATCAACATATCATGAGGGCCATCCCTCCGTGCATATCCAAATTGCCTCAAAGCTAGGCAAGGGTTGTAGGTGATACCTCCTCTGATTCCAAGTAAAGGAACATTAGGAAATTCTCCGTAACGATCGACGATGATGACATTTTCTCTGAACCGAGAACACCAATGTACATCAGAGTGAGTAAGAGTCATCAATCGTTGGGACCACCTTGAGCCTTGGTCATTCTTTAGGATAGATTGTGGAAGGTGCGAAATAAACCACCTTGCAAGGAGAGGAGTACAGCACATGAGAACACCCCTCTTTCTCATTGTTCGTGTGTAAAATGAGTGGAGGATGTCCCCAAGCAATGTTGGTATTGGATTTCTGGACAAGAAGATTTTGACGGTGTTGACATCTACCAATTGGTCAGGATTTGGGAACAAGACCAACCCATAGATAAGGAGTGCCACCATCTCTTCAAAGGCTTGTAGGTCCAATGAGTTCCAACATTCTTGTGCCTTCTCGAACAGGAATTTTGCTAAGAATCCTTTGACGCTGCTTCTGGTTTCCCAATGCCCCTTGATGTCGGATGGTTGTAGATGTAATGCTCAAGCAACATCTTCCGACTTTGGTTCCTTTTCCGTACCGTTGAATGGTAGTTGATTAAGGATAGGGATTCTTAGGAGTTGAGAAAACTCCTCCAAAGTGGGTACCAACTGGTAATCAGGGAAAGTGAAACAGTGGTGAAGAGGGTCAAAGAACTGGAATAGCACTTTCATCATGTCTTCTTCAATGTTGGTGTTGACTAGGCTGAGCAGTCTACCATGTCTTTCACTGAAGGATGAATTTTCCGGAATTCTTGAGGTGAGCTCCTTGAGTTGAGGAGAGATTCTCACAAGGTTGACTTGAATAGTGTTTCTGCGAGGAACTTCCATGACCTACAAAACAAGAACAAAGATGAAGATCCAACACCCTTGAAATGGTTAGTGAATGCATATGATGCTTTATGATGTTTATGATGTTTATGATGTATGCACAAAACATATGCACAAGCAAATCACACCAAACCCTAGTTTCAGGCTTGCATGGGGTTTCATAGGTGAGTACCCTCTTGAGTGTAGTTGGCTTAAAAACCTGTCCTATAAATAGTAACCGGGTTCTAAGGAGCTCAATATCACGGGATTGTTTTCATTGTTCATTGTTTTGGTTTAGCCACTTAACTAGCGACCAAAATATTCCAAGAAAACAACCCTCAATGAGTGTAGTATCGAGTATCTACCAACTTCGGACTGCACCAAAGCTGGTCATCTCACTACCCCTAATAAAAGGCCAAGATGGTCAAGTAAGGTTCTAGGTCATTAGTGCTTAGTGACATCACTCAGCGGCCCCGTACTCTCCTTGATTGAACTCAAGGGTTACCGGTACTCACAAATATGTCGCACTAATATAGCTATTGCTTCGACCGTGTCGGTATACCCCGCACAGTTTCCACAACGTATTTCTATCTATGAATGTTTCCCAAAATCCGGGTGTAGGATTGCAAACCCAAACAATAGAGCCAAGATATAAAGCAAATAATTCAAACAATTAGTCATGCAAGAGGGTGATCTAAGCCCTAAGGTTACTCCACTTTTAAATTAGTCCCCAGCAGAGTCGCCAGTACTGTGATACGGTGGGAGAACTGACTAGGGTTTTGCGTTTGTTTTCGCAAATGTTTCGGTTGAGCAAGAGTCGCCACCGACTTTTTATTTTATCCTAAGGAAAGGTTTAAAAAGCACAGCAAAAACCTTTGAGATTTTTCTTGGGTTCGGGGAGTAGATTATAGAAAGGGAAGGTATTAGCACCCTTTCTATCCATGGTTATCCATGGGCTCTTAGGTACTTGCTTAGATCAACTTGCCTTGGTTTTCAATTGTTTGAAATGGTGCTTTGTGTGTGACTTTTGAAAAGGTTTTGAAAAAGATGCCTTGTATAGGCTACCCTTGTAACAATTCTTTACTCGAACGTTTTACAAAAGGTGTTTGTCTTTTTGAAAAGATGTTTCAAGGTTTTTTGAAAGTTTGTTTTGAAAGTGTTTGTGAAGTATGGTTTGAAAATAGGAAAGTGTTTTCTTTTGCAAATGGACAAGTACTTAAGAGTTATCTACCCTAAAGTTCTCAAAGATTTTTGTTTATGTTTTTAACCCTTTTAACAATTTTGTTCCACCATTGCATTTGGTGGACAATCTTGTATTAGGAGGTGAAAGGGACGGGCGCGGGTCATCGTTTAGACTATAATTGCAATAGTGCTAAGTGTCTTTGGGCAATTTTTCTTTGAAAGGGACTTGATCATTTTTAGGCAACTTTTCGAAAGCGTCATCGAGGGACTATGATCATTTGATTGTTTGTTTTACCCAAAGAAACCTAACATGCAATATGGCCCAATTATTTGAAGGCAACAAAGTGGAATACCCTAGGGGTGCAAGTGTGATATGTGTTGTCCATATTTCATGCTCATTTATCTTGAAATTAGGTCAAGCTATTTTGTTCTTTTTATTTGCATACAAACCCTAATTCTAGCATGGTATATTTAGAAAGCGTTTAAAGTGCAAAAAGTAAAATTCCTACACTATTACAACACAATATGGGAAGAGGGGTACAAATGTTTCAAATGGGAGATATTTAGACGAGAAATTAAACCTAGCTATTACAACATTTTCTTTGAATATTTACAATATAATTAAAGGCATAAATTAAATAGAAATAAAACAAATATGCAAGAATGCAAAAAAAGTTTTTATATGTATGAAAAAAAAGTATTATTTATGTCACATAAATAAAAATGAAAAAAATATTATTTT
The DNA here is from genome assembly GCA_948472305.1 of Vicia faba. Lineage (NCBI taxonomy): Eukaryota > Viridiplantae > Streptophyta > Magnoliopsida > Fabales > Fabaceae > Vicia > Vicia faba. Next base: position 436,183,895 of record OX451736.1, on the reverse strand, counting down.
GGAGTATTTTCATATTTAGGGCAAAAACCTAATTTACTAAATAAAATGCATTATTTATTCAAAATATACAATATTCACTATTTATATACAAAAATAAAATAAAAATATAGTATATTTGTAAAAATGTATTTTTAATGTTAAATATTAATAAAATAAAAATATGTATATTTTTGGGTATTTTATTCTAAGTGTACTAATATATATATATATATATATATATATATATATATATATATATATATATATATATATATATATATATATATATATATATATATATATATATATATATATATATATATATATATATATATATATATATATATATATATATATATATATATATATATATATATATATATATATATATATATATATATATATATATATATATATATATATATATATATATATATATATATATATATATATATATATATATATATATATATATATATATATATATATATATATATATATATATATATATATATATATATATATATATATATATATATATATATATATATATATATATATATATATATATATATATATATATATATATATATATATATATACAAAATATATTTAAATATGCACAAAATAATAATATTTAATTTTTATAAAAAAAGTATTTTTTGATACAAAATGTTTCCAAAAGAGAAAAATGAAATAAAAATCAGAAATAATATGTTTACATTATTTTTTCTAATATTTCTAAATAATAGTATATGTATATATTTATGTATAAATGTCCATATAAACAAATAAATACTTAAAAAATGCAAAAATGGTGTAAAAATTATTTTTCAAGTTTTAAACATTATTAGCAAAAATAAATGAGTCAGAAATAAAAAAGAAAGATCAAAAAATCAAAAAATCAAACAAATGGGCTCAGGGGGGTATGAATCAAAAAATATGGTGTAAAAAGCAATATAAAAGCTGGCCCAGCCCATGAGGCTTCTTCTTCAACCTCTGAACAAAATTATTCAAACAAACGCGCGCTAGCAACTCCATTCGAACATCCTGATTCCTTGATTTTTTGCACAAACTTCTAACATAAGAAATGTTAAGCATTGAATCACGATTCTAAATATATAAAAAACTCATCCTAACTTTCAGAAATGAGAGAGAATTTTGACATTCCCAAATCCTGACCTAAGTTTTCTGCCATTTTCAAACCTTAAATTCTCATAGCTCAGGCAAAATAAATGAAAAGTAAAAGCATGTACAGGTTCAGGGGCATGAGTAGAACATTTCTTATTCACAAACCTAGAGTTAATGATGCCTATACTAAGAGTTAGAAGTTCACCAAAATACCTGTTCAGTTGAAGTTCTATCTGGCAATGGGGAAGCTTTCAGTGCAAGGTGATGGTTGGTATAGCTTCCTTGAGGTGTGGTGATGCTGTTCCAATGTTTACTTTTCCTTGAGACACCTTGAATCGAGCTGTGGCACTTCAACTGCAAAATGAGAAAGTGAAAATGGTGGAACTTGTTAGAGGAATTACAGGTCGTGTTTCAGGTCTTGGTTAGCTTGCATTGATGCTAGGGAATGTGTTTGATAAGCTTTGGTCAAGAAATCATGCAAGGAATGAGAGATGGTGTTCAATCTGCAGGCCTTGCCCTGTTTCTGCAGTTTGAGAGTGATTATGGCAATGGAGAGGTATTGGAGGTCTTAGGGTCGTGTGCTAGCTCAGTTGGGATGTCTTGAATGTGTTTCAAAAGTTTGCTTAAGGGTTTGCAAGCTGATCTCAAAGTTGTGTTGTACAATGCAATGTTTCTTAGCACTTAAGCAAGAAAAGGTCAAGTTGGTGTTTAGGCAGCTAGAGGCCCCCATAATATGCCTAGTGTTATGAACATGTAAATTGACCAATTCAAAAGTGAGTTTTTGCCAAATTGTGAAATTCGATTCTCTCAAGTTATGAGGTTGTTTGATGAGTTCTTGGACATTTTGGAAAGCTTGGAATGTGTACTACAATCCATCTTTGAAATGCAAATTGAAATTCCAAGTGGAAGTGTATGGAAAATGGCCTTGAAGTTGGGTAGAAAACCTTGTCAAAATAGGTTAAAATTTCACTAAGTTAAGAATGGTTTAGTACCCTTATTCAAAAAATTGTAACTTGAGATACAAGCCTCATTTGGGAAAACTTTGTGAATCAAAGTTGTAGATTATGCAACAAGCTACAACTTTCATGTTTTGACTTTTGTTTGAATCCAAATGAATCTTGGTGAGAAAGTGGGTCAAACAGTCAAAAATTGCCTTTGTGCAGTCAAAACCCTAAAAATGACCATTTTGCCCTTTTGGTGATCTGATCAAATTTCTTGTAGAATTGTGATCCAAACTTGATCAAATGGTTCATAGGAGTTCATAATGTTGATGTGGGTCAATTTTCATGAGGTTTGACTGTCAATTGGCCATAGTTGACTTTTTCCCCAATACAGCTGATTTCTAGGTCAACTGTCCAATTGACTGGGCAAAACTTGGAATCAAGACTTGAAACTTGATGAAGATAAACTTGGGAGTCCAATATGAAGCAAGAAAGTCATCTTAGGCTTTTTAAGTCAAGACATCTTTGTGCAAACACAAACCTTAATTTGGGTCAGCAGTGCAAGGAGAAGTCTTGAGCAGATGAAACCTTAACTGGATCCTGATCTTCAAGGGCTTTGTGATGAGAAATCAATGAGAAATGGGAGGGAAAATTTTGGGGTACAACAATAGCTAATAGATTTAAATGGACTTTAATCCCATCCCAATTACCGACTTCTTCACTAAGTCTCTAGCTAACCCCTTCGTCAAGTGGTCAACTAAGTTTTGTTGCGACCGAACAAAATCAATAGATATCACCCTATTCATGATTGATTCACTAATCATACTATGTCTAACACCCAAATGTCTAGACTTCCCATTGTATATTTGACTATAAGCTTTAGCCAGTGTGGCAGTACTATCACAATGGATAGAAATTGGTGATATTGGTTTAGGCCACATCGGAATCTCATATACCAAGTTCCTTAGCCATTCCGCTTCTTTACCAGCAGCAGCTAATGCCACAAACTCAGGTTCCATTGTGGAACTAGTTATACATGTTTGCTTCTTGGAAGCCCATGAAATGGCACCTCCCCCAAGCAAGAACGCCCATCCACTTGTAGAGGATGAATCTTCAACATTATTTATCCAACTAGCATTTGAATAACCTTCTAACACCGAAGGAAATCCCATATATGACAATCCATAATACATAGTAACCTTCAAATACTTGAATACCCTAGTTATCGCATGCCAATGGTGTCTACTAGGATTACTAGTAAATCTGCTCAACTTTCCAACCGCATAAGCAATGTCCCGTCTAGTGCTAATCATAGCATACATCAAAGAGCCTATAGCTCTTGAGTATTCGAGTTGATCCACAGGTTTACCTGTATTTGGCATGAGTTTTTCTCCCGGATCCATGGGAGTACTTACTGGAGTACAACTTTCATAATTGAACTTCTTGAGTATTTTCTCAATGTAATGGGATTGAGTAATTACAATCCCCTTATTCTCCCGTTTAATCTTAATACCAAGAATAACGTCCGATTCTCCCATATCCTTCATGGAGAACTTTGATGACAGAAAGTTCTTCGTTTTATCAATTTGATTTTGGTCGGTGCCAAAGATCAACATGTCATCAACATACAGACAAATGAAAACTCCTTTACCGGATGTATCAAATTTGCTATATACACATTTGTTAGCTTGGTTTAGAATGAAACCATTAGACAAAACAACCTCATCAAACTTTTGATGCCACTGCTTTGGAGCTTGTTTCAGCCCATACAACGACTTAACTAGCTTACACACTTTATGCTCATTACCAGGTGTGATCGGTGGATCTGGAACTCACTGTTTAAAGCTGGTTCGCAAAATTTCGCGGAAGCAAGAGTCGCCACCGTCTTTTATTTTCTCCAAATGGAAAGGACAAAAGCACAGAAAAATTCCTTATTGAGATTGCTCTCGGTTCGGGAGGTAGATTTATAGAAAGGGAAGGTGTTAGCACCCTTTCTATCCATGGTTATCCATGGGCTCTTAGATACTTGCTCATTTGTGTTTTCAAAAGTGTTTGCTTTTCAAAGTGTGTGTGGGTTTGAAAAAGTTTCGTTTAAAGATTTCAGATCGACTCTTGTATCAGTCCTCAAGAGTGTTTGAAAAGTTGTTTTTGAAAGCTTTTTTGCAAAGTGTCGGTGTGAAAAGAGTTTTGATTTGTTTTGAATTAGAGCAAGTATCTACGAGTCGTCTACCTACCCTAAGGAATTAATTTGTGTAAATGTCCTTAAGGTAGTGCCATCCCACCATTGAGAGGTAGGTAGCACCGGCATTGGAGGTGTTCGGGTCAATTCGAGGGTTCGGGACATTGTGGTCACCAGAGCAATAGGAAGACACCTTAGAAGCTACCCCCATGCCATGTTCATGGACATGAGGACTTACTAAAACGTCCTCTACTCGACGACCACGTTTCGAGGGGCAAGGCAACAGTGAGGCGTACCCTAGGAGTGGTGTGTGATTTGTGCGTCATTTTCAGTTATATTCGTCTTGTCATACATTGAGTGTTCTACGCTTTGATTTTATTTTTGGCCATTCATTCTTTCATGCAAATTATTAGCAGTTAAAAGGTGCGGGAAGATAAAAGTCCCACGCTATTACAAAGGCGCGGGTCTACATCGCCAAATTAAACCAAAACCCGATTTGAAATAATAAAATACGGAAAATAAATGTCTAATTAATCTATTACAAGGCTTTGGGGCAATTACATGAAATTTAAAAAAGGAAATAAAAGCAAATGTGCGAAAAGAAATAAAATCGAGAATGCGAGGGCGTTGGACCCTTTTAAAGAAATTAAATCGAAATCATAAATTAATTAAATTAAATAAAAGAAAGAACTTTTTTTTGGAGTTTTTGTATTTATGGAATTAAGGAGAATTAAATTGGAATTAAAAGTTAATTAAAACCCTAGTTATAAATCGTTTTTAATTTATTAAAAAATGTTTCAGTTGTAACCTAATTTAACCCTAATTAATTAAATGGCATATTTATTTACAAAAATAATTAATAATTAAATATGGTGAAAAAGGAAAAAGAATAAAAGTATAAAAACCCTAATTTCTACCTTTTTTAGTTTATTCAAAAAAATATTAAAATTAAACCTAAAATTAAACTAATTAGTTATTAGAATTTTATTTACAAAATATTGATTAAAAAAAAATAAATGAACATATTTTTATTTTTGTATAGCTTCTGATTTTTTTTTGCATTTTTATGTTATAAAAAATTAATTTGAAGAATTAAAAGAAAATAATTAAAACAAAATAAAAAAAGAAAAGAATAAAGGAAAGAAATACAAATAAAGGGGGTTTGTTGACCCTTTTGGAGGTTTGTAGAAAGCAATTAGGCCCAACAGATTCAAGGCCTGTTGACTTTTTCCAGCGCGTGTGTGGCATGGTCAACTGATGTGTATGATGGACCTCTCTTCCTGACCTTTAGATTCATCTCCTGGGACATGTGGCGCGCCAAGGTATTGGATGCAAGGTAGACCACTGAAGGACGTGCTGCGTAGGAACACATTAAGCAAAATAATATTGAGAAGGGAGGGGACCTGGGAATCGAACCCAGGTCCCAATGCTTGAAGGACAACACACTTCCCACTCAGCCAAATGCGTTTCTTTGTTAAACTAATGTAACCTGATCAATATGAGAGAGAATACAAGGGTTAGTGGAACAAATAAAAAAAAGGCGCCAGTTATTTGAATCAGCCAACCACAGTCTAACACGCATCATCTTCTCCACTTGCTTCGTTTTCACCTGAAAAATATGGAATGGATGGCGGGGGTTTTGAACCCCACTAAATGAAGAACACAAAAATAGCAATTAGGCCCTGGGCTCATATAAATTGGGCGCGAGGTGTGGTTTTAATTCGTATGAAGCTTCTGATTCCAATGGTGTAGGTTAGGACGGCCAATTTTTCCATGGGAAAGAAACCCCAATTTCAAGCTTATGAAAACCTAGAAAACATCCATGGCATCTTTCGCTACAGGCATGATTAGTTCAATTAAAAGGCACCAAAAGCTTCAACATAATCATGTTAGTGTAAAACAATATTTAAAATGCATTAATATGGCATGAAATTCAAAGTATGATTATGCAAAAATTCAAGGACATGACGACTTCATTCTACCCGTTCTTTGTGTATGGAGGCTTGAAACGTATTGGGTTATGTTCAGTAAAGCCTCAGCAAGCTTTTGAGATACTTTTCACGCCTTGAAATGCCTTTTAGATGCCAAAACAGTTTTGAGTTTTTTTAGAAAAAAGTGAGTTTGGGTTCTTGATTTTGAGCGCAGCTTCTCAGTTTCTTGCATTAGGTTTAGGTTTGTGCTTATATGTGGAATGAATTAGGGTAGAAATCCAAGTCCATAAACCTTTGCAATCAATGTTTCAATATTTGATTTTAATGGTATCTTTTTCAATCTTTTTCATGTGAAGAACATGCCAATCATTGCCAATCACCTTGATTCTTTCCTTATTGAATAGTGCACGAAATCTTGAGTGAATTCTATGCACAAAAAGATTTGAAAAGCATGGATTAGTATTTTTCTTATAATTAATTTTAATTAAATGAATTAAATAGATTAAATATTCAATTAATTAATTAAAAATAGGAAAATAACTCCCATTTGGGTCAATGGGTCGTGCATAGCTTTTGGGTGATGATTCTTGGAAGAAATTGAGGCCCATTAGCAATTTTGAGGCATTTGAAGCAAAGTTGACTTTTCAAAATCCCCAAAAATTTCTCAACTTCCACAAGGCATATCTTGCTCAATTTTTAAGCTTTGGTCATGTTCTTGGAGATTTTGGAAAGGTCTTGAAGTCCTCTAACCAATGCCTTTGGTCCCATGTCATTTTGATTTACCAATCTCAAGTTATGGTCCTTGACTTAAAGTGCCTTTTTGTTGACTTTTGAAAATGACCTATAATGTTGAGATTGATAACTTTTTGTGAGAGCATTTCTTGGACTTGAAGTGTGAAGAGGAGTTGTAGGAAATGTCATTCTCTTCAAAATGAGATTTGGATGGAATTTTTCTGATAAAACATGTGGAAGTTATGTCCTGGTCAATTTGCAGTTGACTTTTTCAACTGTCCAAATATGGAAACTTTTGCATCTTGAGACTTTTTGAGCCATGCCTTGAAAATCATGATCAAGAATTGATCAAATGATGTTTGTGGCTTCAAAATAAGATGTTGACCAAAAATTTGAACTTTTGACTGTCAAATGACCATTTTACCCCTACAGTTGACTGCTGAGCAATTAGGGTTTTTGACTGTGCAATTTTGTGCTGTGAGTCTTGAAACTTAGCATATGGATGCTTGACCATGTTTGTAGGCATATAGGACTTGTTTGGACCCTTGGAAACTTCAATTTCTCTGCCAGAACCAAAACCCTAATTTTTGACTGTTAGGAGGCCATTGAACTGTGCAACTCTTGAGAGATTGTGAAGCATGCTCTTTGCAAATCTTGAAGGATATGGGAGGGCAAATTTTGGGGTACAACAGTTGCCCCTGTTCAATCTTCTTAGACCTGAGGATGCAGATTGGCTGACGTGCCTTTCGTAATCCGAAGGTGGAAGATGATTGAACACTAGAGTGCCCAGAAATTTGCGCTCACATAGTAATGTGATGGTGGGAATGGGCTTACAGATGCCATTTGGAGATTAGTGGATAGGAAGATGGGCTTATAAATGCCATGTTGAGAGGTGATGGAAGGTGGATGGGCTTATAGATGCCATCTGGGTGTCGATCGCGTAAGAGATTCCTTAGCGAGAACCTGCGTACCTGAAAAAAGAAAATGAGTACCTGGCCTGTTACAGGAGCTGGTCTTCAAACTCTTTGTGTAGACGCTCTCTGGCTGGATACAGGTATCGAATTTTTGAACCTCCTTAGACGTGCCCTTGCGAGATACAGGAATCGAGTCTGGGGCTTCAAAAGGTGATGAATGGATCAGGGATGGTTACTACCTCAACGGGACGGTGAGAGAACCTTGGGTGATTACTACCTCAACAGTAACGATGAGAGAATCTGGGGCGATTACTACCTCAACAGGAACGCTGAGAGAATCTTGGGAGATTACTACCTCAACAGGAACGCTGAGAGAATCTTGGATGTCTTCTACTGGGATAAGAATCAGGGAGATCTTAGGGTCGATCTGACTGAACCAGAGAAGGCCTTTGACTGGATAAGAATCAGGAAAATCTTAGAGTCGATTTAACTGAACCGGGCAAGATCTTGGAATATCTTCAACTAGATAAGAATCAGGGAGATCTTAGGGTCGATCTGACTGAACCAGAGAAGGCCTTGGAATATCTTCAACTGGATAAGAATCAGGGAGATCTTAGGGTCGATCTGACTGAACCAGAGAAGGCCTTTGACTGGATAAGAATCAAGAAAATCTTAGGGTTGATTTAACTGAACTGAGCAAGGTCTTGGAATATCTTCAACTGGATAAGAATCAGGGAGATCTTAGGGTCGATCTGACTGAACCAGAGAAGGCCTTGGAATATCTTCAACTGGATAAGAATCAGGAAAATCTTAGGGTCGATCTGACTGAACCAGAGAAGGCCTTTGACTGGATAAGAATCAGAAAAATCTTAGGGTTGATTTAACTAAACCAGACAAGGTCTTGGAATGTCTTCAACTGGGTAAGAATTAGAGAGATCTTAGGTTCGATCTGACTGAACCAGAGAAGGCCTTTGACTGGATAAGAATTAGGAAAATCTTAGGGTCGATTTAACTGAACCGGGCAAGGTCTTGGAATATCTTCAACTGGATAAGAATCAGGGAGATCTTAGGGTCGATCTGACTGAACCAGAGAAGGCCTTTGACTGGATAAGAATCAGGAAAATCTTTAGGAGTCGATTTAACTGAACCGGACAAGGTCTTGGAATATCTTTAACTGGATAAGAATCAGGGAGATCTTAGGGTCGATCTGACTGAACCAGAGAAGGCCTTTGACTGGATAAGAATCAGGAAAATCTTTAGGAGTCGATTTAACTGAACCGGACAAGGTCTTGGAATATAGCTGAGAATTTAACTGGATCTTTCCTGAAAGGTAAAGGTCAGTCATATGTAATGCATGATATGGATCAAGCAATGATGTTCTCAACATAAGTGAGATTGTAAGATATGATGCGTATGTGCATGCGATGTTTATGAATGTATGTTTTTGTCTTAGGAAAATAAATCCTTGACGGGTGCCGGGAAGTTAAATCTTGGGCTGATGTAGAGCTTCTGTTTCCACTGGGGAGCGATGGTTGCAAGAATACCGGTAGGAGAAGATAACTCCGTTGGGGAATAAACTTGGCGAATGGATTACTCTGCGGGGAGAAAATTATTCTAGCGATCTTGCTGGGGAACAATGCTCTGTGGGAAGAGAGGTACTTGCTGGGATGTTGATGATAACTTCGCTGGGGATACCATTAATATGTTGGAAGTGTTAATAGACTCCACTGGGGATAGGAAGACTTCGTCGGGGACGATCTTTCCGTGGCTTTTGGCGGAGGATAACCCAGTTATATCCTGGTAGGGAAATAACCTTTGAATAAAGTCGGGGGACGCGTTCGCGCTTTGTAGGGGGGGAGCTTCCAGAATCTACTGGGGATAAGCTTCTTGCATGGGGAGATGGATTCCAACTTTCCTGGGGAAACTGGATTAGACTCTCCTGGGGATATTTTGAACTATATTAGGGAAGTGACTCCATTGAATGTTTGATATACCGCCGGGGAACAATCTTTAGGTCAAGACTGCCGGGGATGCTTGTTTAAGACTATCTGTATATCGTGCCGGGGAATGTTGAGATCTGCGGGGATACCCAACTTCCTTAAGGCTGATTGTATAGCTTGGGGAGAGTGCATTGACTTGCTGGCTCACTCTCTGGGGAATTAAGGTATATTGGTTACGTTCTTCAGCTGAACTTACCTTGGTACCTTGGTGGACGGAACAATTAGATCGCTTAGACAACTCATTATTGCCCCTGTTTCTAATATTACCTGTAATTAATCCTTTGTTTCGTATGCAATTATTTATGAGTTAGAAATTAGTGTCAAATGCATATATCACAAATTGAACCTTGGATGTTCTTCGCAAAACAAAACAGAAAAGGAAAACAATTGGAAATTGACTGAAAAGTGAATTTATATTGATTTTGAATTTGCCTGTAAAATAGGCGTTTATGTACAAGAGGCTGACGTCCTAGTAAGAGAACACTGCCGAACAAAAGAGTTTATACAATTTGTACAAAGGGAAAATAAAACAGTTGTGTGAAAAGAATAATCCCACTGGGTTCCAACTCTGCTATCGCCTTTATATCTTCGAGCGTCTCATCACTTGATGACCTAGTCGAGGATGAAGCTGATTGATTGATGCCGTTAGAACTTGATATTGATACCGGATTCTGGATGCAAGGTGATCCAATGAGACATAATATTACGCTTTATCCCTAACTTTTGCCTGGACCGCCCTTTCGGGTTTTCAGTCCACCGGGATACCCATTTTTGCCCAAGCCGCCTTTTTAGGTTTTCAACTTGCCGGGTGTACAGATTTTTTTATTTCATCCCTTCATTTTGCCCGAACCCTTTTGGTTCGCCGGGAAGCCCTAATTTTTGCCTAGGTATGTCAACCTAGCGGGTCTTTTTCATGCGTAGTATCTTTTTACTATGTCTGCATTGGCGGGGTGAGGAAGGTCGTCACCATCCATGTTGGTTAGAATCATGGCTCCTCCTGAGAACACATGTTTAACCACAAATGGCCCTTCGTACGTAGGGGTCCATTTTCCCCTTGGATCACTCTGAGGAAGGATGATACGCTTGATTACCAGATCCCCCACTTGATATTCATGTGGCCTGACCTTTTTGTTAAATGCCCTGATCATCCGCTTTTGGTACGTCTGACCATGACAAATAGCAGCAAGTCTCTTTTCGTCGATTAAGTTTAGTTGATCAAGTCGTGTCTGGATCCAATCATCTTCGCTCAGGTCTGCATCCTTCATTATCCGGAGAGAGGGTATCTGCACTTCGATCGGTATGACTGCTTCCGTACCATAGACCAAGGAGAAAGGAGTTGCCCCGGTTGACGTCCTGGCTGAGGTACGGTACCCGTGTAGAGCAAACGGTAACATCTCGTGCCAATCTTTACAGGTCACTGTCATCTTCTGCACGATTTTCTTAATGTTCTTATTTGCTGCTTCTACAGCCCCATTCATCTTCGGCCGGTAAGGAGAAGAGTTGTGGTGCTGTATCTTAAACTGCTCGCAGAGCTCAGTGATCATCTTGTTATTAAGATTGGTACCATTGTCTGTAATGATCCTTTCTGGGACGCCGTATCGACAGATCAAGTTATGCCGAATGAACCGTGCCACAATGTTCTTGGTTACGGTAGCGTAGGAAGCTGCTTCAACCCACTTCGTGAAGTAATCAATCGCTACCAGGATGAAGCGATGCCCGTTGGATGCCGTAGGTTTAATCTCACCGATCATATCTATGCCCCACATTGCAAACGACCAAGGTGCTGTCAAGACATTCAGAGGAACTGGAGGAACATGCACCTTGTCTGCATAAATCTGGCATTTGTGACATGTCCGAGAATGTTGGTAGCAGTCGGCCTCCATTGTGGACCAGAAATACCCTGCCCGAAGGATCTTCTTTGCCATAGTGTGTCCACTGGAATGTGTTCCGAAGGTCCCTTCATGTAGCTCTGCCATGATCCTTTCTGCTTCAGTCTTATCCACATAACGCAGTAAGGTCGAATCATGGTTTCGCTTGTACATGATGTCGTTACTGAGGAAGAACTTCGCTGCGAATCTTCTCAGAAACTTCTTATCGTTGACAAATGCACCTTCAGGGTATTCCTGAGCTTCCAAATATCTCTTCACCTCATGGTACCATGGCTTATCAGTCACCAATTCAGTCTCAAGATCACAACAGTATGCCGGTTCGTCCAGTTTCTAAATGATGATCCGGGGAGCCTCATTATCCCATTTGACCTTGAACATAGAAGACATTGTAGCTAACGCGTCCGCCAGCTGATTCTCCTCTCTCGTAAAGTGTTCAAAGGTTATCTCTGTGAAGTGGGGGGTCAAGGTCAACACACATTCTCTGTAAGGAATAAGATTCGGATGTTTCGTATCCCACTCGCCTTTGATCTGATTGATCACGAGAGCGGAATCTCCGAAGACACTCAGAAACTTGATCCTTAAGTCAATCGCAGCTTGGAGACCCATGATGCATGCCTCATACTCCGCCATGTTGTTGGTGCAGTTGAAGCATAGCCGGGCAGTAAGTGGAGTATGAGTGCCTTGAGGGGATATGATCACAGCGGCGATACCGTTACCCAAAGCATTGGAGGCTCCGTCAAAGTGCATAGACCATCGGGATCCTTCCTCAGGTCCTTCATCCGGTCCAGGTACTTCACAATCAGTCACTATCATGATGCTCTCGTCTGGAAACTCGAAGTTCAGTGACTGATAGTCGTCTACTGCCTGATGTGCCAAGTGGTCTGCTAATACAATTCCCTTGATGGCTTTCTGAGTCGTGTACTGGATGTCGTATTCCGTCAAGATCATTTTCCATCTTGCTATTCTCCCAGATAGAGCAGGCTTTTCGAATATGTACTTTATAGGATCCATCTTTGAAATCAACAAGATAGTGTGAGTCAGCATATACTGTCTCAGCCGGCGAGCAACCCATACCAAAGCGCAGCAAGTTTTCTCAAGCAGTGAGTATCGGGTCTCACAGTCGGTAAACTTTTTGCTAAGGTAATAAATGGCATGCTCTTTTCGGCCAGACTCGTCATGCTGCCCCAGCACACACCCCATTGAGTTGTCGAGTACTGTCAGGTAGAGTATCAAAGGTCTCCCTTCAACCGGTGGCATAAGAATGGGTGGTTCTTGGAGATACTCTTTGATTCTGTCAAAAGCGGCCTGACATTCATCGTTCCAATGTACTACCTGATCTTTCTTCAGCAGCTTGAAGATTGGTTCACAGGTAGCGGTTAGGTGCGAGATGAATCGAGCAATGTATTTCAGGCGTCCTAAAAAGCCTCTGACTTCTTTCTCTGTCTTAGGAACTGGCATCTCTTGAATAGCTTTAACCTTGGCAGGGTCCACTTGAATACCCTTATCGCTTACAACGAAGCCTAGCAACTTTGCAGATCTTACCCCGAAGGTGCACTTGTTTGGGTTCAACCTCAGCTTGTACAGTTTCAGACGGTCAAACAATTTCTGCAGATGATCAAGGTGTTCCTCCTCTGTTTAGGACCTTGCAATCATGTCGTCAATATACACTTCTATCTCATGATGGATCATGTCATGATATAAAGCAACCATGGCACGTTGGTAGGTTGCCCCAACATTTTTCAACCCGAATGGCATGACCTTGTAGCAGAAGGTGCCCCACTGAGTAACAAAGGTAGTCTTTTCCATGTCTTCCGGAGCCATCTTGATCTGATTATACCCTGAAAAACCATCCATGAAGGAAAACACCTTATGCTGCGCAGTATTGTCAACCAGGACGTCAATGTGAGGTAGGGGAAGTCATCTTTGGGGCTGGCCCTGTTCAGATCCCTGTAGTCAACGCACATTCTGACCTTACCGTCTTTCTTTGGTACCGGCACCACATTAGCAACCCACTGAGGATAAGAAGTCAATGCAAGGAACCCGGCATCAAACTGTTTCATAACCTCGGCTTTGATCTTCTCAGACATCTCTGGACGCATACGGAAGACCTTTTGCTTGACCGGAGGGTAGTCTTCCTTGGTAGGCAAGTGATGGACCACAATGTCAGTATCTAAACCAGGCATGTCTTCGTAGGACCAGGCAAAGATTTCCATGTAGTCATGCAACATCTGAGTCAACCGTTGCTTCACGCTGAGCTCTAGGTTGGCACCAATCTTGACTTCTTTTCTGTCTACCTCAGTACCCAGATTTATCGTTTCCACTGGCTCTTCATGTGGTTGAATCGCCCTCTCCTCCTGGAGTAACAGTCTTGCAAGCTCGCCAGTCACTTCGCAATCATCTTCACCTTCGTCTTCGGCTAAGTTGATCGGATTTTCGAAGTCATAATTGGCAGTAGCAGAGTCCTTACCAGTGAGATCCAGAGTGGATTGAAACCTGTATGAGTGAGTGCGTGTAAATACAGCTGTTTTGCAATATATAAAGAAAGGAAAGAAAGAAAAGGAGCATAAGATTTGAAATGCGAGAAAACGTCCAAGGTCTTTATTCATGATATATGAAATGACAATTAATATGCCCTCACAAATGAAGCCACGGTGCCCCGGGTAAGACACTGGGCCAGAAAGTTTTAATTCATTGTTTATTACAAATAACAAAAACAAAGGAATTCATTACTCTGTAACAAAAGTAACAGGTAGGTTGTCTTTTGCAATCCAATTGCCAGGTCCACTGTCGGCCGTCGGATAAATCCAGCTGTCGAACTCAGCTTCATCCACTTCATCATCCTCCCTGATAGCATTCACTCCATGGTTAGGCATGGGAGCAGTCACCACATTGGGCTTCTCAGGTGCCTCAAACTGTACCTCCTTGGCATCGATAAGATCTTGCACTTTGTTCCTTAGGGCCCAGCAGTCATCAGTAGAATGCCCCGGGCTATCGGAGTGATAAGCACAGCGGGCATTTGGATTATACTTGGGAGAGGCAGTATTCACAACCTTCGGGGCCTCTCTAACAGTCACCAAATTGGTGGATAGCAACTGTGGCAAGATTTGCGATAGGGTCATACTTAGACGGGTAAACTCTCTTCTGGGTCTTTCAGCCCTGGGTGGATTGGTTGGCCGAGGAGCGGCAGAAGGCTTAGCAATCACTACCGCGTTGACAGATTGGCGGCGCTCTGGTTTATCTTGTCTTCTAGGCCCATATACAGCGCTGGCCTCCTTTTTAAAGGGTTTCTTCTCAGCACTTGAAGATGCACCCTTCTGAATTTTACCGGACTTCATTCCAGCCTCTATCCTCTCCCCAGTTAGGATAAGATCAGTGAACCCCGCAGATGAGTTTCCAATAAGATGATTAAAGAATGGCCCAGATAGGGTCTCAAAGAACATATCTACCAGCTCACGGTCAGTCAACGGAGGCTGCACCCTGCCAGCCAGATCCCTCCACTTCTGTGCATACTCCTTAAAACCTTCGCTTGACCCTAGCGACATACCCTGGAGTTGGGTACGTGTAGGAGCAAGGTCGGCATTATATTGATACTGCTTATAAAAAGCAGTAGCCAACTCCTCCCAGTTACGAACTTTGGTCCCATCCAGCTGATAGAACCATTCGAGATGAGTCCCTGAAAGACTCTCCTGAAAGAAATGGATCCACAAGTTCTTGTCCACTGTGTACGGTTGAATCTTCCGTACATAAGATCTGAGGTGTAGCTTGGGACAAGACGCCCCGTCATACTTTGTGAAAGATGGTGCTTTAAACTTGTGAGGAATGATCACACCAGTAGATAAGCCCAAGTCTCCGAAATCCAGCCCATGCACTTGTTGGATCTCCATGGCATTCAGTCTGTCTTCCAACTGCTTGTATCTGTCTTCAGCCGGAGGATATTGTTCCTCATTGAAGTCAGTCTCGTTGTCAAAGACTACCGGACTAGGACCTTTTCCCCCTTGGGGACTGCTCTTGCCTACAGAAGAACCAGCTTCCTCATTCTGCAGAGTATTACCAAACCTCTGGCCCGAGTTGAAAAGAACAATTCTCTTCTTCTTCTTCTCCTTCTTCAGGAGTAAAGCCTTCAGCTCTTCTTGGCCTTGAGCCAAACCCATGATCAGCTCCTGAAATTGCGCGTTCTGCGCCTGAATGGCCTTGATAGACATCTCGGTTGATGATGAGTCAGGGTTCATGATGCTGAAATAAACAGCGAAGAACGGTAAGCAACCTGAAAAGAAGAATACCTGCTATGCACATGATGAATGGAATGCGTATGATTTATGTTTTCAAAGACAATCGGGAATCAACTTTGTAAACAAAAAGGAACACACTTCATTAGATTCAACTTTGAAACTTAAATTGTTCAACAGGTTGCCCTTAGGCGTTACATAAAAGGGAAATACTGAGAAGGGAAATAAAACTGTAAAAGAACATCCAAAGCTCATCATTGATCCCAGGGTCTCCTCTTCTCAGTACGGATGTAGTTATTCAGAACTCGCTCATTCTCTAACTGCTTTGTCAGCTTCTGGATCTTCAATTCCTGCTCGTTGAACTTTTCCCGATACGAATCCCGTTCTTCTCGCAGTTGCGACCAAGACCTCTTTAATGTCTCATAATCAGTAGGTATCTGAGGAGGGAGGACAGTTGGAAGAGCCCCATCTTTGTCAGGATACTCAAGAATGACGGTTCTGACAGCTTCGTATGGCATACCTAACTTCTGAGCACGGATGCGAACCCATTTGCAGTAGGCTTCCATAGGTAGGGAAGTCTTTGGCCCCAACTCTTGTGGATCAACTTTATGAACTCTGTCCCAAGCCTTGATGAATCTACGATGCAGCTCGTCATTATCCACCTGAAACTCAAAACTGATGTGAGGCACCAACATCTCATGAGGCCCTGCTCTTCTGGCCCTTCCAAACTGACGGAGTGCTAGACATGGATTGTAAGAGATTCCTCCTTGAGTACCAATCAAAGGAACATTAGGGTATTCTCCGCAACGATCAATAACAGCTATCTCATCCAAACCTCTAAAAGTCCAAATGATGTCCTTGTCAGTGAGAGACATCAACCTATGAGCCCAACCTCTTCCTTCTTGGTTCTTCAGCACGAACTTAGGGAGGTGCGAAATAAACCACCTCACCAACAAAGGGATACAACACCATAGAGTTCCTCGTCTTTGGGCAGTACGAGCATAAAGTTGTTGCAGGATGTCACCCAAGAGAGTGGGCACAGGGTTCTGAGACATAAAGATCCTTATGGCAATGACGTTGACGAAGTTGTCAGGATTAGGAAACAAGACTAGCCCATAGATTAAGAGAGCCAAGATGTCTTCATATGCCCTAAAGTCCAAGTCATTCCAGAAACTGTTAGCTTTACCAATCAGAAACTTGGCCAAGAAACCCTTAACTCCGCTTCTAGTCACCCAGTTGTCCATTACTTCTTGGTGAGTCAAGGGGAGAGCTGCAGCAACCTCCTCAAGCCTGAGAGTCTTTTCCCAACCAGTGTAGGGAGTCTGATCCAAGATAGGGATACCAAGCAAATCAGAGAACTCTTCTAGGGTAGGGACCAGCTGGAAGTCTTGAAAGGTGAAGCACTGGTACAGAGGGTCATAGAACTGGGTCAGGACACTCATCAAATGTTGATCCCGCTTTGCAGTGACTAAACTGAGAAGAGAACCATGCCTCTGGATGAAGGAAGTGGTGTTTGGAATTCTGCTAACCAATTCTTCAAGTAACTCAGGTGGGTGAACAAAGTTGAACCGGATAGTATTCCTTCGCATATGCATCATGATGTCCTACAAAACAGAGCAAAGGTGAAACCCTCTTGTCTTTGAAATGGTCAGTCCTTATGCAGGATGCATGCAATGCTCATGATGGCATGATGTTATGATAAAGCACACCACAAATATTTACAAAGGCAAACATGATAAGGCACACAAGTCACACAAGACAAGCCCTTAGAGTTTAGGCCAGCATGAGGTCTAGGTATTACCCTCTTTCAGTTTGTTGGTTCATACCTGTCCTATCAAAAGTAACCGGGTTCTTAGAGGATCCCAATATCACTGACTACCCTCAATCGGTCATAACTCCAGCATCGCAATCTTTTCTTGCGGCCAGAACCATCATGAGAGTTTAGCCTCAATGGGTGTAGCATACTGCTACTGTTCTAATGGCCAAGTTGTGTCATTTAAGGTTTTAAGGTCTATTGGTGCTTAATGACTCCTCAGAAGACCCATATTCTCCTCGTTGCAACTGTTTCACCTATGTCGGTCTATGCCGGACAGGTCCCTCACAGCTTATGCTACCTAAACAGGGTATCCCCAGATCCGGGTTAGGATCTATGTAACTCCCAAGACAGTCCCACAATGCTAAAGAAAACAAGTCAAAGCAATTGAAAACACAGTTATGAACTATCCTAAGGTACACCTCACTTTAAAGTTATCCCCAGCAGAGTCGCCAGTTCTGTGATCGGTGGATCTGGAACTGACTGTTTAAAGCTGGTTCGCGAAATGTCGCGGAAGCAAGAGTCGCCACCGTCTTTTATTTTCTCCAAATGGAAAGGACAAAAGCACAGAAAAATTCCTTATTGAGATTGCTATCGGTTCGGGAGGTAGATTTATAGAAAGGGAAGGTGTTAGCACCCTTTCTATCCATGGTTATCCATGGGCTCTTAGATACTTGCTCATTTGTGTTTTCAAAAGTGTTTGCTTTTCAAAGTGTGTGTGGGTTTGAAAAAGTTTCGTTTAAAGATTTCAGATCGACTCTTGTATCAGTCCTCAAGAGTGTTTGAAAAGTTGTTTTTGAAAGCTTTTTTGCAAAGTGTCGGTGTGAAAAGAGTTTTGATTTGTTTTGAATTAGAGCAAGTATCTACGAGTCGTCTACCTACCCTAAGGAATTAATCTGTGTAAATGTCCTTAAGGTAGTGCCATCCCACCATTGAGAGGTAGGTAGCACCGCCGTTGGAGGTGTTCGGGTCAATTCGAGGGTTCGGGACATTGTGGTCACCAGAGCAATAGGAAGACACCTTAGAAGCTACCCCCATGCCATGTTCATGGACATGAGGACTTACTAAAACGTCCTCTACTCGACGACCACGTTTCGAGGGGCAAGGCAACAGTGAGGCGTACCCTAGGAGTGGTGTGTGATTTGTGTGTCATTTTCAGTTATATTCGTCTTGTCATGCATTGAGTGTTCTACGCTTTGATTTTATTTTTGGCCATTCATTCTTTCATGCAAATTATTAGCAGTTAAAAGGTGCGGGAAGATAAAAGTCATACGCTATTACAAAGGCGCGGGTCTACATCGCCAAATTAAACCAAAACCCGATTTGAAATAATAAAATACGGAAAATAAATGTCTAATTAATCTATTACAAGGCTTTGGGGCAATTACATGAAATTTAAAAAAGGAAATAAAAGCAAATGTGCGAAAAGAAATAAAATCGAGAATGCGAGGGCGTTGGACCCTTTTAAAGAAATTAAATCGAAATCATAAATTAATTAAATTAAATAAAAGAAAGAACTTTTTTTTGGAGTTTTTGTATTTATGGAATTAAGGAGAATTAAATTGGAATTAAAAGTTAATTAAAACCCTAGTTCTAAATCGTTTTTAATTTATTAAAAAATGTTTCAGTTGTAACCTAATTTAACCCTAATTAATTAAATGGCATATTTATTTACAAAAATAATTAATAATTAAATATGGTGAAAAAGAAAAAAAAAAGAATAAAAGTATAAAAACCCTAATTTCTACCTTTTTTAGTTTATTCAAAAAAATATTAAAATTAAACCTAAAATTAAACTAATTAGTTATTAGAATTTTATTTACAAAATATTGATTAAAAAAAAACTAAATGAACATATTTTTATTTTTTTATAGTTTCTGATTTTTTTTGCATTTTTATGTTATAAAAAATTAATTTGAAGAATTAAAAGAAAATAATTAAAACAAAATAAAAAAAGAAAAGAATAAAGGAAAGAAATACAAACAAAGGGGGTTTGTTGACCCTTTTGAAGGTTTGTAGAAAGCAATTAGGCCCAACAGATTCAAGGCCTGTTGACTTTTTCCAGCGCGTGTGTGGCATGGTCAACTAATGTGTATGATGGACCTCTCTTCCTGACCTTTAGATTCATCTCCTGGGACATGTGGCGCGCCAAGGTATTGGATGCAAGGTAGACCACTGAAGGACGTGCTACGTAGGAACACATTAAGCAAAATAATATTGAGAAGGGAAGGGACCTGGGAATCGAACCTAGGTCCCAATGCTTGAAGGACAACACACTTCCCACTCAGCCAAATGCATTTCTTTGTTAAACTAATGTAACCTGATCAATATGAGAGAGAATACAAGGGTTAGTGGAACAAATAAAAAAAAGGCGCCAGTTATTTGAATCAGCCAACCACAGTCTAACACGCATTATCTTCTCCACTTGCTTCGTTTTCACCTGAAAAATATGGAATGGATAGCGGGGGTTTTAAACCCCCACTAAATGAAGAACACAAAAATAGCGATTAGGCCCTGGGCTCATATAAATTGGGAGCGAGGTGTGGTTTTAATTCGTATGAAGCTTCTGATTCCAATGGTGTAGGTTAGGACGGCCAATTTTTCCATGGGAAAGAAACCCCAATTTCAAGCTTATGAAAACCTAGAAAACATCCATGGCATCTTTCGCTACAGGCATGATTAGTTCAATTAAAAGGCACCAAAAGCTTCAGCATAATCATGTTAGTGTAAAACAATATTTAAAATGCATTAATATGGCATGAAATTCAAAGTACGATTATGCAAAAATTCAAGGACAGGACGACTTCATTCTACCCGTTCTTTGTGTATGGAGGCTTGAAACGTATTGGGTTATGTTCAGTAAAGCCTCAGCAAGCTTTTGAGATACTTTTCACGCCTTGAAATGCCTTCTAGATGCCAAAACAGTTTTGACTTTTTTTAGAAAAAAGTGAGTTTGGGTTCTTGATTCTGAGCGCAGCTTCTCAGTTTCTTGCATTAGGTTTAGGTTTGTGCTTATATGTGGAATGAATTAGGGTAGAAATCCAAGTCCATAAACCTTTGCAATCAATGTTTCAATATTTGATTTTAATGGTATCTTTTTCAATCTTTTTCATGTGAAGAACATGCCAATCACTGCCAATCACCTTGATTCTTTCCTTATTGAATAGTGCACGAAATCTTGAGTGAATTCTATGCACAAAAAGATTTGAAAAGCATGGATTAGTATTTTTCTTATAATTAATTTTAATTAAATGAATTAAATAGATTGAATATTCAATTAATTAATTAAAAATAGGAAAATAACTCCCCTTTGGGTCAATGGGTCGTGCATAGCTTTTGGGTGATGATTCTTGGAAGAAATTGAGGCCCATTAACAATTTTGAGGCATTTGAAGCAAAGTTGACTTTTCAAAATCCCCAAACATTTCCCAACTTCCACAAGGCATATCTTGCTCAATTTTTAAGCTTTGGTCATGTTCTTAGACATTTTGGAAAGGTCTTGAAGTCCTCTAACCAATCACTTTGGTCCCATGTCATTTTGATTTACCAATCTCAAGTTATGGTCCTTGACTTAAAGTGCCTTTTTGTTGACTTTTGAAAATGACCTATAATGTTGAGATTGATAACTTTTTGTGAGAGAATTTCTTGGACTTGAAGTGTGAAGAGGAGTTGCAGGAAATGTCATTCTCTTCAAAATGAGCTTTGGATGGAATTTTTCTGATAAACCATGTGGAAGTTATGTCCTGGTCAATTTGCAGTTGACTTTTTCAACTGTCCAAATATGGAAACTTTTGCATCTTGAGACTTTTTGAGCCATGCCTTGAAAATCATGATCAAGAATTGATCAAATGATGTTTGTGGCTTCAAAATAAGATGTTGACCAAAAATTTGAACTTTTGACTGTCAAATGACCATTTTACCCCTACAGTTGACTGCTGAGCAATTAGGGTTTTTGACTGTGCAATTTTGTGCTGTGAGTCTTGAAACTTAGCATATGGATGCTTGACCATGTTTGTAGGCATATAGGACTTGTTTGGACCCTTGGAAACTTCAATTTCTCTGCCAGAACCAAAACCCTAATTTTTGACTGTTAGGAGGCCATTGAACTGTGCAACTCTTGAGAGATTGTGAAGCATGCTCTTTGCAAATCTTGAAGGATATGGGAGGGCAAATTTTGGGGTACAACACCAGGCATTACAAATCCTTCAGGTTGCTTCATATACACTTCTTCTTCCAAATCACCATTCAGAAATGCTGTTTTGACATCCATTTGATGAATCATTAGATTATGAATAGCCGCCAAGGCAATCAACAATCTAATAGTAGTGATACGGGCAACTGGAGCATAGGTATCAAAATAATCGATCCCTTCCTTTTGTCTGAAGCCTTGGATTACTAATCTAGCTTTAAACTTGTCAATTGTACCATCGAATTTCATCTTCTTTTTGAAGATCCATTTGCAATCCAATGGTTTGCAACCTGGTGGTAAATCAGACAATACCCAAGTATTATTTTCCATGATAGAACCAATCTCTTCATCAATTGCTTCTTTCCAAAAACCAGAGTCTCGAGATTTCACAGCTTCATCATATGTTCTTGGATCCTCCTCTATACTATAGCAATAATAGTATTGAGTATCAATCTTATCCTTTGATCCCTCAACCAAATATAATCAAAAATCAGATCCATAAGTTCTAGATTTTCTAGCTCTTTTGTTCCTACGAGGTTCAAGTGTCTCACTTGGCACATCATTCGAATGATCATCCCTTAGAGATTCATCTGAATTAGGTATAGAAATCTTTGGTCTAGGTATAGAAGAGAAACAATTCTCATCAAATATGACATCTCTCGATTCTATTATCGTGTTAATATAAATCGAGTCATTAGGCTCTATAACATAAAACCTATAGGCCTTGGAGTGCTCAGCATATCCGACAAAGATGCAAGCTATACCCTTTTCACCCAAAGTTTTCCTTTTTGGGTCCGGGAGTCTAACCACGGCCCTACAACCCCAAACACGTAGAAATGTTAAGTTGGGTCGTTTCTTATACCAAAGTTCATATGGGGTAGTCTTGTTCCTTTTATTAGGAACCCTATTTAACAAATAGCAAGCCGTTAACATAGCTTTTCCCCAAAACCCTTCACTCAGACCAGAGTAGGATAACATGGCGTTCACCATTTCTTTAAGAACTCTATTTTTCCTTTCAGCCACACCATTTTGTTGAGGTGTATAAGGTGCCGCAGTTTCATGAATGATTCCTACGGACTGGAAAAACACAGGATCATAATATTCACCACCTCTATCGGTACGTAATGTTTTAATCAGCATATTCTGTTGCACTTCAACTTCAGTTTTATAGATTTTAAATTTATCTAAGGCTTCATCCTTAGCGTGCAACAAATAAACATAGCAGAATCTAGCCGCACCATCTATGAAAGTGATAAAATATTTTTTATGCCCTAATGATGGAGTAGCATGCAAATCACATAAATCACTATGTATCAACTCAAGAATGATAGATTTCCTTGTTATACTTTTAAAAGGTTTCCTAGTGATCTTTGTTAACATGCAAGTTTTACACTTTTCTACATTTTCATTAAAACTAGGAATTAAATCATCTTTAGACATTTCATGCATTCTTTTATAATGTACATGTCCTAGACGAGCATGCCATAACGAAAAATTGATAACATTCAACGAGGACATAAATACAGAACCAGAATCATTAGGAACTCCATTCAAATTCATCATAAACATACAATTATTATAATATCCAAATCCTACAAACACACCAGACTTTGATAAAATATATTTATCGGATTCACACACTTGCTTGTATCCAAGCTTATTTAATACAGGACCAGAAATTAAATTCTTACGTGATTTAGGAACATACAAAACATTAAACAAAGTAATAGTCTTTCTAGAACTGAATTCTAGCACCACGTTTCCTTTGCCTTCAACGGGAGCAAAGTGATCACCTCCCATGTAGAGGACAAAACCATCTTCCACTGGAACAAGAGTCTTGAACCAGAAACGATCCTTGCAAACATGTGTTGTGGCACCATAATCAATCCACCACGCGGCAGCATCATCCTGCACATAAAATGCTTCAGAATTTAGTGAAACTGAATGTTTAATCAAACTATTCATATCACGAATTGATTTCTGACCTTGGTTTTTGGAGTGGTCCTTAGACCCCTTTCTTGAACCACTTGCATTCGCGTTGTCGTTCTTTTTGCCGAAACGGCAGTCCTTCTTGAAGTGGCCTGTTTTGCCACACTTCTAGCATTCTAGTTTCGGTTTCTTGTTAGCACCGAAACTGCCTTTTTTGTTCTTGAAGGCACGCTTCTTTCCTTTGTTTTTGTTATAATCGTTCTTACCACCCTCTTCGACCATATTAACCAAGGGTCCAACAATTTCTTTTCCCTTTCCTTTGTTATCTTCTTGCGCTCTTAGAGATTCTTCTATGCGCAAATGACTTCCAAGTTGGATCAAAGACAGTTCGTCTTTTCCATGTTTCAGATTGTGTTTGAAATCCTTCTATGAAGGATGCAACTTGTCTATGATGCTTGAGACAGATATTGTTTCATCCATCTTCAATCCGTGTTGTGTGAACTGTCCAAGGATTCGGAGGAGTTCATTGAATTGTTCCATGACAGACCTCGATTCAACCATTTTGTAATTGTTGAAATCGGTTACCAGAAACTTTTTACTGGATGAGTCCTCTGCCATGTACTTGGATTCGAGACAATCCCACAATTCTTTTGCAGATTCCACGTTTTGGTAAATATCAAATAAGGAATCAGACATACCGTTAAGAATATGCCCTCTGCATATGTAGTCGTCGTTCTCCCACTTTGATCTGCGTCTCATTTTTTGACTGAGTCATTCTCCTGAGATTCTGGAATCGGTGTAGACAGGACGTGTACCACCTTCAACATTGTCAACATGAAATGCATCTTCTTCTGCCAACGCCTGAAGTCTTGTCCTTGCCCCTGTTCAATCTTCTTGAACCCGACGAGTTAGATTGGCAAGTTTGCCTTTCGCGACTCGAGGATAAAAGGAGATTGGACACTAGAGTGCCCAAAAAATTTGCACTTGGTGATGTGATGGTAGAGGGAATGGGCTTAAAGATGCCATTTGGTGATGGGCTTAGAGATGCCATCTAGGGATGTGACAGAATCTTGTCGGGGGATGGGCTTAGAGATGCCATCTGGAAGTTGTTGGTAGGAGGATGGGCTTAGAGATGCCATCTGGAAATGTTTATACAACTGTATGTTGTTGATGAGTGAGTGAGTATCAGAAAGGTGTCTATGTTTTGGAACATCTCTGGACTGGGGGATCTGAACAAGAAATAGATCGACATCCCTGTTTGGGAGAATACGTAAACTGTTTTCAGAGGTCTTGAAGTGGAGAAGGAACCGGTGTAGGGTTTCCTGATGATGAGTCCGTGTAAAACTGCATCTGAATGAATCTGGAATAAGTATTAGAATGTCGCCATGTCTGGGTCACATCTGAACTATCTCTGGGTAAATCTGGAATAAGTATCAGAATGTCGCCATGTCTGGGTCACATTTGAACTATTTCTAGAAAGAATCTCGGAAGATGATGATCTTTGTCTGTTGACTGATCTTTCCTGAAAAGGTAAAAAGTTAGTTGTATGCAATGTCATGATGCATGATGCAATGTATGTTATATCAATGTTTATGATATGAATGTGATGAATGCGCATGTAAGCTGATGAGCTGTCTTGCTGAGGAACGGTGGGTCCTGGATAACAAAAATCTTTGACTGTTGTCAGGGGGAAAGTAAATCCTTGACTGCTGTCGGGGATTGAGAATCCTTTGATTTGTTGAAAATGAGAAGTCCTGGGACTGCTGTTGGGGAATCAGGAGGTTGGGTTGTATGCCAATCTATTGGGGATTCCTGTCTTGAGGAGATCTTCACTGGGGAATATCTGAATATCATGTGAGGAACTGAGAATGAGAGTCTTCATTCTGCTTGGGGATTGATAGTTGGAAGTTTTAGCTCCGCTGGGGATTGCAAGAATCTTTTGATTGTTGCAGGTACTGATCTGGGATAAGTATCGGAATGTCGCCAAATATGGGTCACATCTGAACTATCTCTAAAAGGGAATCTGGAATAAGTATCGGAATGTCGCCAAATTTGGGTCACATCTGAACTATCTCTAGAAGGGAATCTGGAATAAGTATCGGAATGTCTCCAAATTTGGGTCACATCTGAACTATCTCTAGAAGGGAATCTGGAATAAGTATCGGAATGTCGCCAAATCTGGGTCACCTCTGAACTATCTCTAGAAGGAAATCTGGAATAAGTTTCGGAATGTCGCCAAATCTGGGTCACATCCGAACTATCTCTAGAAGGAAATCTGGAATAAGTTTTGGAATGTCGCCAAATCTGGGTCATATCTAAACTATCTCTAGAAGGAAATCTGGAATAAGTATCGGAATATCGCCAAATCTGGGTCACATCTGAACTATCTCTAGAAGGAAATCTGGAATAAGTATCGGAATGTCGCCAAATCTGGGTCACATCTGAACTATCTCTAGAAGGAAATCTTGAATAAGTTTCGGAATATCGCCAAATCTGGGTCACATCTGAACTATCTCTAGAAGGAAATCTGATCTTGATTTTGTTAAGGGTCAGAAATTGGGAGTATACCAATCTTCTGAGGTGATGAGAATCTTCATTCTGTTAACGGTCAGAAACTGGGAGTATACCAATCTTCTGAGGTTTTAAGGATGAGAGTCTTCATTCTTAAGAGAAACAGATTTTTAGGAGCTTCAATTGTCCGTTATTCTGTTGGTGGTTGTAACTTCCAGCAGGTGATGAAGGAATTTTGATGACCTTGGTGATTGACATTCGAATGCCCCAAGTGATGATGACGGAGACTTTCCTCAAGTTTACTGAACTCTTTGAGAGATTTGTTGAAATCTTGACTGGACTGCCCCAGGTTAACTGGATTTTGAAAGATCTGTTGAAACCTTGACTGAACTTCCCCAGGTTAACTAAACTTTGAAAGATCTATTGAAACCTTGACTGGACTGCCCCAGGTTAACTGAACTTTGAAAGATCTGTTGAAACCTTGACTGGACTGCCCCAGGTTAACTGAACTTTGAAAGATCTGTTGAAACCTTGATTGGACTGCCCCGGGTTAACTGGATTTTGAACGATCTGTTGAAACCTTGACTGGACTGCCCCATGTTAACTGGATAGTGACATGTCACGCCCCCTTGTTGATAGGAGATTTTTGTAATGGAAGTGTCATCCTTTTTGAAGTGATTTTGCTCACTGAGAGAGTTTTCGTTCCTCCGAACATTCGCTGTATGAATTTCTTCGCTGTTAAACAAATAACCATGTGCAAACAACGATATTCAAATAATGCAAAGTTTATGCTTGTCTCGAAGTTTTGAAAAATGCATTTTTTAGCAGAAAACTTTTTATAAGACAAATTCAACACAAGATTTAGGGCAAAGCCTTACAGGAGTCAGGATACCTTTTGTAACAGTATGCTTTCGAACTAACCCATGCTTCAATTAGGACTTTTGAAGGGTTGTAACGTGGCTTAGTTCATGGTTTTAAGAAACAAAGGATAAAGGCTCAAAGTGTATTTGTACCCACCCGCTCTTCGTGATGTTCTTCAATCCTAAATTCAGTTAATTGTGTGTCGAACTCCATTCGAATTTGGAACGACTTCTTGGGTGATGGTTCACCAATTGAATTTGGAGGGAAGTCATCCTCTCCTTTTTTCTTTTTCAACATTTTTCGTGTTGTTGAGGATTTGTAATGACCTCGTTCTTTTGATTTGTTATCCCTAACTTTTGCCTGACTGTTCATGCTTTCGAGATTACAGTCAGCGGGATGCCCCAGCTTTCTTAAGCCTCCTTTATAGGTTTTGGCTCAGTGGGCTTTTCTCTTTTGAGAGGTAATGACTGCCTATGAGATAAGGAACCATCACTGTCTTTTGATTCCAGAGGAATGCTTTTCTCTTCTTTTTTTTTATGTCGTTCGTTGTATTACGAACTGAGAGTTTGCGACTTCAATGCGCTTTTTTTTAATCAACTGAGAGACTAACATGCCCCAGGTTTAAATCAAAGGTTTCAATTTGTTTAGAATAGAAAACTCCTACTTCTTTGGCTCGAAGGGGTTGACTATGGATTATCTTCCTTATAACTCCAGTGTTTGGGAATTGAAAGAAATGCATGTACATCATCAACAAGGTCTGTTCAAAAGCATATTGTACGAGAATATGGTATTGTTTCGTCATCCTCCCTCTAAAGGCTTGCATCTTTTTATCAAGAGTTAAATATCATAAAGAAAGCATAAGAGTAGTGAAAACGAATGGATGAATTCAAGACAAACATATGCAATGCATTAATGAAACAGAGTTTGACATTAAAAGATAATTGTTTGAACAACAAAAGAAATTACAACTTTGAAAATTCAAATGAAACAAAGACATTCTCAATGATTTGGCATAGGAGCAGCGATCATGCTAGAGTCTCCGGAGGGTCAAACTCGATCTCCTTGGCATCGATCATGTCTTGGATCTTGTTCTTCAGAGGCCAACAGTTGTTTGTGTCATGTCCCAGACTGTCAGAGTGGTATGCACACTTTTCATTGGGATGATAGGTAGGAGCAGAAGTATTCGGGTTCTAGAGGGGAGCCCTCAATGTAATCAGATTCATCTTCAACAAGTGTTGCAGTGCTTGAGGCAGCGGCATGTTAATGTTGGTGAACTGCCTCTTAGGTGCGACCTCCTTATGCCGATGCCCCTGTCTTTGTTGAGCAGGCGTAGGATTAGAGATCAAGATTGCTCCTACGTGTTGGTCATGACGACCCTTTTGACTGTTCCCAGCATTGGACTCTTTCTTTCCGTTGTAGGGAATTATCTGAGTATCCGAGGGTGTAGCTCCTTGGATCTTTCCACTTTTGATGCCAGCTTCGACCCTTTCGCCGGTCAGTATTAGCTCGGTGAACCCAACTGAGGAGCTTCCAATTAAGTGATTGAAGAAAGGCCCTGTCAAAGTTCCCATGAAGATGTCAATCAACTCTCTGTCAGTTAAAGGGGGTTGCACCCTACCAGCCAGATCTCTCCACTTTTGAGCGTATCCTTTGAAGCTCTCGTCAGAACCCATGGTCATGTTCTGCAATTGCACACGAGTTGGTGCAAGATCAGCATTGTATTGATACTGTTTGTAAAAATCCATAGCTAAATCTTCTCAGGTGTGGATGCGAGAACTCTCCAATTGATAGAACCACTCGAGTTGAGCCCCGACCAGGCTTTCTTGGAAGAAATGGATCCAAAGCTTTGGATCAGTTGTGTATGGTTGAATCTTGCGACATAAGACTTTAGATGCATCTTAGGGCAAGAGACTCCATCATACAGGGCGAAGGTAGGGACTTTGAACTTTGGCGGAATGACCAATCCAGGAACCAAACCCATGTCTCTTAAATCCAAGCCAGGTATTTGTTGAACCTCCATAGCATTGAGGCGATCCTCCAACTATTTGTACTTGTCATCAGGGAGAGGATATTGTTCCTCGGAATAGTCAGCTTCAACAATCTCCAAATTATGGTCTTCTTCAAGACTGGCCCCTATGCTGGGTGGAGTAGAAAGATCCAGGGTTTTAGGTCTTCTTTTCAGGATGCCTGTTGCCTTCTTGGACTTCTTCTTCTTGTCTTTGAGAAGGAGAGCCTTCAGATCCTCTTTCCATTTACCCATAGCCAGAAGCATTTGTTGGAATTGAGCATTTTGAGCTTGGAGATCTTTCACCGTTTGTTCCATATCCATCTTACTGAAATAAACAGTAAGAAGATAAGGGGACCTGTATGGGAGAAACCTGTTATGCAATGATATGTATGGTATATGTATGCAATGTTTTCAAGGATCTCTTGGGGTAGATACAAGAGAATGTTAGAGGTTGAACTTTGATCTTTGATTGGAGAACTTTGCACCGGCGGATGTCTTTCCACGAGAATCAAGCTCACCATGTCAAGTGGGTCATAGCCCCTGATTCAAGTTGTTGCACTTGATCTTTGATGGCATCTGTTTAGAGGAGAAAACCTCTTGCCTCTTGGTAGACGTCTGGTTCAACGTGACCCTGCATCAAAAGACCCTAGATATCCTTGAAAAGGTTATTGAAAAATGCTATGGTATGATGTCATGATGTTATGTACATGTATGCAGAAGCAAGTAAGTGTATATACAGGTAATCATATTCACACAAAGCAAACAAGTCCTTAGGTTTAGGCTTGCATGGGGTTTGTAGGTAAATACCCTCTTGAAGTTAGTTGGATCATCCTGTCCTAAAATAGAATCCGGGTTCTAAGGAGCTCAATATCATTGAATTATTTTCTGTGTTCATTATTTTGGTTTAGCCACTTAACTGGCGACCAAAATATTCCAAGAAAACAACCCTCAATGAGTGTAGTATCGAGTATCTACCAACTTCAGACTACACCAAAGTCGGTCATCTCACTACCCCTAAAAAGGCTAAGATGGTCAATTAAGGTTCTAAGAGTTCGTTAGTGCTTCATGACATCACTCAGCGGCCCCGTACTCTCCTTGATTGAACTCAAGGGTTACCGGTACTCACAAATATGTCACACTAACATAGCTTACTGCTTCAACCATGTCGGTATACCCCGCACAGTTCCCTCACAGTTTTATTGCTATTTACCTAAGAAGGTGCCCCAAATCCGGGTGTAGGATTTACAACAAACCCAAACAAGGACACAAAAAGTAAAGCAATCAAAGCAATCAAAGCAAGTATGTAAAGGTGATCTAAACCCTAAGGTAACCCTACTTTTAAATTTATCCCCAGCAGAGTCGCCGGTTCTGTGATACAATGGGAGAACTGACTTGAGGTTTTGCGTTTGTATTCGCACTTGTTCAGTTTAGCAAGAGTCGCCATCGACTTTTTATTCTATCCTAAAGGAAAGGTTAAAAAGCACAGGAAAAACCTTTGAGATGTTTTCGTGGGTTCGGGGGGTAGATTATAGAAAGGGAAGGTATTAGCACCCTTTCTATCCATGGTTATCCATGGGCTCTTAGTTACTCGTTTTTAGATCACTTGCCTTGATTTTCAATTACTTGAAATGGTGCTTTGTGTGTGGTTTTGAAAATGTTTTGAAAAAGATGCCTTGTCTAGGCAACCCTTGTAACAATTCTTTACTCAAATGTTTTACAAAAGGTGTTTGTCTTTTTGAAGAGATGTTTCAATGTTTTTGAAAGTTGCTTTGAAAGTGTGTTGTGGAGTGTGTTTTGAAAGTAGGCAAGTGTGTTTTGCAAGTTTGATCAAGTAACTAAGAGTTGTCTACCCCTAAATTTACTCAAAGATTTTTCTCATGTTTTAACCCTTTTAACAATATCGTTCCACCATTGTATTTGGTGGACAATCTTGTGTTAGGATGTTAACGGGACGGGAACGGGTCATCGTTTGGACCATGAATGCAATGGTGCCAAGTGTCTTTGGCATTTTTCCTTTAAGGGACTATGATCATTTTGTTTAGGCAACTTCGAAAGCGTCATCGAGGGACTATGATCATTTGATTTGTTTTTGTTTTGCCAAAGAAACTCAACATGCAAGCATGGCCCATTTTGGAAGGCAACAAGCGGGATTACCCTAGGGGTGCAAGTGTGATTGGTGTATTGATTATCATGCATTTATCTTGTGTTAGGTTATCTAGCGGTTGGTTTTGAATCTTCGCATACAAACCCTAACTACTATACAGTATATAGAAAGCGATAAATTGCGGGAATTTAAAGTCTAAGCTATTACAAATAAGTATCCGGGAGTGGGGGTACAAATATTTACAAATGGGGATGAGACTTATCAGGATAGTAGTGTCCAAATAATACTTACAACCAAATCGAATCGCATTCTCAATGTAACATGTATCAATGTATAAGAATAAAAGCAATGTATCAAAAGTATTTATGAAAGTGTATGTGTTTATTTACAAGTGATGCAAGATGTTAACTTAATGCAAAATTAAGTAAGTATTTATTCTTTTTGTGCTTTTTGTTAATGTATAAACAAATGTTTTAGTGAAAAGAAAAGAAAAATGTTTTAAGTTAAAGAAAATTATTATTTGTATTTTAGTTTCTATACAAAAGTTTATTAAACAAAAAATTCTAAAAAAGAAAATTATTTAATTTAGAAAAATCCTATTTTTTAAATGTGATAAAAAGTATTAATAAACATTCTTCATGAAAGGTTAATATATTATTTAACAACAAAAGGAATTAAGTTATGAAAATTAAAAAAGTGTTGATGTTTTAAAAAAGTATAAAAGGTTATATGGGCCTAAAAGGGGGTGTTTGGCCCAAGAAAACAAAATAAAAACAAAAAATGAGAAGAGAAACAGGGGGGGTGTGCCAATTCTGAAATGGGCCTTAGGCGTGTAATGGGACAGGCCCAAATGCGTTTTGATAGTTTTGTTTGTTAGGGTTCTCATTTTGTGTTTCAGAACAAAGGGTTTACGCAGGCTAGAGCGGCGCCGTCCCCTTCATCGTCTTCGTCTTTCTCGCTCAAACCAGCCACTGATGTCCCCTTCCGTCTCAGCTGACAGAACGCCATCTCCACTTCTTCCTCCTCAAGATCATTCAGGCCACGATGAAAAAAGGTAGCCTTGTTTCTGTCTTAACGTATTTTTAGGGTTTTCTGATTTCCATTCTTGCATGTTTTATTTGTTCTGATTCTTTGATTATTATTATTTCTTGTGAGGCGTGAAAAGAAAAAGGAAGAGGAGATTATACCTTTGGAGGCTTTTGGAGACGGAGGAGGAGAAGTGGGCTGGAGGCGTGTCTCAGGCGGCCAGGCGGAGGGAGTATGATGATGTGCTTGCTGGAAATCTGGTACTTTGTATCTCGCTTTAGGTTTTATGATGATAGTTTTCTGAAAACCCCATAACAGTTGCTTCTTTTCCTCTTTTGAATGCTTGTCCCTGGATGTTTACCTCTGTGGTTTGCTTCTGATTGCTTATACTTCTGGCTTTTTACTCGATGATGAACTCAGTTCTAAGAGTTTTGTTGGTTTGAATGCTTCAGTGTTTGATCCTGTTTCTGAGTATTGTTGTTGGACCCTGTGATGAGCCTAGCTCTGAGGGTTATTGTTGCTTCAGTTGTTGTTGATATGTTGGCTTTTTGACAGGTTTGGTTTTTAGGAAGCTTTGGTTGTAGTTTATAACTTATGCAGGTTAAGGCTTCATGTTTGATGCAGGTTTTTTTATATTGAGTTTTGACAGGCTCCAGACTTTATGTTATGTTACAGTTTGAAAAAACTTGTATCTTTGAAACAGGTTAGGCTTGAAGCTCGTTTTGGAGGCAGGCTGTTTGTTGTTTTTGTTATGTGGTTCTGCCTTGTGGTATCTTGTTTTTGTGATATTCTTCCTCCTTTATATTGTGTTCTGATAACTTTGTTATATATCTATTCAGCTTGCCTCAACAAACTGTAAGCCTCCTCCTCTTTTCTCTCTCTTTCTCTCTCCACAGATAAAAAGCATATTATATTGCTTAAACCTGTACTTGCTCTGAAAAAGTCTTGGCCTTGAAAATGATGTAAATTTGAATATGTTGCTTGCATTGTTTCTTTCCTCTGCATACTTCCTGCTTTTCTGTCTTGCTTTTGCTAGCTTGTAGGCAGCTTTGACAGTTCTTGGTTGACATCTCTTTTGGACAGTTCTGCACTTGGTTGGCCATTTTGACTTAGTTTGGTTATGTGCAGTTCAGTTTGCCTTTGTGCATTGTTTGTTCAGTTTGAACTTTGTAGCTTGTTTTGGCATATTCACTTGGCTGTTCAGTTTGCCTCTTTGGTTGACAATTTGGAATTATGTAGCATTCTATATTTCCATGTAGCTTTGTGCATTTAATTGCTTGCAAACATTTTCTATCCCTCTTTGTGAACCAAGAGTTTTCTTGTGATTTGCAGAGAGGGCGAACAAATGATTCCGGCCAATCACTTTTAATGATAAGCTTTAAATATCTGTCTGCTTTTGATTTCATCTGTGTTGACTTCTCTTTTTTTTTTTTTTTGCATATGAAAGTTAATTGAGCAATGGGGAGCATCAGTAGAAGATGAAGACTTAGGAAACTTTAGGATAGCTTTATTTTATTTCCAATTATTTGTAATAACATTATTTGTAAATACAGTAAATGTATTCAAATAACATTTGTACTAATAATTAAAAATAAATAAAGGCTCTTTTGTCAATTAATCACATTTAAATTCTTCTTCAATTGTTTATTTAATTATTTATATTTCTTGAATTATAATAACTGGAAAATATCCAATAATTTTAACTTAGAAATGATAAATAATCAATAAACGTCCAGCGTTCCGAATAATCAAAAGTATTGCACAGTCAATCACAATGAATGCCCATATGTCCTTTCCTTTTACTGATTAGACCAATACTTCAAACTCTCAATCAACAGCCTCAGCCCATGTCCCAGAGTAAATTGAAAAGAACTATAGAATTAATTCTTTCTGAGAATGTGCGCACAAACCCTAGTTCTTGATTTATTGTCAAAGAAGCGCCTGCCTGATCAAACCCTGAGCCAAACTCAACCAAACCCTAATAATCTGCTTGAACTGTTCCAGAGTCCATGAAAACCCTAATCTGGATAGACTGATAAGAAAAAGTCTGCTTGACTGATTCTTGAGCCAATCTGAAAAGTCAGGAAAAGCCCAAAGCTGTTATTTCTTGTGAAAAAGAGAGGGCAAAATTTGGGGTACAACAGGTGTAGACAGGACGTGTACCACCTTCAACGTTGTCAACATGAAATGCATCTTCTTCTGCCAACGCCTGAAGTCTTGTCCTTGAAACTTGTCCAATTTTCCGAAGTTTGTAGTCATCTCCTTGATGGTGCTTCCTCCAGCCATGATTATCAGAAACTACTTTGTTCGTTTGTTAGAAATTTGGGTATGATAATCCTGGATAACTTCAAAGAATCGTGTTCATACACTCTCCGAACAAAGTATTTCGACCCTATTCTTGCATGGGTTCACGAAATCTTTGTGGGGATAATTCTCGAAGAACAATCTGTTTCTGGAAAAAGAAAACTGATTACAAATGTAGAGAGAAAGTATTGTTATTTTTTTTCTTTGAAACCGAGGCCAAATGTCTCCTTATATAGGAGATCAATAACTGAAACCGAAAAGACACACCTGTTCGAAAACGGTTATGTCGGTTGGGGAAAAGGATCCGCCCCTTGGACCCCAACGGGGCGCTGCCCTGCACCCCGCCAGGGGCTTCGCCCCTTGGAACCCCAACGGGGCGCTGCCCCGTACCCCGCCAAGGGCTTCGCCCCTTGGAACCCCGTTTCAATTATTCATATTCAATTATACATTGGCTCGACGAGCATGCACTCCGCACTTCCCTAACTCGTTTCCAAGCTTAACGCATAATTGCATCGGTCTTTAGTAAATCACATTACTACTAAAATACATTGGTGATACTAAAATCACCAATAGAATCCAAACACTTATCCCCTTAGAATCTGAAACATCCCCATACCTTGTTACCCTTCGAATCCAGTAGGAAGAACCTCACACTTGTTCTTCTCTTTCGGATCCAGTATCAAAGACATAACCCCTGGTTCCTCCCTTCGAATCCAGAAGCATTCAAGGAAACCATTTAAAGGCCCAGCACACGTTCCAGCCTCAAGCAAGGTAAGTCATTCTTAACCTTGAACCTTTCATTTCTAGCATAACATGTAAATAAGCTTCCTTTTCATTTCAAATATATACGTAGTGTTTGTTACCTTTTCGTTTCCACCCTTTAGTTTGTTTTTATTGCTTCTCCTTTTGGTTTGGTTCTTTGGTTGGTTACAGATGCTTTAAGAACTAACCTGGCCCTGAGGTAATGATAGCATGGCCTTAGGCCATGTTGCTATTTAATATCTCAAACGAAATAAACAGGAAACTGGAATATGAAACGAAGCCTCAGGCTTCCTCACTGACTCCAGGCCCAATCGAAGAAGGCAACAAGGCATAAAGGCCCAGCCAGAGGCACACTTGCACTAAGTCCAGGCTCAGACGAAAGGCACTCCCATGCTGGTGCCAGCCTCCAATCGAAGTACATGACCTGACTGGTGCCAAAGCCCAATCGAAGGCCATGACCTCACTGGTGCGAACTCCCAATCGAAGGAAGCCTAGAAATGAAGATTGAAGGCTGCTCCTGCCCAGATCGAAGAAGCACATTTTCCTTTCTTTTATTTTGTTTTTGCCTTTACATTTTCTTGCCTTTCAATATGGTTATAATAGTGTAGTATTTATTTCTTGCATTTTTATTGCTTTTGTACAAATGCTAGTAACTAGGTGTGTATGGCAAGATAAAACCAACAAGTAGACAACCTAAAAATCAAAGACAAATGCATGCAATAAAACACAATTTGCACACATGCACCCTTAAGGTAATCTCACTTGTTGCCTCGGAAAATAGTCATGTCCCTCGAGCATGGGAGTTTTAGCAAAGACCCTCGATAAAAGATAGTAGTCCCTCGATGACCCTCGATGTTGCCTTAGGTAAACGATCTAGTCCCTAAAACGACATTGCTAAAACATCCCATATGTTGCCTTCTATGACTATACAAACGTCCCAATGCCCGTCCCTTCACATCCAACGATGGGGCTTCTTACCAAATCAATGGTAAGATAGCCACATCTAAAGGAAGAGGAAAAGCACATCTAAGACCTTCCGAGTAGGTGGGTTCGCTCTTAGTTACTCGCTTGCTCACAACAAAAACATTTTTACCCACACTCTCATCTTTGAACTATTTTCAAAACAAACACTTTGTAGGCGTTCTCATAGAAACGAGAACCGTTACGAAGTTCCATTTTCAAAATACTTTCAAAAACACAAACACACTTTTGAACTATTTTTCAAAACAAACACTTTGTTGGCGTTCTTATAGAAACAAGAACCATTACGGAGTTCCATTTTCAAAAATACTTTCAAAACACACACCACAAGCACATTCAAACAAAAGCAAGTGATCTAAGCAAGTAACTAAGAGCCCATGGATAACCATGGATGAAAAGGGTGCTAGCACCTTCCCTTTTCATAATCTACCCCCCAAACCCAAGAAACATCTCTAAAGGTCTTTCCTGTGCTTTTTCACCTTTCCTTTTGGATAAAAGAAAAGTCGGTGGCGACTCTTTCTAAACCGAACATTTGCGAACACAAACGCAATCCCAAGTCAGTTCTCCCACCGTATCACTGAACTGGCGACTCTGATGGG
Organism: Vicia faba; assembly: GCA_948472305.1. Lineage (NCBI taxonomy): Eukaryota > Viridiplantae > Streptophyta > Magnoliopsida > Fabales > Fabaceae > Vicia > Vicia faba. The sequence continues at coordinate 436,146,887 of OX451736.1, read as the reverse complement.
GATTATTTCTAAAAGTGGGGTTACCTTAGGGTTTTAGATCACATTTACATGCTTACTTTGATTGCTTTGATTGCTTTACTTTTTTGTTTGGGTTTGTTGTAAATCCTACACCCGGATTTGGGGGCACCTTTTTAGGTAAGTAGCAATAAACTGTGAGGGAACTGTGCGGGGTATACCGACATGGTTGAAGCAGTAGCTACGTTAGTGTGACATATTTGTGGGTACCGGTAGTTGTGATCGGTGGATCTGGAACTGACTGTTTAACGCTGGTTCGCGAAATGTCGCGGAAGCAAGAGTCGCCACCGTCTTTTATTTTCTCCAACATGGACAGGACAAAAGCACAGAAAAATTCCTTAAAGAGATTGCTCTCGGTTCGGGAGGTAGATTATAGAAAGGGAAGGTGTTAGCACCCTTTCTATCCATGGTTATCCATGGGCTCTTAGATACTTGCTCATTGTGTTTTCAAAAATGGTTTGTTTGCTTTTCAATGTGGGTTTTAAAAAGTTTCTTTGAAAATTCCAGTTCGACTCTTGTATTGGTCCTCAAGAGTGTTTGAAAAATTTGCTTTCGAAAGCTTTTTGAAAAGGTGTCGGTGTGAAAAGTATTTTTGATTTGTTTTGAAATTAGAGCAAGTATCTACGAGAACCTACCTACCCTAAGGAATTCGTCTGTGTAAATGCCCTTTGAAGTAGTGCCATCCCACCATTGAGAGGTAGGTAGCACCACCGTTGGAGGTGTTCGGGTCAATTCGAGGTTCGGGACATGGTGATCACCAGAGCAATAGGAAGACACCTTAGAAGCTACCCTCATGCCAGGTTCCCGGATCATGAGGACTTACTAAGACATCCTCTACTCGACGATCACCTTTCGAGGCAAGGCAACAGTGAGGCGTACCCTAGGGGTGGTGTGTGATTTGTGTGTCATGTTCAGTTATTTTGTCTTATTCATGTCAAGGTGATCTATGCGTTTGTTTTTATTTTATCATTCATTCTTGCATGCATTTATTAACAGTTAAAAAGATGCGGAAATTAAAAGTTCCTAAACTATTACAAAGGCGCGGGTCCACATCGCCAAATTTAATCCAGGACCCGATTTGACAGAAAATAAAGAAGTGCAAGAAATTAAATTTACACGGCTTTGGGAGAATTACATAAATATTTAAAAGAAATAAAATAAAATGCGCGAAACAAATCAATAATTGAAGGCGAGGGCGTTGGACCCTTTTTAATGAAATTAAATTATTATTAAATTAATTAAATTAAAAGAAAAGGAAATTGTTTTTTTGAGATTTTTTGCATTTATGGTTTTAATGAGAAAGATTAATTGAAATTAAAATATTAACCCTAATTCTAATTTTTTTTATTTATTAAGAAAAACATGTTAAAATTAAACCTAAAATTAATCTAATTATTTACATGCAATTTTGATTTATAAAAATAAATAATTAATTATTAGTGAAATTTATTTACAAAAAATATTAATTAAATAAATATATTTTGATTTTTATGACTTTTCTGTTTTTTACTATTTTTTATATTTTATGAAAATAAGTTAAATTAAAGGAATTAATTAAAAAAAAGAAATAATTGAAATAAATAAAATAAGGAAAAGAAAGAAAATATAATACCTTGGGGGGTTTCTGTCCCCTTTTTGGAGGTGAATTGGAGTGGTTTGGCCATTTGTGTTCTGGCCTCATCATGCATAAGTTGTTCTACTTTGGCCATTTGGCTTTTGGCTTTTGGCCATTTGCGTTTTGGCCTCAACGTTCCTTAATCTTCTCAGGATGTCTGTCTCGCCATGTATTGGGGTCATGTGTAAAATGTTCTGTTTTGGCCATTTGGCTTTTGGCCTCAACGTTCCTTAATGAACCTGCATGGGATCCTGTCTAAATCTGCAGTGTTGAACCTCATGAACACATTAAATAAAATCATAAAAATTCAAATAAAACCAACATATGAAGAAATTTAATGTTTATGCACAATATGGCATGTATGAATGATTATACCCTTTTGATCATGGAGATCAAATCAATCTTACCCTTACTGGAAGATTAGTGACCTGAATGCTTTTATGCCTTACTGGAAAATTAGGATCATGGAGATCAAGCCAGCCTTATCCTTACTGAAGAAGTAGTGAGGTATTGGTTTATAACTGTGATGGCTTGTTTGTAGTGAGAGAGAGATTTGTAATAAGGATTTCAAGGTTTTAGGGTTCTTGAAAGAGTTTGATATTCTGACAGTGTTGTGGCAAGATCTTTTTTCTCTCTTTTTCTCCTCTTTGGTTTGTGTGAAAAGAAGGTGATTATATAATGGAAATTAGGGTAAAGCAAATGGGCTTTGAATGTGCAATTGGGCCTCCAATATTTACTTGAATTCGTCACTTTCCAGGCTAAATCGCAGGGACTTAAGTGCATTTTTTGAAGTTGAAATGTGAAAACAAAATGTAGCCGACATCGAGAACTAACTCCTGTCCGAAAATCGACTCAATCGGATAAACGGTGAATTAGTTATGAATTTTTGAAGTTTCAGCTTAGACAAACTTATTTTGGACTTCAGTGTCGACTCTGACACGTTCTTCAATAAAAAACTGGTATTGATCGGTGCATAATTTGGTCTCGACTTTTGAAGCAAAGTTGTAGATCTATGAGTCAGTAACCTTGTGTAAAAATATGAGTCCAATCCGATAAAAATTGACCGAGTTATGAATTTTCGAAGTTTCGGCTCAGATGAAATAATATTCAGCATTCAGGATTTTCAGCGTGTCACGCACTCTAAGCAAAAAACGAAGACCTTTTGAATACCGTTTTAACTCAATACCTTCTGTGAAAATGTAGCTAACTCAATTTGTGAAATTTTGGCACCGGAACCAGCTCGATACGATGAAAATCGACCAAGTTATGATTTTTTGAACATGACGCAAATAAACTTCTGTCACAAATTTCTGCACGAAAATACTTGATAAATCCACATTTTTGAAGACCTTCTGATCGAAATTGGCTTCCAGCCGTGAGAGATGAAAACGTAGACAATGTCAAGACGGAATTTTGGCCACCGGAACGGGTTCAAAACGAGCCACGATCTTCAAGTTATGAATTTTTTAGCGCGTAAAAACTGCACTTTCAGCACACTTTTTCACCATATTTCTTCAAGAAAACTCACACATTCGGATACCTTCTTTAAAGAATTGACTCTTGAGCCGAACCTGAATTTGAGAATATGTTATCAGAGATATCTTGGCGAAAGAACACCTGAATATAACGCGCCGGGTTGGACTTGTGAATTTTCTTGAAATGTTTTGAGAAATATGGGAGGGCAAATTTTGGGGTACAACAGTTGCCCCTGTTCAATCTTCTTAGACCTGAGGATGTAGATTGGCTGGCGTGCCTTTCGTAATCTGAAGGTGGAAGATGATTGAACACTAGAGTGCCCAGAAATTTGCACTCACATAGTAGCAGTGTGATGGGGAATGGGCTTACAGATGCCATTTGGAGATTGATGGATAGGATGATGGGCTTATAGATGCCATGCTAAGAGATGAGGGAAGGTGGATGTTGATCGCGTAAGAGATTCCTTAGCGAGAACCTGCATACCTGCAAAAGAAAAAAGAGTACCTGACACGTTGCAAGAACTGGTTTTCAGATGCTTGGCATAGATATGTCCTGACTGGTTACAGGAGCTGAGTCTGGAGCTTCAAACGGCGATGAATGAACCAGGGATGGTTACTACCTTAGTATGAATGGTAAGAGAACCTTGGGCGACTTTAACTTCAACAACGCTCGTTGAGAAAAAATCTTAGCGGGAATTACCATCTTTGCAGTATCGGGCAAAGAACCATAGGTAATTACAATCTGAAAGGGAATTGTCACCTCACTCACCGTCGGAGAGGGGACCATAGGAGATTATCACCTCACTCACCGTCGGAGAGGGAAACATCTGAAAAGGAATTACCACCTCACTCAGCGTCGGAGAGGGAACCATAAGATATTATCACCTCACTCACCGTCGGAGAGGGAAACATCTGAAAAGGAATTACCACCTCACTCACCGTCGGAGAGGGAACCATAAGAGATTATCACCTCACTCACCGTCGGAGAGGGAAACATCTGAAAAGGACTTACCACCTCACTCACCGTCGGAGAGGGAACCATAGGAGTCTATCACCTCACTCACCGTCGGAGATGGAAACATCTGAAAAGGACTTACCACCTCACTCACCGTCGGAGAGGGAACCATAGGAGACTATCACCTCACTCACCGTCAGAGAGGGAAACATCTGAAAAGGACTTACCACCTCACTCACCGTCGGAGAGGGAACCATAGGAGACTATCACCTCACTCACCGTCGGAGAGGGAACCATCTGAAAAGGAATTATCGCCTCACTCACCGTCGGAGAGGGAACCATAGGAGATTATCACCTCACTCACCGTCGGAGAGGGAACCATCTGAAAAGGACTTACCACCTCACTCACCGTCGGAGAGGGAACCATAGGAGACTATCACCTCACTCACCGTCGGAGAGGGAACCATCTGAAAAGGAATTATCGCCTCACTCACCGTCGGAGAGGGAACCATATGAGATTATCACCTCACTCACCGTCGGAGAGGGAACCATCTGAAAAGGAATTATCGCCTCACTCACCGTCGGAGAGGGAACCATAGGAGATTATCACCTCACTCACCGTCGGAGAGGGAACCATCTGAAAAGGAATTATAACAATGGAAATCTCATGCACCGTTGGAGAGAGAACCATTGGAAATTATCACCTGGGATAACTTCTACTGAGTCTTCATCAGAAAAATCTGTTAGGAGTCGATTTAGCTGGACTAGAGAAGGCCTTGAAATATGATTGAGAATTTCAACTGCATCTTTCCTGAAAGGTAAAGGTCAGTCATATGCAATGCATGATATGGACCAAGCAATGATGCTCTCAACATGTATGATATGATGCGCCCATGCATGCTATAATGATGTATATGATGTTTTATGAATGTATGTTTTCGTCTAGGAAAATAAATCCTTGACGGGTGCCGGGAAGTCATATCTTGGGCTGATGTTGAAGAATAGATTTTGCTTCTGCTGGGGACGATAACTGCAAGAGTACCGGTAGGAGAAGATGACTCCGTTGCGGAATAAACTTGGCAAATGGAAGATTCTGCGGGGAGAAAAGATACTCTAGCGACCATGCTGGGAAGCAATACTCTGTGGGAAGAGGAATGCCTTGCTGAGTGTTGATAATAATTTGCTGGGGATACCCTTGTTGTTGGAAGTGTTGATGGACTTCGCTGGGGTAAGAAGACTTCGTCGAGGACGCTCTTTCCGTGGCTTTTGGCTGAGGATAACCCAGTTATATCCTATTAAGGAAATAACTCTTTAAATAAAGCCGGACGACGCGTTCGTGCTCTGCGAGGGGATAAGCTTCCAGAATCTACTGGGGATAAGCTTAACTGCTTGGGGGAGATGAATTCCATCTTCCTGGGGAACTGGATTGGACTCTCCTGGGGAAGTTTTGATATGCTGGGGAAGTGATTCCTTTTAATGTTGATATGCTGCCGGGGAACAATCTTTAGACCAAGACTGCCGGGGATGCTTGTCAAGGATATGTATATTGCTGCTGGGGCATGTTGAGATCTGCTGGAGGATACTCAACTTCCTTGAGGTTTGATAATAGCTTGGAGAAGAATATACTGACTACTGACTCTCTGGGGGAATTGAGATATGTTGGTTACGTTCTTCAGTCAAACTTACCTTGGTACCTTGGAGGACGGAAATAATCAGATTGCTTAAACCACCCGTTATTGCCCCTGTTTCTATGGGGGAGGCACATGTGGGATGCTGGTAATTGTTGAGGGTCAAACCTTCTTCTGGTAGGCAAGTGACGAGATGACAGGACATAGTCGTACGCTTTGATCCCTAACTTTTGCCTGGACTGCCCTTTCGGGTTTTCAGTCCACCGGGATACCCATTTTTGCCCAAGCCGCCTTTTCAGGTTTTCGACTTGCCGGGTGTACAGATTTTTCATTTTCATCCCTTATTTTTGCCCGAACCCTTTTGGTTCGCCGGGAAGCCCTGATTTTTGCCTAGGTATGTCAACCTAGCGGGTCTTTGATTTTGCGTAGTATTTTTCCGACTATGTCCGTGCTTTCAGAATGTAGGGAGTTGCCCCTGTTAGAAGTGTTTTGTCATGCCACCAGAAGGTGCTTGATCAGGTCAGATTCGTCGTTGGAATGCCCCAAGTGACTCAGGTGGAGATTTGCCCCAGGCTATTTGGCCTTTTGAGAGATTCTCCGAATCTTGACTGAATTGCCCCAGATAATAGACAATAGTCATGCCATGCCCCTTGATTGGAAGCGCTTTTGTTCACTAGGTATTCATCGTGCGAAGTTCCCTGCTGTTCAAACAAAAAGTCATATGCAAACAAAGTTATGTTAAAAATGCAAAGCTTATGTCTTGAGGATTTTGAAAATGCATTTTTCATAAAACATGTGAATGTTTGTAAAACATGATGTCAACTCTGCATTTACCGTAGCCTTAAGGAGTCAGGATACCTTCGTAACAGTATGCTTTCGAACTAACCCATGCTTCAGCTAGGACTTTTGAGGGTTATAACGTGGCCTGGTTCACGGTTTAAGAAACAAAGGATAAAGGCTCAAATTATTTATACCCACCCGCTCTTCGTGATGTTCTCCAAACCTAAACTCAGCTGATCGTGCGTTAGACCTTGTTTGAGTCTTTGTCCTGATGTTCCAATGATGGTTCGGATATTGATGATTTATTTTGAATGGGCAGTCATTTCTTTTTTTTTGTTGAGGGTTTGTAGGACCTCTTTCTTTTTGCTTTCGTTATCCCTATTTTTTTGCCTGAACTGTTTCTTTTTGGAATTACAGTCAGCGGGATGCCCCAGTTTCATAAGTCCCTTTTTATAGGTTTTGACTTCTTGGGCTTTTCGTTTATGATTTTTTTTGATAATGACTGCCTGTCCTTTTGACTGTTCTGAACCATCACTGTCTTTCTTTTTTCGTAAGGATCTCTTTGGTGCCATTCGTTATGCACTTGGATCAACTGAGAGACTACCCTGCCCCAGGTTATGATTAAGGGTTTTGAATTGCGAAAGGAAAAACTCCTACTTCTTTGGCTCAGATGGGTTGACGAGGGATTATCTTCCTTATAACTCCAGTGTTTAGGAATTGAAACAATGCCTGTACCTCATCAGCGGGGTCCGTTCAAAAGCATACTGTAAGGATCGTGGTATCATTTTTGTCATCCTCCCTCAAGAGGCTTAGAATTATTAAGCGAGAGTTGACATCAGAAAAAAAATATGAAAATAATTTGCATTTAGTGAATACGAATATATTGCTTCAAAACAGACATATGCGATGCATTAATGAAATAACGATGTTTAACGTGAGTAAATGTTTGAACAAAAGAGAATTGCAACTTGAACATTCGAATGAACAAAAATTTCTCAATCCTAGCCATGTTTTGGCAAGGGAGCAGTGATCACGTGGGGAGTCTTGGATACTTTAAACTGAATCTCTCCAGCGTCGATCATGTCTTGGATCTTATTTTTCAAGCTCCAACAATCATCTGTAGTATGCCCCGGGCTGTCAGAGTGATAAGCGCAGCGGGCGTTGGGGTTATACTTCGGTGACGTTGTGTTTTGGTTCTTTGGAGCTTCTTTTAGAGTTACCAGCTTGGTCTCCAGCAACTGCGGCAATATCTGGGATAAGGTCATGCTGAGCCGAGTGAACTGCCTTCTCTCGCTCTTTTGTTGGTTGTGATGTTGAGTCTGTGACACTGGAGCCATTTGAGGAGCTCTCCCCTTACCTCCTTGTCTCAAAGGTGGTTGAACGATGACTGGCTTTTTGCCCTTAGACTTTTGCCCCAGTTGGTTACCCTGAAGCAGTTGGTTGACGAGAAACCAGAGCTCATCTTGTCTTTGAGCTAACTTTTGAATGGCAGTCACCTGCCCCAGCATCTGGACCTTCAATGCATCCACCTCCGCTAGTAGGTGTTTCAGCCTTTCATCCTCAGCACTGTTCCTGACAAAGGTCTCCATGAGAAGTGCCCTTAGCTCTTCCTGCCCCTTGGATAGATTCAGAAGGGTTTTCCCGAACCTGGTCTCTTGAGCAAGAAAGTCCTGGTTGTCTTGTTGGGAAGCCATGGCTGAAATAAACAGCGGGAAAGGTAAGTGACCTGCAACAAGGGTACCTGTTATGCAATGATGTGTATGATATGTATGTAATGTTTTCAAGGACCTCGCGGGATAAACAAGGAAATTTGTTAGAATTTGGGTCCATTAGCTTGATTGAAGAAACTTCATGTTGCTGAGAGTCCTTCTTCAAGGGTCAAAGGCTCACCATATCCAGTGGGTCATAGCCTCTGACTTTAGTCATCATGTCTGGTTTTGAAATCTTCAAACAACCTTGGTTAGGGGAACCTTCTTCAAAAGTCAGAGCTCACCATATCAAGTGGGTCATAGCCCCTGACAACCTTGGCTAGAGGAAAATAAATCCTCTTTGCCCCTTGCTGGGATAGTTGATTCATCATGACCTGCATCACAAGCCCTTGGGATCCTTGAAGCGGGTTAGGATGTATGCAATGATATGATGTCATGATGCATGGGGTAATATGAATAAACCCTGTTATGAGCCCTTATTAAGGACTATAAACAGAAACCTGCAAGAAACTCAAGTAAGACCTGTCATGAGTCCCAATTAAGGACTATAAACAAACCCTGCAAGGACTTGGTAAACCTTGTTATGAGTCCTGGTTAAGGGCTATGGACAAAACCTGCAAAAACTTGGCAAACCCTGCTATGAGTCCCAATTAAGGACTATAAGCAAACCCTGCAAGTAGTTCCTGTGTTAGATAACAAGCATGCAAATAGTTAAGTACGAAGGCACACAAGTCACACAAGAGAAGCCCTTAGAGTTTAGGTCAGCCTGGGGTCTAGGTACTACCCTCTTTCAATTTGTTGGTTCATACCTGTCCTATCAAAGTAACCGGGTTCTTAGAGGATCCCAATATCATTGACTACCCTCAATCGGTCATAACTCCAGCATCGCAATCTTTTCTTGCGGCCAGAACCATCACGAGAGTTTAGCCTCAATGGGCGTAGCATACTGCCACAATTCTAAAGGCCAAGTTGTGTCAATTAAGGTTCTAAGGTTGTTGGTGCTTAATGACTCCTTAGAAGACCCATATTCTCCTCGTTGCGACACAAGGGATATCGGTACAGACCAAGGTGCCACACCAACGTAGCCACTGCTTCACCTGTGTCGGTCTATGCCGGACAGGTCCCTCACAGCTTATGCTACCTAAACAGGGTATCCCCAGATCCGGGTTAGGATCTATGTAACTCCGATGCAACCCACAATAGTAAATCAAGCAAATCAATACAATTGAAAACACAATTATGAACTAACCCTAAGGTACACCTCACTTTAAGTTTAAGTCCCCAGCAGAGTCGCCAGTTCTGTGATCGGTGGATCTGGAACTGACTGTTTAACGCTGGTTCGCGAAATGTCGCGGAAGCAAGAGTCGCCACCGTCTTTTATTTTCTCCAACATGGACAGGACAAAAGCACAGAAAAATTCCTTAAAGAGATTGCTCTCGGTTCGGGAGGTAGATTATAGAAAGGGAAGGTGTTAGCACCCTTTCTATCCATGGTTATCCATGGGCTCTTAGATACTTGCTCATTGTGTTTTCAAAAATGGTTTGTTTGCTTTTCAATGTGGGTTTTAAAAAGTTTCTTTGAAAATTCCAGTTCGACTCTTGTATCGGTCCTCAAGAGTGTTTGAAAAATTTGCTTTCGAAAGCTTTTTGAAAAGGTGTCGGTGTGAAAAGTATTTTTGATTTGTTTTGAAATTAGAGCAAGTATCTACGAGAACCTACCTACCCTAAGGAATTCGTCTGTGTAAATGCCCTTTGAAGTAGTGCCATCCCACCATTGAGAGGTAGGTAGCACCACCGTTGGAGGTGTTCGGGTCAATTCGAGGTTCGGGACATGGTGATCACCAGAGCAATAGGAAGACACCTTAGAAGCTACCCTCATGCCAGGTTTCCGGATCATGAGGACTTACTAAGACATCCTCTACTCGACGATCACCTTTCGAGGCAAGGCAACAGTGAGGCGTACCCTAGGGGTGGTGTGTGATTTGTGTGTCATGTTCAGTTATTTTGTCTTATTCATGTCAAGGTGATCTATGCGTTTGTTTTTATTTTATCATTCATTCTTGCATGCATTTATTAACAGTTAAAAAGATGCGGAAATTAAAAGTTCCTAAACTATTACAAAGGCGCGGGTCCACATCGCCAAATTTAATCCAGGACCCGATTTGACAGAAAATAAAGAAGTGCAAGAAATTAAATTTACACGGCTTTGGGAGAATTACATAAATATTTAAAAGAAATAAAATAAAATGCGCGAAACAAATCAATAATTGAAGGCGAGGGCGTTGGACCCTTTTTAATGAAATTAAATTATTATTAAATTAATTAAATTAAAAGAAAAGGAAATTGTTTTTTTGAGATTTTTTGCATTTATGGTTTTAATGAGAAAGATTAATTGAAATTAAAATATTAACCCTAATTCTAATTTTTTTTATTTATTAAGAAAAACATGTTAAAATTAAACCTAAAATTAATCTAATTATTTACATGCAATTTTGATTTATAAAAATAAATAATTAATTATTAGTGAAATTTATTTACAAAAAATATTAATTAAATAAATATATTTTGATTTTTATGACTTTTCTGTTTTTTACTATTTTTTATATTTTATGAAAATAAGTTAAATTAAAGGAATTAATTAAAAAAAAGAAATAATTGAAATAAATAAAATAAGGAAAAGAAAGAAAATATAATACCTTGGGGGGTTTCTGTCCCCTTTTTGGAGGTGAATTGGAGTGGTTTGGCCATTTGTGTTCTGGCCTCATCATGCATAAGTTGTTCTACTTTGGCCATTTGGCTTTTGGCTTTTGGCCATTTGCGTTTTGGCCTCAACGTTCCTTAATCTTCTCAGGATGTCTGTCTCGCCATGTATTGGGGTCATGTGTAAAATGTTCTGTTTTGGCCATTTGGCTTTTGGCTTTTGGCCTCAACGTTCCTTAATGAACCTGCATGGGATCCTGTCTAAATCTGCAGTGTTGAACCTCATGAACACATTAAATAAAATCATAAAAATTCAAATAAAACCAACATATGAAGAAATTTAATGTTTATGCACAATATGGCATGTATGAATGATTATACCCTTTTGATCATGGAGATCAAATCAATCTTACCCTTACTGGAAGATTAGTGACCTGAATGCTTTTATGCCTTACTGGAAAATTAGGATCATGGAGATCAAGCCAGCCTTATCCTTACTGAAGAAGTAGTGAGGTATTGGTTTATAACTGTGATGGCTTGTTTGTAGTGAGAGAGAGATTTGTAATAAGGATTTCAAGGTTTTAGGGTTCTTGAAAGAGTTTGATATTCTGACAGTGTTGTGGCAAGGTCTTTTTTCTCTCTTTTTCTCCTCTTTGGTTTGTGTGAAAAGAAGGTGATTATATAATGGAAATTAGGGTAAAGCAAATGGGCTTTGAATGTGCAATTGGGCCTCCAATATTTACTTGAATTCGTCACTTTCCAGGCTAAATCGCAGGGACTTAAGTGCATTTTTTGAAGTTGAAATGTGAAAACAAAATGTAGCCGACATCGAGAACTAACTCCTGTCCGAAAATCGACTCAATCGGATAAACGGTGAATTAGTTATGAATTTTTGAAGTTTCAGCTCAGACAAACTTATTTTGGACTTCAGTGTCGACTCTGACACGTTCTTCAATAAAAAACTGGTATTGATCGGTGCATAATTTGGTCTCTACTTTTGAAGCAAAGTTGTAGATCTATGAATCAGTAACCTTGTGTAAAAATATGAGTCCAATCCGATAAAAATTGACCGAGTTATGAATTTTCGAAGTTTCGGCTCAGATGAAATAATATTCAGCATTCAGGATTTTCAGCGTGTCACGCACTCTGAGCAAAAAACGAAGGCCTTTTGAATACCGTTTGAACTCAATACCTTCTGTGAAAATGTAGCTAACTCAATTTGTGAAATTTTGGCACCGGAACCAGCTCGATACGATGAAAATCGACCAAGTTATGATTTTTTGAACATGACGTAAATAAACTTCTGTCACAAATTTCTGCACGAAAATACTTGATAAATCCACATTTTTGAAGACCTTCTGATCGAAATTGGCTTCCAGCCGTGAGAGATGAAAATGTAGACAATGTCAAGACGGAATTTTGGCTACCGGAACGGGTTCAAAACGAGCCACGATCTTCAAGTTATGAATTTTTTAGCGCGTAAAAACTACACTTTCAGCACACTTTTTCACCATATTTCTTCAAGAAAACTCACACATTCGGATACCTTCTTTAAAGAATTGACTCTTGAGCCGAACCTGAATTTGAGAATATGTTATCAGAGATATCTTGGCGAAAGAACACCTGAATATAACGCGCCGGGTTGGACTTGTGAATTTTCTTGAAATGTTTTGAGAAATATGGGAGGGCAAATTTTGGGGTACAACAGTAGCGTTTGAGTTAATCAAAGAGATTACGGGGCCGCTGAGTGATGTCATGAAGCACTAACAAACTCTTAGAACCTTACTTGACCATCTTGGCCTTTTTTAGGGGTAGTGAGATGACCGACTTTGGTGCAGTCCGAAGATGGTAGATACTCGATACTACACTCATTGAGGATTGTTTTCTTGGGATATTTTGGTTGCCCGTTAAGTGGCTAAACCAAAACAATGAACATAGAAAATAATCCAATGATATTGAGCTCCTTAGAACCCGGTTACTATTTATAGGACAAGTTTTGAGCCAACTAAACTCAAGAGGGTACTTACCTACAAACCCCATGCAAGCGTAAACCTAAGGACTTGTTTGCTCTGTGTGAATATGACTGTTTGTATATAAACTTGCTTACTTTTGCATACATGTACATAACATCATAACATCATACCATAACATTTTCAATAACCATTTCAAGGATCCCGAGGGTCTTTTGGTGCAGGGTCACGTTGAACCAGACATCTACCAAAGGGTAAGAGGGTTCCCCTCTAAACGAACGTCGTTGGAGATCAAGTACAACAACATGAATCGGGGGCTATAACCCACTTGACATGGTGAGCTTGATTCTCGTGGAAAGACATCCACCGATACAAAGTTCTCCAATCAAAGATGTTGATCAAAATTCGACCTCTAACATTTTCTTGTGTTTACCCCGCGAGATCCTTGAAAACATTGCATACATATATCATACATATCATTGCATAACAGGTCTTCCAGTATAGGTCTCTCATGTTCTCGTTGTTTATTTCAGCAATGGCTCTCCAACAAGACAACCAAGATCTTCATACTCAAGAGGCTCAGTTCATGGAAATCTTCCTAAACCTATCCAAGGGGAAGGAAGAGTTGAGAACACTCCTCATGGGGAATTTGGTCAAGAAAAGTCCTGAAGACAATAAGGACGAACGGCTGGAACAACTGCAAACTGAGTTCAGTGCCATGAAAACTCAGATGCTGGGGCAGATGGCTCTTATCCAAGGCTTAGCTCGGGAACAAGAAGAGCTGAGAACCATTATCAACCAGCTTCATCAAGACAGATACAACCACATGAAGCAAACAGTCAAGGACGGGGACCGAATCATTAATCAGCCTCCAAGAAGACAAGGGTTTAGTTTGGTGAAGATGGACCTCTCCAAGTTGCTACCACCTCACGGGTCCAATAACAACCTTGCCATAAACAATGGGTTGATCAGAGTAAGCCGGATACACCCAAGAGGTAGTTTACCAAGCTCAACATGCCACTGTCTCAAGCTTTACAACACCTGTTGAGATTGAATCTGGTGACGTTAAGGGACCCTCCTCAGAATCCCCACATAGCCTCCCCAAGGTACAATCATGATGCCAGGTGTGCATACCATTCCAATAGCCCGGGGCATGATACTAACATCTGTTAGGCGTTGAGCAACAAAATTCAAGACCTGATTGATGAAGGAGCATTGGAACTCACACAAGACGGTCAGATTGAATTCTTTTGCCATCCCCCCAAGGCTCTTCATTTGAAGTGACAAGTACTGAGATGAGAAGACTTTTTGTTCATTAGAATTTTCAATTTGTAATTTTATTTTGATTGTTCAAACATTTATTCATGTCAAACTTTGTTACTTTATCAATGCATTGCATATGTCTGTTTTGAATCAATCCATTCGTATTCACTATATTCAAATTGCTTTCATTTTTGTGATGATCAACTCTCGATTAAAAAAATTCTAAGCCTTTAGAGGGAGGATGACGAAAATGATACCAAAATCTCTACAGTATGCTTTTGAACAGACCCCGCTGATGATGTACAGGCATTGTTTCAAATCCTAAACAGCGGAGTTATAAGGAAGATAATCCCTAGTCAACCCCTTTGAGCCAAAGAAGTTGGAGTTTTTCTTTTCACAAATTAAAACCCTTAATTATAACCTGGGGCAGGGTAGTTTTCTCAGTTGATCCAGGTGCACAATGAATGGCATCAAAGAAGTCCTTCCGAAACAAAAGACGGTGTTGGTTCCGTATAATCGAAAGGACAGACAGTCATTATCTCTCAAAATAAAAGCCTAATAAAGTCAAAACCTGTGAAGGAGACTTAAAAAAAACTGGCGCATCCCGCTGACTGTAATCACAAAAAGAAACAGTTCAGGCAAAAGACAGGGATAATAAAAATCAAAAGGGAAGAGATCCTGCAAACTCTCAACAAAATGACTGCCTGTTAAAAATAAACTGTCAGTATCCGAACCATCACAGGTATATTAGAGCAAAGACTCAAACAAGATCAAACGCACGATTAGCTGAGTTTAGGATCGAAGAACATCACGAAGAGCGGGTGGGTACGAATAAATTTTGAGCCTTTATCCTTTGTTTCTTAAACCGCGAACCAGGCCATGTTATAACCCTTAAAAGTCCTAGCTGAAGCATGTGTTAGTTCGAAAGCATACTGTTACAAAGGTATCCTGACTCCTGTAGGGCTTGCTATAACTCCTGAGTTGACGTCATATTTTACAAAATTTTCCTATCTTATTGAAAAAATGCATTTTCAAAAACTTCAAGACAGACATAAGCTTTGCATTCTTAAAATAATATTGTTTGCATATAACTATTTGTTCAACAGCAGAGAAATTCGTACGACGAATATCTAGTGAACAAAAAACCTTCTCAATAAAAAGGATCACCTCAAGTGAAAAAACACTTCCAATCAAGGGGCACGGCATGATCATTGTCCATCATCTGGGGCAGTCAAGTCAAGATTTAAGGAATTTCTCAAAATGCCAAATAGCCAGGGGCAAATCTTCATCTGAACCAATTGGGGCATTGGACATGAATTCCAGCAACGAATCTTGCATGATCAAACATCTTCTGGTAGTATGGCAACACGACACTACAAACAGTGACAACTCCTTACACCCTGAGAGCATGGGTATAGTCAGAAAATACTACACATAATCAAAGACCCGCTAGGTTGACTGGCCTAGGAAAAAATAAGGATTCCTGGCAAACCAAAAGGGTTCAGGCAAAAATAAGGGATGAAAATAAAAAAACTTGTACACCCAGCAAGTCGAAAACCTGAAAAGGCGGCTTGGGCAAGAAAGGGTATCCCGGTGGACTGAAAATCCGAAAGGGCGGTCCAGGCAAAAATTAGGGATCAAAGCGTACGACTATGTCTCGTCATCTCGTCACTGGCCTACCAAAAGAAGACTTGTCATTTTAACCGAAAGATACCAAGCGCCTCATAGGTGGGGATAATACTCGGTCCATAGGGCCTCCGCAGGCACCTTCTCTCGAAGAAACAGGGGCAATAAGAATTGTCCGAATTGTGCAGTTGCTCTGTCCACCAGGTACGACAGTAAGTTCAGCTGAAGAATATGGCTAAGATACCTTCACTCCCCGTAGAGTAAGACAGTAATGGTAACTCTCCCCACTGAGACTCGCAACCATGAACGAATCAGTCATACTCTCACCCAAGCAGAGTTAGTCTACCATTAGCCCCGAAAAGGTTTGGTATCCCCAGAAGATCTTAAATATTCCCCAGCGGAGTATAAAGATATTCCCCAGCAAGTATAAGAGCATCTCCGACAGTCTCAATATTCTTCAACAGAGTATAAGAATGTTCCCCAGCGGAATACAAGATACCCCCAGTGGAGTCATTTCCCCAGCGCAGTCTAAAAAAGCTTCCCCGCCAGGGTTGAGTCATCTTACCCAGTAGACTCTGGAAGCTTATCCCCTGCGAAGCACAAATAAGTCTCCTCAGCCAAATTCAGAGGTTATCCTCACAAGAGTCTAACTGGGTTATCCTCAGCAAATTGCAACTGAAAGGTCATCCCCAGCGAACTTCTTTCTATCCCCAGCGGAGTCCATCATTAAAATCCCCAACAGAGCTTATCAACGGAATCCCCAACGGAGTTTATCATTAAAATCCTCAGCAGAACATCTCTTCCACACAGAGTAATTCCCCGCAGAGTAATCTCTTCATCAGCTTATTCCCCAACGGAGTTCTCTTCTCTTGCAGGCTTCTTCTCACAATCATCTTCGTTCATCATCCCCAGCGGAAACGAAGAACTCAACTCTATTCTCCAACGGTTCCGGGATTTATTTTCCTCAGCTGAAACATCACGTTTCCATACATCATGATACATACATGTACGCATCATACCACACAATCTCATTTATGTTGAGAACATCATTGCTTGATTCATCTCATGCATTGCATGTGACTGACCTTTACCTTTCAGGAAAATGCAGTTAAGTTCTCAGCTTAGTCGAAGATCTGACCAGTTCTAAAACCTCAATTGAATTATCCTCGGTTGAATTTCAGATAAGGTTCCCAATCTCGACAGTTTCTCTACGTCATAGTGTGGACAAGTACTATAACCTCAACGGTATACTCCATTGAGCACGATTCAGTTCCTAGATCTTGATGTTTTCCTCCGTCATAGCGTGGACGAGTGTTATAACCTCAACGGTATACTCCATTGAGCACGAGACAGTTCCTAGATCTTGATGTTTTCCTTCGTCATAGTATGGACGAGTGCTATAACCTCAACGGTATACTTCATTGAGCACGAGACAGTTCCTAGATCTTGATGAAGATGTTTCCCTGCGTCATAGTGTGGACGAGTACTATAACCTCAACGGTATACTCCCGGTGAGCACGAGTCAGTTCCTAGATCTTGATGTTTTCCTCCATCATAGTGCGGACGAGTTCTATAACCTCAACGGTATACTCCCGGTGAGCACGAGACAGTTCCTAGATCTTGATGAAGATGTTTCCCTACGTCATAGTGTGGACAAGTTCTATAACCTCAACGGTATACTCCCGGTGAGCACGAGACAGTTCCTAGATCTTGATGAAGATGTTTCCCTACGTCATAGTATGGACAAGTTCTATAACCTCAACGGTATACTCCATTGAGCACAAGACAGTTCCTTAATCTTGGTGAAGATTTCCCCCCAGTTTGAATTATGGACAGGTTCTTAATACTCAGCCGAGGCATTCTCTCAGTTGAAGTACAGGCAAATTCCTAAATCTCAACAAAAGTTAGACTTCCCCAGCAGAATCTTCTACAAACAACAAGTATGCAAGTTCTCGCTAAGGAATCTCTTATGCGATCGACACTCCTGCAGGTGGCATCTATAAGGCCATCCTCCTACCAACAATCTCCAAATGGCATCTGTAAGCCCATTCCCGACATCACAATGCTGATACTACACCATGCGAGTGCAAATTTTTGGGCACTCTAGTGTTCAATTATCTTCCACCTTCGGATCACGAAAGGCTCGAAAGCCAATCTATATCCTCAGGTTTAAGAAAATTGAACAGGGGCAACTGTTGTACCCCAAAATTTTCCCTCTCATTCTTCAAGGCCTTTCTCACAAGGATTCTCAAAGTTCAAGCTTGAACAAGTGCGTTGGGATTTTCTAGTACCAAAATTAAAAGGAAACTGTCAAAAAGGGAGAAAACAGATAAAAATATTATTTTGACAAAAATTGGAGAAATACAAGTGTTCTTCGTTTCATCTCTTTCGATTGGCCTTTTGGCCTCTTTCGACACAAGCTTGACTTGTATCCTTCGATTGGCCTTTTGGCTTCTTTCGACACAAGCTTGGCTTGCGTCCTTCGACTGGGCATGGGCCGCTGGAACATTTTGGTTTAGATTCACAAAGGAAAAAGCCTCTTGTAATCTATTTCATTTCCAAGGCAAAAGGTTCTCTTTTAACATCCTTCGATTGGGAACTTTGGATCCTTCGATGTAGGCTTGGTTGCATCCTTTGATTGGGCGTTGGACTCCTTTTGGGCAAGTTCATTTCTTGTTTCATTGGGACATTGGACTTCGTTTGAATGGTGTATTCTCTTAAGTACAAATATTTCACTTGGCCATATAGCCTCTTTCCTGCGTGCTAGCCAAGATTTACAAGGCAAAAACCCTCTTGATGATGTCCTTCGATCCAGGAGGAAAAAGCCTCTCTTTTGCCCTCTTTCGATCACACATCCTGCCCTTGCACGCCTTTTTCGTTTGGGGGAGTGACTTCTCCAACGTTGCAAGCTTCGATTGAGCCTTCCATCCATGGCACACATCCTTCGCTTGGGGGTGTGAATCCTTGGGCACAAGTGTTTTGTCATTCTTTCGTTTGGCCATATGGCCCCTTTGTAGGTAAATTTGAGTGGGAAGGATTTCCTGTTAGAAATGGCCTGTTCCAAGCATACAAACTCTTCACTATGTCATTGCCTCAGGCGAAGAAAGCATCTTGGTGGTGCATTCGAAGAGTTTTGTCAGGCATGTTTGGATGTCCCTATTCGAAGGACATATATTACTGATCCATCCCAAGAGAATTAATTTGGCCCATTCGGAGGATTGTCTAGGGAAGTCATTCGAACGTCACTTTGATTGAAAAAAGGAGATGGTTACTAAAAGTCTGGTCGAAAGGTGAGTCTAGGGAGTCAAGACAAAAGGACGAGAGGCCAAAGGCATTTGTCGACCAAGTCACATGTGCTGCCAGGCTCGGGCTTGATTCACTGGCCATAAAACTCCAAAACTGCTGCACAGCAGTCCTGCACTGTCGCCCAATTCCTTGCACCAAAATGGAAATAAAGCACTGTCCCTCAAAGGCTACAAAGAGCAGTTTACTCAAATTGTTCAAATTATTTTGTTTTCCCTCCAAAAGCTTCAGCCAACTTTGCCTATAAATAAGAGGCTCCAACACATGTTTAGGGGGACCTTTTGGCCAGGCGAACGAATCTTCAAAAAATTCTCAAAAACACCATAAAGCTCTCAAACACTTAAACACTCATCGAAAACATACCCAGAATCCAAACACTTATCCCCTTAGAATCTGAAACATCCCCATACCTTGTTACCCTTCGAATCCAGTAGGAAGAACCTCATACTTGTTCTTCTCTTTCGGATCCAGTATCAAAGACATAACCCATGGTTCCTCCCTTCGAATCCAGAAGCATTCAAGGAAACCATTTAAAGGCCCAGCACACGTTCCAGCCTCAAGCAAGGTAAGTCATTCTTAACCTCGAACCTTTCATTTCTAGCATAACATGTAAATAAGCTTCCTTTTCATTTCAAATATATATGTAGTGTTTGTTACCTTTTCGTTTCCACCCTTTAGTTTGTTTTTATTGCTTCTCCTTTTGGTTTGGTTCTTTGGTTGGTTACAGATGCTTTAAGAACTAACCTGGACCTGAGGTAATGATAGCATGGCCTTAGGCCATGTTGCTATTTAATATCTCAAACGAAATAAACAGGAAACATGAATATGAAACGAAGCCTCAGGCTTCCTCACTGACTCCAGGCCCAACCGAAGAAGGCAACAAGGCATAAAGGTCCAGCCAGAGGCACACTTGCACTAAGTCCAGGCTCAGACGAAAGGCACTCCCATTCTAGTGCCAGCCACCAATCAAAGTACATGACCTGACTGGTGCCAAAGCCCAATCGAAGGCCATGACCTCACTGGTGCGAACTCCCAATCGAAGGAAGCCTATAAATGAAGATCGAAGGCTGCTCCTGCCTAAATCGAAGGAGCTCATTTTCCTTTCTTTTATTTTGTTTTTGCCTTTACATTTTCCTGCCTTTCAATATGGTTGTAATAGTGTAGTATTTATTTCTTGCATTTTTATTGCTTTTGTACAAATGCTAGTAACTAGGTGTGTATGGCAAGATAAAACCAACAAGTAGACAACCTAAAAATCAAATACAAATGCATGCAATAAAACACACTTTGCATACATGCACCCTTAGGGTAATCTCACTTGTTGCCTCGGAAAATAGTCATGTCCCTCGAGCATGGGAGTTTTAGCAAAGACCCTCGATAAAAGATCATAGTCCCTCGATGACCCTCGATGTTGCCTTCGGTAAATGATCTAGTCCCTAAAACAACATTGCTAAAACATCCCATATGTTTCCTTCTATGACTATACAAACCTCCCAATGCCCGTCCCTTCACATCCAACGATGGGGCTTCTTACCAAATCAATGGTAAGATAGCCACATCTAAAGGAGGAGGAAAAGTACATCTAAGACCTTCCGAGTAGGTAGGTTCGCTCTTAGTTACTCGCTTGCTCACAACAAAAACATTTTTACCCACACTCTCATCTTTGAACTATTTTCGAAACAAACACTTTGTAGGCGTTCTTATAGAAACGAGAACCGTTACGAAGTTCCATTTTCAAAAATACAAACACACTTTTGAACTATTTTTCGAAACAAACACTTTGTTGGCGTTCTTATAGAAACAAGAACCATTACGAAGTTCCATTTTCAAAAATACTTTCAAAACACACACCACAAGAACATTCAAACAAAAGCAAGTGATCTAAGCAAGTAACTAAGAGCCCATGGATAACCATGGATGAAAAGGGTGCTAGCACCTTCCCTTTTCATAATCTACCCCCCGAACCCAAGAAACATCTCTAAAGGTCTTTCCCGTGCTTTTTCACCTTTCCTTTTGGATAAAAGAAAAGTCGA
Organism: Vicia faba; assembly: GCA_948472305.1. NCBI lineage: Eukaryota > Viridiplantae > Streptophyta > Magnoliopsida > Fabales > Fabaceae > Vicia > Vicia faba. Next base: position 436,125,816 of record OX451736.1, on the reverse strand, counting down.
TGGCGACTCTTGCTAAACCGAACATTTGCGAACACAAACGCAATCCCAAGTCAGTTCTCCCACCATATCACATGCCTCATGCCTAGCTCCTTGTTCAATTTGTTGCTGCTGCATTTGTTGCATGATTTGCATCATTGCAGTTTGCTGAGCCTGGATATCCGTGACCTGTTGGGATTAGCGGGTAAGCTGGGCATTCATGTCTGTCATCCTTTGGGTTTGGTCCATCATTGCCTCATAAAGATCTTCAATAGTCGGGTTACGAGGCCTTCTTCTGCGCCTAGTAGAAGTGCTTGGCATATCCTGTTGAGGTGCAGTTTGGTGTTGTGCATCCATTTCTTCTTCTACCTCATCAACAGGTCGAGAAGCTTGGTCGGGTTTTGGGGCGTTTAAATCATAAATCCATTGTGATCGGTGGATCTGGAACTGACTGTTTAACGCTGGTTCGCGAAAATGTCGCGGAAGCAAGAGTCGCCACCGTCTTTTATTTTCTCCAAATGGAAAGGACAAAAGCACAGAAAAATTCCTTGAGAGATTGCTCTCGGTTCGGGAGGTAGGTTATAGAAAGGGAAGGTGTTAGCACCCTTTCTATCCATGGTTATCCATGGGCTCTTAGATACTTGCTCATTTGTGTTTTCAAAATTGTTTGTTTGCTTTTCAACTGTGTGTGGGTTTTAAAAAGTTTCTTTGAAAATTCCAGATCGACTCATACGTCAGAGTGTTTGAAAAGTTTGTTTTGAAAGCTTTTGAAAATGTGTTGGTGTGAAAAGTCCTTTTGAGTTTGTTCTGAGATTAGAGCAAGTATCCTTGAGAACCTACCTACCCTAAGGAATTCGTCTGTGTAAATGTCCTTTAAAGTAGTGCCATCCCACCATTGAGAGGTAGGTAGCACCACCGTTGGAGGTGTTCGGGTCAATTCGAGTTTAGGGACATGGTGATCACCAGAGCAATGGGAAGACACCTTAGAAGCTACCCTCATGCCGGGTTCCCGGATCATGAGGACTTACCAAGACGTCCTCTACTCGACGATCACCTTTCGAAAGGCAACAGTGAGGCGTACCCTAGGGGTGGTGTGTGCGAATTGTGTGTCATGTTTCAGTTATTTGTCTTGTCATGTTTGTCGTGTTCTACGTTTGATTTTAATTTGTCCATTCATTCTTGCATGCATATTTAACAGTTATAAGTTGCGGGAAAATAAATCTACAACTATTACAAATGGCGCGGGTCCACATCGCCAAAATTAAACCGGACCCGATTTAGCGGAAAATAAATAAAGCGAAAAATATAGTGCGAAAAGTAAAGTTACATGGCTTTGGGAGATTTACATAATTATAATGAACGACATAAAGTAAATGTGCGCAATTAAATTAAAACAATGGGCGTTGGACCCTTTTGCAAAAATAATTAAATTAATGAATAAAAATAAAAAATTAAAAATTAAATGTTTTGGTATTTTTGTGTTTTTTAAGATTTAAAAGAAAAAGGAGTTAATTGAAATTAAATTAAGAAGCAAACCCTAATTCTAATATTTTTATTTATTATGAAAGAATTAAATCAAGATCTAAATTAAACCCTAATTTTATTCATGTACATTTAATTATAAAAATAAAATAATAAATAATAATATTGTGAGAAAAAAAAAGGGAAAGATTAAAAATTATCACTTAACCTAATTCTACATTTTTTGATTTTTTATTACAAGGAATTAAAGTTAGAAACCTAATTAAACTAAATAATTTACATATTAATTTGTGAAAATAATTATAATATAAAAATTATATTTTTGGCCTTTTCTGAATTTTATGATGTTTTTGTGTTTTGATTAAAAATTAAATAAACAATACTTAAAATAAAACATAACAATTAAAATAACAATTAAAAAGATAAGAAAAGTAATTGAAATTGGCAAACCAGGGTGGGGTGTAGTCCCAAAATTGGAGGTATAGGCCTGGACTTTTGGCCCATTAAGCATGCCATTGTTTGACTTTTTGGCTTGTGTATCATGCGCTGACTGATGTTCATTGCACTCCTGGAATCCATGCCTTTGATTTGGTTGTCTGGGACACGTGTACGGCTTGATGGTGAGAGAACATGATGTACCTGGATGTTAGTACAACATAGGATTTTGTTTTGAAAAATAACATGGAATTTTTGCCAGACCTGGGACTTGAACCCAGGTCTTTGAGGTTATCAATGTATGTCCCTGCCACTGAACCAAGCGCGTTCATGTTAATATACTATAGCAAATAAATAATAAAAAATGAAATTGGTTAATGGCCACTAAACAGCACAAAAGCGCGCGCTGATTTGAATTAACGTATCACGTTCTAACACGTCTTCGTCTCCTCCATATGCCTGAAACTGAAAAACATAAGGCAACGGTTTAGCAAGCGTGGCCTAAGGCCGTATACCAAGAAATAGCGAATAGACCCTCGACGCTCATAAATTGAGCGCGAGGGTAGGAATCTCTTCGTCTCCATGCTCTGAGCACATCCATGGTATTGAGAACGTCCAATTTTGCTATATTTGGAAACCCCTAATTCCAAAGCTAAAAAACCCTAATGCTTGTTAATGGCGAAATCGCGTGGATGGCATGAAAACTCAATCAAATATGATGGTTAGTTCACAAACTTCGTCAGGAACATAAATATATAATTAAAATGCCATGATCATGCTTTAAAACCAAAATACGATTAGGAATTTTTTTGGATGCAGTTCACACTCAATGTACCGATTCTTCGTGTTTGAATTGATGCTAATGATTGGCACGTGTTCAGAATCACCCAAGGAAGCTATTGGAATGGAAGTTGAAGCTTGAATCTACCTATAACCTTGAAATCAGTTTTCAATTTTTGGACAATTTTTCAAGTTTGTGTTTTGCTTTCTGAGCGCAGCTTGCAGTCACTTTGGCATAGGGTTGTGTTCTAGTACTTGTAAGGAAGCAATTAGGTTAAGAAAACTGCATAAAATCCCTTGTAATCTTTGATTGAAGATTTGATTTGCTTAAGGATCTTTTTGAATCTTATCATGTGCATTTTGTATCAATTTGCCTCCAATTAGACCAAAACTTTCCATAATTGGCTAAGCACGAGATATTGACCTTGAATATGCACAAAAAGATTTATTTAGGTTAGGTTTATATTTTTCATGTATTAAAATGATTTAAATGAATATAAATTAATATAAATTCAAATAAATAATTAAAAAATATGAAAATACTTCCCTTTGGGCCTAATGGTCGTGCATAGGCTTGGCATGAAGAAATTTGGAAGAAAAATGGGCCCATTTGCATTTTTAGGCCTTTTGCATCAATGTTGACTTTTCAAAATTCCCAAAAATTTCCCAACTTCCACAAGGCATAACTTGCTCAATTTTTAATCTTTTCACATGTTCTTGGACATTTTGGAAAGGTCTTTGAGTCCTTTAACCAATTACTTTGGTCCCATGTCATTTTGATTTACCAATCTCAAGTTATGGTCTTTGACTTAAAGTCCCTTTTTGTTGACTTTTGAAAATGACCTATAATGTTGAAATTGATAACTTTTTGTGAGAGCATTTCTTGGACTTGGAATATGAAGATGAATTGTAGGAAATGTCTTTCTCTTCAAAATGAGCTTTGGATGGAATTTTTCTGATAATCCATGTGAAAGTTATGCCCTGGTCAATTTCAGTTGACTTTTTCAGCTGTCCAAATATAGCAACTTTTGCATCTTTGATGATTTCTGAGCCAAATTTTGAGAATCATGATCAAGCATTGATCAAATGATGTTTGTGGCTTCAAAATGATATATTGACCAAAAATTTGAACTTTTGACTGTCAAATGACCATTTTGCCCCTACAGTTGACTGTAGTGCAATCTAGGGTTTTGACTGTGCAATTTTGAGCTGAATGCCTTGAAACTTGACATGAGGATACTTGACCCTCTTTGTAGGCATATGAGACTTGATTGGGTCCTTGAAAACTTCAATTTCTTGATCAGAACACAAACCCTAGTTTTGACTGTATAGGAGACAGTTGAGCTGCATAGTCCTTGGGGAATTTTGTGACCTTGACTTGGCAATTTCTTGATGAATATGGGAGGGCAAATTTTGGGGTACAACAGTTGCCCCTGTTCAATCTTCTTAGACCTGAGGATGCAGATTGGCTGACGTGCCTTTCGTAATCCGAGGGTAGAAGATGATTGGACACTAGAGTGCCCAGAAATTTGCGCTCACATAGTAGCAGTGATGATGGGGGAATGGGCTTATAGATGCCATTTAGAGGTTGCTGGATAGGATGATGGGCTTATAGATGCCATCCGGATGTTGATCGCGTAAGAGATTCCTTAGCGAGAACCTGCATACCTGCAAAAAGAGAAAATGAGTACCTGACACGTTGCAGGAGCTGATTTTAGATGCTTGGTATAGATGTGTCCTGACTGGTTACAGGAGCTGAATCTGGAGCTTCAAACGCTGATGAATGAACCAGGGATGGTTGCTACCTTAGCATACATGGTAAGGGAACCTTGGGCGATTTTAACTTCAACAACGCTCGTTGAGAAAAATCTTGGGCGTCTTCTACTGGGATAAGAATCAGGGAGATCTTAGGGTCGATCTGACTGAACCAGAGAGGCCTTTGACTGGGTAAGAATCAGGAAAATCTTAGGATCGATTTAACTGAACCGGTCTAGGTCTTGAAATATCTTCAACTGGATATGCATCAGGGAGATCTTAGGGTCGATCTGACTGAACCAAGAGAAGGCCTTGGACTGGGTAAGAATCAGGAAAATCTTAGGATCGATTTAACTGAACCGGTCTAGGTCTTGAAACATCTTCAACTGGATAAGTATCAGGGAGATCTTAGGGTCGATCTGACTGAACCAGAGAAGGCCTTTGACTGGATAAGCATCAGGAAAATCTTAGGGTCGATTTAACTGAACCGGACAAGGTCTTGAAATCTTCAACTGGACAAGACTCAGGGAGATCTTAGGGTCGATCTGACTGAACCAGAGAAGGCCTTTGACTGGATAAGCATCAGGAAAATCTTAGGGTCGATTTAACTGAACCGGACAAGGTCTTGGAATATCTTCAACTGGATAAGCATCAGGGAGATCTTAGGGTCGATCTGACTGAACCAGAGAAGGCCTTTGACTGGATAAGAATCAGGAAAATCTTAGGGTCGATCTAACTGAACCGGACAAGGTCTTGGAATATCTTCAACTGGAATAAGTGACAGAATGTTGCCATATATGGTTTACATCTGGACTATATCTGGAAGGAGATCTGGAAGCAGCATCAGAACGTCACCATATCTGGATCATATCCGAAACTATATCTGAAGGATACCTGGAAGCAGCATCAGAACGTCACCATCTCTGGGTCATATCTGAAACTATATCGAGAAGGAAATCTGGAAGCAGCACCAGAACGTCACCATCGCTGGGTTTACATCCGAAACTATATCTAGAAGGAATCTGGAAGCAGCATCAGAACGTCACCATCGCTGGGTTTACATCTGAAACTATATCTAGAAGGGAATCTGGAAGCAACATCAGAATGTCACCATCGCTGGGTTTACATCTGAAACTATATCTAGAAGGAATTCTGGAAGCAGTATCAGAACGTCACCATCGCTGGGTTTACATCTGAAACTATATCTAGAATGAATTGCGATTAGTTGATAGTAGTCATTTTTGTATTGATCTTTTTCCTGAAAAGGTAGAACATAATTGTATGCAAAATCATGATGCATGAACTGTATGTACTCAAAATCAATGAGAGTCGTGTAGTATGATGCATACGCATGCTATAATGATGTATGTGACGTTTTATGAATGTATGTTTGTCTAAGAGAATAAATCCTTGACGGGTGCCGGGAAGTCGTATCCTGGGCTGATGTTGAAGGATAGTTGCAAGAATTCCAATAGACGAAGATAACTCCGTTGGGGAATAAACTTAGCGAATGGAGGATTCTGCGGGGAGAAAAAGATATTCTAGCGACCATGCTGGGAAGAAATACTCTGTGGGGGATGCTTTTGCTGAATTGTTGAGGATGACTCGCTGAGGATACCTTGCTGTATTGGAAGTATGAATGGGCTTCGCTGGGGATAAGAAGACTTCGGCGACGACGTCCTTTCCGTGGCTTTTGGCTGAGGATAACCCAGTTATATCCTGTTAAGGAAATAACTCTTTAAATAAAGCCGGACGACGCGTTCGTGCTCTGTGAGGATAAGCTTCCAGAATCTACTGGGGATAAGCTTACTGCTTGGGGAAGATGGATTCCACTTTCCTGGGGACACTGGGCTGGACTCCTGGGGAAGTTTTGAACTGTACCGGGGAAGTGACTCCTTTACATGTTGATAGAACGTCGGGGAACAATCTTAAATCAAGACTGCCGGGGATGCTTGTTAAGACTGTATGCTGCTGGGGAAGTATTGAGATCTGCTGGAGAATACTCAACTTCCTTAAGACTTGATAACTCTGTTTGGAGAAGAATGCACTGACTGCTGACTTATTCTCTGGGGAATTTAGATGTACTGGTTATGTTCTTTAGCTGAACTCACCTTGATACCTTGGAGGATAACAATCAGATTGCTTAGACCGCTCTTTATTGCCCCTGTTTCTATGGGGGAGGCACTTGCGGGGTGCTGATAGTTGTTGAGGGTCAAACCTTCTTCTGGTAGGCAGATGATAAGATGACGGGACATAGTCGTACGCTTTAATCCTTAACTTTTGCCTAGACCGCCCTTTCGGGTTTTCAGTCCATCGGGATACCCATTTTTGCCCAAGCCGCCTTTTCAGGTTTTCGACTTGCCGGGTGTACAGGTTTTTTCATTTCATCCCTCATTTTGCCCGAACCCTTTTGGTTCGCCGGGAAGCCCTTATTCTTACCTAGGTGTGTCAACCTAGCGGGTCTTTGATTATGCGCAGTATTTTTTCGACTATGTCCGTGCTCTCAGAATGTAGGGAGTTGCCCTTATTAGAAGTGTTTTGTCATGCTACCAGAAAAGGTTTGATCAGGCAAGATTCGTTGTTGGAATGCCCCAAATGGTTTAGGCGGAGATTTGCCCCAGGCTATTTGGCCTTTTGAGAGATTCTCTGGATCTTGACTTAACTGCCCCAGATGGTGGACAATAGTCATGCCATGCCCCTTGATTGGAGGTACTTCTGTTCATTAGGCATTTGTCGTGCGAACTTCTATACTGTTCAAACAAAAAGTCATATGCAAACAAAGTTATGTTAAAAATGCAAAGCCTATGTCTGTCTTGAAGATTTTGAAAATGCATTCTTTTTTTTTTCATAAAACAAATGAATGTTTGTAAAACGTGATGTCAACTCCGTATTTACCGTAGGCCTTAAGGAGTCAGAATACCTTTTGTAACAGTATGCTTTCGAACTAACCCATGCTTCAGCTAGGACTTTTGAGGGTTATAACGTGGCCTGGTTCACGGTTTAAGAAACAAAGGATAAAGGCTCAAATTTTATTTGTACCCACCCGCTCTTCGTGATGTTCTCCAAACCTAAACTCAGCTGATCGTGCGTTAGACCTTGTTTGAGTCTTTGTCCTGATGTTCCAATGATGGTTCGGATATTGATGATTTATTTTGAATGGGCAGTCATTTCTTTTTTTGTTGAGGGTTTGTAAGACCTCTTTATTTTTGATTTCGTTATCCCTATTTTTTTGCCTGAACTGTTTCTTTTTAGAATTACAGTCAGCGGGATGCCCCAGTTTCATAAGTCCCTTTTTATAGGTTTTGACTTCTTGGGCTTTTCGTTTATGATTTTTTTGATAATGACTGCCTGTCCTTTTGATTGTTCTGAACCATCACTGTCTTTCTTTTTTCGTAAGGATCTCTTTGGTGCCATTCGTTATGCACTTGGATCAACTGAGAGACTACCCTGCCCTAGGTTATGATTAAGGGTTTTAAATTGCGAAAAGAAAAACTCCTACTTCTTTGGCTCAGATGGGTTGACGAGGGATTATCTTCCTTATAACTCCAGTGTTTAGGAATTGAAACAATGCCTGTACCTCATCAGCGGGGTCTGTTCAAAAGCATACTGTAAAGATCGTGGTATCATTTTCATCATCCTCCCTCAAGAGGCTCAGAGTTATTAACCGAGAGTTGACATCAGAAAAAAATATGAAAAGAATATAACAAAAATAATTGTATTAATTCCTCAAAACAGACGTATGCGATGCATTGATAACATAAAAGAGTTTGCTATGACATTAATCGTTTGTATAAGCAATGAAAAATACAACTCAAAATTCAAATAAACAAAAGGCTTCAATGATTGGGCAACGGAGCAGTGATTATGTTCGGAGTCTCTGGCACTTCAAACTGAATCTCTCCGGCGTCAATCATATCTTGGATCTTATTCTTGAGAGGCCAGCAGTTGTCTGTAGTATGCCCCGGGCTATCTGAATGATATGCGCACCTATCGTTGGGATGATAGTTGGGTGCAGAAGTGTTCGGATTCCGAAGAGGAGCCCTTAAGGTGATCAGCCCTGCCTTCAACATTTGTTGCAGTGCTTGATCCAACGACATGTTGAGTTTGGTGTACTGCCGTTTCTCCTTGCGCTGCTGCCCCTGTCCTTGTTGAGCAGGTCCGGGATTGGAAATCTGGATTGCCCCGGTCTCATGACGGCTCTTTTTACCGTGCACAGCATTGGATTCTTTCTTTCCATGATGAGGCTTTTTGTCCGAAGGTGCAGCCTCTTGAATTTTCCCAGACCGGATGCCAGCTTCTATTCGCTCTCCAGTCAAGATAAGATCTGTGAATCCAGCAGACGAATTCCCAATTAGGTGGTTGTAGAACGGACCAGACAGGGTCCCCAAGAACATATCAACAAGTTCCCGATCAGTCAGAGGTGGTTGTACCCTTCCAGCAAGATCCCTCCATTTCTGCGCATATTCTTTAAAACCTTCACTTGATCCTAACGACATACCCTGGAGTTGGGTACGCGTAGGAGCAAGGTCGGCATTATATTGATACTGCTTGTAGAAAGCAGTAGCCAACTCCTCCCAGTTACGAACCTTGGTCCCATCTAGTTGATAGAACCATTCGAGATGAGTCCCTGAAAGACTCTCCTGGAAGAAATGGATCCACAAATTCTTGTCCACCGTATATGGTTGAATCTTCCGAACATAGGACCTTAGATGCAGCTTGGGACAAGACGCCCCGTCATACTTAGAGAAGGGTGGTACTTTGAACTTCCGAGGGATAACCACACCAGTTGACAAACCCAGATCTCCGAAATCCAGCCCAGGTACCTGTTGAACCTCCATAGCTTTCATTCTGTCCTCCAGTTGCTTATATCTGTCATCAGCAGGAGGGTACTGCTCTTCATCAAAATTTGTCTCGTTGTCGGAGACCATTGGACTGGGAACCTCTCTCTCATGATGACTGCTTTTTCCCACAGATGGGGTTGTCCTCTCAGTTTCAATTTGCGGTGTATTCCCAGATCTGCGTCTAGGGCTGAACAGAACAGTCCTCTTCTTCTTCTTGTCCTTCTTCAAGAGCAGAGCCTTCAGATCTTGCTGCCCTTGGGTCAAATTCATTATCAGCTCTTGGAACTGGGCGTTCTGAGCCTGAAGGTCCTTGATAGTCTGCTCGGCTGATGATTCAGGATTCATGACAATCGGCTGAAATAAACAGCGGAGAAGGGTAAGCAACCTGTCAAAGGGATACCTGCAATGCAATGAGATGTATGATATGCATGCAATGTTTTCAAGGATCTCGCGGGGTAAACAGAGAAACTTGTTAGAGTTTGGAAGCCGGTAACTTGATTGAAGGTACTTCATGTTGTTGAGAGTCTTTCTTCAAGGGTCAAAGGCTCACCATATCCAGTGGGTCATAGCCCCTGACGACCTTAGCTAGAGGAAAATAAATCCTCTTTGCCCCTTGCTGGGCAGTTGGTTCATCATGACCTGCATCACAAGCCCTTGAGATCCTTGAAATGGGTTAGGATGTATGCAATGGTATGATGTCATGCTATGCATGGGGTGATGTAGGTAAACCCTGTTATGAGTCCCACTTAAGGGCTATAAACAAAACCTGCAAGGCATTTGGTAAACCCTGCTATGAGTCCCAGTCAAGGACTATAAACAAGACCTGCAAGAAATTTGGTAAACCCTGTTATGAGTCCCAATCAAGGACTATAAACAGAACCTGCAAGTGGTTAGTACACCCTGTTATAAGTCCCGATTAAGGACCATGAACAAAACCTGCAAGAACCCTAAGTAAAACCTGTCATGAGTCCCAATCAAGGACTATAAACAGAACCTGCAAGTGGTTAGTACACCCTGTTATAAGTCCCCATTAAGGACTATGAACAAAACCTGCAAGACATCAAGGGTCAGATAACAAGCATGCAAGTAGGCAAGTACGAAGGCACACAAGTCACACAAGAGAACCCTTAGAGTTTAAGCCCGCATGGGGTCGGGGTAGTACCCTTTTGAAGTTGGTGGGTTCAACCTGTCCTAATCAAAGTAACCGGGTTCTAAGGTTCCCAACATCACGGGATTGCTTTCATTGTTCATCGTTTCGATTTAGCCACTGAACTGGCGACCGAAATATTCCAGGAAAGCAACCCTCAATTGAGCGTAGTATCGAGTATCAACCAACCTCGGACTGCACCAAAGTCAGTTATCTCACTACCCTAAAGAGGCCAAGATAGTTCAATTAAGGTTCCTAAGGTCTGTTGATGCTTCACGACACCACGCGGAGGCCCCGTACTCTCCTTGACTGAACTCAAGGGTTACCGGTACACACCAAAGTGCCACATCAACGTAGCAGACTGTTTCAACCATGTCGGTATACCCCGCACAGTTCCCTCACAGCCTTGTTGCTACTTTCTAAGAAGGTATCCCCAGATCCGGGTTAGGATCTATAGAACTCCCAAGACAGTCCCACAATTTAAAGCACACAAATTAATACAATTGAAAACACAGTTATGAACTAACCCTAAGGTACACCTCACTTTAAGTTTTAAGTCCCCAGCAGAGTCGCCAGTTCTGTGATCGGTGGATCTGGAACTGACTGTTTAACGCTGGTTCGCGAAAATGTCGCGGAAGCAAGAGTCGCCACCGTCTTTTATTTTCTCCAAATGGAAAGGACAAAAGCACAGAAAAATTCCTTGAGAGATTGCTCTCGGTTCGGGAGGTAGGTTATAGAAAGGGAAGGTGTTAGCACCCTTTCTATCCATGGTTATCCATGGGCTCTTAGATACTTGCTCATTTGTGTTTTCAAAATTGTTTGTTTGCTTTTCAACTGTGTGTGGGTTTTAAAAAGTTTCTTTGAAAATTCCAGATCGACTCATACGTCAGAGTGTTTGAAAAGTTTGTTTTGAAAGCTTTTGAAAATGTGTTGGTGTGAAAAGTCCTTTTGAGTTTGTTCTGAGATTAGAGCAAGTATCCTTGAGAACCTACCTACCCTAAGGAATTCGTCTGTGTAAATGTCCTTTAAAGTAGTGCCATCCCACCATTGAGAGGTAGGTAGCACCACCGTTGGAGGTGTTCGGGTCAATTCGAGTTTAGGGACATGGTGATCACCAGAGCAATGGGAAGACACCTTAGAAGCTACCCTCATGCCGGGTTCCCGGATCATGAGGACTTACCAAGACGTCCTCTACTCGACGATCACCTTTCGAAAGGCAACAGTGAGGCGTACCCTAGGGGTGGTGTGTGCGAATTGTGTGTCATGTTTCAGTTATTTGTCTTGTCATGTTTGTCGTGTTCTACGTTTGATTTTAATTTGTCCATTCATTCTTGCATGCATATTTAACAGTTATAAGTTGAGGGAAAATAAATCTACAACTATTACAAATGGCGCGGGTCCACATCGCCAAAATTAAACCGGACCCGATTTAGCGGAAAATAAATAAAGCGAAAAATATAGTGCGAAAAGTAAAGTTACATGGCTTTGGGAGATTTACATAATTATAATGAACGACATAAAGTAAATGTGCGCAATTAAATTAAAACAATGGGCGTTGGACCCTTTTGCAAAAATAATTAAATTAATGAATAAAAATAAAAAATAAAAAATTAAATGTTTTGGTATTTTTGTGTTTTTTAAGATTTAAAAGAAAAAGGAGTTAATTGAAATTAAATTAAGAAGCAAACCCTAATTCTAATATTTTTATTTATTATGAAAGAATTAAATCAAGATCTAAATTAAACCCTAATTTTATTCATGTACATTTAATTATAAAAATAAAATAATAAATAATAATATTGTGAGAAAAAAAAAGGGAAAGATTAAAAATTATCACTTAACCTAATTCTACATTTTTTGATTTTTTATTACAAGGAATTAAAGTTAGAAACCTAATTAAACTAAATAATTTACATATTAATTTGTGAAAATAATTATAATATAAAAATTATATTTTTGGCCTTTTCTGAATTTTATGATGTTTTTGTGTTTTGATTAAAAATTAAATAAACAATACTTAAAATAAAACATAACAATTAAAATAACAATTAAAAAGATAAGAAAAGTAATTGAAATTGGCAAACCAGGGTGGGGTGTAGTCCCAAAATTGGAGGTATAGGCCTGGACTTTTGGCCCATTAAGCATGCCATTGTTTGACTTTTTGGCTTGTGTATCATGTGCTGACTGATGTTCATTGCACTCCTGGAATCCATGCCTTTGATTTGGTTGTCTGGGACACGTGTACGGCTTGATGGTGAGAGAACATGATGTACCTGGATGTTAGTACAACATAGGATTTTGTTTTGAAAAATAACATGGAATTTTTGCCAGACCTGGGACTTGAACCCAGGTCTTTGAGGTTATCAATGTATGTCCCTGCCACTGAACCAAGCGCGTTCATGTTAATATACTATAGCAAATAAATAATAAAAAATGAAATTGGTTAATGGCCACTAAACAGCACAAAAGCGCGCGCTGATTTGAATTAACGTATCACGTTCTAACACGTCTTCGTCTCCTCCATATGCCTGAAACTGAAAAACATAAGGCAACGGTTTAGCAAGCGTGGCCTAAGGCCGTATACCAAGAAATAGCGAATAGACCCTCGACGCTCATAAATTGAGCGCGAGGGTAGGAATCTCTTCGTCTCCATGCTCTGAGCACATCCATGGTATTGAGAACGTCCAATTTTGCTATATTTGGAAACCCCTAATTCCAAAGCTGAAAAACCCTAATGCTTGTTAATGGCGAAATCGCGTGGATGGCATGAAAACTCAATCAAATATGATGGTTAGTTCACAAACTTCGTCAGGAACATAAATATATAATTAAAATGCCATGATCATGCTTTAAAACCAAAATACGATTAGGAATTTTTTTGGATGCAGTTCACACTCAATGTACCGATTCTTCGTGTTTGAATTGATGCTAATGATTGGCACGTGTTCAGAATCACCCAAGGAAGCTATTGGAATGGAAGTTGAAGCTTGAATCTACCTATAACCTTGAAATCAGTTTTCAATTTTTGGACAATTTTTCAAGTTTGTGTTTTGCTTTCTGAGCGCAGCTTGCAGTCACTTTGGCATAGGGTTGTGTTCTAGTACTTGTAAGGAAGCAATTAGGTTAAGAAAACTGCATAAAATCCCTTGTAATCTTTGATTGAAGATTTGATTTGCTTAAGGATCTTTTTGAATCTTATCATGTGCATTTTGTATCAATTTGCCTCCAATTAGACCAAAACTTTCCATAATTGGCTAAGCACGAGATATTGACCTTGAATATGCACAAAAAGATTTATTTAGGTTAGGTTTATATTTTTCATGTATTAAAATGATTTAAATGAATATAAATTAATATAAATTCAAATAAATAATTAAAAAATATGAAAATACTTCCCTTTGGGCCTAATGGTCGTGCATAGGCTTGGCATGAAGAAATTTGGAAGAAAAATGGGCCCATTTGCATTTTTAGGCCTTTTGCATCAATGTTGACTTTTCAAAATTCCCAAAAATTTCCCAACTTCCACAAGGCATAACTTGCTCAATTTTTAAGCTTTTCACATGTTCTTGGACATTTTGGAAAGGTCTTTGAGTCCTTTAACCAATGCCTTTGGTCCCATGTCATTTTGATTTACCAATCTCAAGTTATGGTCTTTGACTTAAAGTCCCTTTTTGTTGACTTTTGAAAATGACCTATAATGTTGAAATTGATAACTTTTTGTGAGAGCATTTCTTGGACTTGGAATATGAAGATTAATTGTAGGAAATGTCTTTCTCTTCAAAATGAGCTTTGGATGGAATTTTTCTGATAATCCATGTGAAAGTTATGCCCTGGTCAATTTCAGTTGACTTTTTCAACTGTCCAAATATAGCAACTTTTGCATCTTTGATGATTTCTGAGCCAAATTTTGAGAATCATGATCAAGCATTGATCAAATGATGTTTGTGGCTTCAAAATGATATATTGACCAAAAATTTGAACTTTTGACTGTCAAATGACCATTTTGCCCCTACAGTTGACTGTAGTGCAATCTAGGGTTTTGACTGTGCAATTTTGAGCTGAATGCCTTGAAACTTGACATGAGGATACTTGACCCTCTTTGTAGGCATATGAGACTTGATTGGGTCCTTGAAAACTTCAATTTCTTGATCAGAACACAAACCCTAGTTTTGACTGTATAGGAGACAGTTGAGCTGCATAGTCCTTGGGGAATTTTGTGACCTTGACTTGGCAATTTCTTGATGAATATGGGAGGGCAAATTTTGGGGTACAACATCCATTTATCCATGTTTGCCACATTTGTAAGCAACTTGTTTGGTATTATCAAACTTGTAACAATTTTGTTCCTCACCATCAAATTGTACTTGCCATCATCTCGGTTCCTAATCAGGCGCATGTATTTACAGTTATCTAAATCCATGAGAAGAGGCGGTAAAGCATCAAGAGTCTCCAGTTGGCTTTGAAAATTAAGCCCATGAGCTAATGTGGTTATCAGGCCTCCGATCAAAAATGGCTGATGTCCCCTTGCACAAAGGGATTCAAAATGACGAAGAAGAAATGGAGTAGCATTTACCTTGGTATTTCCAGCTAAACAGCAATGAAGGAAAAATACCTCCTTTGAGTTGACTTTGTTGCTATTAGCTCGTCCGAAGATGGTGTTGGAGAGAATCTTGAAGAAGTACCTGGTGGTGGGGTTGTGAACGTGAGATGCCAAACACTCATCCCAATTTCCTGTCGAGACATTTGTGAGTTTCTCCCACAATTCGAACAAAACAACGGCCCAGTATTAGGTGATAGGGACCTTGTGGTGCACCGTCTCGGAGTCATCTTCCTTGGTTGAAAATCTGAGCAGCTCCGTGATTTTTTCTTGGTTTAACGTATATTCGGTATTGAACATACGGAAAGATGCGGTGCCCGTGAGGAACATGCCGTCATCACTCAGTGTCGAATACGAGAACGAGCTAAGGAACTCGAGCGTCAGTTTGGGGTACGTCGGGTGATGTTGCGCGCATACGAATGCGAGGCCAGAGAGATGGAGCAGCCAATCCACGCCATCAAAAATTCCTAATTTGTGGAGACAATCGTTGTCGGGGTATCTCGTGGCCAAGACTCCCCTACTGTGAAACTTTAAATACTGCTCCCGTTGGTGTCCTCCGTCTTGATTCCTGAAAATGATTCCACCCATGTCGACTTCTCTGTTCTCCATTGACAGCTTGTTAATTTAAGCAAGGTTTTACTGTTAAAGTGGTGAGGGAGAGATTTTTGTAGAGAGTGTTTGAATGGGATGGATTTAGGACTATGTGAAGCTTTTGTAGAATGCAAATATGGTTGCTCTTAAATGGAGTGGATGCAAGTTTGGAAAATGGGTATGGTGATGAAATCTGAAAAATGGGTGAGAGGAGGCGGTTGCGTTTGAAATTGAGAGAGAAAGACAAAATGCAGCATTAGCGCTTCTATTTTGTTTCTGTTTGTAACAGCTAGCCCTGTTATGTTAGTAACACAAGGGCGTTACGTTCGTAACACGGAAGGGGGGCTGTTACATTCGTAACAGCTGTGTTACGTTCGTAACACCTCTGTTTATGGGGGAAAAATAGCTTTCATACACCACTATATTACTTCTGGATTTTTAGGGGAAATTAGGCAACAAAATAGCATAGAATAATGACAGTAAAGATAGTAATACTAACACTAAAAAATAATGACAGTAATAACAGAAAAAATAATAACAGTAAAGACAGTAAAATTGAAACTTGATCAATAATTTAAATATCATTAACTAATAAAATTGTTTAAAATTTGAAACAAATAATAACTAAATGCATGGAATAATAATAAAAGACTAAAACTAAGTTCCTCCCCCACACTTAAACTAAACAGTGACCTCACTGTGTACATAAATGCAAGAACGGAACAAATTAGCACAACGACGGCAACTTCTAGCCATGATGAGTAGAGAACAGATGTTTGTGAATGAAATCCAGTTGTTCAGTTACCAAATCCATAAAAGCAATGAAATCCACATGTAAAGATGTAAGCTCACCCCGCATTCCAGTTATTTCTGCATTCAAAGAGTCGATCGTGACAGTAGGTGGGGGTGGTGGTGGTGGTATCTCGGGAACTGGGAAGGTAGACTCAATGGAAACTATAGGTTGATCCCATGGGTCAGGAAACTGGTGATATCCACGTGGTGTTTCAGGATCGGATTCTTCAGCAGCTGGAGAGGTATTTGGGACTTCATAAATTTCAATAGTGGTGGGAGACGAAGGCGGTGTAGGAGGATGGTGGAGGTTAAAAAGCCAATTTACTCTGTTATGGACACTAGTAATAGGATTTGGGAGTACAAACTGGTGAACAGTTTCATGGTTAATCAGCAGCTCAAATTCATTCGGCCCAAGGTTTCCTATGAAGCTAGTGTTAAAGTAAAACTCAATATTCATTGGCTTAATCCCATAGTGCAGATTTGATCCTAACATAGGTCTTCGGAGTCCAATGGCATTGGAGATCATAGTAACTAACCCACCTATGAGGAATGGGACATTTGCTGTTTGGATAATACGTTCCATATTAGTAAGCATATAGGTGGCACCATTTACTGGACGGTTCTGCGAAGCACAATACATGATGAAAAGCTCATCACGTGACACATATGTAACATTCTGCTCTTTTCTAAAGAGGGTGTGGGCAATGATTTTATGGAAGTACCTAATAGCAGGGTTATGGATGGACTCCGAGTGAAGGTCATTTGGCTCAGGATGGTTGTTTCCAGCAATAGGTCTTCTTGGGTCATGGTGATAACATCAGGGCCATTAGGGAATCCTAACAGATTGGAAAACTCCCTATGATTGTAGCAGTAGTCCATATTAAGCAGTCTGAAGGTGATCAGCCCGCGGTTGAAACCTAACCCATGGTTTGGCAGATAGCTTAGTGTTCTCAAGAACTCAAGGGTCAACTTACGGTAAGTATAATAGCGTCTTCGAATAGGAGCAGTGTCCCAACCTATTTGGTTAAGCAGATACATAACGCTCTCACGAATGCCTAAGGCAGTCATAGCATGGTCGTCAGCATAAATGGTTGGACACATCTCTCGCTCAACTAGATCCTCAAAGTGCCTTCTCTGATGCCTACCTCTCAGGGTTATGTTCATGTAGTTCATACGTGCCATGGAGCCAAAAATTAAAGCTAATGAATTACCCTGAAAATATTTAATAAATGTATGAAAAACTAAGTTAGTATTTTCAATTTAAAATGCCGAAGTTAATCAAAAGAAAAAGAAGTTTAAATAAAAATGAGTAAGGGATGCAACATGAAAATTTGAAAGATTAAAACAAAGTTAAAAAATAAAAACATATAAAAAATAATTAAAAGTAAACATGGGATGCCTCCCATGAAGCGCTTTTGTTTTATGTCGATGGCTCGACAGACAGTACCTATTCAGTTAGGTATCAGGGTAGGTGGCTCACTTAATTGCTGATAAGCCGAATAGTTTAGATTTTCGACGTTAAAATAATGCTTTAGGCGCTGGCCATTGACTATAAATGGTTCGGTGGAATTTCCTTTAATTTCTACCGCACCACTGGGGAAAACTTTATTAATTTCAAATGGTCCTGACCATCTGGAACGTAATTTACCCAGGAACAGTTTCAGTCTAGAGTTGAATAGGAGTACAATGTCTCCTTCCTTAAATTCTTTCCGCGAGATACGCTTATCATGCCGTTTTTTTGTTCTCTCCTTATAGATTCTAGCATTTTCATAAGCATCTAAACGCAATTCTTCTAATTCATGGATATCTAATATTCGTTTCTCGCCAGCAGTCTTGTAATTTAAGTTAAGAGTTTTAATGGCCCAGTAAGCTTTATGTTCTAATTCTACTGGCAAATGACAAGATTTTCCATAAACTAATTTAAACGGCGTTGTTCCGATAGGGGTTTTAAAATCTGTCCTATATGCCCAAAGAGCATCATTTAGCTTGGAGGACCAATCCTTTCTGGATGTAGCTACGGTTTTCTCAAGGATTTGTTTAATTTCCCTATTTGACACTTCCACTTGTCCACTCGTTTGAGGATGGTATGGTGTGGCTATGCGATGTTTAACGCCATTTTTTGAAAGTAGTTTTTCGAAAATTCTAGAGATAAAATGGGAACCGCCATCACTAATTACTAGTCTTGGTATACCAAATCGTGGGAAGATAACATGCTTGAATAATTTAAGTACCACTCGTGTATCGTTTGTGGGTGCAGCGACGACTTCAATCCATTTTGATACGTAGTCAACAGCTACCAATATATACTTATTTCCAAAAGATGCGGGGAACGGTCCCATGAAATCAATTCCCCATACATCGAAAATTTCAACTTCGAGAATCCCTTTTTGCGGCATTTCGTCACGTCTAGATATATTTCCTGTGCACTGACATCTACCGCAGTTCATAATTTCTATGTGGACGTCTTTCCATAAAGTAGGCAAAAAAAACCAGCTTGAAGTATTTTTGCACAAGTTTTCGAAGTACTAGCATGTACACCATAAGGGGCAGAATGACAATGAGCAATGACGTCGTCCACTTCATCGTTAGGAACACAAGGACGGTAGATACCATCGACGCCTCTTTTAAAGAGCAGTGGTTCATCCCAAAAGTAGTGTCTAAGATCATGGAAGAATTTCTTCCGCTGTTGGTACGCTAAATCGGGTGGTAGAACACCGGCGGCTAAGTAATTAACAAAATCAACGTACCATGGTAATGTGGTGTTGGTACAGATGGCTTCTACTACCGCAGTTGTTAAATGTTCATTGCATTGATCTAAATTGTCGGTAGGAGCTATCTCTAGTTTAGCAAAAAGGTGTTCATATGGGAAATCTTCGTTTATGGGAACACTCTCGGTTTGGATACCATCCAATCTTGATAAATGGTCTGCTACCACGTTTTCAGTTCCCCTTTTGTCTTTTATTTCCAAGTCAAACTCTTGTAGGAGTAAGATCCATCTGAGTAGTCGTGGTTTGGCGTCTTTCTTACTTAGCAAGTATCGGATCGCAGCATGATCCGTGTAAATAACGATTTTGGCGCCTACTAAGTAGGAACGAAATTTGTCCAACGCGAATACAACGGCTAAGAGTTCCTTCTCCGTAGTGGTGTAATTCATTTGTGCGGGATCAAGCGTTCTGCTTGCATAGTAAATAACGTGAAGCTTTTTATCCTTGCGTTGTCCTAGGACTGCGCCTACAGCATAATCGCTCGCATCGCACATTATTTCAAATGGTTGGTTCCAATCAGGAGGTTACATTATAAGTGTTGAAATTAAGGCTTCTTTAAGCGTCTCAAATGCGTTTAAGCATTTATCGTCGAAAATAAACTCGACTTCTTTCATCAATAGTTCAGTTAGTGGCTTAGTGATTTTAGAGAAATCTTTTATAAAACATCGGTAAAAACCAACGTGTCCTAGAAAGCTTCTTATTTCTCTAACTGTTTTGGGTGGTTGAAGGTTTTTGATAATTTCGATTTTTTCTTTATCGACTTTAATCCCTCTGTTTGATACAACGTGACCCAACACAATTCCTTGTCTCACCATGAAGTGACATTTTCCCCAGTTGAGCACTAAGTTAACATTGACACAACGTTTCAGTACCAGCTCAAGATTTGATAAGCATCCGTCAAAACTTTCTCCGCAGACAGAAAAATCATCCATGAATACTTCCATAATTCCGTCCAAAAAGTTTGCGAAAATTGCCATCATGCATCGTTGAAAAGTTGCAGGTGTGTTACATAGTCCAAATGGCATTCTTCGGTATGCAAAGGTACCATAGGGGCATGTGAACATAGTTTTCTCTTGATCATCAGGATGAATGAGAATTTGGAAGAATCCTGAGTATCCGTCAAGATAGCAAAAATGGGAATGTTTAGCTAAGCGCTCGAGCATTTGATCAATGAATGGTAATGGGAAATGGTCCTTGCGCGTGGCTTTGTTTAGTTTTCTGTAATCAATACACATTCTCCATCCTGTTTGGGTACGTTGTGCCACCGATTCACCTTTTGTGTTTGTGATAACCGTAACACCTCCTTTCTTAGGTACTACATGAACTGGACTGACACAGTTGCTATCTGATATCGGGTATATGATGCCTGCCTCTAGTAGTTTTTATACTTCTTTCTTTACGACTTCACTTAGGATATGATTTATTCGTCTTTGATGTTCTCTAGAAGTCTTGCAGTCCTCTTCTAGCATAATACGGTGCATACAGACAGAAGGACTTATTCCTTTTAGATCCGATATATTATATCCTAACGCGGTTGGATACTTCCTTAACACATTAAGAAGTTTTTCGGTTTCGATATTCCCTAAATTGGCATTGACTATAACTGGCCGTTCGAGTTCTTTATCTAAAAATTCATACCTTAGATCTTTAGGTAACGTTTTAAGTTCTATACCAGTTTTCTTATCAGTTAGGGTAGGATCGGGTGTTAAGGCGAAACATTCGCTTAGGTTGGTATCATGATATTCCCGTCTCCAATCATCATCCTCGAATATAGTTGGCGTCGTAATTTTCAATATCCCAGAATAGGTGTCTTCTTGGCTTTCTAGTTCTTTGACACATTCATCGATAATATCTAGGAAACAGCATGAGTCATCTATAGCAGGGGCTTTGAAGAATTGGGAAAGAATAAATTCTACTTTTTCTTCTCCTACTTCGAAGGTAAGCTTTCCCTTCTTAACATCGATAATGGCTCCTGCAGTGGCTAAAAATGACCTTCCTAATATGATGGGAATATTTGAATCTTCCTTTATGTCCATTATTATAAAGTCAGTAGGTATGTAAAATTGTCCTATTCAGACAGGAATGTTTTCTAGCATACCAACAGGGAATTTGACTGATCTGTCGGCTAGTTGTAGGGACATCTTGGTAGGTCTCATGTCGCCTAGTTTGAGCTTCTCACAAATAGATAAGGCATTAGACTAACACTTGCCCCTAAATCGCATAGAGCTTTATCTATGACAGATTTTCCAATTACACACGGTATGGAGAAACTACCAGGATCCTTTAGCTTTGGAGGCATGTTATTTTGAATTATGGCGCTACACTCGGCAGTTAGCATAACGGTTTCGTTTTCAACAATTTTTTTCTTATTAGACAATATTTCTTTTAGGAATTTAGCATATGACGACATTTGAGTTATAGCTTCTGTAAATGGAATAGTGACGTTTAATTGTTTCAGAAGTTCTACGAATTTCTTGAATTGTCCCTCGTTTTTGGATTTTGCAAGTCTTTGAGGGTATGGAATTGGTGGTTTATATGGCGGTGGAGGTACGTAAGGTTCATCTGAAACCTTTCCTCTCTCGTTTGCGTCTTCCTCTACATTCTCAGATTGTTCTTTTGATTTCTCTGCTTCCTTTTCAGGTTTTTGATACATGGTCGGGTTTTGGAGTCTAGGATCTACCGGTCCATCAAGTGTTGTCCCACTTCGTAATGTGATAGCATTTGCATGTCCTTTAGGATTGGGTTGTGGTTGTCTTGGAAACGTACCAGCAGGTGCGGCAGAACTAGCTTGGTGTTGTTCTACTTGGGAGATTTGGGCTTCTAACATTTTATTGTGAGTTGCTAGGGCATCTACCTTATTTGCTAATAGCTTCAATTGTTCACCGGTGTGAATGTTTTGATTGAGAAATTCTTTGTTTTGTTGAGCTTGATTAGCGATAAAGTTTTCCATTAGGATTTCAAGGTTAGACTTCCTAGGAATGTTAGGAACATTAGCAGCGAGTTTTTATTAGCCTGGAGGTACATCGGGTGCTTGTCCAGGTGCATATAAAGCGTTATTGTTCTTGTACGAGAAATTAGGATGGTTCTTCCAACCAGGGTTATAGGTATTAGCATAAGGATTACCTTGAGCGTAATTCACCTGATCAACTGATATTCCTGCTAGGATTTGACATTCGGTTCCAACATGACCAGGAACTCCACAAACTTCGCAGTTTGGGGTTACTGCAGCCACGGTGGATGCAGGTGGTAAGGTCAAGCTTTCTATCTTTTGGGTAAGAGCATCTACCTTAGCATTAACTTTATCTAGGCTACTAATCTCGTACATCCCACTTTTGGTTTGAGTTTTCTCCACGGGTGTTCTTTCTCCTCCCAACTGATAGTGGTTTTGAGCCATATTTTCAATGAGTTGGTTAGCTTTGTCATAAGGCTTGTCCATCAGTGTACCACTTGCGGCGGCATCTATAGAGAGTCTTTTGTTGTACAAGAGTCCATTATAAAATGTGTGGATAATCAACCAGCTTTCTAATCCGTGATGTGGGCACATTCGCATCATATCTTTGTAGCATTCCCATGCATCGAATAACGATTCAGTATCCTTCTGCCTAAATCCGTTGATTTGAGCTCTTAATGCAATAGTCTTGCTTGGGGGAAAGTATCATGCTAAAAATACAGTCTTAAGTCCTTCCCACGTAGTGACGGAATTTGACGGCAAGGATTGCAACCAAGCCCAAGCTCTATCTCTTAGTGAAAAAAGAAAAAAGACGTAATCTTATTGCATCTTTACTAACACCATTTGCTATAACTGTGTCGGCAAATTGAACGAATTTCGTAAGATGTTCATTTGGATCCTCGGTAGGATTTCCAGAGAATTGGCATTGTTGGATAGCTGATATCAATGACGGTTTTAACTCAAAATCGTTTCGATTAATTACTGGAGCAGCAATGCTATTGTGGGGTTCTTGTTGTGATGGAGCTGTGTACTCCTTCAGTGGACGGGTTCTTCGTTCTTCGGCCTTGTCTACTTCTGGATTGATATTGGTTTCAGAGGAAGAATTAGAATCTGTTTCAGAATCAGTCTTGATTTCGGGTTTTGGTAAAGGAATAACGTGATTTAAACAGTAATCCCTGACTGTTCTTCTTATAGAAAGGATATGTTCAGGTTCGTCCGTCGATTTGTCAAGTGGTTCGCCTTGTGAACGAGTCCTTGGCATACAAATCGAAAAAGGGTTTTTGTTGCCTAGTCTAAACGCGCAATAGAAGAATCGTACTTAATTGACTAATCAGTCCCCGGAAACGGTGCCAAAAACTTGATCGGGACTTTATGAGTCTATCGGGATACTAACTGCAAGTATACAGTTTAGTCGTTCTATTTTTAAATGATTATCGAACCCGCAGAGACTGAGGATCAATCGCATACGATCTAATGTTATAATTGTTTAACTAAACGATGAATATTTGGTTTTGGGGGGAAAAGATTTTAATTAAAAACAATAGTAATAGCTATACCGGTATGTGATAGTCGGACTTCGGGAACTCAGTGAATCACTTGGCATATGAAGTATTTCGGTAAAAACGAATTGTTTAAAAACCTGAGACATACACTCTCGTGTTCATGAAATAAGTTATGCTACAAAACCTAGTGGATGCACTTTAAATTTAATAATACTTTTTGAAAACGACTTGAGTTTAATTAATTTGTTAAAACACTCTCGTGTATTTAAAAATTAATGTTTCGTTACCACTATCTGGGTCGAACCCCAGCTCTCGCATGCAGGTTCTTGCCTTAATTAATTTCCCACTCTCGTGGCAAAATCGTGTTAAATATCCTTTCACTCTCGTGACAAGGGTAGTTAAATTAAATATGGAAATTGGAAACCCCGAAATTATTTATAAAAGTTTTTAGCCAAGTTATCACCAAATTCCTTCGGTGCTTAGGGGTCACATACCGATACAAACGAAATTAGCCAGACATAATGTATTTAGTAACCATGCAATGTAAAATACAATTCATAAAAATAATTAACATAACATAAGAATAATATAAACCAATTGCATAAAAAACCTGTAATTATGTTGCTGTGGTAATCTTGAGTGCGTACAGTATCCTTGCGATTAATTGAAATATATGACTACCGTGTTAATCCTTAGATGAAGAATTAACACTTTTGGAAACTACTTTTGGAAACTGAACGTTACAGTGGCTATAATGGTTCAAAAGCAAATAAAATAAAATAATGCAGAAAGGCAAAAGTTTGGCTCTGTAGCAAAATCTCCGACCCCTTCAAAGTGAATTCTTCAAGATATATATAAGCCTTTGGTTGTAACTGCCTTCTTCCATTAATTTCGTATGTGCCTATATCCTTGGCTGGTGGAACGAGGTGCCAAAAACTTCGCGTGGACTTCGTGTGGTCGCTTCGTGTGTTACTGCGTAGACTGAGTATTCAAGACGTTACGTTCGTAATGATATTCATTACGTTCGTAACAACATAGGATCTTTGTTACGTCCGTAACACGTTGTGTTACGTTCGTAACGACATTGGTTGGGTGTTGCGTACGTAACGCTATGCGTTGCGCTCGTAACACCCTTTTGGAGTGAGCTTCTTAACAGACTGCCCTTTTCTTCTTTCTTCTTGCCATTTCCTAGCTTGTATTGCTCTTTTTAACTAATTTTCCATCTTATGCCTTGGAAAATATAGTTTACCTGAAACAAATAAAAATACCTTCGTGATACATATTATTCGATAAAAACGTACAAATAACTCATGTAAATTAGACCTAAAAAGTGATACGTTTTCGTGTTATCATTGGTTTGTAATAATTCCTAAACAATTCGTACACTTTTAACCCTGTGCCTTACCCGAGGTACATCGGTCCATTTGTAAGGGTTTGATTTTTCATCTTCATATGCCATTTTTAATGAATCATGGACGTCTTCATATATAAACTTTTGTGTTCATTTTCTTTCTTTTTACATATTATTTGTTTAAAGGTGTCTATCCCTTACACACACCCACACTCACCAATGCAGGTACCCATCCATTCATGATTCCATGGGTAACAATTCTGCTATGGCCTTCAGTAACTCTGAAGATCTGGTCTATCATGCCGAGTACGAAGGTGATGAAGACTGTGAAGTGCCTGGAGAGTTGGCTAGACTGCTACAACATGAGGAAAGGGCTATTCTACCTCACGAGGAGTTGTTAGAGACTATCAAATTGGTAACAGAGGAAGACAGAAAAGAAATTAGAGTGAGTGCCAACCTAGAACCAAGTGTCAAAGAGCGCTTAGTTCAGCTATTGAATGAATATGTTGAGATCTTCGCCTGGTCATACAAAGACATGCCGGAACTCGATACAGATATTGTGGTACACCGTCTCCCCACCAGAGAAGACTGTCCACCAATTAAACAGAAAGTTCGCCGCATGAGGCCCGACATGTCTGAAAAGATCAAAGCCGAAGTGATGAAGCAGTTCAACACTGGGTTTCTTGTTGTTACTTCCTATCCACAATGGCTTGCTAACATTGTGACTGTGCCTAAGAAGGACGGCAAAGTCAGGATGTGCATGGATTACAGAGACTTAAACAGGGCTAGCCCTAAAGATGACTTTCCACTATCGCACATTGACATCTTGGTTGACAATACAGCTCAGCACAATGTATTTTCTTTCATGGATAGATTTTCAGGGTACAACCAGATCAAAATGGCCCCTAAAGACATGGAGAAAACTACTTTTGTTACACAATGGGGTACGTTCTGTTATAAAGTGAGGCCATTCGGACTGAAGAATGTCGGGGCAACCTATCAACGCGCCATGGTGGCTTTGTTTCATGATATGATACATCATGAGATAGAAGTCTACGTAGACGACATGATAGCCCGTTCACAAACTGAAGAAGAACACCTCGACCATCTGCAAAAGCTGTTTGTCAGATTGAAAGAGTACAAGCTCAGACTGAACCCTAACAAGTGCACTTTCAGAGTCAGGTCCGGTAAACTCTTAGGATTCATCGTCAGTAACAAAGGCATCGAGGTTGATCCTGCCAAAGTCAAAGCTATATAATAAATGCCTGCCCCTCGCACTGAAAAGGAGGTCAGAGGTTTCTTGGGACGCCTAAACTATATTGCAAGGTTCATTTCTCACCTAACATCTACCTGTGAACCAATCTTTAAGTTGTTGAAGAAAGATCAGGTGGCTAAATGGAATGATGACTGTCAAGTTGCTTTCGATAAAATCAAGGAGTATTTACTGGAACCTCCTATCTTGATGCCACCCGTTGAAGGAAGACCGCTAATCATGTACCTGACTATTTTGGATAATTCAATAGGGTGCGTATTAGGCCAACATGACGAGTCTGGCCGAAAAGAGCATGCCATTTATTATCTTAGCAAAAAGTTTACCGACTGTGAGACCCGCTAGTCACTGCTTGAGAAAACTTGTTGCGTTTTGGTATGGGCTGCTCGCCGGCTAAGGCAGTATATGTTGACTCATACCACTTTACTGATATCTAAGATGGATCCGATCAAGTATATCTTCGAGAAGCCTGCTTTATCTGGAAGAATAACTAGATGGAAAATGATCCTGACTGAGTATGATATCCAGTACACAACTCGAAAAGCTTTAAAGGGGAGTGTGCTAGCTGACCATCTAGCTCATCAAGCTATCGAAGATTACCAATCCACGAGGTTTGACTTCCCCGACGAGGATATCATGACTTTGAGAAACATTGAAGAAAAAAGACCGTATGACAGACCTGAACAAGGATCCCGATGGACCCTGTACTTTGATGGTGCCTCCAATGCACTTGGTTACGGTATCGGCGCGATACTCATCTCTCTAGAAGGTTGCCATACACCTTTCACTGCCAGACTCTGCTTCAGCTGCACCAACAACATGGCCGAGTATGAAGCTTGTATCTTTGGTCTCAAGGCTGCAATTGACTTGGGAATCAAATCTTTGGTTGTGTTTGGGGACTCAGCTTTGGTTATAAGTCAAATCAAAGGAGAATGGGACACTAAACATCCTAATCTCATCCCTTACAAAGAACATGTCTTGACATTGTTACCACATTTCGAGCAGATTACCTTCGAGCACTTCCCACGAGAAGGGAATCAGCTAGCAGATGCGCTAGCTACAATGTCTTCCATGTTTAAACTTAACTGGGATAATGAGGCTCCCCAAATCACCATTTAACGGATGAACGAACCTGCACATTGTCATGAGATTAATACCGAATAAGTAGTGGACCGACCTTGGTTTCATGACGTCAAAAGGTATCTCGAAGCACAAGAATACCCCGAAGGAGCTTCAGTCAATGACAAAAAGTTTCTGAGGAGGTTCTCAGCTAAGTTCTTCTTGAGTAATGGTATCTTATACAAGCGCAATCACGATTGCATCCTGCTCCGTTGTGTGGACAAAGTTGAAGCTGAGCAGATCATGGAGGAACTGCACAATGGTACCTTTGGCACCCACTCAAGCGGACATACGATGGCCAAGAAGATTTTACGGGCAGGCTATTACTGGTCTACCATGGAAGCTGATTATCATCAACATTCCCGTACTTGTCACAAATGCCAAATCTACGCTAACAAGGTACACATACCTCCAGTTCCTCTCAATGTCTTAACAGCTCCTTGGTCGTTCGCTATGTGGGGAATCGACATGATTGGAGAGATCAAGCCTACAACATCCAATGGACACCATTTAATCCTGGTGGCCATTGATTACTTTACCAAGTGGGTCGAAGCAGCTTCCTTCGCATCTGTCACAAAGAATGTGGTTGTCCGTTTCATCAAGCAGAACCTCATTTGCCGGTACGGTATCTCCGACAGGATTATCACTGATAACGGTACAAACTTGAATAACACTATGATCATCACTCTGTGTGAGCAGTTCCAGATTCAACATCACAATTCATCTCCCTATCGTCCTAAGATGAACGGTGCTATCAAATCTGCGAACAAAAATATCAAGAAGATCATTCAAAAAATGACAGTCACCTACAAGGACTGGCATGAGGTGTTACCGTTTGCTCTGCATGGGTACCGTTCCACGACATAAACATCAACTGGGGCAACACCCTTTTCTTTGGTATACGGCATGGAAGCTGTTTTACCTATCGAGGTTCAGATTCCCTCCTTGAGAATGATGAAAGATGCTGGTTTGAGTGAAGACGATTGGATTCAGACCCGGCTTGATCAACTTAACTTGATTGACGAAAAGCGACTTACTGATGTTTGCCATGGTCAGGCGTATAAGAAATGTATAATCAAGGCCATCAATAAGAAAGTCAGGCGCCAGGCATATCAAGTCGAGGACCTTGTAATCAAGCGGATCATCTTGCCGCAAAGTGATCCCAGGGGAAAATGGACTCCTACTTACGAAGGACCATTTGTGATCAAAAACATCTTTTCTGGTGGGGCAATGATCTTAACCACCATGGACGGTGACGACCTGCCACACCCTGCGAACGCCGACATAGTCAAAAGATACTACGCATAAATGACCCGGCAAGTTGAAAACCCGAAAGGGCGACTTGGGCAAAAATGGGCATCCCGGTGAATCGAAAACCCGAAAGGGCGGTTCAAGCAAAAATTAGGGATAAAAAAAAGATTTGTACACCCGACAAGTTGAAAACCCGAAAGGGCGACTTTGGCAAAAAAGGGTTTCCCGGTGGATCGAAAACCCGAAAGGGCGGTCCAGGAAAAAGTTAGGGAATTAAAGCGTATGACTATGTCTCGTTGGATCACTTTAAGGACAATCTCTTCACCAAACAAAATCCGGGCTTCTGATCAATCCAATCATCTTCGGACGAAGCAGCGAATGGACAAGATATCCAGAGTTACGAAGGCTATAGCAGAAGGGGAACCCCATGGATTTTTTACACATAGCCATCTTTCTTTGTATAAATTTTTCTAATTTTTATGACAAAATTCTCTTACTAGGATGTCTGTCTCCTTTGTACAAAATACTTACACAAAGTTAATACAAAGATACTTCGAAATGCAGAAAACTATTTGCCTTTTCTTTTTCTTTACACTTGTGTTTTATTTGAAAACGTCCAATGATTTATTAAATGAGCATATGCATTTGAATATAATCACTGTTTACAAATAAACGAAATGTGAAAGAATAATTACTGACAGGTTGAAAGGATAGGAAAACGTCTTTAGGCTATTCCAAGAGAAATCCCCTCCAGTACGTCATCTAGTTCCCCAGCGGAGCTAACACCTTGAAACACATATCCCCAGCGGAATTACAATTTCAAAATCCTCGCCAGAGTCGAAACTTCAAACTCCCAATCCCCGGCGGAGTCATATTTTCAAACCTTTAATTCTCATTAGAGTTAAAATCCTCAGCAGAGCAAAACTGTGGGTCATAATTCCCCAGCAAGATGAAACCTTCTTTCCCAACAAAGTCAAGTTCCCAACTACCAATCCACAGCGGAAACCACTTAGTGTTCTCCAGATTCACCAACTAAGGATAATTCCCCAGTAGATTGGCATGCAACCCAAACTCCTGCACTTTTTTCAAACAGGAATAAACCTTTTCCCCCAGAGTCCTGATCTCCCCAGAAGAGTAGTTACTCTCTAACAGTATAGCTACTCCCCACAGAGTTTACTCCCCAACAGAATGAAGATTATCGTTCTCAAATTTGGAGGCCCCAGGGATTTATTTCCCCTAGCAGATTGAAGATTCTCAGTTTGAACTCCCTAGTGAAGTTACCTGAGTATTCATAACTCCCCAGCTCGAGTTTGTCAGATTTTTTAAGTCCCCTGCAGATCGAAGATTATCATTCTCACTTCTCCAGTGAAGCCCCCAAGGGTTTACTTTCCCCAGGAGGTCAAAGTTTCTCATTCTTAATTCTCCGCAGAAGCCATCAGAGCCTTTCTTATTCTCCAGTTGATCAAGGTTTTTCCTTTGTTTAATCCCCGGTAGAGATCATCAGAAGTTTCCTTATTCCTCATCTGAGTAAGGATTCCCATTGTGTAATCTCCAGCCACATTCATCAAAACTCTCTAGATTCCCCAAGCAGGTTTCTCAAGAAGACTTGAAGGATCCCTATATCCCCATAAAGTCGTGAAGGATTCTCACATCCCCACAGAAGTTGTCAAAGTTTTGATAATCCCCGCAAGTTGCAAAGGATTTTCTATCCCCAACAGTGGTCCAAGGATTTCTCATCCTCAGCAATCAAAGATTTTGAATCTCCAACAGTGGTCAAGGATTTATTTTCCCCGGTAGCAGTCAAAGATTTTATTATCTCCAGCTATCAAGGATCTATTTTCCTCAGCAAGACAGCTAATCAGCTTACATGCGCATACATTGCATTCATATATCATAACTATTGATAAAACACATTTTATTGCATCATACATGTCATGCAACATAACTCTGTGTTTCAGCTAACATTTTACCCTTTTCAGGATAAGATTAAAAGCTATCTTTAACAAATATTCAAAGATTTCAAATAGAGCACGGATACACCCCAAACACGGATGTCATTCTGTTATTCATTCAGATATCTTATTCAGATACAATGTGGATACACCCCAGACACGGAGGTCATTCTATTACTCGTTCAGAATTCAAAGTCAAGATACAGTACGGATACGCACCAAATACGGTAGCCATTATGTCACTCATTCAGACTTCAACAATCAGATACAGATTAGATACGCTCCAGACACGGAAGCCATTCTATTTCTCATTCCGATTCAACTATCAATTTCCAATCCAGATCACTCCAGACACGGATGTCATTCTGTCACTTGTTCAAGATCTCAGTTACAGTTCAGATACACTCCAGACACGGATGTCATTTTCCCACTCATACAGATCTCAACTTCAGATACAGTCCAGATATGCTCCAGACACGGTTGCCATTCTGTCAGTCATTCAAACATTTCCCCAGCCCAGAGATGCTCCATACATGGATGTCATTCTGTCGTTTATTCAGATTTCAGATTCAGATACAATACAGATACACTCCAGATACGGTAGTCATTCTGATATACATTCAAGAATTAAATACAGTTATAGCTCGAATACGCTCCAGACAAGGACGCTATTCCATTGCTCATACAAATTCAATCTCCAGATACAACTCAAATACGTTCCAGATACAAATACCATTCTGATGTTCATTCTCCTGATTTTCATCAAACATTTTGGATGGCATCTTTAAGCCCATCTCTAGAAATATTCTATCATCTCCAAATGGTATCTTTAAGCCCATTTCTTCAACTACATCTTGACGAGTGCAAATTTACGGGCACTCTAGTGTCCAATCCTCTTTTACCTTCGAGTCACGAAAGGCAAACTCGTCAATCTAACTCTTCAGGTTCAAGAAGATTGAACAGGGGCAGATGTTGTACCTAAAAATTTTCCCTCTCATTTTTATCAAGATTTCCCCTCACAAGACTCTTTGGATTCCAGACAGGATTAGGGTTTTGCTTTGCTCAAGACATCTCCTTGCACTGTTGACCTGAAATTAGGGTTTGAGTTTGCACAGGGATTTTTGACTTCCAATGCTCAAAGTGACTTTCATACTTCATGTTGGACCTATAAGATTTCCCATACCAAGTTTCAAGCTTTGAATCAAACTTTTGCCCAATCAATTGGACAGTTGACCTAGAAATCAACTGTATTGGGGAAAAAGTCAATTGTGGCTAATTTACAGTCAAACCTCATAATTTTTTATCCACATCAACATTATAGGATCATATGAACCATTTGATCAAGTTTAGACCACAACTCCTCAAGAAATTTGATCAGATCTTCAAAAGGACAAAATGGTCATTTTTAGGGTTTTGACTGCACAAGGGCAATTTAAGATTTTTTAACCTAGCCAATGGCAAATTGGGTTCAAGCATGGATTCAAGGATTCAATGGCATCATCTTGACCTAATCACAAGGTTCAAAATATCTCAAAAGCATTGGATTGACAGATGAATTTTCTAGTCAACTGATCAAAAATCAATTGTACACTGAAAAGTCAAACTTTGACTTTTTGGTCAAAATCAAGTGCCAAGGGTCATTTTTCATCAAGATGATTCAAAACATGAAACTTGTTCATCAAGAAACTTAATTTTGCAAATTAGGGTTTAAGATTGAAAATTTTCATAACTTAGAATTTTTCTAAGTTATGAAATTTTCTTATTTTTTCCCAACTTTGCCCTACATTTTCACCATGATGCAATTAGATTCAAACAAAACTTCCAACATGAAAGTTGTAGTCCTCCACAAAATATACAACTTTTATTCACAAAGTTTTCCAAAAGGATGCTTGGATCTCAAGTTATGATTTTTGGAATAAGGGTCCAAAAACTTTCTAACTTAGTGAAATTTTGCCCTAGTTTAGGCAGGATTTTGACCTATCTTCATGGCCATTTTTCACCTAGTTCCCATTGGAATTTCAAAATGCATTTCAAATATGGATTGGATATGATGTTTCAAGATTTCCAAAATGTCCAAGAACTCTCGAAAATCATTTATGGTTAGGGAGAATCGAAGGTTTGAATTTGGAAAAAAATCACTTTGGTCCATGGCATTTTTCACTATGCTACAAGTTGCAATTTCTGTCCAGCTTCATTTGTACTTGTTTACAGGCATCTAAACCCTTCCACACTCAAAAATTGAATTCAAACTCAATGGTTTAAGGCATTATTCTGATCAATGGAAGATTACACATTGAATTAATCTAAAAATGGCAAAAAGGTAACATTGCCATTTTCATAAAGCACAACTTTATGCATTTTTGTTTCTCTTGAGCATTGGACCATTCTTTCACAGCAAACAAAGTCCACAAAGATAGGGAAAAGTATACCAACTCTTGGCAGACCCTAAGCTAGATGGTACAGCCCTTTGCATTGTCATTTTCACACTTTTCTTAAAAGCCAAGTCAACTTGCAAAAACAAAGAGAACTCTTGTATCTGATAAAACCAACTCTTGTAACCATTCCAAACAACTTTTGTATATCAAATTGAGTCAAAAACACGAGCTATCCAGTCCTCAAACACCCTTGAACATCAAAACACCAAAAACTTGCAAAATAGGGCAGCTTCTGCAGTTGCACCTCCATCTCACAAACCACTCGTGCATTTTGTCCCAAACCTCTTCCAACACACTCCATACAACCCATCTAAGCTCTCTCAACCATTGGAAAGTGACTATAACTCCATTTACAAGCTTCACCATTTTAAAATTCTGCTTGTGCAGGTTGACTTCTACAGGCTTATTCAAGCAAGCTCAAAGCAAACTAAGCATTGGGGAAGGTCAAAGGAAGTTCAAGCAAGCTCCCAAGCATCTCAGGCCTCATTGAAAAACCTCCACATTTCCATACTCGAGTTCAACTGAAGCAGGTATTTTCCAACTTTATATCTCTCTATTTAGGAATTATTAGGCTTAGGTATGTGAATAAAAAATGTAGTACTCATTGCCCTTAAGTTGTACATATGCATAGATTTAATTTAAGTTAATTGTGTTGAGAGAATTTGATTGATGAACTTTCTGAAAAAGTTAGGTTAAAAATTAGGGCCATAGAAATTATCTCTGGTCTTTGAGAGTTAGATTAAGTTCTTTACATGGTTGGAATCGTGTTTGAAAATGCTATAACTTTTGTGTTGTGAGTTTTTGATTTAATGCAAGAACAAGAGAGAACAGGATTTGTGTGTAAAGCCATGTCGCGCGTGTTCTGGAGGACAGGGATGAAGATGGAGTGGGTTGGGCCTGACTTGGCCTTGCTGTTTGTACCCCCCCTTTGTGCTTTCTGCACCCCCCTTGCCCATTTGATTTTATTTTGCATATTTTTCTATTTCTTTTTCATTTATGACTTTATTTTATTTTCCTAAATATAAAAAAATACCAACAACATTTTCATAAATTTTCACTTTTTTTTTTTACATAGAAATAATTATTAAATAATATATACATTTATTTTCTTTAATAAAAACTTGTAAATAATACAAAAACATTATATTTTATTTTTAGTATTTATATATACTTAAATAATTTTTTCTTACGGTTTTTTTTTTGTTTTTTTTTAATATTTGTATATATTTTATTTATTTTATTGTACATAAATAAATAATACATAATATATATATTTTTTCTTAAAGCAAATTAGGGTTTCCACCCTTAATAAAAATAACCTTTTATTTTCTTATTTTTAATGCATTAAATAGTTTATTTTTACATATATAAAAATAATACAAAAACATTTTTTTTGCATATTTGTAATATTATTGCATATTTATTTAAATGTCTATTTAAATATTGCTTATTTATTTATTTGAAAAGAATTCAATTTGGTTGTAATAGTTGATTTAGGATTTTATATTTTCTTGCAAATAATCCCCTATTGAAAATTGTATTCCCCTTCCCCATATCAATGTTGTAATAACTTACATTACTTTTACGCATTTATTGCTTTCAAATATGCCATGATAGAGATTAGGGTTTGTATGCAATATCAAAAATCAAAACAAATAGCTAGACCTAATACAAGACATAAAAGCATGTAAATTGACAACACAATACACACATGCACCCCTAGGGTTTCATCCACTTGTTGCCTTCAAAATGGCCATGGTATGCATGTTGAGTGTCTTGGCAAAACAAAATCAAAACAAAAAGATCATAGTCCCTCGATGACGCTATCTTGGTTGCCTATACATAAATGATCTAGTCCCTCAAACAAATTTGCTAAGATACTTAGCACCATTGCTATCATGGTCAATACAACGACCCGCGCCTGTCCCATTTAACATCCAAACACAAGATTGTTTACCAAATGCAATGGTAAAACAACAATGTGAAAGGGTTAAAATGTGTAGGAAAGATCTTTGAGTAAATAGGGTAGACAACTCTTAGTTACTTGATCAAAACTTGTAAACATCCTTGCTAATTTCAAAATACACAAAACATTTTCCCAAAACAAACTTTCAAACATTGAAACATTTTTCAAAAGACAAAACACCTTTGTATACATTCAAACAAGAATCATTACAAAGGTTGCCACAACGATGGCCTCTTTTCAAAATACTTTCAAAACCACACACAAAGCACCATTTCAGACAATTGAAAAGCAAAAGCAAGGGATCTAAATCAAGTAACTAAGAGTCCATGGAAAACCATGGATGAAAAGGGTGCTAGCACCTTCCCTTTTCATAATCTACCCCCCGAACCCAAGAAAACATCTCAAAGATATTTCCTGTGCTTTTTGACCTTTCCTTTGGATAAATAAAAAGTCAGTGGCGACTCTTGCTAAACCGAAACATTTGCAAACACAAACACAAAACCTCAAGTCAGTTCTCCCACCGTATCACAACAACCAAGTGGATTTACCCTAGGGGTGCTTGTGTGAAAGTGTATTATTTTTCATGCTTGGTTTTGTCTTTGATTAGAGTTTTCTAAGCATTGGTTTTAGTCTTTCCATACAAACCCTAATTACTAGCATTTGTATATAAAAGCGATAAATTGCAGAATTTAAAATTATTACGCTATTACAATACTTGTGGGAGGGGGGTGTACAACTTATAAATGGGGATTGCAAGAAAATAAACCTAATTAATCTATTACAACCATATTGAATTGGTACAAAAATTGAAATAAATAATGTACAAAATGAATAAATATACAATAATGTAAATGTAAAGTAAATGGATGTTTATTTGGATTTTTAGGGAAAAGGGGTTTTGATTTTAACCTAATTAACTAAAGGGAAAATAATTAATTAAAAGTAAAAACCTAAATTTACTAGGAAAAGAAATTAAATAAAACCCTAATCTATTAATTAATTAAAAAGAAATTAAGTTTATAAGAAAAGTAATTTTTTTGGTATTTTTGTCTTAAAAATAATTTATAGTATTATAAAATATTTTTGGTCTTTTTTAAATATTAAAATAATACATTTAAATTGTGTAAAAGAAAATAATTAAAACCCTAGTTTTTAATTAAATTTACAAAATAATTAGTGAAATAAACAAAGTATGATTAAATAAAATAATTTTTTGTGTGAGAAAAATAAATAAACTCTGTCAAAATATAAATATAATATTTTTATATTTTTTTATGATTTTTTAATATTAAATAAAATGTTTAAGAAAACAAATAAATAAAAAAGAAAAAAGAAAATAAAAGATGGGTCAGGGTGCAAATAGCCAACAGGGGGTCAAAAGTAAGAAAAAAATCATTAGGCCCAAGGGAGGCCCAGCGCCTGTCCAAAACAAAAGTCAGAATGTATGAAAAAATCCAAAAGGGTACCATTGGGGCTCGAACCCAGGTCCCTCAAGTCACATGCGCGAGCTTTTACTACTGGGATGGCTATACATCCGTTTATATAATCAAAACAATAAATATATGATAGTAAACAAGTCCATGGCCTGAACTTCATCTTCAACCTCACGCCCAGCCAGAGCCTTTGTATCTTGATCAATTCTCAACAAAAATGAAAAGTGTAAACAAGAAACTTGTAGCAAATTTTCTCACAATTTAAAAAATGCAAAGCAATAAAATTATAGATCAAAGATAAGCATGAATTTTAATGACCCTAATCTGAACCCTAAAAATCACAAACTTCAATCTTAAAATTCTCTAAGCTCAAACAAAATTAATGAAAACTATGGACATGGTTAGCTTTAGGGCAATGATACCTACATTTTTCATTCACAAATAAACCATTAATGATGCATGTATGAAAAGTTCCAAAGTCAAAAAACTTACCTTGCAAGAGGGTATCAGGTTTGGAGTTTGAGTAGCTTTCAGTGAGTTCCAATGATTGGATTAGCTTCCTCAAGTTCTCAGGAAGCTAATGGGATGCTTAGCTTGAGCTGAAAGTGCCTGAGGAGTTCTGGAGAAGTCAAGGTGCAAGGTGATGTTTTTGAAAATGATGGATGATGATGGAGGTGTTACAGTGGTGCTGCAGGTGTTGGAATTGTTTGTATATGTTGTTTAGAAGCTTTTGAAAGTAAAAGGCCAAGAAACGCACGAGTAAATTTGGAGATTGGATCCAAAACTCAGAAATGACAAGTTTTGAAGTGTTCTTGGTGATTTTGTGTTCTAGGTGTTTTCAGGGCTCAAGCAAGCGTGGGATTGGTGGCAAAATGGCTTGTGTATGTATAATCAAAGAGGTTTGAGTGCTTTGGAAAGTCAGTAGTACAAGTTACAAGCTAATTGCTAGGTTACTTGATTTTTAAGAAAAAGTGGAAAACAAGTTTCAAGAGGAGGTACAAGCATGGGCTGAGTGATTGTAAGTGTCTAACAAGTTTCTCTTGAGTTATGGGACTTGTATGATCAGAAGAAAGCAATTGCAAAGCTCAAGAACAAGTTTTGTGCAAAAAGTCACTTTATCAAAATGACAATGTGCACTTTCTTCCCAAAATGGATATAAAGCATGGCCTTACATTGAATGCTTGGAATGAGACCTCTAACAGTTGTGCAAGTAATTAATTACAGAGTGCCTAACAAGTTTGAGGCCTGCAAAGTAGATGTTATACAACATAAGTTTGAATTTTGAATTTGTTCATCACAAAATGACTTGTAATTCAAGTGATAAAACCCTAACTTCATCTCTTTGATTCTCCCTACTCAAAAACGATCTCAAGGAGTTCTTAGACATTTTGGAAAGCTTGTAATGTTATTTACAATCCATCTTTTAATCACTTTTGAAAATTCCCCTTGGAACTATATGAAAAAGCGCCATGAAGTTGGGTCAAAATCCTGACCAAATTAGGGCAAAATTTCACTAAGTGTTTTGTTTCATGACCATGTGTTCTTAAAATTAAAACTTGAGATCCAAGCACTTTTGGAAGGAGTTGTGTAAATAAATGTTGTAGATTTCATGGATATCTACAAATTTTATGTTGGAAGTTTCTTTTAAATCATCTTGCATCATGGTGAAATTTTTTCTCAAAGTTGTGAAAAAATAAGAAATTTCCAACACTTAGAAAAATTTCTAAGTTTAGAAATTTTAACTTTTCAAAATGAAATCTTGAATTTTTGATTTCTTGATGAACAAGTTTCATATTTTGACATGCTTTGATAAATTGTGATCTTCGACATTTGATTTTGACCAAAAAGTCAAAGTTTGACTTTTCAGTATACACTTGACTTTTGATCAGTTGACTGAAAATTCATCTGTCAATCCATTGGACTTGAGCAATGTTTTGAGCCATGTCATTAGGTCAAAATGATGCAATTGGAATCTTGAGATCATGCCTTAAACCAATTGATCATTTGCTAGGTCAAAAATAAGAAATTGCCCTTTCCCAGTCAAAATCCTAATTTTGACCATTTTGCCCTTTTGAAGATTTGATCAAATTTCTTGAGGAATTATGGTCCAAATTTGATCAAATGATACATATGAGTTTAAAATGTTGATGTGGATCAAAGATTATGAAGTTTAACTGTAAATTGGCCACAATTGACTTTTCCCCAATACAAATGATTTTTAGGTCAACTGCTCAATTGACTGAGCAAAAGTGTGATCCAAAGCTTGAAACTTGGCATGAGTAAACTTGAGGGTCCTTAATGATCCATGAAAGTCGTATGGGACATTGGAAGTTCAAATATCCTTGTGCAATCTCAAACCCTAATTTTGGTCATCAGTGCTTAAGGAGGTGTCTTGAGCTGATCAACCTTAGTGCAGTCTTGAGCCAAATGAGATCTTGTGAACAAATTCTTGATAAATGAGAGGGAAAATTTTGGGGTACAACAATAAGGATTTGTTTGTAGAAACTCTAAAGTCTATTTTCTTATAACTCATTTGTAATCTCTTGTAGCAACTTTTGAAAGTATAATAAATTAGATGACTACTTTCTCTCTCGTAGTAGATCGTTTGATTAAACTGGGTAAACAATTTATTATGTTCTTGTCTTTTATCTTATTCTAACTAGTTGTGGATTTGGTTTCACTTTTGATAAGTTATTGTGTTACTTTAGGACATTTATTTTAGTTTTCATTGTTCTTTGTTCTCACACATCAAATTTATTGGCGTATTTAAACTATGGATAATTCTTCTTAAGTGCTTTAAGTTATTCTACCAGTTTTTCACAACATGTGTGTTGCACCCCAAAATTTATCCTCCTAACTTCTAGTTTATCTGGCTTAGGCTTCACATTCATACGCATACGCTTCCAGTAGGTCATTGGCATTAAACAATCATTCATTCATCACATATGCATCACTAGTGGCATCTAGATTGACTGAAAGTCAATTTAAATCAACCTTCACATCGTTTTGTAGTTGAAAAATACTTGTTACCTCGTTTCATTCATCTTTATCTCTTTACCCGCTTCATACACCGTGTTAAGTTGTTTATATGTCGATAATATTAACATTTCAGTTTTACGAACAAATCGTTAAAAGCGATCTGACACTGTGTGAAAAATTAACAAGAAAATATTTCAAGTTTTCATCTTTAACTGACTGTTTATGAATCTACGTTTCGCATAAATCATGATGGTGTGCTCGCTTTATTTTTTCAACACATTTTGCAGTATCGTTCTTAATCGTCAGTGTTTTGCAATCGAGCATTCTTATTCTCATTTTATTTCGATTTTAACTATTTGAGTTAGTTTCTATTAATGTTTGTGATCTGCAGTTTATGTTAATGTGTTCATTTCTTTTTTTCGATTAATTTAATGTCTGTATTTTATCATTTTCGACAATTTTAGATATTCCTTTTTTATCTTGAAAAATTAAAACAAAAATATTTTTAAATATGTTAATTTTTATTCGTATAGTTTTTAATATCATTTTTATCAACTTATTTGGTCATGAAATTAACTACTAACCTAAGTCTGTTCTGTATAAAGAGATAAGATTGGTTAATTTGTGGAGGGAGCTCATAAAATTGGATCCAATTGCAAAACGAAAAACGAGAACCCGTTGCTTCTCCTCTTCATCCCCAATACTCAACATCCATCACAAAAGCCGAACCCCACATAATACTCCCTCCGGCGAGCTCACTTCCATCACCACCGTAAACCACCCAACATCCACTTCGCGATACTCCCACCGGAATCCATTTCATCTGTCCACAGTCACCCTTCATAATCACCGGACCGCACGTCCTTCCGCCATCAAACTCCCTCCGTCACCCCCCTCCGTAAGAACCTCACATCCGACCCTGCTTCTTATTCTCATTCGCACGCGTCCAGCTCGACACTCCCTTCACCCCTCCGTGAAACTGCTATGCGCAATCTCCCCTACTATCCGCGACACCACCTTCTGTCAAACAACCACCCTCTGCTACAGCGTACTCCCTCCGATACAGTACTCTCTCCTACTGCAACCATCACCAATACCTTCATCGTTCTCAAGTGGTAAACCTCATCATTCTCACCATTTTAGTTTACTCCTAATTTATGGTTTTGTTTTGACAAATTATTGGTTAATATAATGATGTTTTTTTGTTGAGTCGATTTAATAATGTTATCATGTTATTGTTGAAGTTAATTGTTGTTAAAAATTAGGAAGGAATTGTGGAAGTCATGAATCAAGTGTTAGCATAATATGTTGGTTGTTGTTTGAACTTTTTAATGACACTGTTGAAATGAATCATTGTGGTAAATTGTTTGATGTTTGATTAATGTGGAGATGATGACGTTGTTGTTTGTTATGGTGAATAACTTAGTAATAATTTTTTATGATTAATGTTGATTGTTTGAGTTAATTTTGAGCAATATCTTGATATCATGATATCATTGTGTTATTATGTTTGAGTTGAATGATGAATCGTTGTTGTTTGTTCAAATAAACGGTAGCATGGTTATGATAAATGGAAGGATGAATTTGTGTATGTTATTGATTTGTTTGGTGTTTAATTGACTTGTTGAGATTTTGGGAGGAGATTATGATGTTGATACCACATTTGTTTGAATCAGTTTGAAGATTTTGGTTGACATCTTGGAGCTATTTGTGTCAAATTTGAACAAGTAGGTTGGTTATGGCATTGTTTTGAAATTTCCTTTTGTGTATACCGTGTTTGAGTTGAAATTATTGAACTCTCTTGTGTAAGTTGAGTTGTTGCCCGAAAGTTGCAAAGAGGTTAAAAACCACGTTTTAATTAATTGTTTGCTCACTTTTTAACTTAATTGAAATATACCACGAGCTTGTTCATAATTGATTGTTGGTTTTGATGTTGTGTTTGTTGATTGAGTCATCTTGGAAGAGACTTTGTTGATGTTTGAGTTGAGTTCCAATGATAAAGTTTTGTTTGTGATATTGATGTATCCACGTAAGGTTTGATCG
Source organism: Vicia faba (assembly GCA_948472305.1). NCBI lineage: Eukaryota > Viridiplantae > Streptophyta > Magnoliopsida > Fabales > Fabaceae > Vicia > Vicia faba. The sequence goes on along the minus strand of OX451736.1, from coordinate 436,084,404 downwards.
TCTTTGAGATAGACTTTATTGTGCGTTAATGGGTATAGGTCGTTGCTGCCCGGATTTTGGTTTAGAAATTTAAGACTTATTTTGAACTCAATTTTTCATATTGCAATGTGAATGCTCCCTTCTTGTTTCATTTGTGGTTCGAAAACCATGTTTACTTTTGAGTTTCAATTCTCTCGCTATTACTAACTTGTTTGTTGGTTTGTGTAAGTTCTCAAGACGACTCAAGTGGTTACTTCTGCTTCACACTTTTTATTCACTTTCGATTTATTAATCAAGTCTTGATTCATTTAGTTGGTTTACTTATTAAAAATTAATTAGCCTTGCTAATTAATTTTTCTTAACTTAATCATTTAAGTTTAATCAATTCTTGATTAAACTTTCACTTCATATTCCGTTTATCCTGGTTGTGTCTAGTTGTGCTATTTTTCATCTGATGTAGGAATTGAAATTCTTATCTGATACTTCGGACTTATCTGACACTTTACACTTGTAATTTATTTTCACTTGATGTTTATTCATTGGCGCGACTCTTGCGCATTTGAATGCTAATTCTATTGCTTGTTGATGAAGCTTTCGCGAAGATCTTCGGGTTTCTTACGCTTTGTTAGGCAAAAGCGATGGACTCTTGTTCGTTTGGTACTTTTTTTAATTCTATTTTATTATGCATTGTCTTTCGATTTCTTTGCCATGAGAAGTAGGAATAAAGATGCATGGGTTAAAGACCTACCCCTGTAGACATTGCGAAACTTGTTTGTTTAAAGACCTCAAAGAAGACAATTATGTTTGTTTAAAGACCTCAAAGAAGGCAATTCCCCTTTTACTTTGTGTTTGTAATCGAGACAATAAAAATGGAAGGAGGGCTTGCAATCGGCCCCCATTTTTCTAGTCCCTTGGTCATTCTTAGCTCACGTTACACGTTAATGCTTTGAATTGTTCTTCTCTTGTCCTTTGAGTCAATAAAGTGGAAGGAGGGTTCGTAATCAACCTCCACGCATTGTCATCGTTTCAGCGATATCTAGCTCACGTTTCTTAACGCTGATGTTTGAGTTGTTACTCGGTTTGTGATTGAGCTATTCTAGTGGAAGAAGGGTCTTTCGACTCATCTACCTTGGATTCATATACAGATAGCCCATGCTTGATGCTTGTTAACATCTTTGTTTGTATTTTCTTCCTTACACATTTGCATGTTCCCTTAGGATCACTTGTTTCATCTTCGACTCAAGGTAGACATTAGATTTATAAATCATGCATGCTAACTTAGGTAGATGTTTCCCTTTTGTATCCAAACATTAGGACCATCATTGCATGATAACATTAGGATTGTTAATCTCCCTTAGACTTTTTCATTTTCCTTTTGCATCATTAAAACTAAAGCTCTCTTTTCTTTTTTCAAACTCTAAAACACTTAATAAATAAAGATGAGAATCGTATGCAGTTGAGTCTTGTGGGATAGATCGAATCGGTCTAGACTGAATCTTGTTCTTTCTTCCATTTTTTGAATTTATTATGATTCATTTCACAAACTCTTTTTGCAAATAAGCGGAGAAAGAGTGAATTTCCCTCCAGTGAAATCCATTTGCTATCATCCCACCGAAAACATCAACCAACTCAAACCTTTTTGCCATCGGGCCGCTTTCGACTTTTCTTTGAAAACGTTTTTGCTAAAAATGATGTATTATTTCCTCTCCACGCAAAACATCGTGTAATTCCCCAAAGGTCGGGTGACTTTATGTCAACTACTAGAGTGCGAATGTAATACTATCTGCTTAAAAAATGCAAACAAATCAGCATTTTCTAGACGAACTACGAGTGGCTTGATCCCTTATTGCACGAAGGGGTACGTAGGCACAAAATATTCACAACTACGACAGACTCAACTATTAAAACATTTTTTTTGTATATACACTCTGCATTCATGCATTTTCCCTTAGCTTGTAAGCTTTAGATATACACACCATTTGATTAGAACAACAAAAATGGATCTCGTTTAGGACCACAAACATGAGGGATTCTAATACCTTCCTCTTGCGTAATCGACTCCCGTATCCGATCTCTCAGTTGCAAGACCGTGATTTCTTCCTTCTCAGGTTTTCTTCGATGTTTTCCTTTCCTATGAAATAAATAAATACTCAATGGCGACTTTATTGATTTTCTCTCGATGATTTTCCCGGTTGCTGCAATGTGTATTAATGATAATCAGAATTCAATCATAATCATTCTTATATGTTTATGCAAATTGCATTTCTTCTATATCACTTGTATTAGAGTCATTGTCAAAGTAGTAATCTCTTACATAATGACCAAATTTCTAACAACAATAAAATTAAACCTCTTTATATAAACCTTTTTCTTGAATTTCTTGTTGTTGGAGGCACCGGTTTGGCTTAACTCCCCTTGATTATTTGAATTCTTGCCAGAACCTTTGTCATTCCACATCTTCTTTTTCCACTTATATTTTCCTTTGACACCCTTTTCATCTTTTTGAAGAACTTTGATAAGAGTGTTTGTTTTGTGACTTTCTATAAATTTATTTGTTTCAATCACATCTCACGATCTTCTAACGAGGTTTGCAACTCTTCAATATTCATCTTTGAGAGATTATTGGACACTTTAATGACAACAATATGACCAGTCTTGGTAGTCAAAGCTTTATATAATTTCTCAACCTTATGCAATTCAGTAATCTTTTCACCACACAATTTTATTTAATTGATAAAAAATACCAAGCTCATGAAGAAATATGCGACAAAATCATCATCATTCATTTGTGTATTCTCATATTAATTTCTTAGTGCATGCAATTTCACTTTCTTTAATTTTTAATCACCAACATACAATTTATTGAGTGTATCCCATGCATCCATAAGCGTTTCTTCTTTGATAATCTTCTCAAAGATGTTCGAATTCACACATTGATATATCAAAAGCAGACCTTTCACATACTTCTGGCTAGAATTAGATGGGTTTCTTTTTACGCATTAGTTGCATTGTTTTCTAATGCAGGTAAGCCATTATTCAATATTTTAAGAACATTTTAAAATTTGAATATCACTCATTTGCGCGCATCACCTATCATATTGTTCTACTTTGATAACTGATAGGCTTGTTGGAAATTGGTTTGAGACTATGCTTCCATTCACCATTGTTGAGGGCTTTGATCAAACCATTTATCTATAATGCCAATTTCTTGAGATAAGTTGATGGAAAAAGAGATTAATGACAATAAAGAATAATTAATAATAATTAGGCCTACTGGACTGTGTGGAAAATATATATTGATTGAAAATATCTTTTTTTAAATAATTGCAAATAAATTAAACTAAAAATTAGAGAACAAAAGGCCTAAGAGGACAAAAACCAAAACCCATTAAAAACATACCACCAAAACGTAATACATAGCAACCTTAAAGGGTAAATAAAGAAAATCTATATCTAAATTCTTAGTTGACAAACGTGCACTACAAGTACAACACAAAAAACACACACACGATCGCAACATTAAATTGAAAAAAGTAGTAGTTTGTGAACTGATAAGTTTAGAATCCATATCTTCAAGAATATCGAATGAACTTGACCTCCAATAGGGAAACAAGTCCACACCCCAACAACCCACTATATCAACACACCACTGAAACCCTGTGATAAAAACCATAAGCAAAATGACTATTTCGAGCCAAATATTCCAACATCAAAAAATGATATGGAAATCCACTCTATTTGATATCAATCACGATGACTGATACATATAAAAGTCGGTACCAGTGCAAAGGAGGCAAACCTTAAAACTCGAAATCTACAGATCTCAACAGATCTGAAAACAATCAGAAGATCAAAAGATAAAGACACCAAACTTGAACAAGAAACACAAACATGCGGCTGTGGCAAAACCACAATCGTTAAATAGATCCATCAGAGAAGACAACGAAACTGCCGGTGTCTGAGAATTGAAAAACAACCACGAAACACCAACAAAAAAGAAACCACTCGAAATCTACGTATGCGCGCGTGCAGACACATACAGAAACCACTCGAAATCTATGTATGCGCGCGTGCGCGCGCGCACACACACATATATATATATATATATATATATATATATATATATATATATATATATATATATATATATATATATATATATATATATATATATATATATATATATATATATATATATATATATATATATATATATATATATATATATATATATATATATATATATATATATATATATATATATATATATATATATATATATATATATATATATATATATATATATATATATATATATATATATAAAGTTACATTTTTTATTTTAACTAATTTGGTTGATTTTACAGAATAACATAATACCTTTCTAATTGACTTGTAAGCAACTAACCTAAAACATAACTAAAATTAAACTAAATATGATTTAATACACATCACATTTGATCAATTTTAAAAAAAAAATCAATAACATAACTTATGACTTTCTACTTTATTTTATTAAAAAATTATTATTTGTTATTTTATCTACCCAATAAAATTAATATACTTTTTATTTTATAGAATTTAAGCTTTGAATTGTTTTAAAAAACTTTTAAAAAAACTTAGAATTGGTTTGTTTATAAGCAAATTAGGCTAAATCATACTTTAAATAAGTCAAAATTTAGACTATTGTTTATTCATGATAAAATACTCCGTATTTGCAAATATTCACACGAATTTGTCATAAGTTTGACAAGGAGAACCAATTTTTATTGAGTTTAGGTTTTTTCGATTATAAAATATAGGGACAAATTGGATAATAGAGACAATAATATTATGGGTTGCAGACAGACACACCTGTCCATTTAGGCCCACCATGAAAGTTCGCAAAAAAAAGGGCAGGGGCGGGTGTTTCCAGTGATTTCTGGTAAACAACCGCTACTCTTCCAAACTATCGAATAATCTTTCTGACTGTTATTCAATTCCTCTGGTAACTCACAGGATCGACTAGATTGATCCTAGGACTCCTTGGATATTAGGGTTACTCTCACGATCGAACATATATTCATGGTTTATATTTGAGTGTTTGGCTTATTTCGATTTCTCTCTCTAAAAGTCTAAAGACGTAATCAAAATGTGTGTGTGAAACTAAGTTGCATGAGTAAATGTTAATTGTAAAGACATGTAAAATTGCATAAAAGTGAAGTAAATGGTTTCGAATTATGAAACAATTAATGTAAAGAAATTCTGGAACGTAAAAAGGTTTGAAATATGAAGAAAGCGTTTAATGCAAGAAATCTGTAAATGACTTTAAGTAAAAATATGCGTTCGAAGGATAAAACTCGAAGGTAAATGTATGGAAAATATGACAGTTTTCTGAAATATAAAGTGCTTGAAATATGAAGAAAGCATTAAAATGTAAAACTTTGAAGAAGAGATTTCGAAGTGAAAAGTCTGTAAATGAGAAAACTTGTGAATACTATTTGACAAAAGGATAAAGGAAAGTGCTGGAAATGGTAAAAGGTTTTCATTAAATCAGAAATACATGGTGTTATCATACATACATTTCTCTTGCATTCGTTTCCCTTGCCATGCGGTAGTTTGAATGTTACTGAGTATTTAGTATAATAGATATGACACACGAAATCCTAATACTAAGACTTCTATTTATACTAATTCGACCATAACGGTCTTGCTACAGGATTATGTCACGTTCAGAACATGCAGGACAATGCCTCTTTCTTCTTTCCACGTGTCCCCAAATGTTCCAGCACATAACTTTCAAACTTCGAATGTCCCGCTTCCATTTGAATTTCAAATGCTTTGGTACTTCTCCGTTTCGAACGCTCTTCCCAGACACAGCCTTGTTGTTATTTCGAGACTTCTTTAGATATGTTCCCATAATTGCCACTCGAAACTCCAAGCTTTGACATACTTATTCGAAACACTGCTTCTGCTACTTCGAAACATGACGCTTTACCTCATTTCGATCGAAACGCTTAATTCATTTGGCTTCTAATAACATTATCAAAATCTTCAGCCAACAAATTGCCCCTTTAAAATATGTATTTCGATTCCTCTGAGAAATACCTATTTTAAACACCTACACAAGATTTTGATGGGACTTTCAAATCATCGTAACACTTAATGCATTTGACTCCAGTCACGTCAATCATAGCACCTTTTGGATTCCTTAACCGCCTGGAGCCACTTCACAGCATGGTGCAGTTACAACTAATGATTATCTTTAAATCATGCCTATTACCCATGTTAACTTTACGCCACCTCTTCATCACACCAACCCATGATCTCCACGTATCACACCCTTATTCGGTGGATGCTTAAACTTCCCCATTATAAAACATCACCAACTTAATCTTTTTCTTTTCTTTTCACACTCTAAATCTTTTACCCTCCTTCTCTCGTCAAAAAAAATCCAAGCTTTCAACATCTTTCAAAAATGTCTTCTTCTACTTCATCTCAACTCAAGAAAGTCTCCAAGAAGAAAGGAAAAACTGCAGGAGCTACCATGGAAAGTAAAATCATCACTCACCAAGGTCAATCCGTCATTGCCCCTCAGATGATTTCAAAGGAAAAAGAAATGTTGTATGCGTCACAGGTACTCATTCCTACCAATGTTGCTGGTAAGAGGTTAGCTTTAAATGGCCCTCTTACGGTTTTTGAAATATTAAAAGATACCAGGACGATTTTCCCAGTTTGTTACAGTTTTAAACCCTTATTTAACAAAATGGACGCCCCTAAGGCAGTAGAATCCTCTAGTTCAAATACCATAGAAAACCCCACTGTCCCTCCTAAGGACCCCTTCGTTTTGGATTATGTAAAAAGTAGTTTTAAGCCATTTCGATCTTGCCCCACCTCTGATGTTGCTTATCAAAATTGGTTCAAGAAAGTAGAAGCTAAGAAATCCCAGCAATGGGAAGAATTAGGCATCTATAACCTGATTAAGCTATCGAAGCCTGGTTTCACCTACAGCCACCCTCTGCTATTCGCGTCCCTCTATTTCTGGGACAGTACCTATAACACTTTCCATCTCCCAGGTGGAATGATCACCCCAACCTTCTTCGACATAGCGTCCATTACTGGGCTATCGCCAGTGGGAGAAACTTATATACCCGATAACGAAGAACACTCAAGCATAATTGACTTCGAAGTCAAGCTAGCCAGTTTTTCCAAGTTTATCAGTCATTATCATGCTGAGGGGGACAATGTGTCTGACGTAGAGCACATTGCTTTCTTAACCCTGTGGCTGTCAAGATACGTTTTCTGCAGTAGATCCCTACAGGTAGCTAGTAGGTTCATTCCTCTAGCTAGGGACTTGCATGAAAATCGAAAAGTGTGCCTAAGTGAACTGCTCTTAGTTGACCTTTATGAAAGCCTGAGGTCAGCTGTTTCGAGCCTCAAATCCCACACCTCCAAAAATATTCTGTTGGCTGGCCCTTTTTGGTTGCTTCAACTATGGCTAAATGCCATGTTCGAACCCTCCTTATCAACCGCCAACACCATTGATGAGCAAGATTCTGAGATAAATGATAGGATAGTCGAAGGTACTAGGCTTCGAAGATTAACTCCCAATGACGACAAAGATGACTTCAAAGTCCAATTCTCGAAGTACATCATGATATTCTCCAAAAGACACAAGTTTGAAGAGAGCATGGCGCCTTTTGCTTCGAGGGCTCATGGACCTTCTTGGTTCACCATGGCTCTCTCAGAAGCTATCAAGAGCAAGGAGATTCAGGATGTATGGAGAGCTTTTTTGCTGCCTAGACTCATTTCTTCAAGAATAACTCCAGCCAAGAACCAAATTTTTCTCTTTGCCTACCAACCAAACTTCGTTTCGAGGCAGTTTGGCTTATGCCAACTGATTCCTGAACCTTTATTTCAAACTGAGAGTGCCATCACTTCTGGACGAACTTTCAAGGCACGGGAAGCCAAAATACAGCAAGAACAATATCAAGGCTTTGCCCAATTTGAGCTGATAACCTTCGAACCTACCCATCTCACGGCTAAAGGATTTCTGGAATGGTGGACCAAGTTTTATCAAACTTATATGTTCGATACACTTACAATTCAACAGAAACTAATTGATGCCTTCGATGTGCAGGTACCAACAAAGAAAGGTATGTTTACTCATGCCAAAGAGATTAAAGCTTTCCAAAATTATTTTGAAACTACTTATGATCCCACGCGCTTGGACTCCACTGTGCATCAAGCAGCTGAGACCTTGAAGGAAAAATTTAAACAAAAAGTTTCTAAGTTAAAACTTCCTTCAGGGTTGTCACCTGAGGATAGGTATAGGTTGGCATTCGAAATGCATCCACCTAAATTTCCCAGATTACCTACCTCAGAACTGGCTCTGGCTTGGTTTCCCCCATATCCTTGGTGGTTTACTTGCAAAGAGATGTTCAAATATCTTCAAAGGAAACCAAAGCCATCTGAGACTGTGACATGGGCTCGATACTGGCTTCATGATTTCCCAGGACACCTTCGATACGACCTTTCTGCCATGTCAATTAAATCTGATCAAGGCACAGGTGCGAATGCTTGGGAAAATCCCAAATGTCTTTTATTTTCCATATCTTTAACCTTTGCTTTAATTGTTTCGATTTTCAGCCATCAGGATAAAGACAGCTGCCTCGAAATCGAAGGAAGGGAGCGCCTCTCAAGCCTCCATCGAAACTACTGACAAAGTGACTCCACCCGAAACAACCACTATTGCTGCAACCACAACAACAACAATAATACCAACAACAACCAGTGTTCCAATTCCAACGGTAATCACTTAGCCTTGATGTTTCGAATTCACCCATGCTTTATGGTTTGCATCTAACTCTTCGTTTACAACTTTTTCAGACCAACAAGCTTCCTCCTACTACTCCCAAGAAGCGGAAATCAAGCACCACTGGGGAAGATCCCAAGGCTGGAGGAAACTTAAATACTGCTTCGAAGAAGAAGCCAAAGAAAGACATTTCGAAAAATACCGTCCCAACTAGTGTCTCTGGACTTGATTCCAGGGATGCTGCTCCCTCACCCAAATCCAAAAATCCACCTTCGACCTCCAACCCAACGTTGGAACGTATAGCTAGTAACCTCTCCTCCGAGAGTCCACAGGTAAATTGAACCTTTAAATTTTTACAATACTAACTTCTTATTACCTTGGTGAATGTTTTTCTTAACATTCTGTTGTTCTTTGCAGAACATCTTGAATCCAGCTTCCACTATTTCGAACTCACCATCCAGAGCTGCCGCTCCGCTCAACTCCTCTCCTCAAGGAGATTCCAGCAACCTGGTTCAAAATAAAGGTTCCTCCAATATGGCGGTTCTTGCTGGAACTTCTGAACACCAGGATGATCAAGGTACCTCCATTCCTCTGAAAGAGATAAACGAAACCACACTTCAAACGTCTGCAGAGGATTTGCAAAGGGCTTCTCTTCAAAAGTCCCCTCTTGAAACTCTTCAGGAGGACCCAAAGGACACTCAAACTGAAGAAGAGAAAGCTGATTCTGGGCAAAGAGCCGAAGAATCTGCAGACGAAGAATCTGAGGAGGGGAATGCCAATGACGGTTCGACTGCTGGGACGGAGTCCAACGCAAATAGCAGTGAAAGGGATGGTATCGAAGTGGTGGACTTGGATGAGGATGAAGAAGATCAAGAGCACGAAACGAATGAAGGGGATGGTAATGCAACCAACGAACCCATAGAGGTTGAAATGGATGTGGCTCCCCTACGTGTGGAACTCCCTCAATCCTCTCTGTCTCGAATGACTGACGAGGAACTGGCACTTCTGAGACGAAATGACCCTATTGGGTACATGAAGGCAAAGTTGGCTCAGAGGGACGTCCCACTCGCTAGGGCTGGCACGAGTTCGACCAGCTATCCTCTTCCCACAGATGAAAGAATTGTTCTTCTTAATAAAATTAGGAAAACCATTCTCAATGTGGATATATTCGAAGTGCTTAAGCAAGATAGTACTGCTTGCTATACTATGAAGGAGCTGCTCACAAAGGTCAATCTTTCCACCTGCTCCTTACCAGTTAGTACTCTCTTGTTCGATCTTCAGAATTTGCTGGACAACGTAACTGGTTACCTTCTCCAAGACGAATCTGCTGCCAAGAAGGTTCACGAGAAACGCATTGCCATGGATGCCGCTTATGAACAAGCTTCGAAACTCTCTCAAGAAGCTGAGGATCAAGCTATGCATCTGAAGCAGGCGAAAACTGATTATGAGGCTCGAGCTGAGTCCATACTTCTTTGGGAAAGGCAGATTCTGGAACTTCAACAGAAGGTTAAGGAGGCTAAAGAGCAACAACTAGCCTTCGAAACCAATACTGCTGGTAACCAATTCGAAGAGCTTCTCAACCAGGGGCTTGCGGAAATGGAGACTGCAGAACAACTTAAAGGAGAAGTGGCAACCTTGGAAGGAGCCAGGCGGTTCGCTCAGCAGAAACTTGAATCATTTCGAAGCACTTTCAATCGATTAAAAAATAATTCTTATTTCTAGATTTTGATGTTTATTTGACACATACATTTGGTTTCTTACATGTAATATTCGAACAACGCCATTTTGGCATTTTATCTTGCCATCTTGGCTTTTTTTATAACATCTTGTTTACGTTGTTACTATTCGAATCTCCTGCAGGCTTGGCTTATATTTCTTTAAATATTTCCCATTAACCTTTAGGATACGTTTATCATCCATGAGTTCTTCGATTTCGTATGCATTGTTTGAGAATACTTTTAATATTCGAAAAGGTCCTTCCCAATGAGGTGACCATTTACCTAACACTTTATTCTTCTTGTCCATAGGCAATATGACTCTCCAAACCAAGTCATTAATAATGAATACTTTTTTCTTCACCCTTTTATTGTATGTTCTGGCCACTCTTTCTTTTTGCCTCATCAAAATTTCCAATGCATGTAATCTAATTTCGTCCAACTCAACTAATTCATTCATCATCATTTCCCAATATAATGCAGCTGGGATTTCGTTTTGTCTCTGAATTCGAACTGATTGTAGATGAATTTCTACTGGCAACACTGCATCATGACCAAATGTGAGTTGGAAAGGCGTAGTGTTAGTAGCTTCCTTAGGAGATGTTCTACAAGCCCATAATATTTGGTCCAGAGTTTTGTGCCAGTTTCTTGGCTTTTTGCCAATATGCTTCTTGATTAATCCTATTATTACTTTATTTGTTGCTTCGACTTGTCCGTTTGCTTGAGCATAATATGGCGTTGATGTTAGCAATCTAAACCCCATTTCTTGGGCAAATCCTTGCATCTTTCTGCCAGTAAACACAGAGCCTTGGTCTGTGGTTATGCTCTCTGGCAATCCAAACCTATAGATAATGTGTTTTTGTATAAATTCAATAATAGCCTCTTGATCAGCAACTATCAGTGGTATAGCTTCGATCCATTTGGTAAAATAATCTATTCCCACCAAGATGTATTTCTGTCCTTTGGACGAAGCAGGATTTATTTCTCCTATCAAATCCAATGCCCATCCTCTAAATGGCCATGGTTTGATGATCGAATGCAACTCACTTGCAGGGGCATGTTGAATTCCTGCATGTTTCTGACATTCCTCACATCCTTTAGCAAAGTCTATGCAATCTTTGAGCATGCTAGGCCAATACAAGCCGTATCGAAATAACAGCCATTTCATTTTATGGCCTGCTTGATGTGCCCCACATGCCCCATTATGGACTTCAGACAATGCTAAATATGCCTCACTTTCTCCTAGGCATTTTAATAATACACCCTCTTGGGTCTTTTTAAACAATTCGTTCCCCATGAGGAGATATGACAATGCTCTATATTTTGTCTTTCTATCCATATTTAGCGTTGGGTCTGCTAAATAACTCTTCAGTGGACTTCGCCAATCTGCATCTGACAAAGTATTTATGGCTAATATTTCGAATCCCTGTTTCTCAGCATATCCCAATCTCATACTTTCCAGATCCGATGGTGTGAATCTAGTAGCCATAACTTTTCCCCTTAATTCAACCAAATCCTTGAAGTTCTTGGTAGACACTTTATAACCCGAAGTCAACTGCGCTAAGTCATTTGCTTCTTGGTTCTCTACTCTTGGTATGTGTTGAATATCCATGTATTCAAATTTCCTCAATAGCCTATTGACTATGACGAAGTATACCATTAAATTTTCCTTTATGCACTTGTATTCCTTTGTGATTTGTTTGACCACTAATTCAGAGTCTCCTTTAATTTCGACTCTGGTTGCCCCCAATTCCAACAAAGCTTCAAGTCCAACAATGAGCGCTTCATACTCAGCTTCGTTATTAGAACAACAAGGACCATCTAATTTATACTTGAATTTTGTTGGAATTCCTTCAGGAGAAATCAGAAGGACTCCAACACCACTCCCATTCCTGTGGGTTGAACCATCAAAGTACAATTTCCATGGTTGCATTTCGACGTAACTCATGATCGTCTGCTCAACCAAAGAATGATCCACAATGAAGTCAGGAATCACTTGACCTTTCATAGCTTTTAAAGGCATGAAAGTCAACGAATATTCTGTTAAGGCTAAAGCCCACTTGCCAACTCTGCTATGCATTATTGGTTTTGAAAGCATATGTTTAATGACATCTGTTGTACCCCAAAATTTGCCCTCCCATATCCTTCAAGAGATTGCCAAGCCAAGCTACAAAATTTCCCAAGGGTTGTGCAGTGCAACTGTTTCCTATACAGTCAAAACTAGGGTTTGTGTTCTGATCAAGAATTGAAAGTTTTCAAGGACCCAATCAAGTCTCATATACCTACAAATGTGGTCAAACATCCTCATGTCAAGTTTCAAGGCATTCAGCTCAAAATTGCACAGTCAAAACCCTAGATTGCACTACAGTCAACTGTAGGGGCAAAATGGTCATTTGGCAGTCAAAAGTTCAAATTTTTGGTCAACATATCATTTTGAAGCCACAAACATCATTTGATCAATGCTTGATCATGATTCTCAAAATTTGGCTCAGAAATCATCAAAGATGCAAAAGTTGCTATATTTGGACAGCTGAAAAAGTCAACTGAGATTGACCAGGGCATAACTTTCACATGGATTATCAGAAAAATTCCATCCAAATCTCATTTTGAAGAGAAAGACATTTCCTACAACTCATCTTCATACTTCAAGTCCAAGAAATGCTCTCACAAAAAGTTATCAATTTCAACATTATAGGTCATTTTCAAAAGTCAACAAAAAGGGACTTTAAGTCAAAGACCATAACTTGAGATTGGTAAATCAAAATGACATGGGACCAAAGGCATTGGTTAAAGGACTCAAAGACCTTTCCAAAATGTCCAAGAACATATGAAAATCTTAAAAATTGAGCAAGTTATGCCTTGTAGAAGTTGGGAAAATTTTGTGAAATGGCAAAAGTCAATTATCCTTGAAAATCCAATTTTTGACAAAAGGGCCCCATTTTTTCCACTTGGTTCATCCTTGTCATGCCACACACGTGTCCCATGGTTAATTTCAAGACCAAATATTGATTTTTTTATTTTATTTAATTTTTGATGATTTAATTCATTTTAATTCTTTGAAAATTCAAATAAAATGTAAAAACCAATGGAATAGTGTCATGTGAACTTGGACAATTTCTATGTATCATGAACCAACTCAAGAAATCAGGCTAGGGTTCATTTGCATACTAGGTCTAGGTTTTGGCTAAAAAGGAGGAAAAATGGTTAAGAGTGAAAACCCTAAGACTAATTCCTTCATGAGCTTGAATTAAGGTGAGTTAGCAAGCCAATTCCATTCCATGATCATCACTGAGTCAAACCCTAGGCCTAAGAGATCATAAGCTGCGCCCAAACAAGCTTTGGCAATTTGAAATTTTGACATAAAAAGACAAATCTGATTTCAAAGGGAGGAGGATTTTTTAAGCCTTAATTCTTTTCCCATTAGCATCCTGAGGCACTCCTGAACGAATCTCAATCACAAACCACAACAAAAGCGTAAGGAATTGGTGGATCGTACTCAAACTGTACAGAACTTTTTTTGAAATCGTGTTCTCAATTCTAAGCATGATCATTGCATTTTAATTGTAGATTCTTGTTTCTTACAAAGTTTCAAAGCTAACCATAATAATTGATTTCGTTTTTGAGCAATACATGTGATTTGGCCATGAACGAATTCTAGGGTTACAGTTTTCTCGAATTGGGGCTTTGGCATAAGGGAAAAATTAGGACTTAGCAGTACTACCATTGCATCCAGTACACCAAGACGAATGGATTGACCTACTCGCGACAAATTTATGAGCTACAGGGACCTAATCGCTATTTTCTCAAAAGCTCCCTAATGCAACGTTTCAAAAACCGTTGCCTTCTTTCTTTGTGTTTCAGGAAAATGGAAGGGATGATGGCGTGGCACAAGTGGATTGGAGGAATTTGAATTAGCGCGCGTTTTAAAGAGCATTGATGTTTCTTTTTTATAATATTTATTAACCATATTATATTAAATGAAATCAAGTGGCTCAGCTGGCAGGTACCAACGCATATGACTCTCATGACCTGGGTTCAAGTCCCAGGTCTGGCAAAAGTTCAATATTATTTTTCACAAGTGAATCCCATGCAATGCTGGAATGAAGATGCACCATACACCCAGGACCAAGCCTTGACACGTCTTCCTGGAGATCAAACTAAAGGCTTAGATTTGAGAGACACGCTGCACTTGGTCAAAGGCATCACACCCAAGCCAAAAAGTCAATGGACTTCAAAGCCTAATGGGCCAAAATTCCAGGCCTGGACCCTCCAAATTGGGGTTACCCCCCCCTGGTTTGCCTTATTAATTTTTATTCTTTCTTTAACTTTTCTTTTTTTATTTCTTTTATTTGCTATTTATTTAATTAATTATTTTTACATAAATATAATAAAAACATCATAAAATCAAAAAATGCCAAAATATATAATTTATATTATAATTATTTTCATAAATAATAACATGTAAATATTTAGTTTTAATTAGGTTTTCAACTTTAATTCCTTTTAATAAAAATCAAAACAAAAACATAGAATTAGGTTAATGACTTTTTCCTTTTAACTTTCCTTGTTTTTTGCCATAGTATTAGTATTTTTCATAATTAAACTAGGGTTGCATTTTAGGTTAGATTTTAATACTTTCTTAATAACTAAAAATCCAAAAAATAGAGTTTAGGTTTAATAACTTTTTATTTTCTTTTAATTCTCCCTCTTTTTTCAGAATAATAATGTTATTTATTTATTTTCATAAATTAAAAAATTGTACATAAATTAATTTAGAGTTAAATTAGGTTAAAAGTCAATATTTTCATAATAAACTTAAAAAACATTAGAACTAGGATTTAGCATTTTAATTTTAATTAATTTTTCTTTTTTTCTTTTAAATCTAAAAAACACAAAAATACCATTTTTCATTTAATTTTAATTTTAGATAACTTAATTATTTTAATTCCTTTAAAGGGTTCAACGCCCTCGCATTGATTATTTTCTTTTTCGCGCGTTTCATTTATTCCTTTTGTGAATGTAATTGTACCAAAGCCATGTAATAGCTATTAGACGTTTCTTTTCTGCAATTTATTTTAAAACGGGTCTGGATTAATTTGGCGTTGTAGACCCTCGCCCTTTGTAATAGCGTAGGACTTTTATCTTTTCCGCACTTTAAATTCCCGCACTTTTAACTGTTAAACAATAACATGAAAGAATGAATGCCCCAAAATAAAATCGAATCGTTAGATCACCAATGCATGACAAGACAAACAATAAACTGAAAATGACACACAATTCGCACACACCACCCCTAGGGTACGCCTCACTGTTGCCTTTCGAAAGGTAATCATCGAGTAGAGGATATTTTAGTAAGTCCTTGTGTCCATTGATCTAGTTGCCTAAAACAAAGTTGCCTAAAACAAAGTTGCCTCGAATAAGTTGCCTCAGAATAAAAGATCAATGGCATAAGGGTAGCTTCTAAGGTGTCTTCCTATTGCTCCGGTGATCACCACGTCCCTAAAACTCGAATTGACCCGAACACCTCCGACGGTGGTGCTACCTACCTCTCAATGGTGGGATGGCACTACTTTAAAGGACATTTACACAGACGAATTCCTTAGGGTAGGTAGGTTCTCAAGGATACTTGCTCTAATTTCAAACAAAACAAAAATACTTTTCACCAACACATTTTCAAAAGCTTTCAAAGCAATCTTTTCAAACACTCTGACGTACGAGTCGAACTGAGATTTTTCAAAGAAACTTTTTTTAAACCCACATTGAAAAGCAAACAAACCTTTTTGAAAACACATTGAGCAAGTACCTAAGAGCCCATGGATAACCATGGATAGAAAGGGTGCTAACACCTTCCCTTTCTATAACCTACCTCCCGAACCGAGAGCAATCTCTTTAAGGAATTTTTCTGTGCTTTTGTCCTTTCCAGTTGGAGAAAATAAAAGACGGTGGCGACTCTTGCTTACCGCGACATTTCGCGAACCAGCTTTAAAACAGTCAGTTCCAGATCCACCGATCACAGAACTGGCGACTCTGCTGGGGACAAACTTAAAGTGAGGTGTACCTTAGGGATAGTTCATAACTGTGTTTTCAATTGTATTGACTTGCTTGCTTTAAATTGTGGGACTGTTTTGGGAGTTCTATAGATCCTAACCCGGATCTGGGGGATACCTTCTTAGAAAGTAGCAACAAGGCTGTGAGGGAACTGTGCGGGGTATACCGACATGGTTGAAACAGTCTGCTACGTTGATGTGGCACTTTGGTGTGTACCGGTAACCCTTGAGTCAGTCAAGGAGAGTACGGGGCCTCCATGTGGTGTCATGAAGCATCAACAGACCTTAGGAACCTTAATTGAACCATCTTGGCCTCTTTAGGGTAGTGAGATAACTGACTTTGGTGCAGTCCGAGGTTGGTTGATACTCGATACTACACCCAATTGAGGGTCGCTTTCCTGGGATATTTCGGTCGCCAGTTCAGTGGCTAAATCGAAACGATGAACAATGAAAGCAATCCCGTGATATTGGGAACCTTAGAACCCGGTTACTTTGATAGGACAGGTTGAACCCACTAACTTCAAGAGGGTACTACCCAGACTCCATGCTGGCCTAAACTTTAAGGGCTTCTCTTGTGTGACTTGTGTGCCTTCCTACAACTACTTGCATGCTTATTACCTGACATTTGTCTTTTGCAGGTTGTGTTTGTAGTCCTTAATTAGGACTCATAACAGGGTATCCTAAGTTTCTTGCAGGTTTTTGCAGTCCTTAATTTGGACTCATAACAGGGTTTACCTACATCACCCCATGCATAGCATGACATCATATCATTGCATACATCCTAACCCATTTCAAGGATCTCAAGGGCTTGTGATACAGGTCATATAAATCAAACATCTAGCAAGGGGCAAAGAGGATTTATTTTCCTCTAGCCAAGGTTGTCAGAGGCTATGACCCACTTGATATGGTGAGCTCTGACTCCTGAAGAAGGTTCCCTAACCAAGGTTGTTTGGAAATCAAAACCAGACATGATGACTAAAGTCAGGGGCTATGACCCACTTGATATGGTGAGCCTTTGACTCTTGAAGAAGAGTTCTCAATAACATGGGTGTCCTTCAATCAAGCTCTAAATTCCAATGCTAATTTTCTGGTTTACCCCGCGAGATCCTTGAAAACATTGCATGCATATCATACTCATCCTTACATAACAGGTATCTTTGTTGCAGGTCACTTACCTTTCCCGCTGTTTATTTCAGCAATGGTTTCACAACAAGACAACCAGGACCTTCTTGCTCAAGAGACTCGGTTCGGGGAAATCCTCCTGAATCTATCCAAGGGGCAGGAGGAGCTAAGAACACTTCTCGTAGAGACTTTTTCCAGGAACAGTGCTGAGGATGAAAGGCTGAAACACCTACAAGCTGAGATGGATGTTATGAAAGCCCAAATGCTGGAGCAGAGGAACGCCATTCAGGGTTTAACTCAAAGACAAGATGAGCTCGGGGTTCTCGTCAACAAACTGCTTCAGGGTAACCAACTGGGGCAAACATCTAAGGGTAAAAAGCCAATCATCGTTCAACCACCTTTGAGACAAAGAGGCAAGGAGAAAGCTCCTCATATGGCTCCAGTATCACCAATTCAGCAGCAACTTCACCAACTTCAAACAGACAAGCCCAGGAGGCAGTTCACCCCGCTCAATATGTCGCTGTTTCAAGCTTTACAACGCCTGTTGAGATTGAACCTGATCACATTAAGGGCTCATCCCCAGAACCCCAACACAGCACATCCTGCTTATGATCCCAATAAAAGGTGTGCCTACCACTCTGCCTGTCCAGGACATGATGCAAACGAGTGTTGGGCTTTGAAAAACAAGATCCAGGACCTGATTGATGAAGGAGCACTGGAATTCACGCAAGATGGTCAGGCTGAATTTTTCTACCATCCCTCCAAGGCTCACCATTTGAAGTGACAAGCCCTGAGACTAGAAATTTTTGTTCATTCGAATGTTCAAGTTGCAATTTTCTTTTGTTCAAACATTTACTCATGATTAAAACATTGTTATTTCATTAATGCATCGCTTATGTCCGTTTTGAATCGATATATTCGTATTCACTCTGTGCATGTTATTTTCATATTTTTTCTGATGTCAACTCTCATTAATTCTAAGCCTCTTGAGGGAGGATGACGAAAATGATACCATAATCTACAGTATGCTTTTGAACAGACCCCGCTGATGAGGTACAGGCATAGTTTCAATCCCTAAACACTGGAGTAATAAGGAAGATAATCCCTCGTCAACCCCTCTGAGCCAAAGAAGTAGGAGTTTTTATTTGCGAAATTTAAAACCCTTTATCATAACCTGGGGCAGGGTAGTTCTCTCAGTTGATCCAAGTGCATAACGAATGGCACCAAAGAGGTCCTTACAAAACAAAACGAAGAAAGACAGTGATGGTTCCGAATAATCAATAAAGAAAGGCAGTCATTATCTCAAAAATAAAAAACCCCTTAAGTCAAAACCCATGAAGGAGACTTACAAAACTGGGGCATCCCGCTGACTGAAATTCCAAAAAGGAAACAGTTCAGGCAAAAAAAGAAAGGGATAACAAAAATCAGACAAGAAAAAGGTCTTACAAACCCTCGACAAAAAAAAATGATGACTGCCTATTCAGAATAAACCATCAATGACTGAACCATCACCGGAAAATCAGAACGAAGACTCAAACAAGGTCTAACGCATGATCAACTGAGTTTAGGTTTGAAGAACGTCACGAAGAGTGGGTGGGTACAAATAATTTGAGCCTTTATTCTTTGTTTCTTAAACCGTGAACCAGGCCACGTTATAACCCTCAAAAGTCCCAGCTGAAGCAGGAGTTAGTTCGAAAGCATACTGTTACGAAAGGTATCCTGACTCCTGAAGGCCTACGGTAAATACGGAGTTGACATCATGTTTTTACAAACATTTACTTGTTTTATCAAAAATGCATTTTCAAAATTCAAGACAGACATAGGCTTTTGCATTCTTAAAATAACTTTGTTTGCATATGACTATTTGTTTGAACAGCAGGGAAATTCGCACGATGAACACCTTGTGAACAGAAGTACCTCCAATCAAGGGGCACAGTAGGAGCATTGCCCATTATCTGGGGCATGGCAAAATACTTCCAACAAGGGCAACTCCCTACATTCTGAGAGCGTGGACATAGTCGGAAAAATACTGCGCATCATCAAAGACCCGCTAGGTTGACATGCCTAGGCAAAAATAAGGGCTTCCCGGCGAACCAAAAGGGTTCGGGCAAAATAAGGAATGAAAACAAAAACATGTACACCCGGCAAGTCGAAAACCTGAAAAGGCGGCTTGGGCAAAAAGGGGTATCCCGGTGGACTGAAAACCCGAAAGGGCGGTCCAGGCAAAAGTTAGGGATCGAAGCGTACGACTATGTTCCGGTATCTCGTCACTTGCCTACCCGAAGATTTGTCGATCACCCGCACAGGTATCCTCTTCCCTCACCTCCGAAGCAGGGGCAATAATGAGCTATCCAGGCGATCCAATTGCTCTGTCAACCAAATTACAAAGGACAGATCAACATAAAAATGATTACCATCTACCTTTACAAATTCCAGATCGTGGGCTAACGTCCGAGACCAAACAGGACAATTATCCACTTAATCAAAATCATGCAACCCAACACCGGTTTCTGCTCAACCTTCAGACAAAGTCATACACAGACTCCTCCTCCATAAGATGACCTAACCCCGGTTCATCAAGAAGTTTTACACAAACTTATCCCGAAGCAACCTTACCCCGGTTCCTCCAGAAGTTTTTACACAAACTTATCCAAGTAACCTTACCCCGGTTCCTCCAGAGATTTTTACACAAACTCAACCAAATAACCTTACCCCGGTTCCTCCAGAAGTTTTTACACAAACTTATCCAAGTAACCTTACCCCGGTTCCTCCAGAAATCTTACATGGATTTATCACAAGTAACCTTACCCCGGTTCGTCAAGAAGTTTTACACGAACTTATCCCGAAGTGACCTAACCCCGGTTCCTCCAGAAGTCTTACATGGACCTATCTCAAGATGACCTAACCCCGGTTCATCAAGAAGTTTTACACAAACTTATCCTGCCGTAACCTAACCCCGGTTCCTCCAAGAGTCTCACATGGACCTATCTCAAGATGACCTAACCCCGGTTCATCAAGAAGTTTTACACAAACTTATCCTGCCGTAACCTAACCCCGGTTCCTCCAAGAGTCTCACATGGACCTATCTCAAGATGACCTTACCTCGGTTCGTCAAGAAGTTTTACACGAACTTATCCTGCGGCAACCTAACCCTGGTTCCCCCCAGAAGTCTTACATGGATTTAGCTCAAGATAACCTCACCCCGGTTCATCAAGAAGTTTTACATGAACTTACCTCACCAAGCAACCCTACATCGGTTCCCTCTCTTCAAGATGCAGTTTTACATGGACTCGTCACCCAGAAACCCTACACAGGTTCTCCCTTTCCAAAAAAACGAAGTTTTACACGAACTCATCATCAAAGTAACCCTACCCAGGTTCCTTCTCCATTTCAGATACAGTTTTACACAAACTCATCAGCATGCAACCCTACATAGGTTCCCCCTTTCAACTTATAAAATTACATTCCAAAACTCCCCAGAAGAGTCCAATCCAGTTTCCCCAGGAAAATTGGAATTCATCTCTCCAAGCAGTAAGCTTATCCCCAGTAGATTCTGGAAGCTTATCCCCTCGCAGAGCACGAACGCGTCGTCCGGCTTTATTCAAAGAGTTATTTCCTTAACAGGATATAACTGGGTTATCCTCAGCCAAAAGCCACGGAAAGGTCATCGTCAACATAGTTCTTTCCTATCCCCAGCGAAGTCCATTAACACTTCCAACAACAAAGACATCCTCAGCAAATTACTGCTATCAACACTCAGCAAAGCATCTCTATCCCCACAGAGTATTGCTTCCCAGCATGATCGCTAGAATATCTTTTCTCCCCGCAGAATCTTCCATTCGCCAAGTTTATTCCGCAACGGAGTCATCTTCTCCTACCGGTATCCTTGCAGTTATCATCCCCAGCGGAAGCAAAATCTATTCTTCGACATCAGCCCAGGATACGACTTCCCGGCACCCGTCAAGGATTCACTTTCCTAGACAAAAATATACATGAAACATCACATACATCATTATAGCATGCATGTACACATCATATCATACAAATCTCATTTATGTTGAGAGCATCATTGCTTGATCCATATCATGCATTGCATATGACTGACTTTTACCTTTCAGGAAAGATCCAGTTAAGTTCTCAGGCTACATTTCAAGACCTAGACCGGTTCAGTTAAATCATCCTAAGATTTTCCTGATGCTTATCCAGTCAAAGGCCTTCTCTGGTTCAGTCAGATCGACCTTAAGATCTCCCTGATACTTATCCCAGTTGAAGACATTTCAAGACCTAGACCGGTTCAGTTAAATCGTCCCAAGATTTTCCTGATGCTTATCCAGTCAAAGGCCTTCTCTGGTTCAGTCAGATCGACCTTAAGATCTCCCTGATGCTTACCCCAGTTGAAGACATTTCAAGACCTAGACTGGTTCAGTTAAATCGTCCCAAGATTTTCCTGATGCTTATCCAGTCAAAGGCCTTCTCTGGTTCAGTCAGATCGACCTTAAGATCTCCCTGATGCTTATCCCAGTTGAAGACATTTCAAGACCTAGACCGGTTCAGTTAAATCGTCCCAAGATTTTCCTGATGCTTATCCGGTCAAAGGCCTTCTCTGGTTCAGTCAGATCGACCTTAAGATCTCCCTGATGCTTACCCCAGTGGAAGACATTTCAAGACCTAGACCGGTTCAGTTAAATCATCTTAAGATTTTCCTGATGCTTATCCAGTCAAAGGCCTTCTCTGGTTCAGTCAGATCGACCCTAAGATCTCCCTGATTCTTATCCCAGTAGAAGACACCCCAGATTTTTCTCAACGAGCGTTGTTGAAGTTAAAGTCGCCCAAAACTCTCTTACCATTCATGCTAAGGAAGTAATCATCCCTGGTTCTTTCATCGCCGTTTGAAGCTCCAGACTCAGCTCCTGTAACCAGTCAGGACACATCTATACCAGGCATCTAAAAAATCAGCTCCTGCAACGTGTCAGGTACTTATTTTCTGTTTTGCAGGTATGCAGGTTCTCGCCAAGGAATCTCTTACGCAATCAGACATCCAGATGGCATCTATAAGCCCATTCCCCCATCATTGCTAACATGTGAGCGCAAATTTCTGGGCACTCTAGTGTCCAATCTTCTTTTACCATCGGATTACGAAAGGCACGTCAGCCAATCTGCATCCTCAGGTCTAAGAAGATTGAACAGGGGCAACTGTTGTACCCCAAAATTGCCCTCCCATATCCTTCAAGAGATTGCCAAGCCAAGCTACAAAATTTCCCAAGGGTTGTGCAGTGCAACTGTTTCCTATACAGTCAAAACTAGGGTTTGTGTTCTGATCAAGAATTGAAAGTTTTCAAGGACCCAATCAAGTCTCATATACCTACAAATGTGGTCAAACATCCTCATGTCAAGTTTCAAGGCATTCAGCTCAAAATTGCACAGTCAAAACCCTAGATTGCACTACAGTCAACTGTAGGGGCAAAATGGTCATTTGGCAGTCAAAAGTTCAAATTTTTGGTCAACATATCATTTTGAAGCCACAAACATCATTTGATCAATGCTTGATCATGATTCTCAAAATTTGGCTCAGAAATCATCAAAGATGCAAAAGTTGCTATATTTGGACAGCTGAAAAAGTCAACTGAGATTGACCAGGGCATAACTTTCACATGGATTATCAGAAAAATTCCATCCAAATCTCATTTTGAAGAGAAAGACATTTCCTACAACTCATCTTCATACTTCAAGTCCAAGAAATGCTCTCACAAAAAGTTATCAATTTCAACATTATAGGTCATTTTCAAAAGTCAACAAAAAGGGACTTTAAGTCAAAGACCATAACTTGAGATTGGTAAATCAAAATGACATGGGACCAAAGGCATTGGTTAAAGGACTCAAAGACCTTTCCAAAATGTCCAAGAACATATGAAAATCTTAAAAATTGAGCAAGTTATGCCTTGTAGAAGTTGGGAAAATTTTGTGAAATGGCAAAAGTCAATTATCCTTGAAAATCCAATTTTTGACAAAAGGGCCCCATTTTTTCCACTTGGTTCATCCTTGTCATGCCACACACGTGTCCCATGGTTAATTTCAAGACCAAATATTGATTTTTTTATTTTATTTAATTTTTGATGATTTAATTCATTTTAATTCTTTGAAAATTCAAATAAAATGTAAAAACCAATGGAATAGTGTCATGTGAACTTGGACAATTTCTATGTATCATGAACCAACTCAAGAAATCAGGCTAGGGTTCATTTGCATACTAGGTCTAGGTTTTGGCTAAAAAGGAGGAAAAATGGTTAAGAGTGAAAACCCTAAGACTAATTCCTTCATGAGCTTGAATTAAGGTGAGTTAGCAAGCCAATTCCATTCCATGATCATCACTGAGTCAAACCCTAGGCCTAAGAGATCATAAGCTGCGCCCAAACAAGCTTTGGCAATTTGAAATTTTGACATAAAAAGACAAATCTGATTTCAAAGGGAGGAGGATTTTTTAAGCCTTAATTCTTTTCCCATTAGCATCCTGAGGCACTCCTGAACGAATCTCAATCACAAACCACAACAAAAGCGTAAGGAATTGGTGGATCGTACTCAAACTGTACAGAACTTTTTTTGAAATCGTGTTCTCAATTCTAAGCATGATCATTGCATTTTAATTGTAGATTCTTGTTTCTTACAAAGTTTCAAAGCTAACCATAATAATTGATTTCGTTTTTGAGCAATACATGTGATTTGGCTATGAACGAATTCTAGGGTTACAGTTTTCTCGAATTGGGGCTTTGGCATAAGGGAAAAATTAGGACTTAGCAGTACTACCATTGCATCCAGTACACCAAGACGAATGGATTGACCTACTCGCGACAAATTTATGAGCTACAGGGACCTAATCGCAATTTTCTCAAAAGCTCCCTAATGCAACGTTTCAAAAACCGTTGCCTTCTTTCTTTGTGTTTCAGGAAAATGGAAGGGATGATGGCGTGACACAAGTGGATTGGAGGAATTTGAATTAGCGCGCGTTTTAAAGAGCATTGATGTTTCTTTTTTATAATATTTATTAACCATATTATATTAAATGAAATCAAGTGGCTCAGCTGGCAGGTACCAACGCATATGACTCTCATGACCTGGGTTCAAGTCCCAGGTCTGGCAAAAGTTCAATATTATTTTTCACAAGTGAATCCCATGCAATGCTGGAATGAAGATGCACCATACACCCAGGACCAAGCCTTGACACGTCTTCCTGGAGATCAAACTAAAGGCTTAGATTTGAGAGACACGCTGCACTTGGTCAAAGGCATCACACCCAAGCCAAAAAGTCAATGGACTTCAAAGCCTAATGGGCCAAAATTCCAGGCCTGGACCCTCCAAATTGGGGTTACCCCCCCCTGGTTTGCCTTATTAATTTTTATTCTTTCTTTAACTTTTCTTTTTTTATTTCTTTTATTTGCTATTTATTTAATTAATTATTTTTACATAAATATAATAAAAACATCATAAAATCAAAAAATGCCAAAATATATAATTTATATTATAATTATTTTCATAAATAATAACATGTAAATATTTAGTTTTAATTAGGTTTTCAACTTTAATTCCTTTTAATAAAAATCAAAACAAAAACATAGAATTAGGTTAATGACTTTTTCCTTTTAACTTTCCTTGTTTTTTGCCATAGTATTAGTATTTTTCATAATTAAACTAGGGTTGCATTTTAGGTTAGATTTTAATACTTTCTTAATAACTAAAAATCCAAAAAATAGAGTTTAGGTTTAATAACTTTTTATTTTCTTTTAATTCTCCCTCTTTTTTCAGAATAATAATGTTATTTATTTATTTTCATAAATTAAAAAATTGTACATAAATTAATTTAGAGTTAAATTAGGTTAAAAGTCAATATTTTCATAATAAACTTAAAAAACATTAGAACTAGGATTTAGCATTTTAATTTTAATTAATTTTTCTTTTTTTCTTTTAAATCTAAAAAACACAAAAATACCATTTTTCATTTAATTTTAATTTTAGATAACTTAATTATTTTAATTCCTTTAAAGGGTTCAACGCCCTCGCATTGATTATTTTCTTTTTCGCGCGTTTCATTTATTCCTTTTGTGAATGTAATTGTACCAAAGCCATGTAATAGCTATTAGACGTTTCTTTTCTGCAATTTATTTTAAAACGGGTCTGGATTAATTTGGCGTTGTAGACCCTCGCCCTTTGTAATAGCGTAGGACTTTTATCTTTTCCGCACTTTAAATTCCCGCACTTTTAACTGTTAAACAATAACATGAAAGAATGAATGCCCCAAAATAAAATCGAATCGTTAGATCACCAATGCATGACAAGACAAACAATAAACTGAAAATGACACACAATTCGCACACACCACCCCTAGGGTACGCCTCACTGTTGCCTTTCGAAAGGTAATCATCGAGTAGAGGATATTTTAGTAAGTCCTTGTGTCCATTGATCTAGTTGCCTAAAACAAAGTTGCCTAAAACAAAGTTGCCTCGAATAAGTTGCCTCGGAATAAAAGATCAATGGCATAAGGGTAGCTTCTAAGGTGTCTTCCTATTGCTCCGGTGATCACCACGTCCCTAAAACTCGAATTGACCCGAACACCTCCGACGGTGGTGCTACCTACCTCTCAATGGTGGGATGGCACTACTTTAAAGGACATTTACACAGCCGAATTCCTTAGGGTAGGTAGGTTCTCAAGGATACTTGCTCTAATTTCAAACAAAACAAAAATACTTTTCACCAACACATTTTCAAAAGCTTTCAAAGCAATCTTTTCAAACACTCTGACGTACGAGTCGAACTGAGATTTTTCAAAGAAACTTTTTTTAAACCCACATTGAAAAGCAAACAAACCTTTTTGAAAACACATTGAGCAAGTACCTAAGAGCCCATGGATAACCATGGATAGAAAGGGTGCTAACACCTTCCCTTTCTATAACCTACCTCCCGAACCGAGAGCAATCTCTTTAAGGAATTTTTCTGTGCTTTTGTCCTTTCCAGTTGGAGAAAATAAAAGACGGTGGCGACTCTTGCTTACCGCGACATTTCGCGAACCAGCTTTAAAACAGTCAGTTCCAGATCCACCGATCACAACATCGAAATGAGATGAAACATAAACATCAACAGGTTTTATATAATACTTGAGTTTCATACAAGAGAAATACAAACAGAGACATAGCTTTTCTAAATTGCTATATCTGGTCTCTGCATCATTTAGCACTCTACTTAAATAGTATATGGCTCTTTCGATGCCATTGCTATCTTCTTGTGCTAGCATACTACCTATACTAACTTCAGAGGCAGATATGTACAATCTCATGGGCTTCCCCCATGACGGTGGAGACAAAATAGGGGGCTGAGAAAGGTATTCTTTTATCCTGTCAAACGCTTCCTGGTGAGCTTCGTTCCATTCGAAGGCTTGGCCTTGCTTTAGACGAAGTAACGGAGAGAAAGCTTGGGTTCTTCCACTTAGGTTCGAAATGAATCTTCTGAGGAAGTTAATTTTCCCTAACAGAGATTGCAACTCCCTTTTTGACGTAGGTGCTTTCGTCTCCATTATGGCTTTGGTTTTGTTCTGGTTGATTTCAATTCCTTTCTTGTGAACCACAAAACCAAGAAAATCTCCAGCCTGTACAAAAAATGCACATTTAAGGGGATTCATCTTTAAGCCATGTTTTCTCATTCGCTCGAATGATTGGCTTAAATGATGCAAATGTGTTTCTGCAGATATAGATTTGATGACTATATCGTCAATATACACCTGCATGAAGGTTTCAATGAAATCATGAAAAATTGAATTCATTGCCCTTTGATAAGTTGCCCCAGCATTCTTTAAACCAAAAGGCATCACCACCCATTCGTAGGTGCCTAAGGCTCCTGGGCAACGAAATGCTGTCTTTGCAACATCTTCTTCAGCAATGAAAATCTGGTTATACCCAGAGTATCCATCTAACATACTCAAGTATTCGAACCCTGCAGCAGAATCTACTAGCATTTCTGCCACAGGCATGGAATATTCATCTTTAGGGGTTGCAGTGTTTAAATCCCTAAAATCTATGCAAATTCTTAAAGAACCATTTTTCTTAATAACAGGTACTATGTTGGCTAACCATTCGACGTACCTTGTTGTTCTGATGAATTTGCAACGCAGCAACCTTTCGATCTCAGCTTTAATTTTTATGAGAACCGCTGGTGCGAATCTTCTGGGAGTTTGTTTGATGGGCCTCTTGCCATCTTTGATTGGCAGTCTGTGTTCGACCAACTCCCTCTTTAAACCAGGCATCTCGTCATAATCCCATGCGAAGCAATCTTTGTTTTCCTTGAGGACTTCGATCACTTCCTTCTTGAGGCCTGGGCTAAGTTTAGCACTTATGTAGGTTACTCTTTTCGTTTTTTCATCCCCTAAGTTAACTTCTTCGAGTGGATCTTGTGCCAACATTTTGGCACCTGAGTTTATGGGGTCCCTTTCGAAGCATAAGGGTTCTTTATCATAGATGGCATCTAACCTTTGATCCATCTCAAACTCTTCGAAGGGTGAGCATTTTGAACCATCCCCA
Organism: Vicia faba; assembly: GCA_948472305.1. Classification (NCBI taxonomy): domain Eukaryota; kingdom Viridiplantae; phylum Streptophyta; class Magnoliopsida; order Fabales; family Fabaceae; genus Vicia; species Vicia faba. The sequence goes on along the minus strand of OX451736.1, from coordinate 436,056,188 downwards.
CTTACTTCGTTCATCTTTATAGTTGATTTATTTATTTCAGCCTCTAAGGCCGCTTTTGATTCGTTCTCAGCCATATAGGCCGAAATCCTTTCGAAAAAGGTAGACTCAGTCATGGATAAGGTTGTCGAAGTCCCAGCCTGCTGGCCGTTTTTGTATAGTGCTTTCGACTCCCTCTTCTTCACTGATTATTGTTCTATCCCAGTAAAGGCCATCATGACGAAGGGTCATGTAGTAGTGGGCGTTTCTAGTTTCATTAATCTCATCATTTGGAACACACGGAGCAATCTTTGCCAGATTTTTATCATAATCCCTCTTGTCAACTAAATTGACAGTTGACATAAAGTAACTCTGGTCTGCTTCGATGTTTTCCACGATACCATCATCTCTCCACAGCACTAGCCGCTGATGCATTGACGAAGGAACTGCCCCCACGCTATGGATCCACTCCCTTCCCAGTAGTAAGTTATAGTTGGCCTTGGCTTCGATCACCATAAACATGGTGGGCCTACAGCTTGAGCCTATTGTCAATTCCAACTGGACCGCTCCCAGTGTTTTGCCAACTTTTCCCTCATAATTGGACAGAACCATATTATGGGGCTTGATGTCTCCTTCGTGGATCTCTAATCTTTTTAGCATGAAATAGGGTATCAGATTGAATGCAGCACCCCCATCCACTAGAACCTTGTTCACACCATGGACACCAACTTTCGCCCGAATAAAAAGTGGCTTGAGATGGTTCTTCATTGCAGGTTCTGGACGTTCGAAGAACGCGTTTTGTTCCTCAACAGCCCCATTGTCCATCACATAGTAGCATACAGGCCTATGTTTCATCAAATTTGTGGTGTCTTCCTCCTCATATTCATTGATTTCAGTTTCCTGCCCAAATTCGCAGGGAACCACAGACACCACGTTACAGTTCAGGTTAAATGAAGACTCCCCCTCCGATTCGAAGTTATCTGTTATCATATCTTCGTCCTCTTCCGGGCCTGGAGTGTATTCCTTTGGTTCATCGCGTTGTTCTTCAGAGAAGAGCCTCCTATTGACTGGAGGTTTGTCTTCAGTTTAATTTTTTGGTTTGTTGGTGCTAGACTCACCTTGGTTTTTTGTTGAAGTAACCCCTTTGTTCGCCACAGCTTCTCTCTCAGCCTTTCGAATCCTATGTTGTCTGCGCCACTGGGATCTTGACATGGGGTTCCTTCCTTTGTAATTTTCTAATCTCACCTCCTCCCTTTTTGCTGTGTTGAATTGCCTCATGTATGTCACAACATGGCGTGCATTTCGTTCAGCGTTTCTCCATCTATCTTTGCCTTTGTCATTTCTAACCTGTAACCATCTGTCGGTTGGCACTTCAGCAGGGAGTTTGAAAGTCACTCTTCGAGCAGCCTTGGGGTGAGGGCTATCAGGCCTTCGCTGTTTGTGTCTGTTGTCGAAGCGTGGGCCCATCTGGACAGTTTCTTGATGGTTCCAACAAGGGGTGAAGGGAATCGTTTCGAAAGCCCTGGCCATGCTTTGGTCATACACAGCAGAACACCTTGGGCAAATCAAGCACTTGGTTGCCCCTTTGTAGCAGCGAAAAACAAATTCCAGCAAACTTTCTCCAGCCTTGGGATAACACCTAAAAAGCTGGTTATCTTGGCGCCAATTGTTGCCAGTTCGAGTCCTCTGTACCCTTTCGAAATTCGCAGCGATTCTTTGATTGCAGAGGATGCTGCACCTGGGGCACAATATCATGCCTGAATCTCCTTTGTGGCATGTCATGAGATAATCCTTGAGACTAGCGTCTCCAGTGTGATTATCCCCCATTCTATACTTTTCTTTTTCTAAGTATTTTTCCACTTCCTCCATCTCAGAGCGGGGTCTTTCCATATCCGCCATATTTATTTCAACATCTTCCCCCTTAGCTTCATCATCACCCCATCCTGTGGGCTTTATATCCTCAATCTGAACCTTCGAACTCTCTGGGGCAGAATATTTGACCAAATAGTCAAATTTTCCACTGGGTTCCCCTAGAGTGTCCCATATTTCCTTCTGAGGGGAAATTGGCTGCGTGATTTGGACTTTCTCCAATTCCAGCCTCAAGCCTTCAGTGACTTGTGTTAATTCTTGGTTTTGATTTCCCTGGCCTTCAGTAGCCTGGGTTTCTCTTGCAACAGCTACAGGTGCGGCAATCGAAGTCTCTGGCGTATTCTGGATGTCTTCAGTGACCTCCTCGCTGACTTCGACCATCACCCAGTTTTCAACTTCAGTACCCTTCTCTCCTGTTAGGGCGTCGCTTCGATCAGTTTCCACCATGTTGACCTCTCCAATGCATGCAGGCTCGGAGTAGTTGGTGTCTGCGACGTCCAAGGGATCTTCGTCCACTTTCATCTTCACCTTATCAGCAAACTTTAGTCTTCCATCTTTGATCGCGTTTTGAATCAGGTCCCTGAAAAGAAAACATTGTGAGGTTTTGTGGCCTAGGAAACTATGATATTTGCAAAATCCTCTCTTCTTTCTCTGATCCAAAGGAGGTATTTTGACATTTGATGGCACAATTAGTTGGTCATCTTTGACAAGTAAGTCAAAAATCTCGTCACATTTAGTGACATCGAAGGTATAAACCTTCTTTGGAAATTTGTCACTTTTCTCATTTTCAACAATGTCTTTCCCTTTTGTGGGAACTAACAATTTGCAGGAATAAGGCGGGGCCTGTTTTAATTCAGTGAGGTCGATTTCGACCTCTTCGAATTCGAATTCAGGATATTCTTCTGTTTCCTCAGTCCCAACATAGGAAATCCTTTCTTTCTTGCTATTCTTAAAGACTCTGGCTTTTTCGGCCTTTAGTCTTTCGACCTGTCGAACCCTATCGGCTAATTGAGCCATATCCCTCAAATATTGAGTGTCTAGTTTCTTTCGAATAGAATAATCCAAGCCACCAACGGCCATTTCGACTAACTCATGTTCAGGCACTACTGTGTAACATCTGGATTTCAAAAGCCTAAATCTATTCAGATAATCATCTATGGGTTCGGTGAACTTTCTCTTAACACTGGCCAATTCCTTCAAACTTATTTTCGACTGTCCCATGTAAAATTGTTCATGGAATAATCTCTCTAAGAGAGCCCAAGTGTCAATGGACCCAGGAGGCAAAGTGGTAAACCATGTGAAGGCGTTTTTTGTCAAGGAACTTGGGAAGTATTTGATCCTGAGATCTTCATTATTGGCTATATCTCCCGCTTCGGTTAGATATCTCGCTATGTGTTCGACTGTTGACTCATTGGTATCCCCAGCGAACTTTGTAAATTTAGGGACTTTATATCCCCTTGGTAAATCAGTATGCATTATGCAATCCAATATAGGAGAAGCGTAATTTGGCCTTCTCATTCCTGTGTTGAGGCCATTTTGGGCCATGACTCTCTCTATCATGGTGGTTAGGTTGTTTTCTGCCAGGATGTTATCGTTTCGAATTCTATGAACGACAGCATCGGCATCTTGATTTCGACCAACCAAAACAACTCCCCTAGGTTGTTCTTCTCGAAACTCTAGGGCTTCTAGCCTTTCGACCCTTGCCCCTGGTTCCATAATTTCTCTTTGTGGGCCTGGGATTACTGGGGCTTCTAACCTTGGTGCCCTGGCCCCTAAGTTAACTTCTTCTCTGGGTGGTCTATAAATTGGGTCGTTAGCAATTTGTTCTATAACAGGCATGTTTGCTCGAAATCCCGCCTGATTCTGCCTACGCCTTTCTGGGGGAGCAAAGAAATCAGCTATTCGACTCATATTGTCAGCGTTTTCTCTGTTTGTCACAGTCACATTTTGCACTATTGGGGCAAATATCTCCTGCATGGTTTGTGCTAACACCCCTATCATATTATGGTTACTGTCATCCATCAATTGCCTAAAAGCCAACTGGTTGTCTGTGGTTAAGATAGGCATTGTGCTATAACCCACTGACCCTTGGTTATTTGTCATAAACTGATTCGCCCCAGACCCAAACCCTAGTTGTGGAGATGAATTCGATGTGGAATTGTGTAAACCTGCCATAAAAGATGTTGGCATTCCATAAGAGGAATTTCTGGTTCTATTTCCATCGAAACCGGGTGGTCTAGTTAATGGAGTGGCGAAATGGGATTGTGTCCCTGATGGTGGAACGAATCCCCCAGGGTAACCAATGGTTCCAGTATTTCCTAAGATCGAACTATTAGTTGATATGCCACTTACTCCATTGGTGGCTACGTTACTAGTTGAAGATGCAACAAACTGTGCGTTCGAAGGGATTACATTAGATGTTCCGATCGAAGTGGACGCATTAGTGCCTGTTGTGTGTGGGCCATTTTGGTCCCCTTGTTGATTGTCAGAATTAGACATTTTGTCCAAACGTTTTCTTCTGGATAAAGGTTGGTTGCTGTTGGTTATCTTACCACTTCTCAGGTTCATAAAACAGCAAACTTCTTAGGTTCCAACGTCTTTTGTAATGGTTATGTCTCCACAATCTTTATTTCTAATATCCAATTATTGGTCCCACCGGGTGTGCCAATTTGTTTCCAGTGATTTCTGGTAAACAACCGCTAATCTTCCAAACTATCGAATAATCTTTCTGACTGTTATTCAATTCCTCTGGTAACTCACAGGATCGACTAGATTGATCCTAGGACTCCTTGGATATTAGGGTTACTCTCACGATCGAACAAATATTCATGGTTTATATTTGAGTGTTTGGCTTATTTCGATTTCTCTCTCTAAAAGTCTAAAGACGTAATCAAAATGTGTGTGTGAAACTAAGTTGCATGAGTAAATGTTAATTGTAAAGACATGTAAAATTGCATAAAAGTGAAGTAAATGGTTTCGAATTATGAAACAATTAATGTAAAGAAATTCTGGAACGTAAAAAGGTTTGAAATATGAAGAAAGCGTTTAATGCAAGAAATCTGTAAATGACTTTAAGTAAAAATATGCGTTCGAAGGATAAAACTCGAAGGTAAATGTATGGAAAATATGACAGTTTTCTGAAATATAAAGTGCTTGAAATATGAAGAAAGCATTAAAATGTAAAACTTTGAAGAAGAGATTTCGAAGTGAAAAGACTGTAAATGAGAAAACTTGTGAATACTATTTGACAAAAGGATAAAGGAAAGTGCTGGAAATGGTAAAAGGTTTTCATTAAATCAGAAATACATGGTGCTATCATACATACATTTCTCTTGCATTCGTTTCCCTTGCCATGCGGTAGTTTGAATGTTACTGAGTATTTAGTATAATAGATATGACACACGAAATCCTAATACTAAGACTTCTATTTATACTAATTCGACCATAACGGTCTTGCTACAGGATTATGCCACGTTCAGAACATGCAGGACAATGCCTCTTTCTTCTTTCCACGTGTCCCCAAATGTTCCAGCACATAACTTTCGAACTTCGAATGTCCCGCTTCCATTTGAATTTCAAATGCTTTGGTACTTCTCCGTTTCGAACGCTCTTCCCAGACACAGCCTTGTTGTTATTTCGAGACTTCTTTAGATATGTTCCCATAATTGCCACTCGAAACTCCAAGCTTTGACATACTTATTCGAAACAGTGCTTCTGCTACTTCGAAACATGACGCTTTACCTCATTTCGATCGAAACGCTTAATTCATTTGGCTTCTAATAACATTATCAAAATCTTCAGCCAACAGCGGGGCAGGTTTTGTTAAGGGTGCATGCCTTAAATCTTGTCCTGCCCTGCAAAGAAAGTAGTGTGAGACGGGTCCTCGGACATTGCACGTTTTAAACTTAAAAATTGCAAATTTTCATGTTAACGCCCACACTTACAAAATTCTTACAAAAAAACAGGACGAGGCTATACATGTATATTAGAGGATACAAACCTAAAAACTTGACCCGACCTAAAAAAACAAAATAATATTCAAATGTTTTTGTTATTTTGTATTAATATTGAAACATTACATATAGGAAGAGCATCTCTTGATAATTATGGATATAATTAAATAAATTGAATGTACAAATAAAACTGAAAATGACAGTATTAATACACATCAATTGGTTGCTATGATTAAGGCTACAAATGATGTATCTCATATGACTTAGTGTATGGTCATGCAACATATGTGTCAAGTTGCTCCTATACGCCCTCTCAAGAGCAAATTTCCATCAATAACTTGCATATTGGACATAAGACTTTTGAAGCGGTGTGTTGCCAAAGGTTTTGTGAGAATGTCAACTAGTTGATCCTTTGTGGATACATGAGAGACATGGAAATTTCCCGCTTGAACTTGTTCACGAACAAAACTATAGTCCATGGAAATATGCTTCATCCTAGTATGAAAGATAGGATTTGAACATGGATATGTTGCTCCTACATTATCATAAATGATTCTTGGAGGATGCTAAATTTGTACTCGTATTTCTTTGATTAATTTAAGAAGCCACATAAGTTCAGTTATGTATGTTGCTATTGCCTGATATTCTGCCTCAGTAGATGATCTAGTTACTGTCCTTTGCTTCTTGGATGTCCACGAGATAGGATTTCTGCAAAAAAATATCAAGTATGCTAAGGTTGATGTTATGTCATATGCATTACCACCCCAATTTGCATCAGTGTAAGCAAATATTGTACCCCAAAATTTTCCCTCTCATTTCTCAAGAAATCTCTCATAAGATCTCCATTGATTCAAGACTGCATAAGGTTTGATCAACTCAAGACACCTCATTAAGCATTGATGACTCAAATTAGGGTTTGAGTTTGCACAAGGACAAATGGACTTTTAATGCCCCATATGACTTTCATGGATCATTTTGGACCCTCAAGATTTCTCATGTCAAGTTTCAAGTCTTGGATCACATTTTTGCTCACTCAATTGATCAGTTGACCTAAAACCAACTGTATTGGGGAAAAAGTTAATTGTGGTCAATTTACAGTAAAACTTCATAATTTTTAGTACATATCAACAAGTTTGAATCACAAATCCTCAAGAAATTTGATCATATCATCAAAAGGGAAAAATGGTCAAAATTATGGTTTTGACTGAGAAGGTGCATTTTTTGACTTTTAACCTAACCAATGACTTATTGGTTTAAGACATGATCTCAAGGATTCAAATAATCATTTTGACCTAATGGCATGGTTCTAAATATTTCTCAAGATTAATTGATTGATACTTGAATTTCAGTCAACTGATGAAAAGTCAATTGTATACTAAAAAGTCAAACTTTGACTTTTTGGTCAAAATCAAGTTTCAAAGATCACAATTCATCAAGACATGTAAAAATATGAAACTTGTTCATCAAGAAATAAAAAAGTCAAAATTCTAAAACTTATAATTTTTTCTAGGTGTTAGAAAGTTCATATTTTTTCACAACTTTATGCCAAATTTCCACCATTATGCAAGATGATTAAAGGGAAACTTCCAACATGAAAGTTGTAGATCTCAATGAGATCTAAAACATTGTATGGAAGAACCTTTCCTATAAATTCTTGGATTTCAAGTTATGAATTTGTGAAGACATGTTCATGAAACTTAAAAGACTTAGTGAAATTTTGCCCTAGTTAGGCAAGATTTTGACTTAACTTCATGGCAACTTTTCACCTAGTTCCAAATGGAATTTTCAAAAATGTCCAACATAGATGTTGTAGAGGATGTTACAAGATTTCCAAAATGTACAGGAACTCATTGAGATCATACTTGAGCTAGGAGAATCGAAGGAAAAAAGTTAGGGTTTCAAACTTGAATTACAAGCCATTTTCTTGATGAACACATAATCCAATATCAATGTTATGCTGCATAATCTTGCTTTACAGACCTTATAACTTATGTATCTATCCATAATTAATGGATTACACAAGCTTTTGAGCTATGATCCAAGTAGTTTAAGCATTGTCCAAGTCAATTTGCCATTTTGGGAAGAAAGTTAACATTGCCATTCTTGAAAAGCAAGCTTTATGCACAAAGTCAATTCTTGAGCCTCTCACTTGTTCCCTTTGATCACACTCCATATACAAAGTCATAAGCAAGTTTGTTTAAAGTGTAACCACTCTACAATAACAAGTACAAAGGCATGGAAACTTGTTTTGTCAAGAAAATCACATGTTGAGCTTAAACATGTGAATTTGAATTTTGATCAACTACAAGTCTCAAAACCATTTGCTTATAAATAAGGATACTATTTGCAAGCTAATACACGAGCAAAACACCCTGAAACTCTCTCAAGCACTCAAAAGCCAGAAATTGCACAAAAAAACTCCATTGATACACAATTTTGACCTTGAACTTGTATCTGTCATTCCCCTCGTGCGTTTTCCCTCAAATTCATTTACAAAGCTTCTATACCTCAAATATAGTTCATCCTTGTCCTTGTTCCAGAACTGTAACATCATTTTCATCAACCTCCATAACCAAAAAACAAAGTCTGCAAGTTGACTTCTCCAGGCTATTCCAGTCATCCATTGCTCAAGCTAAGCATTGCTTTAGCTTCCTGAGAACCCGAGGAAGCTAACATGATCATCACAACTCCTTGAAAGCAGCTCAAACTCATTTCACGATTTCCAGTTTTGAGGTATCTTTTCTGAACTTCTATCTTTTCATTTAGACATTATTAAGCTTGCATTTGTGAAGATAAAATATAGACATCATTTCCCTGAAACTGTACATGTCCATAATTTTCATTTATATTGATTGAGCTTAGAGAATTTTAGGTTTGAATCTCTGAAAAAGGTTAGGTTAGAATTTGGTACTTTTAGAAATTCTCATTCATCTTTGATTTATAGCTTATGATATTTATATGGTTGGATTCGTATGGGAAAATGGAGCAACTTTCATGTTTACATTTTTCATTTTTGTTGAGAAATGAGTAAGTTACAGGAACCATGGCTGGAGGTTGAAGATGAATAGGACTGGATTTATGTTATATATTTATTGTTTCACTTATGTTAATGGATGTATAGCCACCCTAGTGGCAAAGGCAACGCGCGTGTATGGTAGAGGTCATGGGTTCAAGTCCCAGCGTTGCCTTTTGTTTTAATTTCCAACATTTTTCTTTCTTTTTGTTTCAAACAACCAGCGCCTGGGCTTAGTTTCTGGGCCTTTCCATTTTTTGCTTCTCCTAACCCCCTTGCCTGCTTATCACACATAGGCCCACCCTTTTATTTTATTTTTTTCTTCTGATTACAAAAAAACTATTAATGGGCCAAACTCCAACAAAAACTTTTTTTTCTAATAAACTCCCAAATCCAACTTCAAACCCCCTGACTTTTATTTTACATTTTTATTTTATTTTATTCTTTCTTTATTATTTTTATTTTTATTATTATTATTATTATTATTATTATTATTATTATTATTATTATTATTATTATTATTATTATTATTATTATTATTATTATTATTATTATTATTATTATTATTATTATTATTATTATTATTATCATTATTCTTATTTTTATTAATAAAGATCTAAAAATATTTTTATTCATTATTTACATACTTATATTTTATTTTCTTTATAAAACTAAAAAAGACAAAAAAACATTTTCTTAAACAACTTAATTTCTTTTTCTTAATAATAATTAAGTTCAGGTTTAGTTATTTTCTTTTTATTTAAAATTAACTTAGAATTTAGGTTTCTTTTAATTAATTAATTTCCATATTATTTTTATTAAACTAAAAACCTTTTCTTAAGAAAACCCTAAAAAATGCTTTCTAGTTTAATTTCTTTTCTTAATTAGTTTAGGCTTAATTTTCTTAATTTAACTAATCATTTTCTTTTAGATAATTAGGTTAAAACCCTTTCCTCAAAAATCTAAACAAAAACTATTTCCTTTTCATTTACATTTTTGCACATTATATTATTTATTCATTTCTTGTACATTCTTCAATATGGTTGTAATAGATAATTATGTTTAATTTCTTCCAATACCCATTTGTAAATTTGTATACCACATCCCCCTAATGATGTAATAGTGTAGTAATTTTACTTTCCCCAATTTATCGCTTTCATATAAATGCTAGTAATTAGGGTTTGTATGGAAAGACAAAACAACAAATAGATAACCCTAATCCAAGATTAAATGCATGCAAATCAAACACACTATTCACACATGCACCCTTCGGGTAATTCCACTTGTTGCCTTACAAAAATGGTCATGTTACGCATGTGAGATGTCATAGCAAAAACAATAAAAAAATACAAGATCATAGTCCCTCGATGGCGCTGTAAATATTGTCTTTCAAATGATCTTAGTCCCTCAAAGAGAAATGCTAAGATATCTCACAATATTGTTATCATGATTGTACGATGACCCACGCCCGTCCCTTTACATCCAAAGATAAATCTTCTTACCAATCAATGGTAAGATAGCAATATCAAAGGAAAGGAAGAAATGAACAAAATACTTTTGAGTAAGTAGATTGTTCCTAGTTGCTTTCTCACTTTCAAAACAAACATCCTTGCTCATTTTCAAAACAAACACCAAACACTTTCAAAAATAAACTTTCAAAACATAAAATATTTTCAAAAGTTCAACACTTTGTATACGTTCTTACGAACGAGAACAATTACAAAGTTTGCCTAAACGAAGGCGCCTTTTCAAAATACTTTTAAAAACCACCACAAAGCACATTTTCAAACAAACAAGTGATCTAGCAAGCAACTAAGAGCCTATAGATGACTATGGATGAGAAAGGTGTCAACACCTTCCCTTTTCATAATCCACCCCCCGAACTCAAGAAATAATCTCAAAGGTCTTTCCTATTCTTTTCCACCTTTTCTTTTGGATAAAAGAAAAGTCGATGACGACTCTTGCTAACCGCAACAATTGAGATCAAACACAAGACATTCTAAGTCAGTTCTCCCACCGTATTACAACAAGTAAGTTGAGTGAAGTGGACTTACGCACCATGATGCCATAATTCATTGTTGATTTCAAGTAACGAACCAATCTCACGAGATGTTAAAGATGTAGTGTAGTTGACTTATACATGAACTGTGATAGTTTATTAACGACAAATGCAAGGTCTGGCCTTGTGAAATTTAAATATTGAAGTGATCCAAGAATTCTCCTATAGTGTGTAGAATCAGTGGCCGAAGTTCCATCAGCAAACTTAATGTAGTTGTTTGGGATAATGGCGTTTGAGCTGGTTTGGCTCCTTCCATTTCAAACTTTTCAAGGGTGTCCCTAATAAATTTACATTGAGATAGGAACATACATACAACCGTGGGAATAAACTCAACTCCCAGGAAATAATGAGGGTTTCCATATTCTTTAGTGAGAATCTATTTGATAAGGACTGAATGAAGTTTGTGAGGAATTCTGTATCATTACCGATAAGTAGTAGATCATCAACATACACTAGAAACTAAGCCAAAATAGGTCTCAAATCATATATGAACAATGAAGGATCATTTTGGCTTGTGCAAAAATCATGTGAGATAATGAATGACTTAAGTGCATTATGTCATGCTCTCGGTGCTTGTCTTAAACCATAGATTTCCTTGTGAAGTTTGTAAACATGGTGATGATGTTGTTGATATTTCATACCTGGTGGTTGAGCCACAAACACTTCTTTTTCGGGAGAGCCATGGAGAAATGCATTGTTGACATCAAGTTGATGCATAGGCCACATGTTTCTAAGTGAAAAAATGAGGATGAGTTTAATTTTTTGAGGCCTTACTATCGATGCAAATGTTTCTTTAAAATTACTCCAGGGCACTGTGTGAATCCTTTGGCCACTAGTCGTGCTTTGTATCTTGAGATAACTCCATCTGGATTTTGTTTGATGCGAAACAACCATTTACAATCAACTATGTTATGACCTCGTCGTGCTGTTACTAGAGCCCAAGTTCCATTACGAATTAAGGCATCAAACTCTTCAAATATTGCTTGTCTCTAATGTGGCTGTTGCATGGCTTGTCTCACATTTAATGGTTCAAGATTCTCTGGTAAAAGATATTTGGTGACATTGAACAAACATTTGGGCTTGAAAATGTTTTTTTTGGATCTGGTTTTCATATGGCACTAACTAGTAATTATTGTACTTTGGTTAGTAACACTATTATTATCATGAGTAGTAGATTGAGTTTGAATTTCATTGCCTGATGAAGTGTTTGAATTCAAATGTACCTCTTGAAGGATTGTGGTGGGTTGTGGTTATGAAGAACTTGAATGAATAGTGGTACCACTTGTGGATTGGATGGGTATTGCATAGTGTGGCGGTGTTTGGTTGATGATTGGTTGATTTATAGAGGAAGGTGATGGTTTGACTAATAACTTATATGGGAAATGGTTGTCATGGAAGGTGGCATGTCTAGATGTATAAATTTTGTTGGTAGTGGGATCAAGGTGTTGGTAGGCATATTGTGAAGGTGAATAACCTATAAATATGCAAGGGGTTGATCTTGGTTGAAGTTTATTGTTAGTGTATGGACGTAACCAAGGAAAACAGAGACATCCAAATGAGTGGAGGTGGTGAGGGTTATGTTGTGTTTGGTGGAGTACTTGATACAAAGTTTCCATATTGAGATTTGGTGTGGGCAAGCTATTAATTAGGTTTGTATCAGTACGAAAGGCAAATGACCAAAATGTAGCAGGTAGTTCAACATGATGCAATAATGCACGTGCGGTTTGTACTATATGTCGATGCCTTTATTATGCAGTGGCATTGTGTTCATGGGTATGTGAGGGTGTGGTGTAATGTGATATGCCATTGGTCGATCATAAAGTTTTTAATTTGATATATTCTCCTCCATTATTAGGGTATAACACAAGAATTGGCAAATTAAAAAACTTTTCAACAATGGATTTGAACTTAGGAAATATAATTGAGACATCTGATTTATTTTTGAGTGGATATAACCAAATATATTTAGATAAATGATCTACAAAAATAAAATAATAGAGATAACCATCTAAAGATTTAATGGGAGCAGGTCCCCATACATCTGAGTAGATAATTTTAAGTGGTCCCTTACTGTTGATACTTGAAAAAGTAAATGGTAGCTTGTGACTCTTGGAACTGCTACATGAGATGCATGGTATAAGTGTGCTTGTATTCATTTTATGTTTTGTGGAAATATGTCTCATTGTTCTTGCACAAGGGTGACCAAATATATGATGCCAAGGTGGAGATGAAGAGATGGTGGTGTTGAAGGCCGTATAGGGGGTGGTTGGTGGTGGCATGTGGTAAAGTCCATTGTTATGCAATCCTTTGAGAAGAGGTTCCTTTATTTTCAAATCCTTCACCAATAAATGATTAGATAAAAATCCAACAGAAATAGGATTAGTTTGGCATAAAGATGAAACAAATAATAACATTTGTGAGATATTAGGAACATGCAAAACTTTAGGAAGGTATAAGTTATACATTTTGGTGGGTATAATGACCTTACCTGTAGGTTCTATTGGGATTGTAGATCCATCACCAATGATGAGTTGATTTGTTCCACTGTAAGGACTTTGGAGATGAAGGTTATTAAGTTGATTTGTGATATGGTGTGTAGATTCCAAATCCAATATCTAATTTGCGGAATTTGTAGATGAGTTTGCTCGAGTATGGTGAGCTAAGGGGCCAGTGTTGTGCTTGGGTGGGTAGCCATGGAGTTTATAACATACCTTTGTTATGTGTCAAGTCTTGTCACGGTATTGACAAGTAATTATCTTGAAGGATCATGGAGAAGTAGATATTCCTTGTTGAGATGAGTTGGTGTGATTAGGAGTATAACCACGCTTTTGAATTTGAGATTTGCCTTTGTATACAACGTGTGCAGAGGGTATGTGAGTTAGTTCTTCTTCTCTTTTAAGGTGACTTTCGCAGTCAATCAGCAAGTCATGAAGTGCATCGAATTCAATCAGATTTTCTTGAGCACGAAGGGCAGCGAGAATTTCTTTGAATTCAGTTCCAAGTCCATTCAGAGTATGGATGACTAGATCAACATCATCCAATGAAGAGTTGATGATAATAAGTTCATCAACCATTGATTTGATTGTGTGAAGGTAATTTGTCACTGACAGTGAACCTTTGTTGAGTCGCAATAAACATTCTTTAAGATTCATAATACGAGAGCGAGTTTTGCTCGCAAACATCTTGTTGAGAATATCCCATGCAGCTTTGGAAGTTTTGACACTTCCAAGCACGGTGGTGATACTTGGATCTACTGAAGAAATAATGGCATGTAAAACCAACTTATCCTGATGCTGCCAGTAAGAGTAGTTTGCATGATCTTGTGTATGACAAATTTTGGTGCCATCAACAAAACCTAGAAGGTCATAGCCAATCATAAGGGCATAAAATTGAACCTTCCATGCATGATAGTTGGAGCGGGTAAGTTTGATTGAGGTTTGAGGATTGAGAACAACATCTGATGAGGTTTCATTGATTTCAATAGTGTGAGCAGAAGGCATGATGAAAAAAAATTAGATATGGATCGATGATGTGAAGCTTTGTTGCTCTGATAACACAAACAAACAAAATAATATACAATTTTTTTTGTTATTTTGTATTGATATTGAAACATTACATATATAGGAAGAATATCTCTTGATAATTATGGACATAATTAAATAAATTGAATGTACAAATAAAACTGAAAATGACAATATTAATACACAACAATTGGTTGCTATGATTAAGGCTACAACCTACAAATGAGGGATCTCGTTTGGCCGAGTGCATTGTCATGCAACATATGTGTCAAGTTGCTCCTATACGACCCCCAAAAAGTGCATGCAAAAGATACATGCTCGAATGACCTTAACTAGTACCCACTCAAATCTGCCTATTTATTTCTTTACGTATTTTATCATTTAATTTTAATAATTTAGAATATTAAATATATGGTCAATGTTTCAATATTTTTATTTGTATTTATCATTTAAAAGATTTAAAATATGTGTGTGAATTTTTTTGAAATTGTTTTATTTTATTATTGGAATATAATTTAATTTTGAAAAGAATTAAATATTTTTATTAAAAAGTTGGTTTTAAAAAATGGATGGTTGGAACGGAATACTCAAACCTAATCCGAATCCATTTGAGACAAATTTCAGTTTTAATTTTCTATCCTCGTTGAAGATTAGAGTGGAGAACGAGATTTAGTTGAAAATTCAAATTTAAATTTGAGAAGATAAACACCATCATCAATCATCGATTCGCCCAGGTACCATAACATTGTCGAATTGGAATGTAAATCGTGTTGCTTGAATCAATATTTTTAGATACATTACCAAACTTTTTATATCTAGCAAAAGCATGAGAATATGCACGATAAAAATGTTATTTGACAGAGAAAATAATAATATTAAATGGTAGTCAGACATAATATAATATAGTTAGAAAATTAATATATATATATATATATATATATATATATATATATATATATATATATATATATATATATATATATATATATATATATATATATATATATATATTGTTCTGGATTGGGCCCGATAGGCCCAAAAGCATTGCTAAGGCCCAATCCAAATAGACTTGTTGAGGACCATGCCGACCAAAGGGTCACAGTCATGCCCGACGTGCTCCCTGAGGTTACGTGCCCGACCTCTACACCTTCAGCTCGACATTCTGCTGTCCAGCTCGACATCACCTCGAGCACCCCAACTAGGGCAGACTCAGTCCACGGTTCCCCCAACGAGACCCCGAAAAGACCGCGTCTCCGTCCGCCCGCACTTCACGCAGAACATCCAGGAAGAGGACCACGTGCGGGTCCCTACTACGCACGTAGAACCTGGCAGTTCCTCCATTGGGCCAAACCTGCCCGGCCCAATGAAGGAACCTTGGCCCAACGCTGGGGGCTATAAATACCCTCTGTTTCCAGAGGATCAGGTATTCATCATTCTAACCATACACTTGCTATTATCTGCTCGTACTCCTACTTACTTCAGCATCGGAGTGCCTTGCAGGTACCCCCCCCCCCCCACTTCGTTCAAAAAGCTTTCTGCCCAGAGCCAGCCGTGACGGTCCATTTCTGATCAGGTCAGATCAGTGGCGCCGTCTGTGGGAACTAGCTTCCCCGTCTAACGAACAACTCAAAAGACCAAAGCTCAATTCAACTACCTGTCATGGCTGATCCAGCTCGCGACGAGCAGAACGTCCGTGTCACCGACACCAACAACGGCACCGCGGACAAGAATGGACACCTCGATAACCCCGGTGATCCCGGCCACAGTACCATTCCTGTGACGACCGCCCCTAGAACTTCCTCCTACAGGGACGAGGCTACTGCATCATCCTCCCCGATCCCACCACCACTTGAAGACGACCCGGTAGCTCTCGCTCATTACAGAGCTGCCCGGTTCCACGAAGTCCCAGTTCCCGCCGGGGCAGATGCCACGACTCAGGCACTATTCGCGGCCATTAATCAGACAAACTATCTCATCTTCGCCCAAGGAGAAAGACTAAGGGCACTTGAAGATGATCGACGACCCCCGAGGAGGCATCGGAGGCCACATTCTCCACCTCCTCGGGTCACAAAAGTTCGACACCCTTCTCCCCCGCGGAGACGCAACAGAGAGAACTCTAGGAGCCCCTCTCCCCGGCCAAAGCAGAGGCGGCCCTACTATGAGAGACAACCCGCCATACCTGCCGGAGAACCCAGTCGCGACCCGTCAAGGCACGACAAGAGGCACGCCAGGGACGGGCGTGTGACATTCAACCACCGAGCATCACGCTCGAGGGAAACTCAGCACGACCACCGTGCCAGACAATACTACAAGTCCCCATCTCTTTCTCCGGAGAGGAGCGACGAGGACGACCCCCGCGGTCCCCTGTCGCAGGCCATCATGGATGCACCCATCCCCCCGGGCATGGAGAAGCCCCCACATCTGAAGGAGTATGACGGAGTTGCGGACCCGGTCGACCACATTGACGGGTTCGAAGCCATGCTCCATTATCATAATGTCGGGGGGCCCATCAAGTGCCGTCTTTTCCCCACGACTCTCAGGAAGGCGGCCATGGAGTGGTATAAAGGACTCGCCCCGGGCTCAATCACGTCGTGGCGGAACCTGAAGAACCAGTTCATCAGTTCCTTCACAGCTTCTCGTCGCCATCCGAAGACCGAGGCGGCCCTCGAGGCCATCATCCAAAGACAGGATGAAACCTTGAGGGAGTTCATCAACCGCTTCAACCGAGAAGCAATACAGGTCCCCTGCGCGGACCATATGAAAAGATACTTGCTGGAGAGGGGTCTCCTCCCCGGCACAGAATTCAGAAAGGCTGTGGTATTGAACCACCTCTGACTTTTGATGCCCTCCTCGATAAGGCCCGAGCATATATGGACTACGAGGAGAGGGAAGCTGCCAACAGGGCCCGAGACTCAAGGGCTCGGGGTCCCAACAACAGCAGCAGCTCTCGACAAGAGGCTCCTCCCCGACGTACGGGGGAGAAAAGGAAAGAAGACCGACCCCGGGAAGTCCGGGAGCAAAGGGGCCCCTCGGGCCGTTTCACCGAGTACACTCCGCTCACAGCTTCCCGCGAGCGTATTCTGGCGGAGTGTGCCAGTACAGACTTCAAGGAAGGCGGCGTCAAGCGTCCCCGACCTGCTCCCGCCAAGCCAGGGGCAGATAAAAATAAATATTGTCAATACCATAGGAGTCATGGCCATTTGACAGAGGACTGCGTCCACCTCAAGGACGCCATTGAAACCCTCATCAAGGGAGGGAGGCTCGCACAGTACAGGCGAAACGACGCCCCTCGTCGTGACGCCCATGAAACCAAGGAGCCCGAAGAAGACGCCCGACCATCAGACGAGTCGGTACCTATCCAGACCGCCTTCTCGGTAACCAGGCCCGAGGATTTTGACATTCCGGAGCTCCTGCAAGAGCCGCTGACAACGCACAGCAGGTGGGAGTACTTTCCCTCCGCCATGGTCATCAACGGGGGAGGGTTCAACGACCTCACCATCAATTCAGCTAAGAGGAAGTTGGACGAGCTGGTCGATATGGCTCCCCCACAAACTGTGACGTTCGAAAGGGTGAAGGGCAGGTCAGAGCCCATCACCTTCTACCTAGAAGAACTCCCCGGCGGAGCCCCGAACGCGGTCATCCCCTTACTGATAAGGGCAAAAATGGCCAATTTTGACGTGCATCGCATCCTGGTCGACGAAGGGAGTTCCGTCGACGTGATGTACATCCAGCTGTTCCGAACCTTACAACTGGACGACTCACATCTCTCTCCGTATGTGGGGTCGGATCTACAAGGCTTCAACGGCTCAACTTCCAAACCTTGGGGTTATGTCGAACTCCTGGTTACGTTCGGCGAAGGAACGGCTACGAGACAAGTTAAGGTCCGGTTCCTCGTCATTGACTGCCCGTCTCTATACAATTGCATCTTGGGGAGACCGACATTGGCAGAACTGACAGCGGTGCCCTCGACCGTCCATCTGAAGATGAAGTTCTACACCAGAAGGGCACGGGTAGCCACCATCCAAGGAGACCTAGCCGCTGCCCGTAGGTGCTTCAACGCTGCTTCTAAGGGACGGGATACCGTCGACATAGGGACCAGACCCGCCAAAAGGACAAAACAGGAGCCCGACAGGAAAGCATCCCCCGAAGAAGAAGTTCAGAAGGCTCCACCAAAGGTCGACTCCATAGCCCTCGACGCTCGCTTCGATCAGGACGAGCCATCCAGCAGCGAGCAAATCCCACTCCGACCAATTCCGGACGGGGATTTTGAACTCGTTCCCCTCGGCACAGACCCGACCAAGGGAGTGAAGATTGGTAAAGACCTCCCCGACTTGGCCAGGAAACAAATCAAGGCCTGTCTGCGCGAGAATGCTGATCTCTTCGCCTGGAGCGCTGCGGAGATGCCCGGACTCGACCCTGAGGTCGCCTGTCACCACCTCGCCATTGATCCAGCCGCCAAGGACGTAGTACAATGTAGGCGTAGGCAGTCTCTAGAAAAAACGGAGGCTGCTGAAAAAGCTGTAAAAGACCTCCTAGAGGCAAATTTTATTTCTGAAGCCCGGTATTCCACCTGGCTGTCAAATGTTGTACTTGTGAAAAAGAATAATGGAAAATGGAGAATGTGTGTTGACTATACCGATCTCAACCGGGCTTACCCGAAAGATGCTTTTCCCTTACCTAACATAGACATGCTGGTCGACAACTCGGTCGGCTACAAAACTTTGTCGTTCATGGACGCCTACTCCGGATATAACCAAATCCCAATGGCTCTGGGCGACAAACACTGCACGGCATTCATGACCAGCTCGGGCAACTATTACTACAACGTAATGTCCTTCGGACTGAAAAACGCCGGAGCAACTTACCAACGCATGATGAACAGAGTTTTCAACAAACAGATTGGCGACATGCTCGAGGTATATATGGACGACATGATCGTCAAATCCCGAGCAGACACCGATCACGCAGCTCATCTCAAGACAGTCTTCGCCTAAGCAAGACAGTGCAAAATGAGGTTCAACCCCGAGAAATGCACGTTCGGGGTTAAGGCAGGAAAATTCCTTGGATTCTATCTAACAGAACGAGGGATTGAAGCCAACCCCGACAAATGCCGGGCATTCTCCGACCTTCCAACACCGACGTCGAAAAAGTCGATATAAATCATGAGCGACATGCTTACGTCACTGTCCCGCTTCGTCGCGAAGTCCGCTCAGCACGCCCTCCCCTTCTTCAAACTCCTTCGAAAGGAAGCAGCCTTCGAATGGAATGAGGAATGCGAGCAGGCACTTCGCCATCTGAAGCAGAGCCTGTCTCAGCCGCCCGTGCTATCTCGACCCGACGACGGGGAACCGCTGTACTTATACTTGGCCGTTTCAAATGAAGCCATCAGCGCAGCTCTTGTCCGCGAGACCCCCGACAGACAGAAACCCGTCTATTTCACGAGCAAAGCCTTACAGGGTCCCGAAAGCAGATACCAGCAGATAGAAAAGGTTGCTCTGGCCCTCGTCAACGCTGCGAGGAGGCTCAGACACTACTTTCTAGCCCACACCATCATCGTGCGAACCGATCAGCCGGTGAGGCAACTCCTGGGTCGGCCAGATATGGCGGGCAGGATGCTGAAGTGGTCCTTGGAACTCTCCGAATTCGACATTCAGTACGAGAGCAGGAAAGCCCTGAAAGCACAGGCCTTGGCCGACTTTGTCGCGGAAATGATCACTCACGACCTTCCCCCGGGGAAGGAACATAAGTGGACCATCTTCGTCGACGGAGCGTCCAGCTCGTCCGGTAGCGGCGCAGGAATCCTCCTAGAAAACGAAGAAGGCGTAGTAATCGAGCACTCCTTAGTTCTCTCCTTCTCGACGTCAAACAACCAGGCAGAATACGAAGCCCTGCTCGCAGGACTGAGACTAGCCGAGGACCTGGGAGCCCGCGAGGTACAGATTTACACCGACTCCCAGCTCGTCGCCTCTCAAGTACAGGGGAGCTACCAGGCCAAAAACGACAACCTCATCGAGTATTTGAACTTAGTCAAAAAACACATGACAAAGTTCGTACGAGCAGAAATTTCTCATGTTCCCCGCGAGCAAAACACGAGGGCGGACATATTGTCCAAACTTGCGAGCACACGAAAGAAGGGCGGGAATAAATCCGTCATCCAGGAATCTCTGACACGTCCAAGTATCGAACCACCCTCGACTACAGTCGAGATCCATGCCATCGTGGATGCCACGTCCTGGATGACCCCGGTTTATAATTTCCTGACAAAAGGAGAACTCCCGTCGAACCAGGCCGAAGCTGCCATTATCAAGCGATGAGCATGTTCCTACGTGGTTCTCGAACAGAAACTGTACCGAAGAGGATTCTCCATCCCCCTCCTGAAATGCATCGACGAGTCCACCATCCCCGACGTACTACGGGAGATACACGAAGGGATCAACGCCCAGCACATGGGCGGTAAATCCTTAGCGCGGAAAGCCCTTCAAGCAGGATACTACTGGCCGACGATGCAACAGGATGCCAAGGAACACGTAAAAAAATGTGATAAGTGCCAGAAGCACGGGGATATGCACCTCGCCCCCCCGCACGAGCTGAGCATATTGTCGTCCCCGTGGCCGTTCGCCTGGTGGGGCATGGACATCCTCGGGCCCTTCGTGCAAGGAACCTACCAGAACAAATTTCTCATCGTCGCTGTGGATTACTTCACAAAATGGATCGAGGCCGAGGCCCTCGCAAAAATCACCTCGCACAATATCCTCCATTTCTACAAAAGAAACGTCCTCGCCAGGTTCGGAATTCCGCAGGCCCTGGTGACCGACAAAGGTACCCAGTTCACCGACCACGGGTTCCAGGACTTCGTCACCAAACTAGGGACAAAACAACATTTCACATCAGTCGAACACCCTCAGACCAACGGGCAAGCCGAGGTCGCGAACAGGGTCATCCTCCGAGGGCTCAAACGTCGACTCGGCGAAGCCAAGAGAGGATGGGTCGAGGAGCTCCACAACGTCTTGTGGGCATACCGCACCACACCCCACTCAACGACGGGTGAGACACCATTTCGACTGACATATGGCACTGAGGCTGTCATCCCGGTCGAAATCATGGAACCATCCCGACGAACGGAGAACCCCCTCGACGAAGAAATGAACGACGAGGCACTAAGGGATGAACTCGACCTAGTCGAGGAAATCCGATCGGGTGCAGCCATGCGCGAAGCCACCCTAAAACAACGAGTGGCTCTACGCCACAACCACAAGGTCATCAAGCGCGAGTTCGAAATCGACAGCCTGGTATTACGCAGGAACCAGAAAGATTCCCGCGAAGGGAAGCTGGCCGCGAACTAGGAAGGACCTTATCACGTCCACGACACCACGGGTACCGGGGCGTACTACCTCGAGCAATTAGACGGAGAGCCATTACCACGACCCTGGAACGCTGCTAAGGTAAAGCACTACTACAGTTAAAAACTACCAACACCTGGGACCCTCGGCCAACGGCACCCGCGCTCGATAGTGCCCGACGTGGACAGCTACACCGAGCACCACCGTCGTTGTACCCATAAGGCAGAACACCCAGCTCGCGATGGGCAGTTCACACCAAGGGCGAATAGTCCCTACCGGGCTTCGCGTCCGACTGAGCAACTTCGCTCCAAATGTCCGGCAAATCGTCAAGAATGATGGGCCATCTAAAAGGGTCAAAGGGAAGTCTCTCCCCTCGAGCATAACACTTAGGTGACTCTGGCCAGCGAAGGAGGGCCGGGCACGTATACAAACGGAAGGCGGGCAGACTCGCTCGCCAAATCACAGCCGCTTACGGGCACGCCTCGGGCCCATGACTTAGGCTAAAATTTCATGCAAATATATAAGATTTCAAGCAAGGGCAAAACATTCAAATGTAAAACAGCATTCAGATAAAAATTCCCGAAGGCAACAAAACAAACAATTATAAACCGACCAAGAAGGCCGGCGATGTTCATAACGTACAACAGACGGGCACGCAGGCCCAAAGAATACAAATGTCAAAGGCACGTAGGCCCGCTATCCTAGTCAGGTTTCCCCAAAACCATCATTGTCGACGCCTGGAGAGTCGGGCGGGGGCACGATCACGCCATCCACGATCTGATGTGTGTGGCCTATACCCTCAGTGACCAGACCAGGGTTTAGCAAGGAAAGCTGACCGACTACGGAGTCGAACCCCTCCTCCAGAGCACCGATGCAATCTGCCTCGAGGAGCCGGATATGGGCGACCAGCTCCGATCGACTCTTCAAAGCCGCTATGTCCTCCGGCTCATCCTCGGCAGGTTGCATGGCAACGTTCATTTCCTCGACCTGCTGGGCCAAGCGCCCGACTTCGGTCCCCAGACGATCCCTGTCTGCGCGAAGAAGCTCCCCCTCCTCGGCCAACTTCCCCGACCTTTCCTTCTCCAGGACCAACATCTCCCTCTCAGCATCCAGCATCGCCGTCTGCTCGCGGAACATCTCCTCGGAGCGTTCTAGGGCAGTCTTCAACTTCCGCGAGCTCGAGGTGAGAGCCGCTTTCTCCTGCTCGAGTTCTTCGATGCGGACATGATCCCCCCCTTCCTCGGACAACACCAGGGCCATCTCGGCCATTTTCACCAGCCCGTCCATACTGGCGGCCAGATGCATCTTCCGATCCTCTTTGCTCATCCCTTTGATAGCCTCAGCCTCGTCGGCAACCACTGTCAGAGGGAATCTCTCGAAGAAGCCCTCCTCTTTGAAACAAGGGGGGAACGCGAAAGACCTGACAGCACTGGCGTCCTCGCTGACAGTCAGACCGCTTTCCACCCGGGTCCTCTTCCTTTGTATCAGGACGGTACTAGGGTCGACCTCTTCAACCTCTGGGGTCCCATCTGACGCGGCCCCCGAGCTGGGCGGCGAATCCACCCTCACCGGCTGAGGAGCACTCGGACTGTGTGGCGGGCCCATCCTCGTCGCCTGGGGAGCCTTCACGACCCTCCTGCCTCGCTTCTGGTCGCAAGACAACTTCAAAAGCCTTTCCCGTCGACCGGCCATCGAGCCTGCACAAAATAAAAGATGGGTTAGTATCGAGCAAGTTCATAAATAAATGACGAGCAAAGAAATTCAAGCAATAAACAACCTAGCAGACGAGCAGCCTGCCTGTACGTTTGGCACTCCACGAGTGCCTTAGTATCAATCGGCCGGGACTCAAATGTCGGATAACCCTCTGCATCCAAGACATCGTCCTCTTCCCTCGTGGCCCACCGGGCAGGATGGAAGCTATCGACAAACCGACAAAGTGTGGCATACGCCTCCTCGTCCTCCGAGCACATGTCCCCGGCAGCAGTATGGTAGTAACCAGTCCCGTGCTCGTAGTGCCTGAACATCCAGTGTGTTGTACCCCAAAATTTGCCCTCCCATTTCCTCAACATTTTCTCATCACAAGACCTTTGAAGATCAAGGTCCAATTAGGGTTTCCTCTGCTCAAGACTTCTCCTTGCACTGTGGACTCAAATTAGGGTTTGTGTTTGCCCAAGGATGTTTTGACCTAAAATGCCTAAGATGACTTTCATGCTTCATATTGGACTCCCAAGTTTACCTATACCAAGTTTCAAGTCTTGATTCCAAGTTTTGCCCAGTCAATTGGATAGTTGACCTAAAAATCAGCTGTATTGGGGAAAAAGTCAACTATGGCCAATTGACAGTCAAACCTCATGAAATTTGATCCACATCAACATTATGAACTCACATGGACCATTTGATCAAGTTTGGATCACAATTCTCCAAGAAATTTGATCAGATCATCAAAAGGGCAAAATGGTCATTTTTAGGGTTTTGACTGCACAAAGGCAATTTTTGACTGTTTGACCTAGCCAATGACAAACCAAGTTCACATAGGGACTCAAGGACTCAATGAAATGGTCTTGACACATTCATCAAGCTCAAAAGATCCCAAGTACACAAGATTGACAGTTGAATTTCCCAGTCAATTGATCAATTTTGACTGTACACTGAAAAGTCAAACTTTGACTTTTTGGTCAAAATCAAGAGTCAAGATTCAATTTTTCATCAAAACTTGCCAAATCATGAAACTTGTTCACCAAGAAATCACAAAATGCAAATTAGGGTTTGAAAATGGAATTTTTCATAACTTAGAATTTTTCTAAGTTATGAAAAACCCTAATTTTTTCCCAACTTTGCCCCATCTTTTCACCAAGATCCATTTGGATTCAAACAAAAGTCAAAACATGAAAGTTGTAGCTTACTGCATAATCTACAACTTTGATTCACAAAGTTTTCTCATTTGAAGCTTGTATCTCAAGTTACAATTTTTTGAATAAGGGCACTAAACCATTTTTAACTTAGTGAAATTTTAACCTATTTTGACAAGGTTTTCTACCCCACTTCAAGGCCACTTTTCATACCCTTCCACTTGGAATTTTGATTTGCATTTCAAAGATGGATTGTAGTACACATTCCAAGCTTTCCAAAATGTCCAAGAACTCACCAAACAACCTCATAACTTGAGAGATTCGAATTTCACAAGTTGGCAAAAATCCACTTTTGAATGGTTCATGAACATGTTCATAACTTGGACCATTTTCAAATCAGCATAGTTTGTGCTACATTGCAGGCCCTAAAAAGCCTTTGACACTCATAAATTTAATGCTAAACCATTAAACCAAGTTGTTATTCTAAGCCTTTGGTCATTACACAAGGAATTAAGCCTAAACTAGAAAAGCACTATTTCCATTCTTGAAAAGAAGAACTTTATGTCAAGTTTGCAATCCAAGTGGTACAATCAAGATCTTCTTGGCACAAGTTTGTGAGCAAATTGAACTGATCAAGGCAAGGGATAGCAGCATAGTGGGAGGGCCTGTACAGGCTAGAAACATCAAGTGGCATTTTGTTGCTTAACATAGAAGAAAAGTCCATAACTTGTGACAACTTGAATCTCAGCATAGAAACACAACACAAAAGCTATCAAACACATTCCATAGAACATATCCAAGCTTCTACACGAGCCATTGACCTCCCAAACATCCTCAAACCAAAAAACACCATCAAACTGCAAAAACAGAGTTGTCTCTGCAGTTTGATTGCTAACTCCTATTTCCCTCAAGTTCTTGTGCAAAAACCAGTTCACACACATTCCCTAGTGCTTATGCAAGCTAACCATGTCCTGAAACCTGATCTGTAACACCTCCAAGCCACTTCACCATTTTTAATTTTCTGTTTTGCAGTTGGAGTTCACTAGCTCGATTCAGGGAGTTTCAAGACAAAGTAGGACTTGGAAAAGCATCCTTACACTTCAAGGAAGCTATACCAATCATCATTTCACTCTGAAACATCCTCCATTGCAAAGCACGATTCCAACTGAACAGGTACATTCATGGAGTTCTATCTCTCTTGTTAGGCATTGTTAGCTTTAGGTTTGTGAAGAAAATATGTCACAATCATAGCCCTGAACATGCTCATATGTTTAGATTTCATTTATATTTCGTGTGCTTAGAGAATTTTATGTCTGAACATGGTTAAAAAATTAGGTCAGGATTTGGGAGAGAAGAAATTCTCTCTCATTTCTGAGAGTTAGCTTGACTTCTTTATATGTCTAGAACCGTGGTTTCAAGCTCTACAAGTTTCATGTTGGAAGATTTGGCAAAAGATCAAGGAATGAGAAGTTAGAAAACGCGTGTTTTTGAACAAGGAAGTGTTCTGAGGTTGAAGATGAAGCTACATGGGCTGGGCCTGTGTGGTTTCTTCTTTTTGCACCATATTTCCATTTTCTCACCCCCCTGAGCCCATTTGTTTATTTTTTAACATTTTTGACTTTTTCCTTTTTTGTTTGACTTGTTTATTTTTTTCCAGCACATTAAAATTTTGAAAATATTTTTTCCATCATTTTTTGTATTTATTGCATATTTATTTGTTTATTACCTTTGTTTATACATAAACATTATATATATACTATTATTAAAATAAATATATAAATAGTGTAAATACATTTTTATTATTTTTTTACCTTCTGAAAATATTTCACATAAAAAATACTTTTTTATTTATTTTATTAAAATATTAAATATATATATTATTTTGTATATAATGTATATTTAAGAAATTAATATATATATATAGATATATGTTTATTAATATATTTAAGCTAAAATATAAAATACTTGAATTTTTCATTTTTTATTAATATTTGATACAAAAATACTTTTTTCCATAATATACTTCATTTTATTTTATTCTTATAAATAATAAATAAATAGTTGTATTAAATTAGATAATAATGCATTTTCTTCAAAATTAGGGTTTTTTGCCCTAAATTCAAAATACTCCAAAAAAATAATATATTTTTATTTTCTTTTCTCTTTTGCATAAATAATAATATTATTTTTCATACATATACAAAGCATTTCTTTTTGCATCTTGCATTCTTATTTAATTTTTGTACATTATTTACATTGCAAATATTCGAAATGATGTAATAATTTAGATTCAAATTCTTGTCAATATCCCCATTTGAACATTTGTACCCCCCTTCCCATATTTGGTTTTGTAATAGCTTAGTAATTTTAATTTCTCACTTTATTGCTTTCTAATGATAACATGTTAGAACTAGGGTTTGTATGCGAAAAAACGATAAAAAATAGTTTGACCTAATACAAGATAAACAAGCATGAAAATGGACACACAAATCACACTTGTACCCCCTAGGGTATTCCACTTGTTGCCTTCAAATAAATGGGCCATATTGTATGTTGAACTTCTTTGGGCAAAGCAAACAGTTTGAATGATCATAGTCCCTCGACAAAACTTTTCAAAACAAACAAAAACAAATGATCAAGTCCCTTAAAGAAAATTGCCCAAAGACATTTAACGCCGTTGCAATTATGGTCTAAACGATGACCCGCGCCTGTCCCTTTCACATCCTAACACAAGATTGTCCACCAAATACAATGGTGGAACAAACTTGTTAAAAGGGTTAAAACATAGCAATAATCTTTGAGAAATTTAGGAGTAGATAACCTCTTAGTTACTTGAATCAAACTTGCAAAACAAAACACTTGCCTGTTTCAAAAATCACACATCACAACACTTTCAAAACAACTTTCAAAAACAAATGAAAACCTTTTCAAAAGACATACATCTTTGTATACATCCCCACATGGATCATTACAAAGATTGCCACCACATTGGCCTCTTTTCAAAATATTTTCAAACCCACACACTCAAGCACCATTTAAAACAATTGACAACAAAAGGCAAGTGATCTACGCAAGTAACTAAGAGCCCATGGATAACCATGGATAGAAAGGGTGCTAATACCTTCCCTTTCTATAATCTACTCCCCGAACCCAAGAAAACATCTCAAAAGGTTTTTGCTGTGCTTTTTAACCTTTCCTTAGGATAAAATAAAAAGTCGGTGGCGACTCTTGCTAACCGCAACATTTGCGAATACAAACGCAAAACCTCAAGTCAGTTCTCCCACCGTATCACAGAACTGGCGACTCTGCTGGGGAGTTCCTTTAAAAGTGGAGTAACCTTAGGGTTTAGATCACCTTTGTTTTCAATTGTTTGCTTTGTTTGCTTTTATATTTGTGGGTTTTTCATCGGAGTTTCATAGATCCTAACCCGGATCTGGGAAATACCCTTTTTAGGTAGCATAATCTGTGAGGGACCTGTCCGGCGTAGACCGACATGGGTGAAGCAGTGGCTACGTTGGTATGGCATCTTAGTCTGTACCTATATCCCTTGTGTTGCAACGGGGAGAATATAGGTCTTCTAAGGGGTCATTAAACACCAACCAACCTTAGAACCCTAAATTGACCAACTTGGCTATTAGGACAGTAGCAGTATGCTACACTCATTGAGGCTAAACTCTCGAGATGGTTCTGGCCGCGAGAAAAGATTGCGATGCTGGAGTTATGACCGATTGAGGGTAGCCAATGATTTGAGATCCTCTAGAACCCGGTTACTTTTGATAGGACAGGTTTTAACCAACAAAACCAAAAGAGGGTAATACCTGAAACTCATGCTGGCCTGAAACCTAAGGGTGTCTTGTGTGACTTGTGTGCCTTATTTGCCTATGTGAATACTTGTGGTGTGCTTCATCATAGCATCATGCCATCATACCATTTCATACATCCTGTATAAAGGGCTAACCCATTTCAAAGACAAAAAAGGTTTCATTTTTGCTCTGTTTTGTAGGACATTATGATGCCCGTGCGTAGAAATACTGTCCGGCTCAACTTTGTTCAACCACCAGTTTTACTCAAGGATTTGGTTGATAGGATTCCAAACACTTCCTCCTTCATCAACAGACATGGTTCTCTCCTTGGCTTGGTCACTGCAAAATGGGACCAACAATTGATAAGCGTTCTGACCCAGTTTTATGACCCTCTGTACCACTGTTTCACCTTTCAAGACTTCCAGCTGGTTCCCACCCTGGAAGAGTTCTCTTATTTGCTTGGGATCCCTGTCTTGGAACAAACTCCATTCACTGGTTTGGAAAAGACTCCTAGGCCTGAAGAGATTGGTGCAATTCTCCCCTTGACCAAAGAAGAGGTATTGTCCAACTGGGAAACTAGAAATGGGATCAAGGGCTTTTTGGTCAAATTTCTGGTTGGCAAGGCTAATGATTCCTGGAATGACTTGGACTTCAAGGCATATGAGGATATTCTGGCTCTTTTGATCTATGGTCTGGTATTGTTTCCCAACCCTGACACCTTTATCAGTATCCATGTCATAAGGATCTTCATGTCTCGGAATCCGATACCCACTCTTTTGGGAGATATTCTACAACAACTCTATGCTCGTACTGCTCGAAAACGGGGGACTCCGTGGTGCTGTGCTCCTTTGCTAGTAAGGTGGTTTATTTCGCACCTTCCTAAGTTCGTGCTGAAGAATGAAGAAGGAAAAGGTTGGGCTCGGAGGTTAATGTCTCTCACTGATAATGACATCACCTGGACTCTCAGAGGTTTGGAGGAGGTAGCTGTTATCGACCGTTGCGGAGAATACCCTAATGTCCCGTTGATTGGTATCCAAGGAGGAATCTCTTACAATCCGTGTTTAGCTCTCCGTCAGTTTGGAAGAGCCAGAGGAGATGGGCCTCATGAAATGCTGGTTCCTCACTTCCATTTTGAGTTTCAGGCAGACAGTGACAAACTACGCCAGGGGTTCATTAGAGCTTGGGACAGAATTCACAAAGCTGACCCACATGAGTTGGGACCAAAGACTTCTCTGCCATTGAAGCCCTATTGCAAATGGGTCCGCATCCGTGCTCAGAGGTTAGGTATGCCCTACGAAGCTATTAGACCAATCATCCTTGAAACTCCTGAGGAAGATGGGGTTCCTCCAACTGTCCTCCCTCCTCAGATACCTACTGATTTTGACACCATGAAGAGATCTTGGGCGCAGCTAAAGGAAGAACGGGATTTCTATCGAGAGAAGTTCAACGAGCAGGAACGGAAGATCCAGAGGCTAACTAAGCAATTGGAGGAAGAGCGGGTCCTGAACAACTACATCAGCACTGAAAAGAGGAGGCCATGGGAGCCTTGATGAGCTTTGATTGTTTCCTTTTGTAGTTTATTTCCTTTCCAGTATTTTTCATTCCTGTAATGCCTAAGGGCAAGTTGTTGAACAATTGAAATTTTAATCTAATGAAGTGTGTTTCCCTTTTTGTCTACAAAGTTGAATCTTGTTTGTCTTTGAAAACATAAAGCATACGCATTCCATTGCACCATATGCATAGCAGGTACCCTATTTCACAGGTTGCTTAATCTCCTTCGCTGTTTATTTTGAACAGTCATCATGAATCCAGACTCATCCAGTGAGCAAGCAATCAAGGCCCTTCAGGCCCAAAGTGCACAATTTCAAGAGATGGTCCTAAGCCTAGCCCAAGGTCAGCAAGAGTTGAAGACTCTACTCATGAAGAAGAAGAAGAAAAAGAGGACTGCATTGTTCAACACCGGACGCAGATTTGGGAACACACTCCACAATGAAGCTGATCCAACTACTTCTTCTGCTGAGAAAAACAGTCCCCAGGGGGGAGGAGCTCCTAGTCCCGCAGTCTTCGACAACGAGACGGACTATAACGACGAACAATACCCACCTGCCGCTGACAGATACAAGCAATTGGAGGACCGCTTGAGCGTCATGGAAATTCAGAATGTGCCGGGATTGGATTTCGGAGATTTGGGGTTATCTTCTGGGGTAGTAATTCCACACAAGTTTAAGGCGCCTGCCTTCGCCAAGTATGACGGGGTCTCCTGCCCAAAGCTGCATCTGAGGTCGTACGTAAGGAAAATCCAACCTTACACGGCAGATAAGAACCTCTGGATTCACTTCTTCCAAGATAGTCTCTCGGGGTCACAGCTTGAATGGTTCTACCAATTGGATGGAGCTAGCATCCGACACTGGGAAGATTTGGCAACCGCATTCTACAGACAATACCAATACAATTCTGATCTCGCTCCTACGCGTACCCAACTTCAGGGTATGTCTCTAGGAACGGGTGAAGGGTTCAAAGAGTACGCTCAAAAATGGAGAGATTTGGCTGGCAGGGTGCAGCCTCCGTTAACTGATCGAGAGCTGGTTGATATGTTTCTAGGGACGTTGTCTGGTCCGTTTTTCAATCATTTGGTTGGTAACTCCTCCGCTGGGTTTACAGATTTAATATTGACGGGAGAAAGAATTGAAGCTGGCATCAGGTCAGGCAAGATACAAAAGGCTGCCTCCACAAGTGCTGAGAAGAGGCCGTTTAAGAAAGAAGCAAGTGCCGTCTATGGTCCTAGAAGACAAGTCAAGCCCGAAAGTCGCCAAGCCGTCAATGCTTTGGTCATCTCCAAACCTGTTGCTGCTCCTCAGCAGTACAATCAACAAAGAAGCGAAAGGCCCAAGAGGCAGTATACTCGACTGAGTATGACCTTATCTCAAATTTTACCCCAACTGTTATCCACCAACCTGGTGACCCTCAAAGAAGCTCCTAAGGTCGTCAACACTGCGTCTCCTAAATATAACCCAAATTCCCGGTGTGCTTATCATTCTGATAGTCCCGGGCACACTACTGATGATTGCTGGGCCTTGAGAAACAAAGTACAAGATCTGATCGACGCAAAGGAAATTCAGTTTGAAGCGCCGGAGAGACCAAATGTTGTAACTGCTCCTATGCCCCAGCATAGAGTAAATGCCATCGAGGAAGAAATGTACGCTGTTTCGGTAAATGAAGTTGTCACCCCTCTGAAGACCGTTAAGAAGAACCTACTGCGGGCCGGTTTATTTCCGGGTTGCGGTGAAGGTTGCCTGTTCTGTGCTGTTTCCCTATCTGATTGTCCCTTGCTGAGGTTAGGCATCCAAGGCCTAATGGATAGCAAGGAAATTCTATTCAAAAAGTCTGCTGTTCCGTTGGTTCCGATAAAAGAAGTTTATGTGGTTACCATCTTCAATAATCCAATCAAGGCTCCCCCGAAGAAGCTTGTCCAAATCATGACTGCTGCACCTGTGATTATTACTGTTCCGGGGCCTCTCCCCTACGTATCTGATAAAGCTTTCCCTTGGCATTATGGGGCAGACGTATATGTAAATGGAATCAAACAAGAATTCGACGCTGGTGCCAGTATCTGCGATATCACTGGTCCAGCCAAAGTTACCCGCAGTGGCAGGCTCTTCTCGCCTGACATTGCACCGCCCGCTATTCAAAAACCCCTCCTTATAAAACCTACAAGTTTACCTGTTCCTGCTGCTGATCAAGTTGTTTCCCCTGCCGCCGAGTCCTCAAATGCTCGGGGCAAAGGGATTGAAGAAGAGCCTGCCCGGATGGAGGCACCAATACCTATAAATGCTGAGGCCTCCCGACAAGAAATGGAGGAGATCTTGAAAATAATAAAGAAAAGTGATTTCAATGTTGTCGAGCAGCTGGGGCATACGCCCTCCAAGATCTCCCTGCTCTCCTTATTGCTATGCTCCGAGGCCCATGCTAAGGCCTTGATCTCATTCCTCAAGACGGCCCATGTGCCGCAGGAGACGTCTGCAGTCCAATTCACTGATTGCATAGCGAATCTAACAGCAGACAATGGCTTGGGTTTCTCAGATGCTGACCTGACTGCGAAGGGAAGAGACCACAATGATGCCCTGCATGTCTCTATCGAATGCAGGGTCACTACTCTGGCGCATGTATTGGTGGATACTGGTTCTTCCTTGAATGTCCTACCGAAAAAGGCTTTAGACCGTCTGGATTATGAAGGCCTGGAATTGAAGCCCAGCAATATCATCGTCAGGGCCTTTGACGGTTCAAAAAGGATGGTTCATGGAGAGGTTAACATCCCTATTCGTGTGGGCTCTCAAGTGTTTGACTCTACTTTTTATGTGATGGATATACGTCCATCGTACTCTTGTCTACTGGGTCGACCTTGGATCCATAAAGCTGGGGCAGTAACCTCTACCTTGCACCAGAAGTTGAAGTACCCTGTCAGAGGGAAGATCGTCACTGTGCAAGGAGAAGAGGAGTATATGGTGAGCCATTTGAATTCCTTCAGGTACATTGAGATGGACGGGGAGTTTATTGAAACCCCCTTTCAGCATTTCGAGGAGGTACATCCAATTTCAGCAGCTACAGAGACAACAGTCGGAGAGAATGTTTCCTTGAGGATGGCTTCCCTAAGGGATGCCCGGGCTGTGGTTCAGAGAGGCGATTGTGCAAACTGGGGTCAGCTTCCTGACTTCACTCAGAAGAACGACAAGTTTGGGCTGGGCTTTACTGCAGAGGCTCAGAGGGCTGTGCGCAAGGAGAAGATCAGAAAGGCTCCGGTGTTTATCTCCAGCTCAAGGGTGAATGCTATCGAGGAGGATGTAGAGGAAGCAGAGTTTGACAGTTGGATCTACCCGACTGCCAGCGACGGACCAAGCAACTGGACGACAAAGGATTTTACCCCTATCACATTTGTCACGCAGTAATTGATTTCTTTTGATTTCCAATTTGTAACAAACAATATGTTAAAACTTTGTTGGCTCGGTGTCCTACCCGGGGCATCGTAGCTCCATTTGTGAGGGCTTTTTGTATGACATTTTCATATATCATCAATCAAAACATTGGGCGTTTGTCGCATTTCAAATCTTGTGCTCTTTTCCTTTCTGTGTTATATATATTGCAAAACAGCTATATTTACACACACTCACTTATACAGGTTTCAATCCACTCTGGATCTCATTGGTAACAGCTCTGCTACCGCCAGTTATGACTTCGAAAATCCGATCAACTTGGCCGAAGACGAAGGTGAAGATGATTGCGAAGTGCCTGGTGAACTCGCAAGACTGCTACTCCAAGAAGAGAGAGCTATTCAGCCACATGAAGAGCCGGTGGAGACAATTAACTTGGGTACTGAGACAGATAAGAAAGAGGTCAAGATTGGTGCCAATCTAGAGCTCAGCGTGAAGCAACGATTGATCCAGATGCTACAAGACTACATGGAGATTTTTGCTTGGTCCTATGAAGATATGCCTGGGCTGGATGCCGACATTGTAGTTCACCACCTGCCAACCAAGGAAGATTGCCCTCCGGTAAAGCAAAAAGTCCGACGGATGCGTCCAGAGATGTCTGAAAAGATCAAGGCCGAGGTTATGAAACAGTTTGATGCCGGGTTCCTTGCAGTGACTTCTTACCCTCAGTGGGTTGCCAATGTAGTGCCAGTGCCGAAGAAGGACGGTAAAGTCAGAATGTGTGTTGACTACAGGGATCTGAACAGGGCCAGCCCCAAAGATGACTTCCCCCTACCTCACATTGATGTCCTTGTTGACAATACAGCTCAACACAAGGTGTTCTCCTTCATGGATGGTTTTTCGGGGTATAATCAGATCAAGATGGCTCCAGAGGATATGGAGAAGACTACCTTTGTGACTCAGTGGGGCACCTTTTGTTATAAGGTCATGCCATTCAGATTGAAAAATGCTGGGGCAACCTACCAACGTGCCATGGTTGCTTTATTTCATGATATGATCCATCATGAGATTGAGGTATACGTTGATGACATGATTGCGAGGTCTCAAACTGAGGAGGAGCACCTTGACCATCTGAGGAAGTTGTTTGACCGACTCAAATTATACAAGCTAAGGTTGAATCCCAACAAATGCACCTTTGGGGTAAGATCCGGAAAATTGCTAGGTTTCATTGTGAGTGATAAAGGTATTCAGGTGGACCCTGCCAAGGTAAAAGCCATACAAGAGATGCCGACTCCAAAAACAGAGAAGGAAGTCAGAGGCTTCCTAGGACGACTAAATTACATTGCCCGATTCATCTCACATCTAACTGCTACTTGTGAGCCAATCTTCAAATTACTGAAGAAAGATCAAGTAGTACGCTGGAACGATGAATGTCAGGCTGCCTTTGAAAGGATAAAGGAATACCTTTAAGAGCCGCCCATTCTTATGCCACCGGTGGAAGGAAGACCTCTGATACTATACTTGACAGTGCTTGATAATTCAATGGGGTGTGTGCTGGGGCAGCATGACGAGTCTGGCCGAAAAGAGCACGCTATTTATTACTTGAGCAAAAAGTTTACCGACTGTGAGTCTCGTTACTCACTGCTTGAGAAAACTTGCTGCGCTCTTGTATGGGCTGCTCGCCGGCTGAGACAGTATATGCTGACTCACACTACTTTATTGATTTCAAAGATGGATCCCATCAAGTACATATTTGAAAAGCCCGCTCTGTCTGGAAGAATAGCGAGATGGAAAATGATCTTAACAGAATATGATATCCAGTATACAACCCAGAAAGCCATTAAGGGAAGTGTACTGGCAGATCATTTGGCACACCAACCTGTGGACGATTACCAATCATTGAACTTTGATTTTCCGGACGAAGACGTCATGGTGGTAACTGACTGTGAAGTACCTGGACCGGATGAAGGACCTGAGGAAGGATCCCGATGGTCTATGCATTTTGATGGAGCCTCCAATGCTTTGGGTAATGGCGTCGGCGCTGTAATCATGTCTCCCAAAGGAACTCATACTCCCCTCACCGCCCGATTATGTTTCAGCTGCACCAACAATATGGCAGAATACGAGGCATGTATCATGGGTTTACAAGCTGCAATCGACTTAAGGATAAAATTTCTAAGTGTCTTCGGAGATTCCGCTCTCGTGATCAATCAGATCAAAGGCGAGTGGGATACGAAACACCCGAATCTTATTCCTTACAAAGAGTATGTGTTGACTTTGCTTCCCCACTTTGAAGAGATAACTTTTGAGCACTTCCCTAGAGAGGAGAATCAGCTAGCGGACGCCCTAGCTACGATGTCTTCAATGTTCAAAGTTAAATGGGACAATGAGGCTCCCCGAATCATTATCTGGAAGTTGGATGAACCGGCATACTGTTGCGAGCTCGAGGCTGAGAAGGTGACCGAAAAACCCTGGTATCATGAGGTGAAGAGGTACTTGGAAGCTCAGGAATACCCTGAAGGTGCGTCTGTCAATGATAAGAAATTCATGAGGAGATTTGCTGCAAAATTCTTCCTCAGCAACGGCATTCTCTACAAACGGAATCATGATTCAACTCTGCTACGTTGTGTGGATAAGGCAGAAGCAGAGAAAATCATGATGGAGCTGCATGAAGGTACATTTGGAACACATTCCAGTGGACACACCATGGCTAAGAAAATCCTTCGGGCAGGGTATTTCTGGTCCACAATGGAAGCCGATTGTTACCAACACTCCCGAACTTGTCATAAATGCCAGATCTATGCTGACAAGGTGCACATCCCTCCGGTTCCTTTGAATGTCCTGACGGCACCTTGGCCTTTCGCAATGTGGGGCATCGATATGATTGGTGAGATCCGACCGACGGCATCCAATGGGCATCGCTTCATCTTGGTGGCGATCGATTACTTCACGAAATGGGTTGAGGCAGCTTCATATGCCACAGTAACCAAGAGCGTCGTGGC
The DNA here is from genome assembly GCA_948472305.1 of Vicia faba. Lineage (NCBI taxonomy): Eukaryota > Viridiplantae > Streptophyta > Magnoliopsida > Fabales > Fabaceae > Vicia > Vicia faba. Next base: position 436,019,878 of record OX451736.1, on the reverse strand, counting down.
ACGTTTCATCCGGCATAATCTGATCTGTCGGTACGGCGTCCCAGAAAGAATCATTACGGACAATGGTACCAATCTCAATAACAAAATGATCACTGAACTCTGTGAACAATTCAAGATACAGCACCACAATTCTTCTCCCTACCGGCCGAAGATGAATGGGGCTGTAGAGGCAGCCAATAAAAATATCAAGAAAATTGTGCAGAAGATGACAGTGACCTATAAAGATTGGCACGAGATGTTACCGTTCGCTCTTCATGGGTACCGCACCTCAGCAAGGACGTCAACCGGGGCAACTCCCTTCTCCTTGGTCTATGGCATGGAGGCAGTCTTGCCAATTGAAATCCAGATACCCTCTCTCCGGATAATGAAGGATGCAGACTTGGATGAAGATGATTGGATCCAGACTCGACTTGATCAATTAAATCTGATTGACGAAAAGAGGCTCACTGCTATCTGTCATGGTCAAACGTATCAAAAACGGATGATCAAGGCATTTAACAAGAGAGTCAGACCACAAGAGTATCGAGTTGGGGACCTGGTAATCAAACGCATCATCCTTCCTCAAAGTGATCCCCGGGGCAAATGGACCCCTACTTACGAAGGGCCATTTGTGGTTAAACGTGTGTTCTCAGGAGGAGCCATGATCCTAACCACCATGGATGGTGACGACCTTCCTCACCCCGCCAATGCAGACATAGTGAAAAAATACTACGCATAAATAAAAGACCCGCTAGGTTGACATACCTAGGCAAAAATAAGGGCTTCCCGGCGAACCAAAAGGGTTCGGGCAAAAATAAGGGATGAAATGAATAAAAATCTGTACACCCGGCAAGTCGAAAACCTGAAAGGGCGGCTTGGGCAAAAATGGGTATCCCGGTGGACTGAAAACCCGAAAGGGCGGTCCAGGCAAAAGTTAGGGATAAAAGCGTAACACTATGTCTCATTGGATTACTTCGCATCCGGAATTCAGCATCAACTATCTGGCCCCAGATTTCGGCAGCGACCAATCAGCTTCATCTTCGACCAGGCAGCAAAGCGATGAGACGTTCGAAGACATAAAGACGATAGCAGAGTTGGAACCCAGTGGGATTGTTCACATAGCTGTTTTGTTTCCTTTTTTCAAATTGTAAACTCTATGTTATTTAGCGGCGTCCTCTTACTAGGATGTCAGCCTCTTGTACAAAAACGCCTATTCACAGGCAAAATTTAAATCAATACAAATTCACTTGTCCATACAAATTACCATTGTTTTCCTTTTTCTGTTTTGTCTTGCGAAGAACGTCCAATGTTCATTTTTGATATATGCATTTGACATTAAATTGCTAATTCATAAATATTTGCATATAAAACGGGAGATTGATTACAGGTGACATCAGAGACAGGGGCAATTGAAATTGTCTAATGCAGTCTGGTTGTTTTGTCCGCCAAGGCACCAAGGTAGGTTCAACTGAAGAAGGTAGCCAGATCATCTCAATTTCCCCGCAGAGTAAAACAAGATTCGGCGATACTCTCCCCAAGCAGAGTTGACTCCCCGTCGATCCTGAAAAAGCACAGCATTCCCCGGCAGGTCTTAAAGCTCATCCCCTGCAGAGTACGGACGTCTCTCCCGAGTTTTATTTAGAGTTATTTCCTCACAAGGGCTTATAACTGGGTTATCCTCAGCTAAAAACCACGAAAGACCGCCCTCGGAAAAGTTCATTATCCCCAGCGGAGTTTATCATCATTATCCCCAGCGGAGTTTATCATCATTATCCCCAGCGGAATCCATCTTTAAAGTCCTCAACAGGCCTCTCAGCAAAACCTCGGCCAAGTATCTCTACCACAGAGCAACTCCCAGGCCGTTCGTCAAGGATTTATTTTCCTAAGACAAAATTGCATTCATAAACATTTCACGTTTTCATACATCTTGCTTACATACATGATGAAACGCATACAACACTATCTCATGTTGAACATCATGATATCACGCATATCATACATCATGACATTGCATACAACTTACGTTTTTGCTTTTTCAGGAAAAAGACAATCCCAAAAACAATTACCGTCAACTGTCGTTTCCAGATCCGATACCTGTATCTAGCCATGGCACATCTGAGAGTGATCAGTTTCCAGACTCGATTCCTGTATCTAGCCAGGGCACGTCTGAAGAGTTCGAAGATTCGATTCCCGTATCCAGCCAGGGCACATCTATCAACTACAACATCTCCAGATTCGATTCATGTATCCAGCCAGGGCATATCTGTTGACCACGTTCCCAGACTCGATTCCTGTATCTAGCCAGGGAACGTCTGAAGAGTTCGAAGATTCGATTCCTGTATCCAGCCAGGGCACATCTATCAACTACAACATCTCCAGATTCGATTCCTGTATCCAGCCAGGGCATATCTGTTGACCACGTTCCCAGACTCGATTCCTGTATCTAGCCAGGGCACGTCTGAAGAGTTCGAAGATTCGATTCCTGTATCCAGCCAGGGCACATCTATTAACGACTATTTCCAGATTCGACTCCTGTATCCAGCCAGGGCATATCTGTGAGCAACCAATTGTAGATTCAATACCTGTGTCCAGCCAGGGCATATCTGCATGAGGAGATTGAAGATCAAACACCTGTAACAAGCCAGGAAAACATCTGTCTTTCTCAAATACACAAGTTCTCGCAAAGGAATCTCTTATGCGACCGACGCTTCCAAATGGCATCTATAAGCCCATTCCCGACAAGGTTCTGTCACGTCACCAGATGGCATCTATAAGCCCATCTCCCTATCTACCACCTCTCCAAATGGCATCTGTAAGCCCATTCCTGACATCACATTGCTGACACTTCAACATGCGAGTGCAAATTTCCGGGCACTCTAGTGTCCAATCTCCTTTTACCCTCGAGTCGCGAAGGGCAAACTTGCCAATCTAACTCTTCAGGTTCAAGAAGATTGAACAGGGGCAACTGTTGTACCCCAAAATTTGCCCTCCCATTTCCTCAACATTTTCTCATCACAAGACCTTTGAAGATCAAGGTCCAATTAGGGTTTCCTCTGCTCAAGACTTCTCCTTGCACTGTGGACTCAAATTAGGGTTTGTGTTTGCCCAAGGATGTTTTGACCTAAAATGCCTAAGATGACTTTCATGCTTCATATTGGACTCCCAAGTTTACCTATACCAAGTTTCAAGTCTTGATTCCAAGTTTTGCCCAGTCAATTGGATAGTTGACCTAAAAATCAGCTGTATTGGGGAAAAAGTCAACTGTGGCCAATTGACAGTCAAACCTCATGAAATTTGATCCACATCAACATTATGAACTCACATGGACCATTTGATCAAGTTTGGATCACAATTCTCCAAGAAATTTGATCAGATCATCAAAAGGGCAAAATGGTCATTTTTAGGGTTTTGACTGCACAAAGGCAATTTTTGACTGTTTGACCTAGCCAATGACAAAGCAAGTTCACATAGGGACTCAAGGACTCAATGAAATGGTCTTGACACATTCATCAAGCTCAAAAGATCCCAAGTACACAAGATTGACAGTTGAATTTCCCAGTCAATTGATCAATTTTGACTGTACACTGAAAAGTCAAACTTTGACTTTTTGGTCAAAATCAAGAGTCAAGATTCATTTTTCATCAAAACTTGCCAAATCATGAAACTTGTTCACCAAGAAATCACAAAATGCAAATTAGGGTTTGAAAATGGAATTTTTCATAACTTAGAATTTTTCTAAGTTATGAAAAACCCTAATTTTTTCCCAACTTTGCCCCATCTTTTCACCAAGATCCTTTTGGATTCAAACAAAAGTCAAAACATGAAAGTTTTAGCTTGTTGCATAATCTACAACTTTGATTCACAAAGTTTTCTCATTTGAAGCTTGTATCTCAAGTTACAATTTTTTGAATAAGGGCACTAAACCATTTTTAACTTAGTGAAATTTTAACCTATTTTGACAAGGTTTTCTACCCCACTTCAAGGCCACTTTTCATACCCTTCCACTTGGAATTTTGATTTGCATTTCAAATATGGATTGTAGTACACATTCCAAGCTTTCCAAAATGTCCAAGAACTCACCAAACAACCTCATAACTTGAGAGATTCGAATTTCACAAGTTGGCAAAAATCCACTTTTGAATGGTTCATGAACATGTTCATAACTTGGACCATTTTCAAATCAGCATAGTTTGTGCTACATTGCAGGCCCTAAAAACCCTTTGACACTCATAAATTTAATGCTAAACCATTAAACCAAGTTGTTATTCTAAGCCTTTGGTCATTACACAAGGAATTAAGCCTAAACTAGAAAAAGCACTATTTCCATTCTTGAAAAGAAGAACTTTATGTCAAGTTTGCAATCCAAGTGGTACAATCAAGATCTTCTTGGCACAAGTTTGTGAGAAAATTGCACTGATCAAGGCAAGGGATAGCAGCATAGTGGGAGGGCCTGTACAGGCTAGAAACATCAAGTGGCATTTTGTTGCTTAACATAGAAGAAAAGTCCATAACTTGTGACAACTTGAATCTCAGCATAGAAACACAACACAAAAGCTATCAAACACATTCCATAGAACATATCCAAGCTTCTACACGAGCCATTGACCTCCCAAACATCCTCAAACCAAAAAACACCATCAAACTGCAAAAACAGAGTTGTCTCTGCAGTTTGATTGCTAACTCCTATTTCTCTCAAGTTCTTGTGCAAAAACCAGTTCACACACATTCCCTAGTGCTTATGCAAGCTAACCATGTCCTGAAACCTGACCTGTAACACCTCCAAGCCACTTCACCATTTTTAATTTTCTGTTTTGCAGTTGGAGTTCACTAGCTCGATTCAGGGAGTTTCAAGACAAAGTAGGACTTGGAAAAGCATCCTTACACTTCAAGGAAGCTATACCAATCATCATTTCACTCTGAAACATCCTCCATTGCAAAGCACGATTCCAACTGAACAGGTACATTCATGGAGTTCTATCTCTCTTGTTAGGCATTGTTAGCTTTAGGTTTGTGAAGAAAATATGTCACAATCATAGCCCTGAACATGCTCATATGTTTAGATTTCATTTATATTTCGTGTGCTTAGAGAATTTTATGTCTGAACATGGTTAAAAAATTAGGTCAGGATTTGGGAGAGAAGAAATTCTCTCTCATTTCTGAGAGTTAGCTTGACTTCTTTATATGTCTAGAACCGTGGTTTCAAGCTCTACAGGTTTCATGTTGGAAGATTTGGCAAAAGATCAAGGAATGAGAAGTTAGAAAACGCGTGTTTTTGAACAAGGAAGTGTTATGAGGTTGAAGATAAAGCTACATGGGCTGGGCCTGTGTGGTTTCTTCTATTTCCCCCTGAGCCCATTTGTTTATTTTTTAACATTTTTGACTTTTTCCTTTTTTGTTTGACTTGTTTATTTTTTTCCAGCACATTAAAATTTTGAAAATATTTTTTCCATCATTTTTTGTATTTATTGCATATTTATTTGTTTATTACCTTTGTTTATACATAAACATTATATATATACTATTATTAAAATAAATATATAAATAGTGTAAATACATTTTTATTATTTTTTTACCTTCTGAAAATATTTCACATAAAAAATACTTTTTTATTTATTTTATTAAAATATTAAATATATATATTATTTTGTATATAATGTATATTTAAGAAATTAATATATATATATAGATATATGTTTATTAATATATTTAAGCTAAAATATAAAATACTTGAATTTTTCATTTTTTATTAATATTTGATACAAAAATACTTTTTTCCATAATATACTTCATTTTATTTTATTCTTATAAATAATAAATAAATAGTTGTATTAAATTAGATAATAATGCATTTTCTTCAAAATTAGGGTTTTTTGCCCTAAATTCAAAATACTCCAAAAAAATAATATATTTTTATTTTATTTTCTCTTTTGCATAAATAATAATATTATTTTTCATACATATACAAAGCATTTCTTTTTGCATCTTGCATTCTTATTTAATTTTTGTACATTATTTACATTGCAAATATTCGAAATGATGTAAAAATTTAGATTCAAATTCTTGTCAATATCCCCATTTGAACATTTGTACCCCCCTTACCATATTTGGTTTTGTAATAGCTTAGTAATTTTAATTTCTCACTTTATTGCTTTCTAATGATAACATGTTAGAACTAGGGTTTGTATGCGAAAAAACGATAAAAAATAGTTTGACCTAATACAAGATAAACAAGCATGAAAATGGACACACAAATCACACTTGTACCCCCTAGGGTATTCCACTTGTTGCCTTCAAATAAATGGGCCATATTGTATGTTGAACTTCTTTGGGCAAAGCAAACAGTTTGAATGATCATAGTCCCTCGACAAAACTTTTCAAAACAAACAAAAACAAATGATCAAGTCCCTTAAAGAAAATTGCCCAAAGACATTTAACGCCGTTGCAATTATGGTCTAAACGATGACCCGCGCCTGTCCCTTTCACATCCTAACACAAGATTGTCCACCAAATACAATGGTGGAACAAACTTGTTAAAAGGGTTAAAACATAGCAATAATCTTTGAGAAATTTAGGAGTAGATAACCTCTTAGTTACTTGAATCAAACTTGCAAAACAAAACACTTGCCTGTTTCAAAAATCACACATCACAACACTTTCAAAAACAAATGAAAACCTTTTCAAAAGACATACATCTTTGTATACATCCCCACATGGATCATTACAAAGATTGCCACCACATTGGCCTCTTTTCAAAATATTTTCAAACCCACACACTCAAGCACCATTTAAAACAATTGACAACAAAAGGCAAGTGATCTACGCAAGTAACTAAGAGCCCATGGATAACCATGGATAGAAAGGGTGCTAATACCTTCCCTTTCTATAATCTACTCCCCGAACCCAAGAAAACATCTCAAAAGGTTTTTGCTGTGCTTTTTAACCTTTCCTTAGGATAAAATAAAAAGTCGGTGGCGACTCTTGCTAACCGCAACATTTGCGAATACAAACGCAAAACCTCAAGTCAGTTCTCCCACCGTATCACACAGTGCACAGGGAACTTGGCCGTACGGGCCATCACAGGATTCCCATCGTCGCCCAAAACCGCCTCCCCGTCATCATCGCTCAGGGGCTCCTCCTCCTCGTACAGGGATCCTAAAGCAGAGGTGGTAACTGGCCGCACAACGTACCACTTGTCTTTAAAACCCCTTACGGAGTCCATATACATTTTGAAGAGTCTCCTCGACTGCTTTAAGGAGACCCAGCTGTGTTTCCCTCCTCGAGACTGACGCTGCTGATGAAAAATCCTGAAGAAGAGCGGTATGGTCGCCCCGATCCTTAGAAAGCGACACGTCAGTTCAAACGCCCGGATAAAGGCGAGTGAGTTCGGATGTAGCTGAGACGGGGCCAGCTCCAGATGAGTGAAGACCCCGACCTGAAAATCACTAAAGGGCAGCTGCAGCCCAAGATCTTTGAACGCGATCTCGTACATCGTGAAGCTATACTCTGGATACACCGAGCAGATCCGTGAACGGGAGGACGGGCGCATGACAACGAAATTCTTTTGGAAGTCAGGCTGGCCCTGGCCCGCTTCGAGGACAGCATATGGATTTCGGTCGCCTCGGCTGTATATCGACGCGATCCCTCGGGGCTCGGCGCCCACCCAATCCAGCAAAGGGTCATCGACAGTATCAATCAGGCTGACCGACTCATCGGCACTTTGTTCTTCACGTTCGTGTCGCCCAGAGGAGCACGGCTCGTCCGCCATGGTTACCTGCAGAGCACGGGAAACCAGTCAATTGGGCACGAAGCCATACGCTCGACAAACCACGTCGTCCCATGCACGACCACAAAGTCAGTTTACACGACTAGTCGCCTCCCCGACATCCCGAAAACCCGATGTGTTCTTCTCCAAACCGACTACGCGGCCACTCTCCAACATGTCGACCCAAGGTATGAACATGGCGAGCAACATCGTGAGACCTACGGCCAGGACCATGAACATACCGGGCGCGATCATGAATCAGGCGCCCTGGATCATGAAGACCCCGGGCAGCGCTGAAGTTTGTCACCTAAAACTATGAATATACCGGCCACAAGCATGCGTTTGCCGAGCCTAAGCATGAATATGTCGAGCTAAGTATGAGTTTACCGGGCTAGTCCCACGCGCACAGTCCCTAAAACATCTACAAATGCTGAAAATCATGCATTATAACAGGAAAATGAAGAAGATAAACCACTTACTTGGATCAAAAAGTAGGATTCGGCTACGGAGTAAAAGAATCTGTGACAGAAGATCGCGGCTGGGAAAAATCTGGAAGAACAACAGCAGTGGGAGCACAAAGAGTAGAAACGTGTTATAGGGCCCAAGGTTCCTATTTATAGTGATGACGTGGAATACCAAACGTCACCTCGGGCAACCACGGAGTTCCTCTCCCCGACGCGCTGCTCCCAACGCAATGATGACCCTACCATCATAGGGTGGCGACACAGTTCCCGAAAGGCACCTCGTGTGCTCGACAGCCACGCGCCGGCTATGATCCTCCGGGCATCCACCGCGGGAGATGTCTCCGAGCATGGCACGGGGAGGCCCTCGAGGGCCTGCATCTCTATCCCGGGCACGAGACCCCGAAGCGGAAACGACCTGAGTTCAAGCCATGGCTCCTAACAAAGGAACCACGACTTGGGGGGCTCCTGTTCTAGACTGGGCCCGACAGGCCCAAAAGCATTGCTAAGGCCCAACCCAAATAGACTTGCTGAGGACCATGCCGACCAAAGGGTCACAGTCATGCCCGACATGCTCCCTGAGGTTACGTGCCCGACCTCTACACCTTCAGCTCGACATCCTGCTGTCCAGCTCGACATCACCTCGAGCACCCCAACTAGGACAGACTCAGTCCACAGTTCCCCCAACGAGACCCCGAAAAGACCGCGTCTCCGTCCGCCCGCACTTCACGCAGAACATCCAGGAAGGGGACCACGTGCGGGTCCCCACTACGCACGTAGAACCTGGCAGTTCCTCCATTGGGCCAAACTTGCCCGGCCCAATGAAGGAACCTTGGCCCAGCGCTGGGGGCTATAAATACCCTTTGTTTCCAGAGGGTCAGGTATTCATCATTCTAACCATACACTTGCTATTATCTGCTCGTACTCCTACTTACTTCAGCATCGGAGTGCCTTGCAGGTACCCCCCCCCCCCCCCACTTCGTTCAAAAAGCTTTCTGCCCGGAGTCAGCCGTGACGGTCCATTTCTGATCAGGTCAGATCATATATATATATATATATATATATATATATATATATATATATATATATATATATATATATAGTAATAAAAATCAAAGAGAAATTTGAAGGATAATGACTAAGATGGTAAGAGTTGAATCATACATCGAGATGTCATAGATTCAACTTTCATTGCCGATGTGAGAATCATTTTAATGGATGACTCTTGCTCTCAATGTGAGGATAATTTTAGTGGATATTCTATAAGTATCTCTATAAATGGTGTCAATGTGAGGATCATTTTAGTGGATAATCTATAAGTACTTCTATAAACGCTCTTTGAATCTTGAGACCTGCTCTGACCTTGGTGAGTTTCCGGAACCCAACTCACCTAAACTTTATTTTATAAAAAAAAGTTAATTTCACAAAAAATAAAATACCACTTTAATAAAAATAAAAATATACATTTTACTTACTTATAAAATGTAGGTTTAATAACATTCTTGGTTCCCTTATTTTCCCTGATTCACGAAACTAGTTTCCTTATTTTAAATTTAAACAGTTTTGGTCTCTTATTTTAAATTTAAACAGTTTTGATCCCCTCTCATACTTAAAATTAACGATGTTTTTATTTTTCAAGTGACAAATTATTTATAAAATATGACTAATCATTGTATATAAATTTATTATTGAACTTTGTAGATAAAAATATAAGTTTTTTTTAGCAAAGATAAAAATGTAAGTTAAAAAATAAAATTTCATCAATTTTATATGAAAAAACGTTAAAGGGAGACTAAAACTGTTTAAATTTAAAATAGGGTGATCAACACAGTTTGAATTTAAAATAGAGGGATTAATTTTGTGAATCGGACAAAATAGAGAGACAAAAACTGTAATTTAGCCTAAAATATAATATATTAAACTTATTTAAAATATAATAAAAATTTATAACAAATATCCTGAAAATGGAAATTTTTTGGTACCCTTAATTTCCTGACTACGGATGGCAGACATACCCAAATCCGCGGGACCCACCCACACCCGAACCCGAGTCAACGGGTGAAAACCTGAGTTGGCTGGGTTCAGGTTCAGATTCGAGTGTCACTCGATATTTCGAGTGCGGGTCCGAAACCACACCCGCTTAGACATTAAATTACATAACTACCCATAAAATTAAAATAAGTCAACAAGTGTAAAAATGTAGGGTTTCCTGCACTTCACAGTTTACAGACTATCGTTCCGCATCGTTTCGCGAGCTCAACCTTCATACTATGATCGTCGTTCTGCTTCCTGTAACGGCCCAGACTACCTTTGGGATTACTGATTGACCCTACAAACCAACACGGGTCTTTTCAGCATGCTTTATCCTCACTCACACGCTTTCTGAGAAACTTCCCAGAAGGTCACCCATCCCAATACTACTCCAAGTCAAGCACGCTTAACTGCAGAGTTCTTATGGAACGGACTACCGAAAAGAAGATGCATCGTAGTACCAATTAATCCTTATAAGCCTTCCTTCAACTATGCAGTCTCATACATGCATAGCCTCAGGATCCCTCTCATTCTGATGTGGCGACCACCTTTGCCCTCTTAGGCCTCGGGTGTTACATGCGGTGTAACCACTCCTCGTCCTTTTCCGCCACGAGTGTTGCACTTCCCACCTTCATCACTTCCATTCCAGTAAACCTCTGTCTTCTCTACAACATATGCCGACCTCCGCATCTTCAACATCCATGTGCATCTTCAACATCGCTACCTCCTCATAACGATTCTCTCGCTTTTCCATCACCACTAAGGTTATTTTCAATCACTTTATCACACTTTCTGCACAATTTGTTATTTCTTAATGGAAATGTATATTGAAATTCGTATTAGGTTTTTCTGTTGATACAAAAATATATATTGATAGTAGAAGAAAAACAATAAGCTTTTTGTTATAGGACGAGTCAACCATCAGTGATACTCGCCACTGCCAGCTATGACCATACCATTCGATTTTGGGAAGCCAAGAGTGATCGATGCTACTGCACCATCAAATATCTTGATTCAGTTTGGTTCATTTCTTCTGATTCCTTTTTGTTTTTGTAGTAACAGTTGAAACAACAACGGACACTGAGGCAGCTTCGAAACTCAGTTTGTTTCGACATCTTCCATCATCTTCCAACAACATCCAAATATCAACCTTCCACTCTCTAACAACAACAGTTGAAACAACAAAGGGCACAAGCAAAACGACAACTTCGAAACCCAGTTTGTTTCTTCTTCAACCGCAATTCATTTCTTCTTTCATTTAGTTTAATCAATGATTAATTTTTTTGAATTGATGAAATTGATGAAATCCTGATAGTATATAATGTATTAAGTTTTGTGAAAAAAATTATTATTGAATGTACTAATTTGAAATTCTGATAGTGTATTCTAATGAAATTCTGATAGTGTATAATGTATAATGTATTAATCTGAAAGTACATGTACACTATCAGGATTTAGAAACCTTGTGAAAAAAATAAATATTGTTACTGTTACAGGATTTATAAACCTTGATGAAATTGATTAAACCATGCATAGTGTATATTTGTTGAATCTTGTTGTTATTGAATGTGTTTAGTGCTGTTGTTTGTAATAGGTCAAATGGATAAAGTGAATACAACCCCAGTGCTGGAAGGAACATCTAATCCTACACAAGAAAGTACATGTCTATCAACCCTGAAGGTATCTTCTAATATGAGTCTGACACCTGAATATGATGTTGAGCAATAACAAGAAATTGATATAAGCTTAGAACCTGCATCAAAGAAACTAAGAAGTAATGTGCGACAAAAATTTAAAAAAATGAAAGTGAATGGACTAGATAAGACTGAATGCATATGGTATAAAAATCAACTTAGTGGCACTTCAAAGAATGAAACAAATCACTTGAAAAGACATCTCTTAAGTTGTATTAAAAAAAAGATCAAAAATAGAAACCAAGACAAATGAGAACCATTTCTCCTGTCTACTATCTCAGAAGGAAAGTAAGAGTTGGGAATTGGAACTTATGATCTAGAAAATATGAAGAAGTTGATTGCTGAAGCTATTATTATGCACGATTATCCACTATCAATTGTGGATCACGTTGGTCTTAGAAGAGTCTTTGTTGCTCTCCAACCATTGTTTAAAGTTCCTACTCGAAACACAATCAAGAAGAAGGTATTGAAAGTTTATGATTTTGAGAAAAAATGCGCTATGAAAATGTTAGATAGCCATGAAGGAAGAGTGACGATTTTCATAAATATATGGGTTTCAAGCAAAAAAAAAAAACGGTATACGACAGTTATAACTCACTGTATTGATGACTCGTGAACTTTACCAAGTCAAATATTGAGATGACAAAGTTTATATTTTATAATTTAATTGTATCTTTTTTTTGTTCTTAATGACAATATGATTGAGTGTAAATATTATTATGTTAGATTTATTTATGTTCTAGTATCATACTAATTGAACCCAGTATCATAAAATTACATTATTATCTTGTACAAAAAAAGAAAAGGGAGAATGCACTCCATTCCACTACATGATTTAAGTTTATAAAATTTCAATTACCAATTAGAGCCCACATAATGAAGCTACAATTACATATTGTCAACTAATTATTTTTTGTTATTCTATTGTGTTGAATGAAATGGAGTCAGACGATGAAGGTATTTTGTATTTTATTTGGTGTAAAAAATTTAAGCTTTGATGATTTATTTAACTTCAATTTACTTCTTAATACAACTGAATTGATGGAAAGTTGTTTGAGTTACCATTTTGAAGATTAAACGTTATTATTTTTATGCTTTAATATAGTGAGCATTGTTGTTTCTATGCTTTAACATTGTGAGTATTACTGATTTCAATTTTGCTTTAAATAACATTACTAATGACCTTAATGTGAACAAAACATGATGTCTATTTGAGAGAGCTTGCTTATGGAAATAGAATGATTGTGATTGGATTTTTTTGAAGACTATGTTACCATGTTGTTGTTGGAAAGTTGTAATTTAATCGCAGACTTTAATTTAAATTGTAATGTTAAGATGTTGAAGACCTTAATTTTAATTGTAATATTATCAAACTTGATGGAAAGTTGTAGACTTTAATTTAAATTTCAATGTTGATGAAAAATTGTAATGTTGTTGTTGAAAAGTTGTAGAAATATTAATGAAAAATTGTAATGTTGATGTAGGAAAATTGATGGAAAATTTTAATGTTGTTGTTGGAAAGTTGTAGGAAAATTGATGAAAATTTTTAATATTATTGTTGTACTTTATGTGTTTTACTACGGGTTCAGATTTATCCATATTCAATAGGTGTTAACGTGAGTGTTATTTTACCACCCAAATAACTTTTAAATTTGAATTTGAATTCGAATTATTATTTCAAATGCTGCAAATAACTTTCAAATCCCTCTGCCATCCCTATTTCCGACTCCTAAACATTTGAAGAGAGAATAGTCCACCTCTTATTTTCTTCCCCTCTCATACACTCCTTTCAATTCACGTCTCTTCTTACCTAATGCAAATATATATGAGAAAATAAATAAACAAACAAAAAAAAAAATAGAAAAAATATAGCAAGAGTATCGTTTTCTGTCACATTTTGGACGCGACCCCAAAAAAACAAACTATCAAAACAATGATCTCCGTAACAGACGCTCTCGAAACGATTCTTAACGCCACTAAACATCTTCCCCCAATTTCCGTTTCACTTCACGACGCCCTTGGCAAGGTCTTAGCACAAGATATTCACGCTCCTGATCCTCTACCTCCTTACCCCGCTTCTACCAAGGTTTTTCAAAACCCTCCCTCATTTCCCCTATTTTTATTTATTTCTCACTTACAAACGCGTTCGGGTCCGGGCTTGGGCTTGGGCTTGGGCTTTTGGTGTTGGAACAGGACGGTTATGCGGTTATAGCTGCAGACGGGCCTGGTGAATACCCGGTGATTGCTGAATCAAGAGCTGGTGACGATGCGGTTGGTGTTACCGTCGTTCCCGGAACTGTCGCTTATGTAACCACCGGAGGTGTTTAGTTTAGTTATTCAGTTTTAATTCCCAAAGTGAAAATTGATTGCGATTGTTGAAGTTTGTTAAGCTAGGTTTATTAATAGTTGTGATTTGTTTGTGTTGGTTCAGGACCTATACCTGATGGTGCTGATGCGGTTGTTCAGGTTGAAGATACTGAAAAAGTCAACAATACTTCAGATGAAGTTGAAAGGGTTAGGATATTGGTCAAAACCACACAAGGCAATGATATACGCCCAGTGGTGTGTGCTTGTTTCTTATCACTTCTTTAGAGTAGTTTAATTCTTTCCAGAATATTAACTCTATAAGTTATGAAACATATATAAGGACACTAGATACCACACTAATGACAATGGACTCAGACGTGTTTGTCGCATTTGTATCATCACACCACATAATGTAATGTATTCACACGTGTTAGTATTATCACAATTGACACACCTTCAATCACAAGTATTAGGGGCTTTTTTAGCTTATATAGGTATATCCATATACCGGTACATTGTTTTGGAGGCCTTGTATAATAATTTACTTGGCATACACACACTAAATCCTATACCCTAAACATTATTTAATACTATGCAACCAACATTTTAGGGTTTAGGGTCACATGTGTTATAGTTTAGGGCCATTTACCATGTCTGTAAGTTATATTATATAATCACGTGGGGAAATATTAACGGCGGTTCATTCTTCATTAATGCAATGTTCTCTTTTATGTGGATATTTTGATGTATTTGGTGGTCTATAATTTTGCGGTTCATCCAAAAAGTATTCATTGACAGGGAGTTGATATTGAGAAAGATGAAGTGGTCTTAACATCTGGAGAAATATTAGGTGCTTCTGAGATTGGCTTGCTTGCTACTGTTGGTGTGACGACAGTAAAGGTATTTTGTTTAGAGAGTTTCTTGAATCTATAGATGATCAGCTTTTTCCATGATGGAGAACTTGGGTTCTACTCAGTTCCTTCCTTGCACAGAGGCACTTACGTTACGTGTGCTCTTTTGTATTTATGTTTGAAGTTTTTTGTTGATTCAGGTGTATCCTACTCCAACTGTTGCTGTTCTTTCTACCGGCGATGAGCTTGTAGAGCCATCTACTGGGCATCTGGGTCGAGGTCAGGTATTGTTATGGAAAACTAGCACTGACTAGCACATGTCAGACAGTTCATTAAAGTTTTGTGAAGATGCCTAGCAGGAACAATCATTTTATAGTTATTATGAATTTGGATATGAATTTCTTACTATGTATGTGTATGTATTGTTCAAAAATTGGTGTACAACATTTTACTTATTTTACCATGTTACTCAACTAACCATTTGTTGGCTATATGTTTGAATTTTGGATGTAGTTTACAAGATTTATTTGGTAAATGTAATTAAAATGAACATAAGCTAATATACAGATCCCATGCAGATTAGGGACTCTAATCGTGCCATGCTTCTGGCAGCCGCAGTACAATATCAATGCAAAGTTGTGGACCTCGGTATTGCTAAGGATGATGAAGAATGCCAAGGAAGGATCTTGGATAAGGCTTTTGCTTCTGGAATTAACATTCTCATAACTTCAGGAGGTGTTTCCATGGGAGACAGAGATTTTATTAGGCCTTTGCTTGAAAAGCGAGGAAAAGTTCATTTTGATAAGGTTATGCCACAATTTTATTTGATTCTTATCGGTTATTCCTGTGATCCTGTAATTTGGTCTGGTGGTGCAAAGTGTATGTTGTATTTATGCAGATGTAGAAATAGTAAAATTTTGTCTAATGCTTTGGTGGGTGTGCTTTTATAAATCATGTTATCTTAACTCAAGATCATCTATCTTTCAGGTGTGTATTAAACCAGGCAAGCCATTTACTTTTGCTGAGATTGGTTCTCAATCAACAGGAAGTAAAATTATAGCTTTTGGGCTACCGGGAAATCCTGTCAGCTCTTCAGTTTGCTTTCATCTTTTTGTGGTCCCTGCTATACGCCATCTCGCAGGGTGGACAAATCCTCATCATCTGAGGTTACATAAACTTCTAAATGACACTTCTTATTGAGATGTCATACTTGCTTTCTCTAGGATTTCATTCATTCATTTCTGTGCAGGGTGCAAGCTCGGCTTCAACAGCCCATAAAGACAGATCAATTTAGACCAGAATATCATCGTGCCACTGTTATATGGACTCACAATGATGGAACAGGCAGCCCTGGGTAAGCTAATGATGGATTTCATTTTTGTGGTTTTTGTCAAACAAATATATGTACAAATATTATTTCATTATGGCATGTGTTTTTTTCGGGTTGTATTTACTTGTTTTCCCGAGGTGTAATTGCTATGCCTATATTTTGACCGGGTTTCATTGGCGAAAGAGCTTTATTTGTTGCCAATGAATATCAGTTTTGTTGCCGAAAGCACTGGTCATCAGAGGAGTAGTCGACTACTCAGCATGAAGTCAGCTAATGCCTTGTTGGAGTTTCCAGCAACAGGCCGTGTTGTATCTGCTGGGACCCCAGTTGAAGCTATCATAATTTCCAACTTAAAACCTGTGAGTTTCGGCAAGAATCATACATCATCAGATTCAACCTCTGCTTTGCCAAGAATTAAATCAGATAAAATAACTACAGATTCTTCTGTGGGTGTTGACCTCAGAGTGGCTATTCTTACAGTAAGCGACACAGTTGCTGCAGGGGCTGGCCCAGATCGAAGGTATTGTTGACTTTTGTTTTATATTTTATTATCTGGGGTTGCGCAAACAAAGAAACATGCACAGTGAGGAAGACCGGGACTAAGCATTTCTGTAACCCATTTGGATTTCATTGTTAAACAAGCTGAGACCATAAATTTATTTTTGTGGTTTGCAACCAATTTTATGTGGAACATTTAAAAGCTAAAGCGCTAGTTTTTGCACTTTCCACATCAGGCAATTTCTAGGTGCTTCTAATTCACTGGACATCTTTTTTATGAAACAAACTTGTAAGCGACATGATTTTACAAAAATTCACCGGACATCTTTTTTTATGAAACAAACTTGTAAATGACATGATTTTAACAAATGTTAACGAGCTATTGACCATATTCAACATATTTGTTATTGTCTTGCAAGGCTAGCTGTGAGTTTTTGTTGTTTCTTGTTAATTGGGTGCATCTAGTGTACTCCTTCAAATCAAAGAAAACATTTATGTGTATGCTAGAGGAATGGAGGAACACAATGTTTTTCTCAATAAAGCTAGATCTGGTATTGTCATACTCCATCCGTTCCAAATTATAAGACGTTTTAAGTATTTCACACGAATTAAGAAACTTAATTATTACCGTATGGGAAAGACAACTATGTATGACTTTATAGTAATGCCCCTCATAATTACACAGGAAAGAAAAATTAAAAGAGTTAAAAAATGAATAATAATAAATACTTGAGGGTATATTAGGAAAAAATTATAAATGTTGCATTGGAAATGTAAGGTGACTTATAATTTGGGACAAATTGTTTTTGCAAAGCATCTTATAATTTGAGATAGAGGGAGTAGTTGTTAAATCATCTTCCTAGTTGGATAAGGCTGAATGGCATCTAGATACACCTCTTTTAATCATTATTTGAATTAGGTCACAAAGTTGATGTCAAACTAAAGCGCAAACTTGATATTAGTCAATGCCAAAAGGGGCATTGGATGTACTGAGTGTTCTGCAATAGTCTCGAAGTTTGAGCTTTAGAAGATAAACATTTCTGTTTAGTTTCTGTTTTAGGCGTGGATATATTTTCTTTAGAAATCAGCCAGCCTTATTTACGTGGTATCAGCTAAGTTTCATATTATTGAATTTCCACTTATGTGTTACACTCGAGGTTTGTCACTGTTTTTATGCATGACTGTACTTTCCTCTTATATCTTGTTTGTTCTTCATTTTCTCTCTCTTTTTTAAACTGCCTGTTTGCCCATTATTGCTTTGCAAGTTGCCCATTATTGAGAGCTGTAAAGTCTTTTACCAAAATTTATACATATCATCATGGAAGAAAGGGAAAATTTGATCACAATAAGAAAAAAATGTTTCACTGAGCAAGTTGCTCTACACCCCAGAAACAGTCTTTTAGGGTGTGTTGGGGAGTTTGGAGGGGAAGGGAGGGGAGGGCTTTGAAAAAAGGGAAAGATTGAGTGGAAAGAATTGAAGGATTTTGGTTGGGAGAGTTTGCTTTTATTCATAACACCAAAACCCCCCTAATTTGGGGAACTCAAAATTTGTATTGAAGGAGGGCTTTGGAGAACTTACCTAAAATTTTCAAATATCTTTTATGTTATAGTATTCTGAAAATTAAAAATATAGTAATGATAAATACTCTTTTATCATTCTATACAAAATTAATTTTTTTAAAAATGTCAAATATTTTCCTATATTTTTTTAGAAATTCGTTTTCGGAAGCCTTCCCCTCCCCTCCAAACTCGCAAACAAAGCCTTAGTCATCATAGGGTTAGGTATTCTTTCTTATAATTTTCTATTTGGGCATGTTACTAGATTTCAAACTCGTAACATTTTCTGCTGGAACTTTTGGTTTCAAGTTGATTAGTTAGGAAAAAAGTTATGCTATCAAGCTCTTAGAGCTCGAGGATGATGGCCCATGGTCTTTATTTGTGAAATTTTGGCATTTATTAAAGTGCATTTGTTCTCAATAAAGCTAAATCTGGATATGATATCTCATGTACTACAGCATTTGTATGCTATTGAAAAAGTTATATCATCTGGTGTTGTAATAATTGTTGAATCATTTTCCCAGTCGGATAAGGCTGAATGGCATCTAGATACACCTCTTTTAATCGTTGTTTGAAAGAGGTCACAAAGTTGATGCGAAAGTAAAGAGCAAACTCTATATTAGTCAATGCCAAAAGGGGCATTGGATATACTGTTCTGCTACATTCTCGAAGTTGGAGCTTTAGAAGATACAAATTTCTGTTTAGTTTATTCTGTTTCTGGTGTGGAACTATTGAATTTTGAAATCAGCCTTGTCTACTTGGTATCAGCTTAGGCTTCATATTATTGAACTCCCACTTATCTTATGTTTAACACTTGAGGTTTGTCGATGTTTCATTTATGTAATAGGACTGTACTTTCTTTTTTATGTCTTATTTATTCTTCATTTTCTCTCTTTCTTAAACTTCTTGTTTGCTCATTATTGCTTTGCAAGTTGTTTTGAGAGGTGTAAAGTCTTTTACAAAAATTTACTCATATTATCATAAAAGAAATGGTAAGTTCAATCACAATAAGAAAAAAATGTTTTACTGAGCAAGTGGCTCTATCCCCCAGAAACAGTCTCTCGGTCATCCTTGGGTTAGGCATTTTACTTTTGATGTTCTATTTGGGAATGTTACTAGATTTCAAAGCTGTAAGCCTTTTTATTTGGAATTATTGGTTTCAAGTCGAGTCGTTAGGAAAAAAATATTATGTAAGCAAACTCTTAGAGCTCAAGGATGATGGCCTGTGGTCTTTATTTTGTGAATTTTCTGCATTTATTGAAGTGAAATTTCTCTGAAGATTTCCCCAAACCAAAGTTAGTGGAAATGGAATGGAATAGACAGATTACTTGAAGTTTATTAGTATTTTTGCCTTCGGTGACATAATGATGCTAGTTATTTTGATTGGAGTTATCTGATTACATAAGAACAAGTTTTTCAAAGTGAAAAAATGTCATGATGCTTGTTTGCCAATGTTTTAAAATCCTAACTGAATATCAAACTAGCATGATCTCTATGTCACGGGTTTGATTAGTTCAACTACTTGCAATTTTGGTCAAACCATAACTGAGCCAGACAATGTAATATGGAGTAGTTGAACAAGGATACACAGACGGTTCATGTTTTTATTGTTTCAACCGGCAGTCCAAGCTTGTTTTTAAATAGTTGTTACTATTAACATTAAAGTTTGCTGACTCCTTTACAATTAAACAGTGGTCCAAGGGCAGTTTCCGTTGTTAATTCTTCTTCAGAAAGGCTAGGAGGTGCCCGGGTTGTAGCAACTTCTGTTGTTCCAGATGATGTGGCAAAAATTCAGGACATTCTTAGAAGATGGAGTGATGATGAACAAATGGATCTTATAATTACTCTAGGTACATTTCTATGTAACCTATCAGTTTTTCTAAAGAGTAAAACTTGTAGTCGTGTTGAGTTGACTTCCATTGTTTTTGTCTTTGCCAATCAAGGTGGGACTGGCTTTACCTCACGAGATGTAACACCGGAAGCTACAAAAGAGTTGATTGAAAAAGAAACACCTGGTCTTTTGTATGTAATGATGCAAGAGAGTTTAAAGGTTTGGGCAGCTATGCTTATGTTAGTCACCTTAAAAATAATAGTTATATAGTTGTAGTATGGTGTGGTTTCTCATATTCTTACTTTCAGAATTTTTTAGACGTTTTTATTTTCCAAATTAATGTTCAAAGAACTCTACTAGACTGATTAGTTGTGCTGGTCAGTCGACTATCAATTTTTATCGTGTGTCTGTGACTCAGAAAAGAAGCCTAGAAATTTAGAGTAATGCTACTTTTGTGAACTGTTATTTGCAAGCTTCTTGCAATGATATTGGGTTGGACGCGAAGTGATAACTAAAACACATTCATTTGATAAAAAGTAAAAAATGATCTAGGACCCATTTGTTTCAGTTTAAAAAAAAAAAAAGATTTTTATAGTGTTACATAATTTTGTTTAATTAATAAAGGAAGATTTTTTTAAAAAAAGTCAATTGAAAAATTGGTTTAAATAGTTTTTCTTAAAATGTTACTTTAGGTATTTCATCATTTTACTATAATTTTTTTTGGATATCAAAATTTCAAAAAATCACTTAAATTTGAAGCTATTTTGAATAAGTTTTCATAAAAATCATTTGAGATATATATTTTTGAAAAGTTATGTGATGATTATGTTTTAATCTTCAATAATGTATATTTATGTTATTGGATATAAAAATTAGTCTTTTAATTTATAAAAAATGAAAGTTATAACAAGTATAATTTTTGAAAGTTATAACAGATATTGTACTGTTTCCAGTGATATATAATTCTCGTGTCTTGGCATGAATAGGTGACTCCCTCGGCAATGCTTTCACGCTCTGCAGCTGGAATCAGAGGATCCACCTTGGTAAGTCATAAACACAAAATTTTCTGTCTACTTTGATAGTATAATGAATGGAAGCTGAGTTTTGGCTCTCAACACAATTTTCTCATCAGTTTATTCATACATTTGTAACTGCTTTGTGACTAAGTTATGGTCTTTGATATGTCGATATTCAGATCATTAACATGCCGGGAAACCCGAATGCTGTTGCTGAATGTATGGAAGCTTTATTGCCAGCACTTAATCACGGTCTTAAGCAGCTCAGGGGATACAAGAGAGAGAAACATCCTCGTCACATTCCTCACGCTAAAGCAGTTCCTACTGATGTTTGGGAACAGAGTTATTTGTTAGCCACTGATGGTGGTGGCTCTGAGGTTTCTTGTTCCTGTTGTAAGTAAATTTGATTTTATTTTCTCGTTTGCTTCCCCTTTTTGCCCCCAAGTATTCTTAGAGTGAATCGGCTATGTTTACTATAATGATGGTGAGTGGAATGGATGAGATGAAATAAACAAAATGTGATAAAATTACCTTATTGTTATTTGAATATTTAATATTGTAATAAAATTGAATGAAATAAAAGAGAATATAGATGCTTGTTTATGAAATATAAAATATATCTACATGACAATTGAACTGAAATACAGTTGGCAGAGTTTGAACTATATGTGAAATTTTATTCTTTTATTGGATATATGCATTTAAACACAAATGAAAATAATATAATGTAATGTTCACAAATATTACTACATCAATAAGGAAATAGTAGCATGTCTTCGAAGTTAAATTCTCCCAGAGATGATCCAAATGTATTTCTACAATAAAGCCCAAGTCCCACAACCAATATGATTAGCATGACCCAAGCGACCAATTTCTTCCATTTCTTAAGACCTCTGGTCGTATCTCCAAGGGCCTCATTTTCATTTTCATCTTGATTAGAGAGAGCCTTAGGGAGAGTGAAATCTACAAGCCTGGTTTTGGATCTTGCAACAGACTTTGCATCTTTGGTTTTAGGAACTTTAGCGGTTGCTGCATCTGTTTTTTCAGTTGAGCCACTAGTCTTAACTTTCTCAGCCACTTTGTCCATGCTAGCTTCTGTTTCTGTTTTGCTCTTTTCTGTTATCGAATCCTTCTCCTTGTGGGGCGGTGGTGTGTTTTGATCAGAGACTTCGTTAGTCTTTGTTTCTGCTTTCTCTTCTTTGCCCTCTTGAGCACCCACTTGCTCATCAGCCTTTTGTGATGTTTCCTTTGACCCCAGAGCTTCTTCTGGTGGATTTGTTGTTGTTTCATTTGTTTCCTTTTTCTCTTCTTTAGCTTTTGCAGTACCCTCTTGAGGACCTTTTTGCTCATCAACCTTTTGTGACGGTTCCTTTGCCGTTGTATTATCTTCTGGTTCCTCAGGCTTAGTAAGTTTGGCAAATTTGACAGTTAACTTGCCACCCTCAAATGTTGCAGTCACACTGTCTGTGTCATAATCAGAAGGAACAGGAAATTCTAATTTAAAACGACGCCATCTATTAAGATAGACTGGTCGTTCACCCATCAGCCTTAGGGCAGGTTTTGAGGTTACTTGAACCTTCATTTGATCCCTTCTAAATCCTGCATGTTAAAAACTTGAAAGTATAAGAAATTATGATAACATGAATTTGGCCAGTACCGTGATTTATTAGTATATGGTGATAAAATTTTAATAAATGTGTTATAGGATTCTAAGATTTTTCATTTTTCCTTTCAAAACTTGAAATAACGTGTACCTGGCAGCGTAACTGTGAAACGCCCATTGTATTTATCCCATTCATGAGATGGTTCAAAGTCTTCATAGACACGATCAGCTTCTGTCTGTCTCATTGTTTCCATTATTTCTCTTTTGCTTTGCTTTTATGTATCTTTGTCTGAGTAATTGAATTGAATTGAATTGGTCACGGCATGATGTTCCTTTTATACTCATTGAGTTTATGAGAAACGTATTAAGCATGCATTTTGCAATATTTCTGTTTATTTGGTTTATTACTTGCTTTTCGTGCAAACGTTACTCATGTTATTTCTGTTTATGACTTTTGTCTGTCTGGTGTAACAAGAAAAAGTAATATGCTTTAGCAACAAATGAGGTGACCTCGTATATTGGTAATGCTAAAACCTAAAACTACTATTTTTTTTGTTCTTACTTCCATTTTTTCCCCCGACAAACTAGTTTAGAGGCTTTGCCTTCAGCTCAAGACACGAGCTACATGTTTTCATTTTCACTCATTTTTTCTTATTAAAATTATTTTAAAGTTGATTCAATAAACTGAAATAAACCAATCAAACCTGTATTCTTTTGGTTCGGGTATCTGTTGAACATCATACAAAATTGATCACTCAAAATCTTAATCAAGTTATTATATTTTATTATTACTTTTTATTTGATATTATATAAGTATTTTTTTTATCTTATGTAAAATGTTTTACTAATATTAATCGTTAGTTGGTTCAATGATAATTGGTATTGAATTTGGTAGAGAGGATCAATGGAGAACATATTTAGAACTATTGCGGCAAGAATAAAATTAATCTTGTAAGATAAATTTAATATTATTTTAATGAGTTAAACTCTAACACTTTACATTTAGATTTTATTCAAACTGATATTATCTAGACAAAACAACCCCAACATATTGTTATTTTTAAGTTTCTCATGTCTAGTCTTACCACATATTCAACATAACATCTCTATCTCTGTTACATTTATTTTATTCTTCTAATGGCTCTTAACCATTAAAGATTATGTCCCGTACAATATTATAGATCTTATTGCAGTCCATTAAATTTTTTTCATTTAATTTGAACGATACTTTTGGGTCACATAAAACCTTTGAAGTTCTCTCTCATTTTAGCCATCCAACTGAATTCAATGATTTACACCTTTTCTATTTCTCCATTATTTTGTATTACAGATCTAAAATATTTAAATCACGTGACTTGTGGGATAATATGATTTTCAATTTTCACTTTTAAATTAGAAACACTTCTTATTTTGTTGAACTTATATTCCATATACTCTTTCTTATTTTTCTTTCAATCACTCTTTCCATAACTTTATGGTATATGACTCATAAGTTTGACCCATCTATAATTTACACAATTTTGTATATTCCATTTGTTATATGAATTCGAACTAAAATATTTTTTTCTTCATTCATGACATTTATTTTGACCTCATACTTTTATTTAAGAGTTTGGTGAGCTATTCAATACCTCTATTTTAATCTAAAGCATTCAAGTAAAATTAAACCTATATGTATACACGTGATATATTTTTCGGAAATACAAATATAAAAGAATTAATATACTTAAATATGTATTTTTTTATTTTAAAAAATGAAAATGATCTAGACTCTTATGTGGAAATATCATTACTAAAAAAAAAGTTGTGACAAGGGACCACATTTGAATGTGATGTTGCAAAATCGTTTAGGATAAATAAAAGTATCACATTTGATTCCTTGAAGGAAATAAATCATGATAAGATGATACCTAAAAAGTGTCAAAATGATGGTTGAAATTGATTATGGGGTTGCTATATTCAATGGGCATGGATGTGTTCAATATGAGATTCCATACTTGCAGATTATATTGGCATGTAAATGTTGGCCTTTGTCTACATCCATTTTGAGTTAAACACTGGTGGTAGGATTCAATAACAAGACTAGCATCAACTTGAGAATAAACTATAATCTACCTCAAATTGAGCTATCAATCACAATCTTCCTTTTCATTTTTCTACATTTGTATCAATCCAATACTTTGTTTCATCAATATTCTATGATAGTCTCCAACTTTATATAACGATGATCAATTTAGTCTTTAGTTTAAGTATTAGGATACATTTTGTAATACTTAAACAATTAATACATGTTTTTAGTAAAAAGTATTAAATAGTGCAAGGATATCGAAGTATTATACTAATATAGTTTGATTACATTTCGCAGATAATTATATAAATATATAGATAATTAAACTCATTATTTTATTCTTTTATTGAATTTATTTATACATTTATAAGAATTAATATGCATATGGGATTAAAACTCTTTTGATTCTCCTTAAGATGATTTTGACGATGTCCAAAATGCATTTTTAACATATACTCCAATCACCAAAACCAACAAGGTTGCCACAAACTTGTTCATCAACATCTTCCCCCTCTTAGGCCTCGTGACACCAAAATCAAAACCTACTTGATCAACATCCTTATCATCTCTTGATCTCAAACTTATATTAAAATCTAAAACTCTTGTTTTCAATCTTTGTGTTATCTTGCCTTGATGCTTTTTCTGAATTTCGCGAGTTTTAACAACTTCCTTCGTCTCCGATGACTCATCATTAGTCTTCACATTCTTTTGATCATTTTCAACTTGTTCCTCAATTTTGTTCTTTTCTTTTTCATCACTAATTGGTTCCGTTTCTTTTTCCTTTGGCGTCTCTCGTTGTTCATCAACCACTTGTGCTTGTGTTGGCGCCTTAGGTTCATCACTATTTTGGTGCGCAATTGAAGCTTGTTCTTGTGGTGGATTCGTGATAGTTTCTTGTTCTTGAGGCTTATTATCCGGGGTGATCAACTTGGGAAACTTGATTGATAGCACTCCACGTTCAAACTTGGCATTCACATCATTGGTGTCACAATATGGAGGAATTGGAAATTCTTTACCAAAACGATGCCATATATTCTGAATCCCTTGTCTTTCACAATTGATCCTTAGAACACCTTTTGAAGTCACTTGCACCCTTAATTGTTCCTTTGTGAATCCTACTATTTTATAAAATTGAAAGTATACAAGAAAATGAGAAATAGTTTATAACAAACATAAATGACATTTTGACAAATATTCTGAGCATAAATTTCAAATTGAAGCTGATTAACATATTTTAAATATGTGATGATAACTACGATTTTGAACAATATAAACTATACCTGGCAGCATTAGGATAAGAGTGGCACTTGCTTCATCTTCAGTCCATTCAAAATAAGGTTGCAAATCTTTGTAAACACGTTCAGGTGCTGATTGTGACTTTTGAATTTGATCCATTCTTGTTAATATTATTATGTATTTGAGACTTTTCTATTTATGTTTGAGAATGAAAGCTCTTGGAGTGTTACTTTTATATGCATCATTTGAACACTATTATGCATTGTTCATGTGATTTTTAATTAGTTATTGTAATTTACTATTGGTTTTATTACTTTCTTTTCGTGCAAACATTGTTTTTTTCTCTGTAATCAAAGCTCTAATTGAAGGGAAATTATATGCTTTGGTATCATTCGGAAGGTGACCTTGTCTTTTGGCATTGCTATGACCATAAAGGGATGGGATATTATTCCTTATTGTAAAATATTTAATATAGGACAAAGATAAGGATTTTATCATTTATTTAATTTAAAAAAAGATATTTTTATAGACTGAAATAATTTTAGGAGATTTCTTTGTATATTTTTATATGGGTAAAAAATATCTCTGAAATCTCTAAAATAGTCTCCGGATATATATATATATATATATATATTTGAATGAACTTTTAAATCAATTTTCAGGGGGTTTTCATATATGCATATCCGAAAATCCTTTGTTTACACGTTATAATTATTTAAACGTTGGATTTAAACATTCAGTGGTATATTCAAATATGTATATCCGAACGAAACCTTAAATTAATTTTCAGGGAGTATTTGAATAATAATGTTGTATCTCCTAGATATATGGATGTAGTTTTTAAGAGGATTGGTTTTGCGATCCAAAAAGGAATAGTGGCACATCTTGTTGCTCGTTTGCCTTATATTTATGTATTGACCTAATAGCTTATATATGATTAACAGGGTTATAGGTTATTTACATGTCATAGCCCATATTTCTCATATGAGGGCCTCCTACTGCATGGAGGATATACTTAGGGGACGTGTTACATGATGGGTGCTTGATGAAGACATGTCATGTGTCGCCCCATTTGTGGCCTTTACAAATATATCACTACACTCTACAATGGTTCAATACTCCCTCGATCATAAAATATTTTCCATAAGCATGGCCCAATGTCGTAATAACCATCAAACTTTGGAATGTTTGGTAGGCCGTGATTTCCTTCCGACTTTGAAGCTAGTTGCAGTCACATTCAAGAACGCCAAAGAATGCTTTACACGCCTTAATGTTGTAACATCTGTGTTTTCACCCATAAAGGTGCACTAAAAATGAACAAATTGTCACTCTAATCTTGTAGAATGAATGGTGGATTTGATACCAGTTATTATGATAGAAAATTATGCATTCAAGACATCACTTTTAATTTTAAGGGCCAAAGGCATTAATACAAAACTTGAAGTTGAGAAATTTGCATGGAAGAGTTTTGGATTTGAGAAATTTGACTATATAAATAAAATAGTTTAAATTTAAATAAAACTTAATTATTTATTTTCTAGATTTTTTTTTATCAATATCTTAACATGAAACATGCAAAGTGATGCAAAATGTGTCATATTAAAAATTAAACACCTGAATATTTATTATAGATTGTTGCGGGAGGTTTTGTTGATAAATATGGATGATGATCTTGTGAGGACATGTGTAGAGATTCCTTGATGTACCAAGACTATTCTAAATTTCCAGTCATCCCACCTCACGGTGATGACCATGGGATTGTCGTTGTAGGGATTAATATTTGTTGCATCCTTCTATAAGAAAGCAATCTTGATTTTTGGCGTATTGGTCTCGCCTTTCTTCGGATTTATGGGAAGATCCTCTATATTTAATATCCGACTGGCATATCTTCTTTGGGAGGAGCTATTATCTCCACCACCAACAAATCCTCGAGAAATAGTATTGAGCCTATAGCCTACAATCTTATCGCCCTATTTTTTGGATGGTTTATTTCCCTTTTTGGATCTGGGGCTTCCTGCAACGTCACGGTCACAGAAGTCTTCTATGTGATATCCTTTAAACTTGTGAAACTTACACCATCTTCCAAGCTCGGGTCCTATATCATATGCTTTTAGAGTTGGAGGCACAGAGATATCATGTAAGTGGATAAGCTCCCGCCAAATTTTTTTACTATGAGTGTTTAGAAGCGTGAAGCCCTCCACAACTTTTACATCTTGATTAAACATCATTTTATCTTTAATGGGAAAGGTCTAGTTATTCTTCCATGAATGTTATGAGCCTTCGGCATTGAGAACCTGCTCTTTTATGTCATGGGCCTTCTTTTCGATGTTACTTTCCTTGCCCTTTATGTAACATCCACCCTTGTGACCACCTATGCTAACAAAGATGTTGGTCTTTTGGCGTCAAAATCATTGAAATGCCATGCTTTAAGGCCATTTTGAAATTATCTTACGGACATTTCTTTGTTTAGGTGGACAAATTTTATGATGGCCTCGTTGAAATGGGTGAAGGACCTTGTTGAATGTTAAGCTGACTGGCGGTAGACATCTTTCTATGTCGATTGGTTGTGAACTAGTGTATGATTTTATTCACTAGCTCATAGTAACTAGCTATAGAAGCTTGGAGTAGGCCATGTTCACTACGCCAAAAATAAGTTTTAGCAGCACATAAAAGAAAGCGATTTTGGAAAAAAGCGCTGCTGTAGGTTTTAAAAAAAAATCGTTTAAAAAAACGCTTTCAAAGGGTGCTTTAAGAAAGCACTTTTCAAAAGCGCTTCTAAAGGTCACCCTTAGAAAGCGCTTTTTGGGAAGCGCTGCTAAAGCTGGCCTTTCAGAGGGTACCTTAAGAAAGCGTTTTTCAAAAGCGCTGCTAAAGGTCAGCCTTAGAAAGCGCTTTTCCAAAGCGCTGCTAAAGCTGGCCTTTAGAAAGCGCTTTTAAAAGCGCTGCTATAGGATATGCTACGAAAGTGCTTTTTGATGTAAAAGCGCTGTTATAGATGACCTTTAGAAAGCGCTTTCATAGGTAGTTTTATAATAAATATCAAAACACAATTCGTATCACTTTTCTATTCTCAGTCAGATTTTCTTCACGAAAAAACCCTAAACCAGAGCTTCTACGACGGTCAACGGCACTCCACTTCTCCGGCCAACTGCAATTTGTATCAGGTTTCATTTTTTTCCTCATCTCGTATGTGTTTGTCTGGTTTTCGTGTGCTTTTGTTTGGTTAATGATTTTGAGCAAGCATGGTTTCTACTGTCATAGAAGTTATTAAGAAGTTGTGCATAGAAGTAACATGCTAAGAGAGAAATAATGGAGAGTAACATGCTAATAGAGAAATAATGGAGAGTGTCACACATAATGGAGAGTGTCTTTGTTTACGTTTAATTATGTCATGGGTGTTTGATTTGTTGTGTTTTATTGGTTCTTTCATGTACAGAGAACATGACTTCTTTAGAGGCATTGAAATAATACTATGATATTATTGTGAACCAGAAAAAAATGCTTAATTAATTATATAGACTTACATTAACAAGTTGTGCATTGGTAAAATAAGCTAAGAGAGAAATAATAGAGAGCGTAACAAAATATTTAATAAAGGTAGCCATATTGTTAACTCTATTAATATATTGTTTTTTTCGTGTGCTTTTTATGATTGATTTTGAGCAATGATGGTTTCTTGTTTATGTGTTCTACTCGTCTCTTTTCTTGGTAGGAATGTATTATACTTGTGTACTAAAGTAGTTGATAGAATAAAATGAATTTAGTGAAAAGTTTTGAGTATTGGTTTTGTTATATGGTTGTGCAAGAGCAAGTGCAAGTTTTGAGTATTGGTTTTGTTTTCGAATTTATCATTTAGCTCAGATTGACTCAGAAACCGTAAACCATGGATAAGACATAGATGTATTCCAATCGATTATCGAAAGAGTACGAGAACGGGGTATCGAAATTCATTAAGTTTGCTGTTGCGCACGCCGAAGACCCCAATCGAATGACATGTCCTTGTTTGTGTTGCTGTTATGGGAATCGGGTTAACGCGGTTCAGTTGGCATCGCATTTAATATGGTATGGAATTGATAGAAGTTATACATGTTGGAATATGCATGGTGAGAAAAGTGACGGGAATGATGAATCGGGGGATAATAGGACCTATGCTTCAAACGACAATGGCACAAATACATAAGATTATGATCGAGTTGAAGAGATTGCAGAAGCGCTTGAAGAAGATCTTAATGATTGTCCCAAAATGTTCGAGAGGTTGGTAAATAATGCAGAGAAACCGTTGTATAATGGTTGTACAAAATTTACAAGATTGTCTGCGGTATTAAAGTTGTACAACTTAAAGGCGGGAAATGGATGGTCGGATAAAAGTTTCAGAGTTATTAGCCTTTATGAAAGATATGCTACCAGAGGATAATGTTCTCCCCAATCGAACGTATGAGGCCAAAAAGATGTTGTACTCTATTGGCATGAGCTATGACAAGATACATGCCTGTCCAAAAGATTGCGTTTTGTTTCGAAACGAGTATGAATCGTTAAATGAGTGTCCTAAATGCGGTGCGCCTCGATATAAGAAAAAGTTATCTCCGGCAAAAGTCTTATGGTATTTTCCTATAATTCCGAGATTTAGACGGATGTATCATAGTGAAACCGATTCAAGATACTTAACTTGGCATGCAGATGAAAGAATTATTGATGGAAAGTTTCGACATCCGGCAGATTCACCACAGTGGATGAAAATTGATAATGATTATCTTGAATTTGGAAAAGAAGAAAGAAACCTTCGCTTGGCATTGTCTACTGATGGAATGAACCCACACGGTATTCAAAGTATCTCGCATAACACATGGCCTGTGATTCTTATGATTTATAACCTACCTCCGTGGCTATGTATGAAGTGTAAGTACACGATGTTATCTATGTTAATTTCTGGGCCTAAACAACCAGGAAATGACATAGATGTATATTTGGAACCTTTAATCGAAGATTTGAAGATTTTGTGGGAGATCGTGTAGGCAAGGATCAAGTTGTTAATCCTGATCTTCAACATGTGTATGATGAATATGTAAGTATAAGATTGTGTCTTTAATTAAATCAAATGTTTATTAATATTTAAATAATTTTTTATCTCCACTAATAATTTTAGATATGTAAATGAATTATAGGAGACCTTGTCGCAATCGGTATCCCCAGGTGAGGATCAGGATACCAGGAGCGTACTTAGTCGAGCACTAAATATTGCTGAGTATCCGGGTCGGGTGAGGGGTAAAGGTCATGGTGTGACTCCAACCTCTTTGTATAAGCATCCAAGGAGAAGAAATCCTAGCAATGCAGAAGTGATGCAAACATTGCAGGATTTACAAGCTTAAGTCCGTGAATTGCAGAAGGATAAAGAGAGATATATGGCGGAAAAGAGCAGTTCACAGTTGAAAGAAACTAGTGACAAAGCTAGTATCAACTGTTAGCATAAATTTCCCGAGGTAATTTTCAATATATATCTGTTATTATTATAGAATATTTTTAGTCACTTCTAACGGTTATTATTGGTTTAGGGCATTTTATCTTGCCAGCTATACCTATCGTCGCCGACTTATCGACTAGTTGGCAAGGGAAAAGTCCATAACACTTTGGGAGATTTACTTCACCATAGACCGCTTCCGGATGGACACATGAAAGTATCAGTTGATATTACTTTAGATATGGATGCGTTGCTGCCGATACCTGACATTGTTGCTGAGACCACATTGCTGCGAGATGCAATAGGATCTTTTGTTGCATGGCCATCAGACCTCATTTTCATAGATGATCAGGTATGTTGAAAACCATTATGAATCTTTAAGTCTTCAACTGTCAGTTCTGACCTCAGTTATTTCTACGGTAATTATAGACTCCTACAAAACCCAAATCTAAGGGTAAAGGGATTTTGCGGCACGACGAGTCTGATGTATCACAAAAAGAGGTACGTTTAAAGTGTTAATTATATGATCCGAATAAAAAACTGCATAATTTTATAATTTAACTGAGTCTATATGATTTTTAGGTACCTTTTCAAGGGTCACAATAAGTGAGCCAGAAAATCGTTGGCGTACCACCCAAGAAAAGGGTTCCTACTAGATTTTTCCCTCGATACCGGCAGTGTCTTGAAACAATAGTGGGAACAACAGATTTGATAGATGGTGGTATTCGTCAAATGGATATGGATCAAGGTATCTTTGGTTTTCCTTGCACCGAAATAATTGGACATGAGGACATGGAAGAGATTTTCCGTCATAAAGAATTAGGCGTCAGTATTATGCACGCATACATCCGGTAACTCCATCTTTATATTATGTAATTAGCTGAAATTTTTTTTAAACATTTCAATGAATATAGTCTAATATTAATTATGTTTTTATTTAAGGTTGTTATATGACAAATTGATGCGCGGGAATCAATTGTCAAACAGATTCCATTTCGTGTCTTTCTCCCGTGTCAGCGGAGCGACAATTGGTAGGGAACCAGATTCAGTAAGAGAGCACTTAGTCAAAAGATTCATGGCAACTGGTAGTACATAAAGCTTATATCTTTGGGCGTATAATACTATTCCTACAAGGTTAGATTTTCATTCTAAGTTCATTTTAATATTTGTAATTTTTGCATAGAAAATTTTCTTCTAAACTGTTGTTTTAATTTATAGACGTTACTGGTTGTTGGTTGCTATCGATCCTATAAAAGAAGTGGTCTATTATCTGAATTCGGTTGACGGTGATTGGACAAATTATCCGGATATGAAGTTAATGATTGATACGTAAGTGAGATTATTCTAAATATTTGTGTGGATTTATATATTTAATTATTTCTGTGACATTGTTCTAAATATATATTTTTATTTTGTTAGAGCGGTACAAGTATTCCAGTGTCAAAGAGAAGCTCGGGTACGACAGTCTAAATCAAACAACATTAATTGGATCAAAGTGCAAGTATATTAATTTCCACTATTTTGCTTATAATATTTATGCTATTTGATAAAACAATACAACTATATATTCTTATTTTTTTTTCTATGTAGTGTCCTCAACAACAAAACGGTATAGATTGCGGATACTTCGTTATGCAGTTTATCAAAGAAATCCTTCAACTGAATCAAATAGAGATTCCAGTCACGGTATGGATTTATAACTTAGGATTTGTTTTATTATTTCTCGGATATTTCATATAATTTTTTACTTTTAACTAAATCATGCATATTATGTTTTGTTATGTAGTACTTCGATGAATACAAATGTGCATATTACACGAAACTTCAGTTGGAAGAAATCAAAGAGGAATTGTGTCAATATTTTATTGAGCAGAGAATCATATAAGGTATGAATACATTATTATGTGAAAAGTGTTATGAATACGTTACATGTGTACATGGAATACCATATTGACCGTGTTATTATGTTCAAACCTCGCAGGACTAGGACCTTAATACATAATTGACCGTGTTTCTTTCATACATTAGGACTGGTTTAGTTGTTGTTAGGGTTGATTTTGTAAGACTGATTTTGAGTTACAATGCTGATAACAATGGTTTTTATATATTTTGAGGTACACAAATGGTGTATATATATTTTGGATTACAATGGTATACAATACATTACCGCAGTTTATGAATTACAGGTTATGGCAACTGGTTTATATAAATAATATGCTGCAAACAATGCAGGTATATGAATTATATAAATTATACCTCTAAAAAAAACACCCTATGAAAGCGCTTTTTCAAGATAAACGCTGCCTTAGGTAACCTATGAAAGCGTTTTTTCACAAAAAGCGTTGTCTAAGGTAAACATATGACAGCACTTTTCCAGCCAAAAGCGCTGCTAAAAGACCACCTATGAAAGCGCTTTTCCAGGAAAAAAGCGTTGCTAAAAGCCTACCTAAGACAGCGCTTTTCCAGAAAAAAAGCGCTGCTAAAAGAAAACTTATGAGAGCGCTTTTCCAGAAAAAAGCGCTGCCTTAGGTAGACCTATGAAAACGCTTCTTCATAAAAAAGCGCTGCCAAAAGCCTACTTAAGAGAGCGCTTTTTAGAAAAAGTGATGTATTAGGTAGACCTACGAAAGCGCTTTTCATTAAACAAAAAGCGCTGCTAAAACCTATAGCAGCGCCACCTACGAAAGTGCTTTTAAGCGCTTTTAAAGGCTAAAAAAACGCTTTCGTAAGTCTTTTTCGGCGTAGTGGTTCCATTGTAAGGTTGCATCTATGAAATTTATAGATAAAAGCTTGCATTTCAGAGAGTCAGACGCTCTAATGATGGCCATTTGCATATTTATAGAGGCGACGTGGTCGTAAGGATTTCTACGATCATCAAACTTTTTAATAGAGGAAGGCTTGAAACCTTCAAGAACAAGTGTTTCCCATATTTTGTGTAAAAGTGGTTAGGGGTCCATCACTTCCATATCATATGTAGGAGTAGTCTCTTATTAGCATTGTTAGATGTTAAGGACGTCATCCTCCAAGTTCTAATTTTGGCATCACAATTCGTCCATGATGGCACATATCTTTACTATGGCATTGGGTTCACTGCTACTCAAGTGTCATTCTATGTGAGGGATTATAGCCTCATAGCAACCATGACTGAGAACGATTATGGATAGGAGTGGTGATATTGGTGAGTATCAAAGTGGTGGTGATAATGAAAGGTGTGGCTCAAGTTTGTTTAACTCGGGCCCCACAATGAGCGCCACTGTATTTGTTTAAAAGTACAAATATATGGCACCTATATATTGGTAGGGGTGGACAAAGGCTTTAAGTATTTTCGGTGATTTAAGAGCAAACTCACACTGGTGAAAAACCCTGTTTAAAAGGTGTTTTTAGTGTGGAGAGAGAAAACTCACATTGTGAAGCTCTGTATCTTTTAGGGGTGTCTTCTTGTGTATTTAAAATACCCTCTAAACCCTAATTCTAAGGTATTTATAGAGACCTATAGGCTTGGATTTCGTGACTCCTCATAAGTAGTAATTGCACCACCTTGATTGGGGAAGTTGTTGATTGCCTACTTCTTAGGGAATTATGACCAAGACTTCTTGCACGTGCGGTTAAGGTTATTTACACATCATAGCCCAGGTTTCTCCTAGAGGCGAGCCTCCTACTACATTGGGGCTATGCTTAGGTGACATGTTACATGGTGGATGCTTGATGAAGACAGGTCATGTGTCACCCCATTTGTAGACTTTACAATGTGTCACCCTAATTTCATAATGACCATGAAACTTTGGAATGGTTGGTAGGCCGTGATTTCCTTTTGACTTTGAAGCTAGTAGCACCCACATTAAGGAACTCCAAAGAATGCATTACACACCTTAATGTCGTAACATTGATGTTTCTCACCCATAAAGGTGCACTAAAATTGAACAAATTATCACTATAATCTCGTAGAATAAACAATGAATCGGATACAACTCGTTATGATGGAAAACTAGGCATTCAAGACTTCACTTTTTATTTTAAGGGCCAA
This sequence comes from Vicia faba, assembly GCA_948472305.1. Taxonomy (NCBI): domain Eukaryota; kingdom Viridiplantae; phylum Streptophyta; class Magnoliopsida; order Fabales; family Fabaceae; genus Vicia; species Vicia faba. The sequence continues at coordinate 435,984,175 of OX451736.1, read as the reverse complement.
AGGCATTCATACAAAACTTGAACTTGAGAAATTAGCATGGTAGAGTTTTGGATTTGAGGTGGAAATTAAGTTGAAAGAAGAGAAATAAGAAATGGGTATGATGAATGCATGCAAATTGAATGTTGTTCTTGTGTAGTAACATTTAGTGCAAGGTAGAGACGATCTGATGAACATGATGAAATGGCCATAACAATTGTAGTTTTTGAATTTGATTGGAAGAGATTTTGTGTATGAAGTATGGTTGGAACATGATTATCTCATCATTAGTATTTTAACTAATTTCAAATGTCAATTATTTACTACTATCACATGAACTGAATTAGGGATTGGTTTCTGATGCTAAACTTGATAAATAACTAGACGTCTACCAGCGCGATGCACAGACCAGTTTTATAAATTATTATCAATAAATACAGATTTAGATAAATAAAAAATATATTCTTATTAATATTTTTTAGAGTTTATTTTATAAAAAACATTAAAAAAGTTCAATAACTTACCACTTATAATATTATGTATTTTATAATTATATATATTTTTTGGATAAAAGAATAAATTTCATTACCAAAAATGCAAGAAAGAACAACGTCAATTAAAGAATCCATACGACAAAGTGACACGATAAACCTAAAAGACAGTAAAACCTACACCAAATCATCTCTATTACAATACTTGGTTAATTTCTTGTTGGTTCACGCTCTCGTAAGTATAATATCAATTATTTCCACGCTGTCGAGAGAAGTGGTATTCCTATTCTGAAAAATGATCTTGTTACGAGTTATCCAAATGGCATAAGTAATATTTGCTACAGAAATCTTGATGAGACTGCTCTTACTTCCTTTCCCACGAGTCATCTGGTTAATCCAGTTCAACCCCGAATTCCAATCCCCCAGAATATGTGATACACCCATCCAATTAAGGATATCATTCAATAGTTTTTAAGTAGAAACATAATCAAAGAAAAGATGATTACCACTTTCTTGAGATCCGCAAAAAACAAATTTACCATCTGTAACAACACCAAAATAATGGTGTCGATCTTTGGTGGATAATCTACTAGACAAGCTAGCCACAAAGTGATATTAGCTCTTGGTCTAGCCATATTTTCATAGAAGATTACACTCCATGGCATTTTAGGTTTTGTTCCTCTCAACATAAGATACATTTTTCTCGTATTCTATTTACCTGTACTTTGGAATTCCTTCCATTCTTCAGATTGCATGAGAATATCCTGATGTTTGAACATTGCATTGAGAATCCACGAACAGTGCATACTATGACAAAAATTTGCAAGCTCATAATTTTTTAAGTAGTACAAATGAATCCAAGTAATCCATAATTTTTGCTGCGAAATTAAATTCAAACCACGTTCAGATATGGGATCATTAACATCATCCCTTGCTACAAGAGCCTTTTTGGTTATATTTTCCTTTCCTGGCCACATAAAACTCCTGTAAAGACTATTAATATGAGAAATAACCTTTTCATGATAGAGAATATTTGCACTCAGTAATTAGATATGGAAAATGTAATACTCTTCAAAAGCTGTACTCTTCCAGCGTAAGATAGAAGACGCGTACTCCAATGTTTTAACCGAATAAGCATTTTTTCAATTAACGGTTGACATTGAGAGAGAGTAAGTTTTCTACTAGCCAGAGGAACCTCAAGATACTTGAAAGGCATAGATCTGATGGAAAATCAAGTTTCCTGTTAGATAATGTTGGCAGTATAATTATCCACACCGTCAAAGTATAACTTGCTTTTGGGAATACTAATTTGCAAGCCGGTAGAAGCTGTAAAACCCCTAACCTTGTTCATGATTAGCTTTATTGAATCTATGTCTATTCTTACAAAAAGCAAAATATCATTAGCAAAATAAATATTTATGATTTTCAAGCGCCAACACTTCGAGTGAAAATTAAAATTAGGGATTTTATTCAAACCTTGAAGAATCCGATGAAAGTATTCCATGATACGAACAAACAGAAGGGGAGATATGGGGTCTTCCTGTCTGAGGCCGCGCTTCGCTTTAAGGATCTTTGAAGGAACACCGTTGATGGAAAATATATACGACACCGTTGTCACACATGGCATGATCTAATTGATATAGGTTTACGATAAACCTAGTTCAATCATAATATGACGGAGGACTGTCCATTCTACTCATAAGTTTACTGTATATCCATATGAACCATGTACCGAGGAGAAATATGTTTTCTGTTGTAACCCCTTATAAGCTCTTGTGTCATCATGATATTATCATGAATAATTCTGCCGGGAACAAAAGCTGATTGATTTTCATGGACCATAGTATTAATCACTTCACCCATCCCGGCAATAAGAATTTTAGATATGATCTTATAAATCGTAGTACAACATGCAATAGAATTCCATAATTTCATTCTCTATATCTCCTTGTGTACAAACCAACCCACCATTCAAAGAATTCAAGACGTGAAGGCCTTTACTTTTGTTTCTATCTCGAGCAGATTCGTGGAAAAAAGCGTTATTACTGTCACCGAGTTTGAGCCAAGTCTCTCTCAATTTTTGCATCAAACATGTTTTCCTCAAGCTGATTAAGATGGGTAATCTCTGTTCAATGGATTTTTTCACGTGATCAATGGCTCGGGTATCAAATAAATTAGCATTGAGATTCATTTATACTTGATCAAGACTCTCCCTGGCTTGCTGAAGTTGGAGTTGAATAAATACTTCCTCTTCACATATTGTTGTCTCAAAGATACTTTCAACGGTGCATGGTTCAAAATGCTTGGCAGTAAAATCTCAACTGTGGCATCCTGGACTTTGAAACCAATGAATATTTCCAATCAACCTGTCAATACGTGAATAAATCGCGTCTGTCGTGTGTTTGTTTGGCCAAGTGAAATGTGATCCTTTAGAGCTAGCTTTAAACAAACCAGTATTCTGCATCATGTTGTGTAGATCTTTTTATTCTGCATCGGTTATATCACTGCACTAATTCGATCCCGACAAGTTAGAACATTATTGAAGTCTCCCATGACTATCCATGGACAATTATGGCTAATGTTCAATTTCTCAATCTCTTTCCACAAAAGTTTTCTCTGTTCAAGCTGATTAAAAGTATACAGAAAAGTCGCAATATATATCATGGTGTTGTCTAGGTGATAAACTTTCTGTTAATATAGTGTACTTTCCTCTAACTGTTTTACTTCAATGTATAGAGTATAGTTTATACTATACATAGTAGGTTTATACCTTTTAGTTACAATGCCACATCAGCACCATACCTTTAGCTTACTATCACACATTTGTGATAAGGTTCAGTCATTTTATTCTGTATATAAGCTCATTTGTAACCTATTGAGATAATCAATGAAGTATATGAAATCTATCCTTTAACTGATTCTGTTATTCAGTTAGTTTTTTTGTTATTGGCTTCATCTTCTTCATGGAGTTTCATGGTATGTTTTACACCATTAACATGGTATCAGAGCTTTCAAAGCTCTGGTAGCCATCGCATTTTCTTATGGTAAAACTCTTCCATTTTCGCTTCGATTGCAGCTTTCTTGTTCCTCAGCTCTGGTTATTGCATACAATCGCTATTGTTCATCTTCATCCTTGAGATTCGTTTCTTTTCTGCAATCACTACTTCTCTCTGCAATCGATCTTGTTTTTTTTTACCTTCTTCGATGGCGTTCCAGAATTTCACCGATTTTGCCACAAATTCATCCAATCCCTATTATCTGCACCCGAACGAGAATCCGTCTCTCGTCCTTGTTACTCCTCTCCTAAATGATAAGAACTATCATACATGGGCAAGATCCATGCACATTGCTCTCATCTCGAAGAACAAGGAAAGATTCATCGACGAAACGCTTCCAAAACCACCTGTGTCTGATGTGCTCTATGCGCCTTGGATCAGATGCAATACTATGGTTTTAGCATGGATTCATCGATCTATCTCTGAGTCCATAGCGAAATCGGTTCTTTGGATTAAAAGTGCAGTTGGAGTGTGGCGAAACTTGCGAACTCGGTTCTCGCAAGGTGACATCTTCCGCATCTCTGATATTCAAGAGGAACTCTACAAATTTCGTCAAGGAAATCTTGATGTGTTTAATTACTTCACCAAGATGAAGGTGATGTGGGATGAATTAGAAGCTTATCGTCCTATTGCTGCCTGTACTTGTGCTATTCCATGCTCTTGTGGAGCTCTTTCTTCCTTTCGTAAATATCGAGAGCAAGATTATGTGATTCGTTTTCTCAAGTGTTTGAATGAGAAGTTTGCACAATCCAAAACTCAAATCATGATGATGAGTCCTCTTCCGGATATTGACAAAACTTTTGCTCTTGTCATTCAACAAGAAAGAGAGCTTAATTCTTCTTCAGTTGCAGTCCCAATAGATTCTGGTTCTGAAGACTCTACAGCCACAGCTCTCCATCTCAATGCAGCAACGGGTAATAACAATCCAAGGCATGGAAACTTCAAGAGCAAAGGCAATGGTTATGGAGCCGCAAAGAGTGGTAACAGGTTATGCACCCACTGTGGCCGCACCAACCACAGAGTGGAAACTTGTTTTCAAAAACATGGATATCCACCAGGTTTTAAAGGAAAGGGTAAGTCCACTCAATTTAATGCTCAATCTGTTGCTTCCATTGAAACAGGGCAGGCTGCACCAGATAACAGTCCATCTCAATCCATTTCTGGTTTTACACAAGAGCAACTTCACAGCATTATGGAACTAATCCAACAATCCAAAGCCACTCCCAAAGCCAACTCCATCACCTCTTCACCCTTTGTGCTCAATTCCCACTCTCATTCTGATAATGGTAAGAACAACCACTTGTGGATCCTTGACACAGGAGCTACAAATCACATCACTTTTGACAAGTCTAATTTTATTTCATACAAAAGTATCGTGCCTATTAGTGTTAGTCTTCCTAATAGCTCACAAGTCATCACATCCATTTCTGGTAGTGTTGTTATTTCCTCCTCCTTAACCCTTCATAATGTCCTTTACATCCCTAGCTTTAGTGTCAATTTACTCTCCATAGCTAGACTTGCTCAAAGCAACGATTGTGTGGTGCATTTCACTGACAATTCCTGCAAAATTCTGCAGAAGTATTCCAAGGAAACGATTGGTACAACTAATCTTCAGCGAGGTCTTTATGTTCTGGACTCCTCACATCCCAGCCATGCCTGCCATTCTTCTACACATGATAACACTTCTCTTTGGCATCTAAGATTAGGCCATATTTCCAATATTGGTTTACAACATATGTCTAAATCTTTTCCTTTTATACCTTACAATTGTAATAATAAACTTCCTTGTGATTCTTGTCAATTTAGCAAACAAAAGAAGTTATCTTTTCCCAATAGTACTTCAAAATCTATGGCTCCATTTGAATTGATACATGCTGACCTATGGGGTCCATTCTCTACTATATCCATGCTAGGTCATAAATATTTCTTGACTCTCGTTGATGATTTCAGCCGTTATACTTGGGTTATTTTTCTGAAAACTAAAACTGAAGTTCAGCAACACATAGTTCATTTCCTTGCATATATAAAAAATCAATTCAATGCTGCTCTAAAATGTTTTCGGTCTGATAATGGGACTGAGTTCTTAGCTCTTTCCAGTCTGTTTATGTCCAAAGGAATAATACATCAAAAATCGTGTGTTTACACACCACAACAAAACGGTGTGGTTGAGCGCAAGCATCAGCACATTTTAAATGTGGCTAGAGCTCTATATTTTCAGTCTCAACTTCCACTCAATATGTGGAGTTTCTGTATTCAGCATGCTATTCATCTCATTAATAGACTTGTCACTCCTCTACTTAATTTCAAATGCCCATACGAAATGATGTATAAACAACCTCCCTCCTTAATTCACCTCAAAGTCTTTGGTTGTCTCAGCTATGCTGTATCCAATCAACAACACAAAACAAAATTTGATCAAAGAGCTCGAAAAACAGTTTTTCTTGGTTTTAAAGATGGAACAAAAGGATATATCTTGTATGATCTTCAAAACAATAGTATTTTTGTCTCTAGGCATGTTGTTTTTTATGAGCACACATTCCCTCTTAAAACTACTGAGTCTTGTGCAAAAGCAACAAAATTTTCCTCTACTTCTCCTACTCAGTTTTATACTGACACTGAATTGTCACATCATAGTCCTTCCTCTACTGATATTTCTGTGTACCTTGATAATGGTACTTCCTCTCCTAGCTCACAGCCACAGTTCACTGATAGTGATACTTCACACACCTCCATTCAGCCAAACATGCATGTTAATCCTAGTTCTCCCTTTTTATCCATTGAACAACAGGCCTCCCCTTTGTCTAGTGTGTCACCAAACTCTCATTCTCCTTCCAGTTCTACGTCTACTGGTCTCAGCAATGACTCTGCAGACATTTCCATAAACCAACCTGTTGACACCATAAACCTTCCTGTAGAAACAAATCACCTCCCTAGAAGATCAACTCGCATATCTCATCCTCCCACTTACCTCACAGACTTCCATTGTTATCACATTAACAATGATGAAAACAAATTCATATCTCAGCCCTTCAAACATCATCTTTACCCTCTTTCCTCTGTCATTTCTTATGATAAATGTTCTCCCTCATACAAGAATTTCTGCTGTTCCATCTCTTCTACCTCTGAGCCAAAAACTTACAAACATGCCATTAAACAACAATATTGGATTGATGCCATGAATGCTGAACTTAGTGCTCTTGCAGAAAATCACACATGGATAGTGGTGGACTTACCTTCTGGTAAAGTACCTATTGGTTGCCATTGGGTGTACAAAGTCAAGCACAAAGCAGATGGTTCCATTGAACGTTATAAAGCCAGATTGGTGGCCAAGGGTTATACTCAGATGGAAGGAATCGATTATTTCGACACTTTTTCGCCTGTAGCCAAGCTCACCACAGTCAGAGTTCTTCTCTCTCTTGCTTCCATAAAAGGTTGGCACTTAGAACAACTTGATGTGAATAATGCTTTTTTACATGGTGATTTATCTGAAGAAGTATACATGACATTACCTCCTGGATTGACTGGTTTTTCTCCTTCAAAGGTTTGTAAGTTGCAAAAATCTCTCTATGGTCTTAAACAGGCCAGTCGACAATGGTACTCCAAATTATCTGCTTTTTTGATTTCTATTGGTTACACACAGTCTCATGCTGATTATTCCTTATATGTTAAACATAAGGACTCTGCATTCACAACCCTTCTTGTATACGTAGATGATGTTGTCTTGACTGGGAACTCTCTAGCAGAGATTACCAAAGTCAAGGATCTCTTACATCAACAGTTCAAGATTAAAGACCTTGGACAGCTTCGATATTTTATGGGTTTAGAGATTGCCCGGTCAGTAGAAGGTATTTTCCTGAACCAACGTAAATATACGTTGGAATTGTTGCAAGATGCTGGTGTTCTTGCTTCTAAACCTTCCCCGGTGCCATTTGATCCCAATATTAAGTTGTCTCTCACTGAAGGTGCTTATTGGAGGATCCTTCTTCTTATAGGAGACTAATTGGGAGACTCATCTACCTAACAAATTCAAGGCCAGATATTTCGTATGCCGTTCAACACCTGAGTCAATTCATGTCAAAACCCCGTGCTCCGCATATGCAGGCCGCTACTCGTGTTCTTCGGTATCTTAAATCTGTCCCTGCTGCTGGCATTCTATTTTCTCCATCTAGTCAATTAAAATTACATGGTTTTTCTGACTCAGACTGGGCTCGCTGCCCCGACACAAGGAAATCCATCACCGGATATTGCGTTATGCTAGGATCTTCTTTGTTATGTTGGACATCAAAAAAGCAGCATACAGTTTCTAGATCGTCCACAGAAGCAGAGTATCGGGCTTTGGCTTCCCTTACATGTGAAATTCAATGGCTGCAGTTTTTGTTTCGTGACTTTCTCATTGAATTTCGGCAACCTGCTTCTGTCTTCTGTGATAGAAAATCTGCTATACATCTGGCCCATAATCCTACTTTTCATGAGAGGAGTAAACACATCGAGATAGATTGTCATGTGGTTCGGGAGAGAATTCAATCCAAGCTTATTCACTTGCTGCCCATTTCAACTCACGACCAGCTTGCCGATATGCTTACAAAGCCACTCCATGCTCCTGCTCTTAAAAAGTCATTGGGCAAGTTAGGACTTTGCAACATCCATAGTCCAACTTGAGGGGGGCTGTTAATATAGTGTACTTTCCTCTAACTGCTTTACTTCAATGTATAGAGTATAGTTTATACTATACATAGTAGGTTTATACCTTTTAGTTACAATGCCACATCAGCACCTTACCTTTAGCTTACTATCACACATTTGTGATAAGGTTCAGTCATTTTATTCTGTATATAAGCTCATTTGTAACCTATTGAGATAATCAATGAAGTATATGAAATCTATCCTTTAACTGATTCTGTTATTCACTTAGTTTTCTGTTATTGGCTTCATCTTCTTCATGGAGTTTCATGGTATGTTTTACACCATTAACACTTTCACATGAATAAATTGTGCATATGTTTGTATCACTTTAATCTGAACAGTGTCATACTTCCATAAAATCCATATCCAGCCATTCCCATGATGTGTATAATTATCCACACAATTGCACGAAGAACTGAACTTTATTCGAATGTGATTTGCATTATTCTGCTTAACCCTTGTTTCCAATAAAGCTGGAACATTGAATTCAGAGAGACACGAGCCAATCTCTCGATATCGTGCTTCTTTGTTTATGCTTCTTACATTCCATAGGATTATTACGGGACTTTGTGAACCTCCTCAATAAGTCGGTCCCCAAACCAAAGAGGTGAAAAACTATTTTGGAATATGTTATTTTTGTTAGAATTAATTTAGATTTTATAATTAATTAGATATTAATTTATATTTAGGAATATCTTTTAGATGGTTTATATATTTGTTAGAAGATATATATCTTAGATTCTCTTATATCTTTTTAGAATATATATTTTAGATTTAATTTTGTGTATAAATAGTTTAGTGGAGTAGGTTATTGTAATTCGTTGTAAATCCTTATTTTGAAGCTGTCGGTAAATATTCTTTTTGCCTTTTATCTTCCTTGTGCACCAACAATTGGTATCTAGAGCTCCTGGTTAGAAACTCTAGAATTTGGGAAACATTGTTTTTTCATTGAGTTTCTGCATAAATTGCACAAGTTAGAAGATGAACAGAAACGACGACGATATTCATTCCAAGCTTCCAGTATTTGATGGCAAAAACTGGAATCGTTGGAAGATCCAGATGCACGTGTTATTTGGTTCTCAAGATGTGTTAGATCTTGTCACCGATGAATATAATCTGTTAGAAGCAGACGCAACAGAGGCACAGAAGGTAGCACAGAAGACGCTGAGGAAGAAAGACCAGAAGGTGTTGTTCTACATCCATCAATGTGTGGATGCGAATGTGTTTGAGAAGATTGTTGATTCTGAAATAGCAAAGGTTGCGTGAGACACACTGGTCAGATGTTACGGTGGTGACACATCAGTGAAGAAGTTGAAGCTTCAGTCTCTCAGAAAGCAATATGAGAATCTCAACATAAAGGACAACGAGAAGGTTTCTGAATACATCTCTAGAGTGATTCTGATCACTAATGAGATGAAAGCTTGTGGAGAAACTTTGTCTGAACAAGTAATTATTAAGAAGATCTTGAGATCTTTAACTTCTCAGTTTGATTACATTGTGATAGCAATTGAACATTCCAAAGATCTGAGCATAATGAGAGTTGAAGAGCTGCAAAGTAGTCTAGAAGCGCATGAGTTGCGTATGAATGCAAGAACTTCTGAGAGAGAAGTAGAGCAGCAGGCTCTAAAAGTAACTTCTGGTAAGAAGCATCAGAAGCAAATTTGGTCAAAAGCCAGGAAGAAAACTAATGATGGTCAAAGGTCAGAAGCTTCAAACTCTGATAGGCAGAAGAATGTCCAGAAGGGAAAGGAGAAGTCTGACAAGAAGAATATTCAGTGTTACTGTTGCAAGAACTTTGGTCACTATGCCAAAGATTGCTGGTCCAACAAAGAAAGGAAGTCAGAAGAAGAAAATATAGCAAGAGGAGAGTCTGATGATGAACTTGTGCTATTGTTGGCTTCTGAACCTGATGATCTGAATTCATCAGAATGGTGGTATATGGACAGAGGGTGTTCAAACCATCTCATTGGAAATAAGAAATAGTTGGTTGATTTTGATTCTGGGAAGAGTACAAAGATCAGATGTTCTGATGATAAATATCTTAATGCAGAAGGTATGGGAAATGTCAGAATCATTCTAAACAATGGGAAAGCAGCAGTGATCCAGAATGTATGGTATGTACCTGGCATGAAAAGCAATATGATGAGTGTGGGATAACTGATTGAGAAAGGTTTTTCAGTTACCATGAAGGACAATCTTCTGAAGCTGTATGACTGTAATCAGAAGTTGATTATGGAGTCAGAATAGGGAAGGAACAAAACATTCAAGGTGAATGTTAGAACTGCAGACTCTGAATATCTTAGTGCAACAAGTGTTGTCAAGGAGAGTGAGTTGTGGCACAGAAGATTTGGTCATCTAAATTTCAGAAGTTTAGGGAATCTGAAATCAAAGAATCTGGTACATGGAATTCCTACAATCAAGAAGCCAGAGAAGTCATGCAAGGTATGCATGGAAGGGAAGCAACCAAGATTACCATTTGCATCAGAAGTAGCTCCAAGAGCAAAGCAAGCCTTGGGAGTAGTACATTCTGATATGTGCGGTCCGTTTCCAGTAGCATCGACTGGAGGGAATAAATATTTTGTGTCATTTGTTGATGAGTTCACCAGAATGACATGGGTATCTCTCATAAAGTTCAAACACGAGGTGTTTGTTGAATTCAAGAAGTTCACACTGAAGGCTGAGAATTAGAGTGGCGAGACTTTGAAGATTCTTAAAACTAATGGTGGTGGTGAGTATAACTCCACATAATTCATAATTTTATGTGAGGAAAATGGAATTGAGCATGAGGTCAATGCTCCCTATACTCCTCAACACAATGGTCTTGCTGAAAGAAGAACCGTACTTTGCTTGATATGGTGAGAAGTATGCTGAAAGAGAAGAAACTCCCTCATACTCTGTAGGGAGAAGCTGTTGCAACTACATGTTATATGCTCAACAGATGTCCAACGAAGAAATTGAAGGAAATAGTTCCTATTCAGAAGTGGACTGGAGATAAGCAAAGTGTTAGTCATCTGAAGGTGTTTGGTTCTGTATGTTACAAACATGTTCCAGAAGACAGAAGTTGGATGATAGAAGTAAAGTGATGTTGCTGGTGGGGTACCACAGTACAGGTTCATACAAACTCTATTGTCCAGAAAATAACAAAGTTGAGTTCAGTAAAGACGTCATTGTAAAGGAATCAGAAGTTTGGAATTGGGAAAGATCTCGTCCTGACTCTGATGAGAGAACTCCTGGAGAAAAGTCAGAAACACGTGTTTCTGAAGTTGGTAAAGATTCTGACTCTGAAGAAGATACAAAAGGAGATGATGATTCTGACTCTGACTTCGATGGTGATCCAGATTCTGAAGATAGTCAATGTTATGGAGAAAGTCCAATTTCTGAAGTAAGTGCTTCTGAAGGGGAAAGTTTTGGTGTCCATGGTTCTGAAGTCCAGTTCAGAGGCAACAAAGAGTCAGAAGCATCCTAAGAAGATTTGCAGAGTTTGACATGTTGCAAGACACTGAAGTAGACTCTGAAGGAGAAGTTATTCAGTGTGCAATGTTAGTAGACTCTGAACCCGTGAGTATAGAAGAGGCTCTTAAGTAACAAGTTTGGTTACAGGCTATGAAAGAAGAACTTGATGCTATAGAGAGAAACAAGACTTGGAAGATGACAGAACTTCCAAAAGGCAAGAAAGCCATCAGCGTTAGATGGGTTTTCAAGCAGAAGCTAAAGCCAGATGGATCAATTGGCAAACATAAAGCGAGATTAGTAGCAAGAGGATTTCTACAGAAGCCTGGGCTGAATTACTTTGAAGTGTTTGCGCCTGTAGCAAGACATGAAACAATCAGACTAGTGATTGCAATAGCTGCTACCAGGAATTGGCCTCTGATGCATTTAGATGTAACATCCGCATTTCTGAATGGTCCATTACAAGAAGAGGTGTACGTTTCACAACCTCCTGGATTTGAGAAAAAGAATCAGGAAGGGATGGTGTTCAAATTACACAAATCATTGTATGGATTGAAGCAAGCGCCCAAAGCTTGTAATTTGAAGATTGATTCATTTTTCAAGGAACAAGGGTTTCAGAAGTGTGAGATGGAGTATGGTGTTTATGTTCAGCACACTTCAGAAGATAATATGATTCTGTTTTGTTTTTATGTTGATGACATATTACTCACAGAAAGTTTTAAACAAGAGATAGTTGAGTTCAAGAAAGTTCTAATGAATGCATTTGAGATGACAGATCTTGGAAAAATGAGTTTCTTTCTAGGGATGGAATTTATGTACTCTTAGAAAGGAATCATTTTGCATCAGATGAAGTATGAACTAGAGCTTCTGAAGGGATTTGAGTTAGAGAATTGCAAGGTTGCTATCACACCTGCTGATACGAATCAGAAGTTGGACTCTGATTCTGATGGAGAGGATATGGATGCTACAACCTTCAAACAGATGGTTGGTTCTCTGAGGTATTTGTGTAATACCAGACCTGATATTTGCTATGCAGTTGGAATGGTTAGCAGATTTATTAGCAAACCAAAGTGGTCTCATTACCAAGTTGCGGTCAGGATTCTGAGGTATGTGAAAGGAACTCTGAAATATGGAGTGTTATTTCTGTCTGGAAGGAAGATCGAATCAAAACTTCTGAGTTATTCTGATTCTGATTTGTGCAGAGATAGAGTTGATAGAAGAAGTACTTCTGGGTACTTATTCAAATTTCTGGGAGGTCCTATTTCTTGGTGTTCCAAGAAACAACCTGTTGTTGCACTGCCAACTTGTGAAGCTAAATATATTGCAGGTGCTCTGTCTGCGTGTCAAGTTGTGTGGATTCTGAACTTACTGAAAGATCTGAAGATTGAGGTAAATAAACCTCTGAAGCTGATGATTGATAACAAGTCTGCAATCAATCTTGCCAAGAATCCAATGTTGCATGAGAGAAGCAAACATATTGAGACCAAGTATCATTTTCTAAGGAATCAAGTTCAGAATGAAATTTTAGAAGTTGTGCACTGTAGCACCCAGAAGCAGTTGGAAGATGTTCTGACAAAGGCTATCAAAAGTGATCAATTTTTTGGTTTAAGGGATGAAATTGGTGTTGTCAGTTTTGGGTAAATATAAATTAAGGGATGATGTTAGAATTAAATTAGATTTTATAATTAATTAGATGTTAATTTATATTTAGGAATATCTTTTAGATTGTTTATATATTTGTTAGAAGATATATATCTTAGATCCTCTTATATCTTTTTAGAAGATATATTTTAGATTTAATTTTGTGTATAAATAGCCTAGTGGAGTAGGTTATTGTAATTCATTGTAAATCCTTATTTTGAAGCTGTCAGTAAATATTCCTTTTATCTTTTATCTTCCTTGTGCACCAATACTTTTCAGTGCAGTTCAGTACAGTGATGTCGACAGGCGTGTGATGCTTAGTTTTATCACTCTTGCTCGATGATATAATTTTCCATTGCACATCACTAGGGTTTTCATCTTTATCATCTGTAATAGTGATGGGCTCATCAGTCGTCTCAGCTATTGTTTCTTCGGGTTTCTTATGTGTAACTTGCTTCCACACTTTGTCACCCGCAGTAGTAACAGTTGCAGTACGTTGTTTGGCCGATTTTTGTGCAGCACAATCATGCTCGATTTTTAGACATGTGTGGCAATATTTTGGTCACCATTAGTACTCTATTTTTGCACCAAACTTCTGCCGTTGTGATCTCTAATACATATGCTCTCCCGTGGCTTTTGCGTAACGTCAACTTCAACTAAAATTCTCGCATATGATACTCGCAGTTTTTTCGTTGTTCATTCATCAGTGGTGATAAGTTTTCCTATGATACTGGTAATTTTTTATAAACTCTTTTTACCCCATAAGTGTAGTGTTAAATCTGGTAAAGTGATCCATAGGAATAAGATTCTAAGCAAATCCTCTTTAATCTCGAAATCAGGTGCCCAGTAACGTATGAAAAGAGGTTTACCATATATAAAATACGGTCCAACTTTTATAACCTTCTCTTTATCCTCATCATTCTTAAATCTCACAATGAAATAACCCGTATCATTATAGTATAATTACAGTAATTCAACGAAGTTCCATGTTTTTTCCATGAATTTTTTAACAGCATGCATTGATAGATCTTCACTTAGGGCAAATAAGATGATAGCATTTTCCCAGTATATTAATTCATTGGCTACATCATCTTCCTCAATAATTACTTCCATCTCACCATGCACTAAGGTTGGAGCAATAAATGATACCGTTTTTTTTTTTTTTGTTGTTTTGGTAGGGATTGGTGATCCCTATGTTGAGTACGTTCTCATTCGGTTCTTCATGTTCCTTTTGAGTATGTGATTCCATGGAGGGTTTATTCATGAAGAGTCACTAAATTGTTAATTTTATAATTATATTCATTACAATCAAATTAGAAAATGAATAAAAATATTTTGTTATAAAATAATATAACATAAAAATATCCAATACTATATTAATTAGAAAATGAATTTATTATAGTAATAATGAACATTATAAAAAATATCATTTTTTTATATCATTATATCTAAATCTCCAACAATATCTATTTAGTCCATAATAATGAATAAAAAAAATAAATGTTAATATAATTCTCTTCATTACAATCAACTTAAAAACTGAATTAAAACTTTTAAATTAATATAATACAAACATCTTCAACATTGCAAATTTATTATAATAATATATTTTTTATTCATTAAATTGATTTATATCATATCAATATTTTCATGAGTCGTTCTTTCTCTTCAATATTTAAATTAATAATAAATTCAATCGAATCTTATCAACAAAACATATAACTAACCGAATAAAAAAGAAGAAAATTGCAATAATGGAACGGCAAGACCAAACCATTAAATTAACAAATGAAAGAATAAATAAAATAAATGGTAAAAATAAAAAATGAAAGTTATAAATTATAAATAGGAATAATCTAAATTTAAGAGGTCAAAAAGGTTCTTAAAATATTCTTCATAATAAAATATGGTAGTATGTTCGAGCACGTAAATATAATTGTTATTATTTATGCTTGCAATATCTTATATTTACAAAATCTACAAAGATATATTATATATTTTACATGAAAATAGAATAATTGAATATGAAATTTAATAAGATACACAAATATATAAATAGTTATTAGAAGAAGAACCTCTTACTGATTAGAGTTGTAAACATTGTGAAAAATTCTAGAAAAGAATAAATAGGTAAAATAGGTAGCAAAAAGCAGTTAGATTTAAGGGTGATTATAAAAATGGATAAGAATAAAAAAATAGATAATATTTTATTATTGCTTTCATATATTATTAACTTTATTGTTATGGAAGAAAAATAATAAAAAGTAATATTCTATTAATTAATAGAAAAATAATAACCGTTAAACATAAATAAATAATAATATTAAAATAGTATTTTTATAATACTAAATAAATAAAAATTATTAAATATTTTTTAGAGACAATTAGAATATACTACGCATAAGTTAAAGGAGAAGAAGGGGAGGTCCTGGTTATTATAAAACTGTTATTAAAAAATTAATATAATATCTAAAATAAATAATTTATAATTTAAAAGGAGATATTATTCGTAAAAAATATAAAAAAAATTTATATTAATAAAAAAGTATTAATATAAATTTATGTTTCACTACTACGGAAAAGGGCTTTTAAAGCGCTTATTTTGGCCTTTAAAAGCGCTTAAAAGCGCTTTAATAGCTGGCGCTGGCGTAGGTAACAAAAGCGCTTCTAAAAGCGCTCTGGTAGACCCCCCCTTTAAGAGCGCTTTCCTGAAAAAAGCGCTCTGGTAGGACCCCCTATAAGAGCGCTTTCCTGGAAAAAGCGCTCTGGTAGACCCCCCTTTAAGAGCGCTTTTCCCAGAAAGCGCTGCCAAAGACCAGTAAAAAAGCATAAAAAATTAAAAAAAAAACGCAGCATACAAAAGCGCTTTTGGAAAAGCGCTCTGGTAGGCCCCCCTATGAGAGCGCTTTTTCTGGAAAAAGCGCTCTGATAGGCCCCCCTATAAGAGCGCTTTTCCAAAAGCGCTTTTGTATGCTGCGTTTTTTTTTAATTTTTTATGTTTTTTTACTGGTCTTTGGCAGCGCTTTTACTAAGAAGCGCTTTAGTAGGTGGACCTTTAAGAGCGCTTTTTAAAAGCGCTGTCGTTTCTAAATGAGGTATTTTTATGTGCAGCCTATAATTTAATCCTCCCAGTCGACCTGTAATATTTTCGACCTGTAATATATTTTTGACCTGTAATATATTTTCGACGCTATTATTTCAGCCATCAGTAAGACAATATATATACTAATATAATACCATTATAATATCCAAAATTATATATATACATCATTACATCAATAATATTATAGTTCAAATCGACACAAATCCTACATGAAAAATTGCTTAATATAATATTGACACAAATCTTCTTTAATTTCTTCCAACTTAAGCTTCGGGTACCCAGCAGCACGGAATTCGTCAAGGTACTACAAAACAAAAACATAATATAAATGATATATTTAGTTAAATGTAATAAATTATATGAAATTATCTTAAGTTATAAATTCATACCGTGAGCGGAATCTCTAATTGATTCGCCTGAAGGATTTCTTTCATGAACCTCAAAACAAAGTATCCGCAATCATGACTGTTTCGCTGTTGCGGACACTACATAATAAAACAAATAAGATTCTATAGTTGTCTTGTTTTACCAAGTAGCATAAATATTATAAGCAAAATTGTGAAAAGTAATGTACCTGCACTTGGATCCAAGTGATGTTGTTTGATTTAGTCCGGGATACCTGTGCGTCCCGTTGACTACGGAACACTTGTATTGATCTAATTATTAAATATATAAAAGCATATGTTTAGATCAATCCCACAAATAAGAAAATATATAAATATACACGAATATATATTTAGAACGATCCCACTTACAAATCAACGATTTCCTTCATAGCCGGATAATTGGTCCATTCACCATTTACCGAATTCAGATAATACACGACTTCTCTTATCGGGTTGATAGCAAGCAGCAACCAGTGTGCTCTATAAATTAAAACAATAGGTTATATGAAAATTTTGCTATACACAAAAGAAACAGAGATTAGATGAACCAAGAATGAGAAACTAACCCTACTGGTCGGGTATTATACGCCCAAAGATGCAGACTTTCTGTATTGCCGGTGGACATGAATCTATCTACTAAGCGCTGTCTAACTGATTCCGGTTCCGAAGCAATTGTCATTCCGCTGCAATGGGCGGAAGACACGAAACGGAATCTGTTAGACAATGCAGTCCCGCGCAACACTCTGTCATACAACAACCTTAAATAAAAACATAATAAACATTAGATTATTTTCATTGAAATGTGTAAATAAATTATATTGTGGGACTAATTAAATAATATATCGGATGAGTGAATATTACCGGATGTATGAGTGCATATTACTGACGCCTAGTTGATCATGCCTAAAAATCTCTTCCAAGTCATCAATTGTAATATGTGACGCGAATTCAATACCGAAGACACTTTCATCCATGTTGATTTCACGTAAACCACCATCCTTCAAATCGGACATATCAACCATTGTTGCGAGTGTCGAACGGTATCGAGGCACAAAAGCACCGCCTTTTTTTGCCGCTTGCTTCGGAGGACCAGTGGGTGGTACGCTACGAACCTGCTGCGTCACTTGTTGTGACTCCCGAGCGGATGCCTAAAAATCATATAAGTTAGGTAAAATGTAAAATCATGCAGATTTAGATTCAGACTATATATTAACACTTTAAATGTACCTCTTTTAGTGATGCAACAGACTCCTCCTCCTGTAAAATCCCTTTACCCTTAATTGCGGGTTTTATAGGAGCAGTCTAAAATTAAAATGTAAAAAATAATTAATAAACGGTTTAGAATTGACATTCGAAAACTAAATGATTCATAATCGTTTTCAGTATACCTCATCACTAATGGTAATGAGCTCCGAGGGCCATGCAACAAATGATCCTATTGCATCTCGCAGCAATGTCGTCTCTGAGACCATGTCAGGTACCGGTAGAATCGCATCACGATCTAATACAACATCCACCGATACTTTCAGGTGTCCATCCGGGAGCGGTCTGTGGTGAAGTAAATCTCCCGAAGTGTTGTGCACTTTTCCCTTGCCAACTAGTCGATAATTCGGTGACGATAAGTATAGTTGGCAAGATGAAATGCCCTAAACAAATAGAAAATATAAAGTCATTATCATTAATAAAATATAACAGTTTGTAAGGAAAAAAACTTATAATTACCTCGGGAAATTTCTTTTGATAGTTGATACTAGCCTTATCACTAGTTTCTCTCACCGATGAAGTGTTGCAATTTTCTCTCATATACATATCTTTATCTCTTTGCAATTCAGAGACCTGTGCTTGCAATTCCTGCAACTTTTGCAACACTTCTTCATTGGTAAGATTTGATCTTCTCCTAGAACTCTTATAAAAAGAGGTTGGAGTCACACCATGACCCTTACCCCTCACCCGACCGGGATACTCGGGAGCATCTAGTACTCTACTAAGTACGCTCTCCTCACCGGTGGATGCCGATTGCGACAAGGTCTCCTGTAATTCATTTACATTTAAATAATTATTAGTGGAGATAAAAAATCATTTATATATTAAAAAACATTTGATTTAATTAAAGACACAGTATTATACTTACACATTCAGTATAAACTCTCTGAACATCGGGATCGACAGCTTGATTCTTGCCCACACGAGCTTCCTTCCATAACACATGTACAAGAAGTGAAGCTTCCTCACTTTTAGTCTCCTCTAACTATGCATTGACACAAACGATAAAATCGTCAATTAAAACATGCACATGTAGACAATTAATTAAAACGCATTTCTATTTACTTACAATTTTATCCTCTAAGCGTGCATATCCCAAACGCCCTTTTTTGTATGGATACGCGGGTTTGGATGCTCTCTCACTATTCGTGGCACTCTTTTTCTGAAAAGCTTCATCTCTTTGCTTTACAAACTCAGCCCAATCTGCTTCATCAATGAAGGTCGCATACTTTGTTGGCCGTCCCGGTGCCTCTTCAATAAATTTTCCATCTTTATCCTTAAGATAGGTGTTTGTCAAAAAACTTTTCCACCCTCTATATCTTTTGCCGGCCAAACTAAGTATGTAGCTTTTACGTTCATCTGGTATCTCAAAAGTCCTCTGCAAAAAAACGTACGCATAGTGTGTTAGTATAAGTAATTTAAACAATTTATCGTCAAGATAATAACAACAATTAACCATATATGATATATACCTGAAGCTCTTCCCAAATCGCTTGTTTTTTCTCCTCCAATTCTAAATTTTTCGTTTTCGATTTCCAGGTAGCTACGGAGACCGGAATATGCATACGGACAAGTGTACCAATATAACTTGTCAACTTTGCAGAATTAGGACCAATTGGTTGTTTATCAGAATTCCATTCCAATCGGTATACTAATCCTTGGTCTCTATGTCGAATGATTCCCTTCATAATAGTGATGCCTCGTGCAACCTCTTTTGCTTCAGTATCAGGTGGAGCATTTGTATCCGAAGCAACTCTTTCTTGTGAGTTTTCTTGTGGGTTTTCAGGTGGGTTTTCAGGTGGAGAATCTCTATCTGGAGCCATTGAACCTGTATCAAACAAACTAAAGCACATTAGTACATTATTAACACTAACTTTATATGAGAAACATTTCAAAAAATTACAACATAGAAGTTATTATAAGAAGAAAAAAAATCAATCCATTATTAATTGTTCAACGTGAAGATATTCATCCCTGCATCATCTGCCAAACATACCCAATGTATGCTTTCCTTCTTAAAAAAGAATTTAAGTTAAGTAGAAAAAATTTACTTTTTTATTATTAATAAAATAAAAGCATGTGATACAATCAATATTACTTTTTCATGATATTTCTTTTAGGCAAAGATGAGGGGATGCATACTCTATCAATATTAAAAGCATGTTCATTTAATAAATCTTAATTTTTAGTCAAATTGTTTTAAAGTACAAATTGTAAGATTTTCACATATTCGATGCCAGATTACTAAATATAATAATTAAAAAATATAAAAATGAGACCATTACTAAACATAAGCGAGTGAAGGTTATCGAGACCATTACTTTATCACTAACGTCTCTTTCTTTTCTTGGTAGGATTGTGTACTACGCGTCTCTTAACAATGCGGACGGTTGGATTGATCCAAATACCCTCATTATGATCATTTCTAATACAAGATTCATTCTTATTTTGATCGTTTCTTGTACAAGATTCAATGCCAACACCAATATCACCTTGATCTTCAATTTTTTCATCAACTATTTTGTTAGATAAAAGCACTATAGACCATTTCGTACTTGTCGGATCATTGACATAGAACACTTGTTTAGCTTGAGAGGCTAGAATGAAAGGCTCATCTTTGTACCCTACCCTATTGAGATCCACTTGCAAAAATCCTGACTTATCTGTGAAACTTTTATCCGACCATCCACTGTCCGCCTTTAAGTTGTACAACTTTAACACCGCAGACAATCTTGTGAATTTTGAACAACCAACATACAACGGTTTCTCTGCATCGCTTACCAACCTCTCAAACATTTTGGGACAATCCGCAAGATCTTCTTCAAGCGCTTCTGCAATCTCTTCGACTCGATCACAATCGTATGTGTCTGTGCAATCGTCGTTTGAAGCATACTTCCTATTACAACTCGACTCAGCATTCCCGGTACTTTTCTCACCATGCATTGTCCAACATGTATAACTTCTATCAATTCCAAACCGTAGTAAATGAGATCCCAACTGATTCCCGTCAACCTTACCCCCGGCATAACAGCAACCCAAGCAAGGACACGGCATTCGAAGCGGGTCTTTGGAGTGCGCAACCGCAAACTCAACAAATTCCCATACCCCTTTCTCGTACTCTTTCGACAATCGGTTTGAATTCATCCATGTCTTATCCATGTCTTAATTAAGCTAAACAAAAACGGTCAAACTTTCACTCTTCACAAGTAACCCCTATGGCGAATTCAATTCACAAAGTTAGTAAGTACCTCACTTAACGATAAACGAAATTGACATCATGAATATATGAAATTAAAATTGTAAGAAATCTCTTTTAAATAAAAAGATGTTTTAAGTTTGAACTTAATTTTTGATAGTCTTGTTTAAAATTTTTATTGTATGTGTAGTAGATGTGTCAACAAATATCAAAATACAATGACTAAAATTATGAGTCCACGAGGAAAGATGATAATACAATTTATATGTAATAATTACTATTCTAAGCAAACAAGAGCTTTGTTTGAAAAATGTTTTGAACATAAAAAAATATAAAGTAAAAATAACAATGATAGAAAGTTTTTGGGGGGTTAGGATGTAATTAGTGATTCAAATTCAACATATCAGGTAATCAAAGTCAGTTCAAGCATGTGCTAAACAACTCATAACTAATTACTAACTAGTGAAGTCGGATATAAACAAAAACACAACCGCAGCTCATGAATTCCACTCAACTATAATCATTAGAAATTCACACTGAGCCGGAAAATAAAAGTAAAAACAATCAGTTATTCAAGTCAGTTCAAGAATAGGATAGAAACCTTTGAAAATGTTGAGAGCGTCCCGCGTACACTACGATCAAGGACAGTTCAAATTTCTTCAATCGGAGAAAGTTTCACAGCTTTTTCCTACCACAATCGATATTAAATCGTTGAACTATCCGCTGCATGATTTGAATGTAAACAACATGTTAAACTTAGGAGTAACTAAAAACAAAACATTTTCATTGACAATACAGATCACATTCCCTTATTTGTTTCCACCATACTAGTAAGCAAATGACGAATGGCAGCAACGCAAGGTTCTTTCAGCCACCTTTTTGTCCAACTGTTGTATAAGAAAAGTATGTTAATTAATTGGAATGTAAGCTTACTAGATAGATTTCTGTACATGTTGAAGAAGTTACCTCTAGTTCGTTTGCAATTATATCAACATCTGCTGCATTTATCTTAACAGCAGCTAATTCTTTCTCCCTGTGATTCAATCAAAATTCATACTAAGGTTCAGAGAGAGAAGAAAAACAAATCATAAATGCAGGATAAATGAGAGTGAGAATGGAGCTTTCAATTTTTATATACATAATAAATTCCCGGGTCTTTTTAATTTCACTTATGTAAAAATTAAAACTTCAGAACTACACATATATTTTACTTGATATTTCTATTAGTAATACAAAAATTATATTTCAACATATACACCAGAACAACAGAAAAGAGTTTCAACACTCTTATAATAATTGAAGTAACATTTAAAGATTCACTTAAATAAGACCAAATATATCATCAACATTTATCACCATTTTTCAAAAAATGCACAAAAACTTTCAACACAAATCTGCTACACCTTGACTCACCTTGACACCGAAAAGCAAAACATTAAACATTACACTAGAATTTTAAATACAATATTGCTCCAATTTGACATTAGGCATCAGGGTGCATCACATTTTCAAAACTATTACATCTTACTATCAGATTATTAAAATATATCATGTCATTTTCAAAACTATTACATGCTTTGTATTATCCATGTGATCGATCATATTTGTCTCACTTTCACATTAAAACCAAGAGGTAAAATCTTCAAGCAACACTCTAATAGAAACTGAAGTAACATTTGAAGATTCACTTAAGTAACACCTAAAATATCATCACTTCAATTAGCAATTGGATCATAAATAATCTTCAAGAAGTTTGTCATGACTGTTTCATTTCATGCTAGAAGTATATAATCTTTCTTTGGAGTGTTTTCAAATTCATAATCCTTGAACCATAAGTTTTCAAATTCATCTATTTCTTTCCTATTGAAAAAAGAATCATTTTTTCTACTCT
The DNA here is from genome assembly GCA_948472305.1 of Vicia faba. Taxonomy (NCBI): domain Eukaryota; kingdom Viridiplantae; phylum Streptophyta; class Magnoliopsida; order Fabales; family Fabaceae; genus Vicia; species Vicia faba. The sequence goes on along the minus strand of OX451736.1, from coordinate 435,961,039 downwards.
TCATTATCACTTTTGTGATGCATAATCAATTAAATAAATTAACACAACACAACAAAATCTCAAAATTATCTAAGTTCCAATCTTACACATATTAGTAAGTACCAATTCTCTAAATTCCAATTCCACTACATTATAGCGCATTAAAAATATAACCACCTCTAATATAAACAAATTCCTTCTACTCCTAACAAATTAAAAAATAAACACTACCATTTTTCTATTAATGTCTTATGTAACTAATAATTAAAGTTTACAAAATTTCAACTTCTAAGACACCAAACTAAAAAAAATTATCACATTATCACAATACAAACACAATACTTCAAACCAGAACATCAACTTAATAAAACAAACCAAAAACACATTATCACATTATCACAATATTATACTTCAAACTAAAACACCAACCTACAACAACACAAGATTACTTCAAGATTAATTTTTAAAAACAATGTTAAATCTTACTTAAGATTTAAGAGGAAGGAAGCAAGTTAGATGAAGAAGATGGACTTCTAAAAACCAGTTCGTGAAGGCCTCTGGAGGATTGAGATTACTTGAATGAGAGAGATTACTTAAGCAATTGAACGAGAGAAAGAAATTGTTCTCCTGGAATGCGAAAATATCAATTGGTTAGGGTAAACAAGAACAATGACATTAGTTTCTTTGACATTAGTTTGAAGAAACTGTTGAATGAAGAGTATAAAAATACACAAGTTTCCTTGACATCCATCACAAATGACTTACTTAGTGAAGCATCAAAAGATAGTGATACCTTAAATCTTGAGAGCTTTAGCTTGTTTGTTGTTGAAAACAATTGAAATGGGTAGTGAAGAACACTGTAAAGATCATTTTCATTAAAGAAACATTTGCACAGAATAAACATGTCATGATTAGGAATATTCAGCATTCAACAAGTAAAGAGGAATTAGCATCTGGGTAGTGAAGAATTGATGATACCTGATGATGATAACTGAGATTGACGCAAAGCTTTTCACTTCTAAGATACCGGAAATGGTGGAATAGCTAGAGGAAGACAGGGGAAGCTCGTTGTAGGTGTACTGGAAGGAGTTGATGGAGCGGAATTGTGGTTGGAAAGGGTGTAGACGGTGGGGGTGACCAACGGAGGCTGAAAAGCTTAAGACGAACGGCGGCGACGGCAATGAGGAAGCTCTGAACGAAAGAAATGAGGAAGACTAAAGAACAGATTTAGGGATTTTTAATTTTAATATAAAAACAACCTACGAAAGCGCTTTTAAAAAGCGCTGGCATAGGGTACCCTATAAGAGCGCTTCTGAGGTAAAAAGCGCTTTCGTAGGTCCCCCTATCAAAGCGCTTTTCAAAAGCGCTGGCATAAGGTTCCCTATAAGAGCGCTTTTCAAAAGCGCTTTCGTAGGTTAGATATTTCAAATACCTATGAAAGCGCTTTCTGAAAAGCGCTTTCGTAGGTAACCCTATGCCAGCGCTTTTAAAAAAGCGCCTTCGTAGGTTTCCCTTTTTTTTAATTTTGTTTTTTGTGAAGGCTATGGCAGCGCTTTTTCAATAAGCGCTTTAGTAGAGGCACTGCTAAAACTTGTTTTTGGCGTAGTGTTTTGAAATTAAAATCATTAATACATCAACTAAATTTAAAATTTATTATAATAATATGAAATGTTTAAATTTTTATTAAGAGTCATGTTTAAAAATATTTCTACTTACATATTAAAGTTATTTCCCCTTCCCGTAAAATGTTAGAATTTAATATGTTTAAAACTAAATGTTCTGAACAGGTCTATTCTTGGCTCAACTCTATGTGAGGTCCAATCCAATTATGTCAGTCAAGATATACTGGTCAGTTCTGTTCTTGACTGCGTTGGGCAACAACTTCCACTCCCTGCAAGGAGATAACCTCATCACATGGGGATAAACTCAGTTAGTCTTAGGAAGATCATCGTCGATCAAGAGGACCTCGAGGTCATCTTTCGATCCTCTCCGTGACCAAGAAGGATCCCTCACACGACCTCGCGTCTGGCAGGGAGCATCCACGACGAGCAGAAGCACCTCACGAACATCCTCCTTGTAGGGCTGACTATCAACGCCTTCGAATATCACAAGGTCTTCGTGGCCCCGAAAAGACCGCATCCATATCCTCCTGATCTTCCGGAGAAAGTCATTCAGGTGGGGGACCACGTGCTGGTCTCTACTACTCACGTAGGACCTGGCAGTCTCCACTTTGGGTCTGCTTGACCAGCCCAATGACGAGACCTTGGCCCAGCGCTAGGGGATATAAATATCCTCTCTTTCGAGAGGTTCAGTGTGGTACGGTGGGAGAACTGACTTGAAGGTTTTGCGCTTGATCACAAATGTTGCAGTTAGCAAGAGTCACCACCGACTTTTCTTTTATCCAAAAGGAAATGTGAAAAAGCACAGGAAAGACCTTTGAGATTATTTCTTGAGTTCGGGGGGTAGGTTATGAAAATGGAAGGTATTAGCACCCTTTTCATCCATGATTTTCTATGGGCTCTTAGTTACTTTCTAGATCACTTGCTTTTGTTTGAAATTGTGCTTTGTGGTTTTTGAAAGTATTTTGTAAAGAGGTCATTGTTTAGGAAAACTTTGTAATGATTCTCGTTCGTAAGAATGTATACAAAGTGTTTGATCTTTTGAAAATGTTTTCAAGTTTTGTAAGATGTTTTGAAAGTGTAGGTGTTTGTTTTGAAAATAGCAAGGATGTTTTGTTTTGAAATGAAGTAAGTAATTAGGAGCATTCTACCTACTCAAAAGTCTTTCTTGTTCATTTTCTTTTCCTTTGACATTGTTATCTTACCATTGATTTGATAAGTAACCCTATCTTTGGATGTAAACGGGACGGGCGTGGGTCATCGTATAACCATGATTAGCAATGTTGTAAGGTATCTTAGCATTCTCTTTTAGGGACTAAGATCATTTGAAAGACAACTTAGATAGCGTCATCGAGGGACTATGATCTTGTATTTGCTTGTTTTTGCTAAAATACCTTACATGCGTAATATGGTCATTTTGTATAAAGCAACCAAGTGGAATAACCCTAGTGGTGCTTGTATGCAAATGTATTGTTTTCATGCTTGTTTTTGTCTTAAATTAAGGTTTTCTAAGTATTGGTTTTAGTCTTTCCATACAAACCCTAATTACTAGCATTTGTATATAAAAGCAATAAATTGCGGAATTTGAAATTACTACGCTATTACAACATTTGGGGGAGGGGAGTGTACAAATTGAATGGGGATTGCAAGAATATAAACTTAATTAATCTATTACAACCAAATTGAATTTGTACAAATGTACAAGGAAATAAATAAATACAAAGTACAAAAAATGAATAAATGTACAAAAATGCAAAATATAAAGAAAATGGATCTTTGTTTGATTTTCATGAGAAAAAGGGAAATTGTCTTAACCTAATTAATTAAAGAAAATAATTAATTAAACTTAAATTTATTAAGAAAAGATTTTAAATAAAACCCTAGTTCTATTAATTGATTAAAAGAAAATAAGTTTAAGAAAAGTGTTTTTTTTGGTATTTTTGTCTTGAAAATATTTATAACATTATAAAATATTTTTGGCCCTTTTTTATATATAAATAAATATATTTTAATAGGTGTAAAAAGAAAAATAAATATTAACCTAGTTTTAAATTAATTTACAAGATGATTTGTAAAAAATAAATAAAATATAGTTAATAGAAATATTTTTTGTGAGAAAAATAAAATAAACTAAGTTAAGATAAAAATCTATTTTTTTTTGTATTTTTTATGATTTTTTAATATTTAGAAAATATATTAAGAAAATAAAAAATGAAATAAAAAAAAAGAAAATAAATAAACTTGGGCCAGGGTGCAAATAGCCTGCAGGGGGGTTAGTAAGCAAAAAAAAAAAACAGGCCCAACAAAGCCCAAGCGCCTGCAAAAGTCAGAATAGTGCAAAAATATGGAAAAAAACACAAAAGGGTACCACTGGTGCTCGAACCCAGGTCCCAAAGGTTACAGGTGCGCGCTTCTACCACTGGGGTGGCTATACATCCGTTAACATAGGCAAATCAATAAATATATAAGGCAAAATGCGCCCTGATGACTTCATCTTCAACCTCCGGCTAGACCAACTGTAACTTGCTCATTTCTCATCAAAAATGAAAATTGTAAACATGAAACTTGTAGCAAATTTCCTCACGGCTTCAGAAATGTAAAGCATTAAAACTATAGATCAAAGATAAGCATGAATTATAATGGCCCTAATCTGAACCCTAAAAATCTCAGAAATTTCAGTTTCAAAATTCTCTAAGCTCAAGCAAAATTAATGGAAACTATGGACATGGTTAGCTTTAGGACAATGATGTCTACATGTTTTGTTCACAAATAAACTATTGATGATGCCTGTATGAAGAGTTCAAAGTTGAGAAAACTTACCTCAAAACTGGAAATCGTGTTTTGAGTTTGAGCTTGTTTCAAGTGATGGTGATGATCAAGTTAGCTTCCTTGAGGTCCCAGGAAGCTAATGCAATGATTAGCTTGAATAATGGATGACTGAAATGGTCTGGAGAAGTCAATGTGCATAACTCTATTTTTGAAAATGGAGGATGGTGTTAAAGGTGTTACAGTTCTATAACAGGGTGTGGGATTGATTCTATGTAATGTTTAGAAACTTTAGAAACCAAAAGGCCAAGAAACGCACGAGTAGATTATGAGTTTCAAGTTTTTGGTCAGTTTGTGTGAAAAATGGAAGTGTGAAGTGTGATTCTGAGTTCTAGGTTCTTTCTGTTAGAACAAAGTTTGAATCTACTACCCTATGTTTAAGTTTTGATGATAACAAAATGAAAAGATATGTTATTTATATGATTCATGTATGAACTATTTGCTACCTAAAAATATTACGTTCTGCTTTGCAGAAACTCTGATAGGTATCAGCAAGAGCACACTTCATCAACATCAGAATATTGGTTCTTGACACCAACATCAGAAGTTGCTAAATCAGAAGATCAACTCACGTGTATGCTGAAGCTTGATGAACAGAACTGCGCTCAACACTCTGATAAATAAAACAACAGTTCATCAGCAGTTAAGCAGAGTCAGAATGAGCCAAGCCAGAACATGCATTAAGTAAGCAACGGTACTGTGCATTGAAAGCAAATTATTACCAACGGCCTCATTCCAGAAAAGATCTGCTCAATAAGGAAAGTTTGTTATTAGCATTGAATCAAGAATATTGCTCCAACGTTCAACAATCTCAGTGCTATATAAACAAGACTATGAAGATTGAATTGGCTAATGCTCTCCAACATTTTACACGCCTAAAAGCCAATCATAATCTTCCTTCTCTCAGTTTTCTAAGCGCTACATATCTTCTTACTCAATCATTGTTTAGCAATCTAGTTTTATAAGCTTAAGTTGTGTATACATCACAGTTGTGATACAGTTTTGTAGAAAACATTCACACCTAGATTTATCTTCTTTGTAAGAAAGTATTTCCTTGACAAACCAGGTTGTGGTTTGAATCAAGAAGGCTTTAGCAGTTGTTAAAGCAGTTTGTAATATTCAGTTGAATATAGTGGATTAAGACCTCGTTGGAGAGAGGCGAAATCACCTTGACGAGTGGACTGGAGTAGTTTGAGATCAAACGAACCAGGATAAAAATATCGTGTTCATTGCATTGATTTTCAGTTTTACAATTCAACCCCCCCTTCTTGTGTTTTTCACTTCTTCAATTGGCATCAGAGCGCCTGGTTCTGAGCTAAAACACTTAACCGTGTCAGTACAAGATCCAGCGTCAGAAAAACACAATGGCAGGAAACTATTCTCACACCAGCAATGACAACCATGAGGACAGAGACAGATTCAACGGCAAACCTCCAGTCTTTGATGGAGAAAACTTTGATTACTGGAAAGACAGAATTGAAAGCTTCTTTCTGGCACATGATGCTGATCTGTGGGATATAGTGACAGATGGATACACGCACCCTGTGAATGCAAGCGGTCAGAATATTGATATAAAAACAATGTCTGACCAACAAAAGCGTGACTTCAAGAATCACCACAAGGCCAGAACCATCCTTCTCAGCGCCATCTCCTATACTGAATATGAAAAGATCTCCAACAGAGACACAGCAAAGAACATTTTTGACTCACTCAGAATGACGCATGAGGGCAACGTTCAGGTCAAAGAAACTAAAGCTCTGGAGCTCATTCAGAAGTATGAGGCGTTCAAAATGGAAGAATCTGAATCCATTGAAACAATGTTCTCAAGATTCCAGATTCTGGTAGCTGGTCTCAAGGTTCTGGACAAAGGATACTCTACTGCTGACCATGTCAAGAAAATCATCAGAAGTTTACCCAAGTAGTGGAGACCAATGGTTACAGCTCTGAAGCTAGAAAAAGATCTCAACAAAATCACTCTGGAGGAACTTATCAACTCCCTCAGAAGTCATGAGATAGAGCTAGAAGCTGACGAGCCTCAGAAGCAAGGTAAGCCTTTAGCATTAAAATCTAACAAAAAATCTGAGTCTAAAGTTTTGCAGGCAGTTGAAGAAACATCTGATGGATCCTCATCAGAAGAAGACGAACTCTCCCTCCTCTCCAGAAGAGTAAATCAACTGTGCAAGCAGAGGCAAAGGAAGTTCAGGAATCCCAGAAGATCTGATCAGAACGAGTCCTCTTCCAGATATAGAAGGACAGATTCTTCCTCTGGATACAGAAGATCTGAAGGCTCCTCAAGTAGCAAAAAGCCAAACACCAAGGACATCATCTACTATGAGTGCAATGAGCAAGGACACTACAAGAGTGACTGCCCAAAGCTTCAGAGGGAAAAGCCCAAAAAGAAGTTTGGAAGAGAGAAGAAGAAATGTCTCATGGCTACATGGGATGACTCTGACTCGTCTGAAGCTGACTCAGAATCAGATGATGAGAGAGCCAACATAGCTCTCATGGCTAATATTTCAGAAGATAGTGAAGCTTCTGAATCAGACTCTGAATCAGATACTGAAGAGGTATTTCCTAACTTTGCTGTTAATTTTACCAAGGCTGAACTTGCTGAAAGCCTTAATGAAATTCTGGAAAGGTATCAGCAAATTAGAGTTAAATTCAGAGACCTGAAAAGGAATCTTGAATCTGACTCTAATAAGACTGAGAGTCTCAAATTGGAGAATTCTGAGCTGAGAAATAAGATTTCAAAATTAGAAAACACTTTACAAAACTCTCAGAAGGAACCAATTTCTGAAACTCCCAGCAACGCTGATGAGATCATCAAGGAGTATGATCACATTTTCCAGAAGTTCCTTGCTAAAAGCATAGATAGAAGCAAAATGGCTTCAATGATCTATGGAGTTAGCAGAAACGGCAGGAAAGGAATAGGATACCAAGGTAAGGTTCCTACACCAAAGAATGTCATGGACTTAACCATTAAACACACTCCTCTAAATTCACATTTTGTGTATGGTCACACACATGATATTAAATACACTAGCAGTAAGTACTATGTGAAACCAAAATTCAACCAGAGTTTTGGTAAAACTAACAAATCAGGACCCAAGAAAATCTGGGTACCTAAGGATAAAATAATACATGTTGCAGATATCTTTAGCAGCAAGTCAGAAACACCAGTCATGGTACCTGGACTCTGACTGCTCGCGACACATGACGGGAAGAAGGCATATGTTCCAAAGCCTGGAACTTAAGCCTGGAGGCCACGTTGGATTTGGAGGCAATCAGAGGGGAAAGATAATTGGCTCTGGAACTGTAGGTAATGGAAATCTTCCCTCTATTAATAATGTTCTGCTAGTAGATGGATTAATGCATAATCTGTTATCCATAAGTCAATTAAGTGATAACGGTTATGATATAATCTTTAATCAAAAATCATGTAAAGTTGTTAGTCAGAAAGATGGGACTATCCTGTTTAATGGTAAGAGGAAAAACAACATTTACAAAATCAAACTTTCTGAACTAAAAAGTCAAAATGTAAAGTGCCTTCTGTCTGTTAACAACGAGCAGTGGATCTGGCACAGAAGATTGGGGCATGTTAGTATGAGAAGAATATCTCAGATTAACAAACTCAATTTGGTCAGAGGACTTCCTAATTTGAAGTTCAATTCAGATGCTCTGTGTGAAGCATGTCAGAAAGGCAAGTTTGCAAAACCTTCTTTTAAATCTAAAAATGTTGTTTCTACCTCTAAGCCATTAGAACTTCTGCACATTGACTTATTTGGACCAATTAAAACTGCTTCAGTCAGTGGCAAGAAGTATGGGTTAGTAATCGTAGATGACTATAGCAGATGGACATGGGTAAAGTTCTTAAGACACAAGGACGAGACACACTTTGTGTTTGTTACCTTCTATAACCAAGTTCAAAATGAAAAGGATCTTAGAATCGTTAAAGTCAGAAGTGATCATGGTGGAGAATTTGAAAACAAAGATTTTGAGTCATTCTTTAATGACAGAGGCATTCTGCATGATTTCTCTTGTCCTAGAACTCCCCAACAAAATGGAGTTGTAGAACGAAAGAACAGAACATTGCAAGAAATGGCCAGAACCATGATCAATGAGACAAACGTTGCTAAGATCTTCTGGGCAGAGGCAATAAACACAGCGTGTTACATTCAGAATAGAATCTCAATAAGACCTATTCTGGAAAAGACTCCATATGAATTGTGGAAGAACAGAAAGCCAAACATTTCATATTTTCATCCATTTGGATGTACCTGTTTTATGTTAAATACAAAGAATTATTTGAACAAGTTTGACTCTAAAGCACAGAAGTGTATTATGTTAGGATACTCTGAACTCTCAAGAGGGTACAGAGTATACAATACAGAAACACAGATTGTGGAAGAATCAATCAGTGTTCGTGTTGATGATAAGCTTGACTCTGAAAAGTCAAAGCAGAATAAAGTTTTTGCAGGTATGGAAATTGAATTTACAGGTTCTGAAGACAAGTCATCAGAAGCTCTCAACACAGACACTCCTTCAACATCTGAAAGGAGCACTGCTAGCAATCCTACAGCAGCTACTGATCAACCTCAGAAGAGATTACCCAGAAGCAGCTTGGATCACCCAGAAGAGACTATCTTAGGGAGAAAGGAAGATCCAATCAGAACAAGAGCAAGCTTCAGAAACTCTGAAGAAACACTCATGGGACTTGTGTCTCTGATTGAACCTTCTTCTATTGATGAAGCACTTCTGGATAATGACTGGATTCTGGCAATGCAAGAAGAGCTGAATCAATTCACCAGAAACGACGTATGGGATCTTGTTCCCAGACCAAAAGGATTCAACGTCATTGGAACAAGATGGGTGTTCATAAACAAGCTAAATGAACAAGGTGAAGTCATCAGAAACAAGGCACGGCTGGTTGCACAAGGTTATAGTCAGCAAGAGGGGATAGACTATACAGAAACCTTTGCTCCAGTCGCCAGGTTAGAATCTATCAGACTTTTAGTTTCATTTGCTGTTAATAGAGGCATCACTCTGTATCAGATGGATGTCAAGAGTGCATTCTTAAACGGTTATATAGAAGAAGAGGTTTATGTGCACCAACCCCCTGGTTTTGAAAATACAAAACATCCAGAACATGTTTTCAAACTAAAGAAGTCACTATATGGTCTGAAACAAGCTCCCAGAGCTTGGTATGAAAGGCTAAGTAACTTTCTGTTAGAAAATGAATTCACCAGAGGGAAGGTGGACACTACCTTATTCTGTAAATCAGTTAAGAATGACATCTTAGTCTGTCAAATTTACGTTGATGATATTATTTTTGGTTCTACTAATCCTTCTCTTGGAAGAAAATTTGCTAAGTGTATGCAGGCAGAATTTGAGATGAGCCTCATGGGGGAACTGGAATTCTTTCTAGGAATTCAGATCAATCAAACTCCAGAGGGAACTTACATTCATCAGAGCAAATACATCAGAGATCTTCTGAAGAAATTTGACCTCTCAGAATGTAAGCCATCAAAGATTCCAATGCATCCCACGTGCATTCTGGAAAGAGAAGAGGTAAGCAAAAATGTAGAACAGAAAGTCTACAGAGGTATGATTGGTTCTCTCCTTTATCTGACTGCTTCAAGACCTGATATATTATTCAGCGTTTGTATTTGTGCTAGATTCCAATCAGATCCTAGAGAATCTCACTTAACAGTTGTTAAGCGAATTTTCAAGTATCTGAAAGGTACTACTAATCTGGGTTTGTTTTATAGAAAATCTAGTGATTACAGTTTAGTAGGCTACTGCGATGCTGACTTTGCTGGAGACAGAGTGGAGTGTAAAAGTACTTCTGGAAGCTGCCAGTTTCTGGGAGAAAATCTGATCTCTTGGTCCAGCAAAAGGCAATCAACAATTGCGCTATCAACAGCAGAAGCTGAGTACATAACAGCAGCAGGATGTAGCACACAAATGCTCTGGATGAAAAGTCAGCTTGAAGACTTCCAGATTTTTGAGAGTAACATTCCTATACTCTGTGATAATACTTCTGCTATTTGCTTAAGTAAGAATCCTATTTTACATTCTAGAGCTAAGCATATAGAAATAAAACATCACTTCATTAGGGACTATATTCAGAAAGGAATTTTGAATTTAAAATTTATAGATACAGACCATCAATGGGTTGATATCTTCACTAAACCCCTTTCTGAAGATAGGTTTAATTTCCTTCTGAAACATCTCAGCATGAAAATCTGCCCAGAGTGAAAATGTTTTAATTCCATATATTTATCTTCAGAATGTATTTGTTTTACTGTGAACTTCTGATCAATCTCTTTTCAGAAAGATAGAACATGCAGATTGTATCAGATGAAAGTCTAAAGATCTGAGAGTCTAAGCTCAAAGACAGACGTGCTGATCACTACATCAAACAAGTGTCATCCAATCATCAACAAATCTCTGAAGCAGAACGCGTGCACGCTTCTGAGAAGGCAAAACGCTGATTGGGTGCATTGAGACACATGTCTGGTAATCGTTTTTAAGTATCTTTCTCAAATCCCCCAAAATCAGCAAGCATTAAATGAAAGTAATCATGTGTTTAAAACGTAATCATGATTTTATTTCTCTTTCTTAAAAACGTTTACTCTTTCAAAATATTCTGAACCCTATTTAAACACGTTAACCTCTCATTTCAATCTTTTACAGTTTCTCACTATTTCTCAAGCATTCTCTGCATTTTTCTGTGTTCATCTCTCTCAAACCCTTTTTCTCAGTTTTTCTCAAAATCCCTAAGTGTGAACATGGCAACCTCCAGCAGTGCTTCTGCAGGTTCTCAGAAGAAAACATCATCTGAACAGTATCAAGTGCCATTCAGAACACTCCTCACTCCTGTGAAGAATCTTGAAGTGTTATCTGAATTAATCATTGATTTTGGAAGTCTGAAGGAAAACGGTTTTGACTTAACATAAGAAGTTAGGGCACAGAAATGGGAAAGGTATTTTGACAGGTTGGTTGGACCAACATTTCCAATGTTAGTCAAGGAGTTCTGGATTCATGCGAAGACTTCAACGCATCAAGTCACCTCCTACATTATGGGGAAGAAGATTGTGATCACTGAGGATCACATAGCAAGGTTAATCGGTTACAGTGGCGGTGGCGTCCGCTGTATTGATATGGCTGAGAGATGTGCTGACGTGGGCGTCATAGCAGAAAGGATTTTCACCCATGGGGTGCCCAGCAGCAAGATCAAAGATCTGAAGGATCATCACAGAGTTTGGGCGAAGATAATTCTGGGGTGTTTTAACCATAGGAAGCCAACTAGTTCCCCTGATTACATAAATGTAGACCAGCAGTTTCTGATCTACTTTATCAATCAGAAGGTAAAAATCAACTTGGCTCATCTTCTGTTCAATCACCTCAGAACAAGCGTGAAGGAAACCAGGGAAGAAGAAAGAACAAAGAGGGATTGGATACCCTTTGGAAGGTTGATATCAGATATTCTGACTGAGAATATGCTGATAGAGCATCTGATAGAAGCTCAAGAGTTAAGCACCATTGAACCAACGGTTGGGAAGCCTCTGAACGTGAAGAACTTGAAGAAAATGAAGTTGATAGAGAATATCAAAAAGGAACCCAGCGCTACTCCTATTGCTGATATCTCCAGCAGAAGAGTCCCACTGAGTGACTTTCCTTTATTCTCTGAGATAGAATCCAAGCCAGTGGTAGTTCTCAGATATCTGGACGCGTGCAAAGCTGATGGTACAGATCCCAATCCGAAGATCAAAGATCTGCACCAATCTCAACCAGAAGTGACTCTGAAGAAGACGAAGAAAAGGAAGGCACCTTCAGAAGGATCATCCCAGCAGACACCCAAGAAAAGAGGTAATTTATCTGCTGCTTCTGTTTTAAATTCTTCTACTATTCCAGCATCAATTCCACCTCCAACCTCTCATAGAATCTCAATCCCCATCCCAACAATAGATGAAACTGAACCAGAAGATGACCCTTCTGAGGCATTACAACTCAGAAGACCCAGAACCAAACATCCCAAACCAACAATCTCAACAACATCAGCAACTGACAAAGTGCTGTCTGACATTGATCAACACACTTCTGATCACTCCTCCATCAATCCAAACTCTGAACCACAAATTGTTCCTTCTCCACAATCAGAACAACAACAATCTGCTGAAGAACCAGAACAACAACAACCTCTCTCATCCATTCCAGAAGAACCTCTTATCCCTGAACAACCAGAAATTCCAACAACTTCTCCACAACCAACAATTCCTTCTCCCTCTCCTCAACCAGAAATTCATCCACCATCACCTCAACCTAAGTTTCATCACTCTGAAACTCCAACTCCTCCACCTTCTGAACCTCACTCACCTCAACCATCACCTCTGGCAATCCAGCTGCCATGTGGAACAACAGTCACAATGGCCCAACTGCCATCCTCATCAGAATCTACACCACCAAATACTCCCAAAACACCAAACAGTCCAATCATTATTTCTGATTCTCCCACTCCATCTCCAAAACAAACAGCTCCCAAGCAAACCACCGAAAACCCCAGCAGGACCTTCATAGACTTAACAATCTTTGACCGTCTTGCTGATCTGAAACATAAAATAGCCATTCCAAAACCAAAACAACCAGATGTTGGCTCTGGTATTATGAATTTTGAAACAGGTTTGCAGCAGTGGATTGCTTCTCTGAAGCAAGTCTGTCCTGGAATGATTGACCCAGCTGCCTCTGACCAGCTCTGGTCACAATTCAGAATTTGGGTACGTGCTGAAGCCCTCAAGTTGCAGGATATCAACTATGAGCAGGCACAACAGAACTTCAGCAAGCTGCTGAAGGAAGTTGAAAGTCAGCTGCCACAGGAAGACGTGCTCCCTCTGGATAGTGAGCCATGGTCTGAGAAACAACTAGCTTCAAAGGTGCAACCAAAAGAAGACAAGACTATTCAAGATGAAGCAAGTTAAGCAGAAGATGTTGCAGAAAGCTCTCAGAAGCTCCCTGCTTCTGATGTTTCTCAAGCTGCCTTGGACAGGCAGACTCTGGAAGAGCTGAAGCTGAATGACATGCGTCTGCAGCAAAGGATGGATGAAAACGACCAAAAGATGAAAGAAAGGATGGATGTGCAGGATAGCAAGATTGACACAGTTGTCAGCATGGTACACAAGCAGAATGAGACTGCTGATCAGATCAAAGCCATGCTGGAGAACCTGTTCACACGCTTTCCTCCCCAACCTTAGTTTTTCCATTCATGTCATTTTCATGTTTTCTTTGATTATCTGTTGTACTGTTTTGTTTGATTCTGAACCTTTTAATATGACAAGTTTTTCTGCCTTAAATGTTTTAGCACATCACTTATACTTTTTGATTGCTGACAAAAAGGGGGAGAACAAGAATGATATTTTAAATAATAACGGATTACTAAGACAGAAATTCTCGAACATTCCAACTCTGATATACTTGAATATGTTCTCTGTTTTGCTTAAGTCTACAGGTACAAGAAAGCTCCATGATACTCTGAAGACTAAAGCTCTGATACTCTGACCCGCTCTGATACTCTGACCCAAAGCAAAGCTCTGACAAGAAAAGCTCTGATACGCTGATCTGAAGCTCTGCTCTGATATGCTGATCTAAAGCTTCTGATAGTCAAAGACTCTGATACTCTGATGTTCAAAGAAAGGAAAAAAGATTTGATCCTGAAGAACTCTTGGAATCAAAAAGGGAAGTAATAAACTCAGGGGGAGTATCTCTCAACTCTTATCCCTTATCTTTGATAACCTCTTACTCTGATACATCTTATCATTTAGTTACCTCTGATACTTTCTCACGTTATTTTCAATTAAAAATATCTAGTTTTTGTCATCATCAAAAAGGGGGAGATTGTTAGAACAAAGTTTGAATCTACTACCCTATGTTTAAGTTTTGATGATAACAAAATGAAAAGATATGTTATTTATATGATTCATGTATGAACTATTTTCCACCTAAAAATATTACGTTCTGCTTTGCAGAAACTCTGATAGGTATCAGCAAGAGCACACTTCATCAGCATCAGAATATTGGTTCTTGACACCAACATCAGAAGTTGCTAAATCAGAAGATCAACTCACGTGTATGCTGAAGCTTAATGAACAGAACTGCGCTCAACACTCTGATAAATAAAACAACAGTTCATCAGCAGTTAAGCAGAGTCAGAATGAGCCAAGCCAGAACATGCATTAAGTAAGCAACGGTACTGTGCATTGAAAGCAAATTATTACCAACGGCCTCATTCCAGACAAGATCTGCTCAATAAGGAAAGTTTGTTATTAGCATTGAATCAAGAATATTGCTCCAACGTTCAACAATCTCAGTGCTATATAAACAAGACTATGAAGATTGAATTGGCTAATGCTCTCCAACATTTTACACGCCTAAAAGCTAATCATAATCTTCCTTCTCTCAGTTTGCTAAGCGCTACATATCTTCTTACTCAATCATTGTTTAGCAATCTAGTTTTATAAGCTTAAGTTGTGTATACATCACAATTGTGATACAGTTTTGTAGAAAACATTCACACCTAGATTTATCTTCTTTGTAAGAAAGTATTTCCTTGACAAACTGGGTTGTGGTTTGCATCAAGAAGGCTTTAGCAGTTGTTAAAGCAGTTTGTAATATTCAGTTGAATATAGTGGATTAAGACCTCGTTGGAGAGAGGCGAAATCACCTTGACGGGTGGACTGGAGTAGTTTGAGATCAAACGAACCAGGATAAAAATATCGTGTTCATTGCATTGATTTTCAGTTTTACAATTCAACCCCCCCTTCTTGTGTTTTTCACTTCTTCACTTTCAAGGCTTGATCATTCCCGTGTTTGTGTCAAATGGTTTGTGTATGTATAAACAAAAGTGTTTGAGTGCCTTGGCAAGTCAGAAGTACAAGTTCTTAGCTTTTGGCTAGGTTACTTGATTTTGAAGAAAAGAGGAAAACAAGTTTCAAGAAGAGGTACAAGCATGGGATGAGTGATTGTAAGTGTTTGAAACATTTATCATTAGTTATAGTACTTTTTATCAGAAGAGAACAAGTGTAAGGCTCAAGAACAAGTTTTGTACAAAAAGTCACTTTATCAAAATGACAATGTGACCTTTCTTCCAAAAATGGATTAAAAAGCATGTCCATGCATTGAATGCTTGAAGTGAGGCCTCTAACAACTGTGTAAACCATTAATTATGGAGTGCATAACAAGTTTTATGCCTTCAAAGTAGTGTTTATGCGGCATAGTTTGAATTTGAATTTTGTTCATCACTAAAATGACTTGTAATTAAAGTGATAAAACCCTAACTTCATCTCTTCGATTCTCCCTACTCAAGAATGATCTCAAGGAGTTCATGGACATTTTGGAAAGCTTGCAATGTGCTCTACAACCCATATTTGAATTGCTTTTGTATATTCTCCTTGGAACTATATGAAAAAGTGTCATGAAGTTAGGTCAAAATCCTGGCCAAATTAGGGCAAAATTTCACTAAGTATTTAGTTTCACGACCACATGTTCATAAAATTATAACTTGAGATCCAAGCATTTTTGGAAGGAGTTATGTAAAGAAAAGTTGTATATTTCATGGAGATCTACAACTTTCATGTTGGAAGTTTCTCTTGAATCATCTTGTATCATGGTGAAATATTTGTTCAAAGTTGTGAAAAAACATGAAATTTCCAACACTTAGAAAAATTTCAAAGTTTAGAAATTTTGACTTTTCAAAATGAAATCTTGACTTTTTGATTTCTTGATGAATAAGTTTCATATTTTGACGTGTTTTGATGAATTATGATCTTTGGCATTTGATTTTGACCAAAAAGTTAAAGTTTGACTTTTCAGTATACAGTTGACTTTTGATCAGTTGACTGAAAATTCACCTGTCAATCCTTTGAACTTGAGCAATGTTTTGAGCCATGTCATTAGGTAAAAATGATGTAATTGGGCTCTTGAGATCATGCCTTAAACCAATTGACCATTTGCTAGGTCAAAAATCAGAAATTGCCCTTTCCCAATCAAAACCCTAATTTTGACCATTTTGCCCTTTTGGAGATTTGATCAAATTTCTTGAGGAATTATGGTCCAAACTTGATCAAATGATATATATAAGTTTAAAATGTTGATGTGGATCAAAAATTATGAATTTTGACTGTAAATTGGCAATAGTTGACTTTTTCCCCAATACAATTGATTTTTAGGTCAATTGCTTAATTGACTGAGCAAAAGTGTGATCCAAGGCTTGAAACTTGACATGAGTAATCTTGGGGGTCCATAATGATCCATGAAAATAATATGGGGCATAGAAAGTTCAAAAATCCTTGTGCAAACTCAAACCTTAATTTTGGTCATCAGTGCATAAGGAGGTGTCTTGAGCTGATCAAACCCTAGTGCAGTCTTGAGGCCAAGGAGATCTTGTGAGAAAATTCTTGATAAGTGAGAGGGAAAATTTTGGGGTACAACAGCTGCCCTTGTTCAATCTTCTTAAGCCTGAAGAGTTAGATTGGCTAGTTTTGCCATTCGTGACTCGAAGGTGGAAGATGATTGGACACTAGAGTGCCCATAAATTTGCACTCGGTGATGTGATGGTTGAGGGAATGGGATTAAAGATGCCATTTGGAGAAGTGATAGAAAGTTGTCGGATATGGGCTTGTAGATGCCATCCAAAGTGATTGCTAAATTGTAATTTGTAAGTTGAAAGAATGAGTATCAGAATGGCGTCTATGTCTGGAGCGTATCTGAACGGTATCTGAGAGTTGAATCTGAATGAGTATCAGAATGACATCCGTGTCTGGAGCGTATCTGAACTGTATTGGAAAGTTGAATCTAAATGAGTATTAGAATGGCATCCGTGTCTGGAGCGTATCTGAACTGTATCTGAAAGTTGAATTTGAATGAGTATTAAAATGACATTCGTGTCTGGGGCGTATCTGAACTGTATCTAAAAGCTGAATTTGAATGAGTATCAGAATGACATCCGTGTCTGGGGCGTATCTGAACTGTATCTGAAAGTTGAATTTGAATGGTAGTTGTTAACCTTATCTTGAAAAAGGTAAAATGTTAGCTAATATGCAATATTATGCTGTATGAAATGCATGGTATAATGCATTCGTGTTATCAATGTTTATGATATATGGATGTGATGTATGTGCATGTAAGCTAATCTGATGTACTGTTGTTGGATTGGGGAAAATAAATCCCTGACTGTTGTTGAGGATATGTAGTGTAAGTCTTCGTGTTGTGAAGTTGAAATGTTGATGAATTTCCACTTAGAGAAATAAACTTTGTTGTAAGGGAAATGTTGTGTACTGCTTGTAAAATCCTGTTGGGAAATCCTGAGAAATTGAACGACTTCTATTGGGGATTGATAATTTGAAGCTCTGTTCCGCTGGGAATTAAACTACACACCACGGGGAATTTATAGAAATAGTTTGGAAAGATTTCCATATCCCTTAAAGTCATCAGTGATTGTCTTTCTATTTTGTTTATTTGTAAACGGTAATTATGTTCAAATGCATATGCTCAAAAATAAATCATCGGACGTTTTTGTAAATAAAACACAAAGGTAAAGAAAACAGATGGTTTTTCACTTTCAAAGGGATATCTTTGTATTGACTTTGAGTAAGTTTTTTTATACAATGAGACAAACATTCTAGTAAGAGAATCCCGTCGTAAAAAATGAATATTTTGATACAAAGAAAAGATAGTTATGTGCAATAATCCCATGGGGTTCCCATTCTGCTATAGCCTTCATATCTCTGAGCATCTTGTCTATTTGTTGCCTCGTCCGAAGATGATTGAATTGATCAGAACCTCTGGGTTTGGAGGTTTTCCATAAGGTGATTCAACGGGATATAGTAATACGCTTTAATTCCCTGACTTTTGCCTGGACCGCCCTTTCGGGTTTTCATTCCACCGGGATACCCTTTTTTGCCCAAGCCGCCCTTTCGGGTTTTCAGCTTGTCGGGTGTACAGGTTTTTTTTGTTTTATCCCTAATTTTTGCCCGAACCTTTTTGGTTCGCCGAGATGCCCTTATTTTTCCTAGGTGTGTCAACCTAGCGGGTCTCTTATGCGTAATATCTTTTGACTATGTCTGTGTTCGTAGGGTGCGGCAGGTCGTCACCATCCATGGTGGTCAAGATCATTGCGCCACCAGAGAATATATTTTTGATTACAAACGGTCCTTCGTATGTAGGATTCCATTTGCCCCTGGGATCACCCTACGGTAATATGATATGTTTGATCACCAGATCTCCAACTTGATACACTTGGCGTCTGACCTTTTTGTTGAAAGCCTCTATCATCTGTTTTTGATACATTTGACCATGGTAAACAGCAGTAAGTCTTTTCTCATCAATCAAGTTTAGTTGATCAAGTCGAGTCTGGATCCAATCTTCTTCATCCAACCCTGCGTCCTTCATAATTCTTAGAGAGGGGATCTGAACCTCAATAGGCAAGACAACCTCCATGCCGTATACCAGAGAATAGGGTGTTGCCCCGATTGATGTGTGAGTTGTGGTACGATATTCGTGGAGAGCGAATGGTAGCATCTCATGCCCGTCTTTGTATGTGACTGTCATTTTCTGTATGATCTTTTTAATGTTATTATTTGCGGCTTCGACAACACCATTCATCTTTGGCCGATAAGGGGAAGAATTGTGATGCTGGATCTTGAACTGCTCGCACAAGGAGGTGATCATAGTATTTTTAAGATTCATACCATTGTCTGTGATGATCCTCTTCGGGATACCATACCGACATATGAGATTCTGGTTAATGAACCGGGCTACAACATTCTTGGTCACGGAAGCGAAAGAGGCTGCCTCAACCCACTTTGTAAAATAGTCAATGGCCACTAAGATGAAGGGTGTCCATTGGAGGCTGTTGGTTTGATTTCCCCAATCATATCGATATCCCACATAGCAAAGGGCCAAGGAGCCGTCAAGACATTCAAAGGAACCGGAGGTACGTGCACCTTGTCAGCATAGATCTGACACTTGTGGAAGGTTTGAGAGTGTTGATAGAAATCTTCTTCCATGGTAGACCAGTAATAGCCTGCCCGTAGGATTTTCTTTGCCATCGTATGCCCACTGGAATGGGTGCTAAAAGTGCCTTCATGTAATTCAGCCATGATCCTTTCAGCTTCAACCTTATCTACACACCGAAGTAACACATAGTCATGATTGCGTTTGTAAAGAATGCCATTACTAAGGAAGAATTTAGCAGAGAATCTCCTTAAGAACTTCTTATCGTTTACTGAAGCTCCTTCTGGATATTCTTGGATTTCGAGATACCTCTTGACTTCGTGAAACCAAGGCTGGTCCACTACTTCTTCAGTATTAATCTCGTAACAATGTGTTGGTTCATCCCTTCGTTCAATGGTGATTTGGGGAGCCTCGTTATCCCATTTAAGTTTAAATATAGATGACATTGTGGCTAGTGCGTCTGCTAGATGATTTTCTTCTCGCGGGAAGTTTTCGAAGGTAGTCTTCTCAAAATGGGGGAGCAATGTCAAAACATGTTCTTTGTAGGGGATAAGGTTATGGTGTTTGGTGTCTTATTCCCCTTTGATCTGGCTAATAACCAAAGTTAAATCTCCGAATACATTCAAAGATTTGATCCCCAAGTCTATGGCAGCTTTGAGACCAAAGATGCACGCTTCGTATTCCGCCATGTTATTTGTACAATTGAAGCAGAGTCTTGCCGTAAAAGGAGTATGACATCCTTTAGGAGATATGAGTACAACACCAATACCATTGCCGAGTGCGTTAGACGCCCCATCAAAAACCAGGGTCCATCGGGATCCTTGTTCAGGTCCGTCATATGGCTTGAGTTCTTCACAGTTGTTTACCATCATGATGTCTTTAGGCTTCCTCAACTGTCTAGCAGACAACAAACCATCTTCTTCTGCTTCAGGAGTAGAAAACCTCACAGAATTGTCATAACAGTTAATATGAACACAATTATGCTTTAACCAGTTCATACCCAAAATCACATATAAACCTCTTAACGGTAAACAAACCAAATCGACAGCAAAGTCTCTGTCAAAGATCGACAAGGGACACTTCAAACACACAAAAGAAGTAGTCACTGACCTCTTGGCTGGAGTATCGACGACCATTTCCCCATTCAAAGAAGACAACATAAGACCCAATCTTTCAACACAATCAGCAGTAATAAAATAATACGTAGCACCAGTATCAATAATAGTAATTAAAGGAGTACTATTAATGAAACATGTACCTCTGATAAGTCTGTCCTCAGCAGCTGTCTGATCCGCCACCAAAGCAAACACTTTACCACTTGTCTGAGCCATCTTCAGTTTTGGACACTGACTACCAATGTGTCCTTCTTCTCTACAATTGAAACAAATCACATCCTTATGTTCACACTCAGATACAACATGTTCGTTCTTGCCACAACGGAAACATCTCTTCACTTTAGTAGTGCACACATTACTCTTGTGCCCAGGTTTTCCACACTTAAAGCAAACCACACCAGTAGGAGCATCTCCCCCACTAGTCCTCTGATCCTGAGCAACTTTCTGTTTACCTTTACCAACTGGGGAATCATAAGGCTTACCACGATTCTGTTGGTGCTTACCCCTCTTCTCACTGATAATATTGTAATAAGCATTATTATCCTCCTCATAAATCTTACAACTATCAATCAAATCGGCAAAGACACAGATCTTCTAGTATCCAACTGCCTTCTTGATCTCCAGGCACAACTCGTTCTTAAACTTGATACACTTCGAAAACTCAGCATCTGCATCAGTGTAATGTGGATAAAACTTAGCCAACTCAGCAAACTTGGCAGTATACTCAACAACTGACATATTCCCTTGCTTCATCTCAAGAAACTCAATCTCCTTCTTACCACTGACATTTTAAGGAAAGTACTTCCTCAGAAACTCCCTTCGAAACACATCCCAAGTGACATTCTCACCTGCAGCTTCCAACTTCTGACAAGTCTCTAGCCACCAGTCATCAGCCTCGACTGCTAGCATATGAGTCCCATACTAAACCTTGTACGCTGGAGTGCAGTCCATTACACGGAATATTATCTCAATCTCTTTCAACCACTCCAATGCTCCGTCAGGATCATACTTTCCCTTGAACGTAGGTGGATTTTCTCTCTGGAAAGTCGCTAAGCTACGAGATCCAACATTCCCGTCAACATTCGACTGATTCTCCATCGCATGAGCCATTGCTTCTAAAGCAGCAGCAAGTGCAACATCATTCCTTCCAGCCATCTCAACTTATCACTACAACATAAACAAAGGTTAGAACTCCAATTAACAATACTCGATTATTAGACAACTACGACTCGACGACAAGGCCGGACCAACCTTTTGCTCTGATATCAACTTTGTAACACCCCAATTCTACCCCGGCAAATTATATAAATAAATCAGTTATAAAAATCATTCATGCAAATGAATCGAGATGCCACAAATTCTTCTATCAAAATTCATTACATTCATCGTGGATATATAACACTTTTAAAACATCGAATGAACCATCGTCATGACATCTTTAATTAAATAATTCAACATCTACGTAGCAGAAATTCTTAATAACATCTATATCATCATTATAACAACTTCAAAATAACACAATTTAATAATAATCAACTTAAAGTTCAACAACTGAATAATCAACAATCAAAAGAAACAAGCGTTCATCCCCCCGAGTGTTACATATCAGAGCAATGACACCGACTCAAACTATTGAAGGTATACAACCTTCACTCTCGATTACCTGCACGTTACCAACATAAGGGAAACATTCAAGCAGAAGGGGTGAGATATCTAACAATATAATAAAGCGCATGATAATTAATATATTAAATTAGATCACATAACATCACCACTTCTCATCTCATAATCAACAATAATAATACACATTCACCACATCAATACACACTTCTTTATGCAGTCATATAATGTGACTCAATACTATGCAAATGCATGTGGTACCATTTGGAGCAGAACTCCCGTCTCAAAAATTTGCCAATTAATAGAGGCATCAACAAGGCATAAGCCTTCATCTCAATATTCTCCAATACAGACCATCTCAACAAGCATAAGCTCTATCTCAAAATGCAATGTATGCGACACAATCATGAATGTAATAACAACACCATAATTAACAACATCTCTATACAACATCATCATTGGCCAAAGGCCTACATCTCAAAAGCATCTCAACATCTATTTATTAAACATCTCATATCATTCATAATAATTCATCAAACATCATTTATTCATCAAACACAACTTCATTAATAACATCTCATCAACAACTCAGCTGTACTTTAATACGACAGTAACTCATCAATTTCACAACGTTGACCATAGGCCTATACTAGATATTACCTAAAATTAGCTAATCAACTAAGGCTTACTTCTAAGTCATCAAACATATACATACTGCTATTATGTAATCTTACATCATCATTATTATTAGTCATACTGTTACAAACCAAACAGCAGCCTCTAAGCATCTCATCTTCATTCTTCTCCATAAAAACCAACATAACGATCAACACGGGAACTAATTCAAATCCTATGTTTATCCTTCTTATCTTTATTTTAACCCTTAAGAATAAAGGTCATCGCGTTAGCTATTCAACGCTTCGAACGACACCTCAAACGGAGTCTGAAAACTCAAATTACAGCATTTTTCAAACTGAATCTGCCAAAAACCAGACAACATGGGTCGACGCATAACTCCTTGGATCGACGCGTACTGCACTGAATTTGCAACATGAGTCAACGCATCTTCTCTTGAATCGACTCATACTGAGTCTTACACACAACATGTATCGACACATGCCCCTATGGATCGACTCATCCTGAGTCTAAAAACACTCATGTATCGATGCAAAACCTCTTTGTGTCGACTCATCCTGAGTCTCTAAACCTTCATGTATCGACACATCATGTTTGGGGTCGACGCATACTGCTCTGTCCTGCATAATTTCTGTGATTTTATCTGCGTTTTCACTACGGGGGTTCTATACTTTAAGCCCTAAAAACTTAATCTAATCATAGATAATCATCACTTACAATTATCCTATAATTCTATGTTAATTAAACAGCATCGGAACATCATTATTCATCTAAAATTCATCAATTTCATCATACAACATCATATACATTCAATTCATGAACAAGACAACAATCACCTCTAACCCCACATACCAATTATCATGAACCCAATTATAGAGTCAGAACCCCACCCTTACCTTGGATTGAAGGTCACTCTATAATCTTCCGGTTGAAACCTCGTTCTGCTGTTTTTCCTCTTTTTCCAGCAGCTTGACGTTCTTCTTCTCAATCCTTATTCTTCTACCGCCTCCTCTTTTCTATTCTTTCTAGCAACAATAAAATAACCTATTATTCTTTATTCCTTATTGGGCTTAAAACTAATACACCCCCTTATTACTACTTCCATTTCTTAAAAACAAGCTCACATAAAATAATATTATACTTCTAATATTATTTCACCACTTAATAAAATAATTAAATCCAATTAATCACAACACATCTTCTTAAATATTCCAAAAATAATTTAATTAAATAATTAATTAAATGACCGGTGTTACATTTGACAGAGTGATTTTGGCTCTTCAAGCTTTAGGAAATGAATGAGGGTTGATCCTCTATTTATAGGAAAGTGAATGGAATGTTCAAGCGTGCGAAATGATCAAGTTTGGAGGGAATTCGTGTGAATCTGCATCATGGGAAAAGTGTGACTCATTTTTTATTAAAATTCATCCAATCTTGCGTTTTATGATGCTAAATTCTTTTGGAAAGTTTCTAAACACGATTAGAAGCAAAAATACACAACAATTTTGTGATTAGAAGCCACAACAAAGATTTCAAAATTTGACTTTTAGAGAAACTTCGGTTTCAAGTTACCAAATTCAAATCAATGACATTCTCAACTCAAAGGGTCTTAGGATTTGATTCTTGAAGCTTTAGAAATACGAGGTTACAAGATTTATAATGTGAAAAGAATGAGATCAAATGGATGCTTGAGCTGAAAGTTGTAATGATTCAAAGTTGAGAAAAAGAGGTAGACTTTCTATACTTAGAAAATTTCTAAGTTTTTCTTCAAAAATGACTTATAATCTCTTGCATCCAAACATGGCCTTCCACTGAAAATTTTCTCTTGACCAAAAAGGATGGAATGAAGTAGATCTTTTGAATGGAATTTTGAGACTTGAACCATTCAAAATCTTCAAAAATTGAGAAAGTTATGACTTGTTCAAGTTGGCAAAAATTCATGAAATGACCTATAATATTTTGCATCCTTAGGGCATCTTCCATCCATTTTCACACTTTACACTTAAAAGATGGGTTGAAGTTCACGTATTTAAGATAATTTTGGAAAAATAATGGGCTCAAAGTGATAAAAATTGACCAATTTATGATCATTTGAAATCACCTAATGGACTTTGAGGGTTCATCTGGAGGACTTGTAATCTTTCTTCATCATCAAGTTTCTTTCACACAAAATTTCCTTGAAACTCTTAAAGTAATTTGTTAATAACCATTTGAATAGAAGCATGTCTTTATAATCCCTCAAAAATACCAAAAGATGAGTAAGATATACCCCTTTGAAGTTTAAAACCCTAACTCCTAGAGCAAGAAAATGCCTTGGGAAACCTTTGCAATTTTGATCTACCTCCTTAGACAAATACTTTTGTCATGTGAATATGAGTTGTTGAGGATGATAAAGAGAAAACATAGCAACCAAAACCACTTTCAAATCTTGAGAATTGAAGGAGATGTGCACTTGTGATCAATGAATCAAGGATTTGCCCAGTTGAGTCAAACTTCTTCAATCAATCCTTGTACCTTAGAACCATCTTTGACAACTTGAAGTATGATGAATCATAATAGACTTTTTATGATATTGCTTCAAAGTATCTTCAATGTTAAGACTTTGGTCTCAATGAAGCTTTGTTTAGGAAAGCATAGAAATGAGCTCATGAATCTATATATCAATCTTGATGGAATGTGTTGTACTTTCTCCTACAATCATCATCAATTGGGATAAAAACTTATTGTATCCATTAGTTAAAGGATAATAAAAACATAGATTATCACAAAATATAAGCCAAGGTGCTTGGTGATTCCCCATAGAGCAAAGCTAAAGATAGGTAGAAGAACCAAACCCTAGTGTGTGATCTTGTTGTGATTAAATTGATATGATATGATAGAGGGATCTTAGGGTCAAAAATTAGGGTACAACAGAAGCATGAATAGTCATCGAACCAAGAAAATAACTCAAAGCAAATGAAGCAAAGAGATTGATAATGGCAAGGTTTAAAACATGAAGAATGATGGATAGAATAAAGATGGGAGAACGAGTATTAATTTTTTTTGTGATTGCTTCTTATGTAATGACCTTATATTTGGTGTAATAAATCATGAGGAACAAAATTTGGATTTTGATCTGATGATATAAAACTTGGATGAAATTGAATGTAACTTTCATATTTGGACAATTGAACTTATAATGAGCAAAACTCTTTGAATGTAATGGCCTTGCAATTTTAAGGTCCTTGGATGAAATTTGGATGAATTTATGGTTAATGTAACATGTACTTCAAATGACCAAATTTAGTGAACTTCTGAACCTTGCCTAATGTTATTGAATGGAACCATGAATCACTTTACTTGGACTTTTGCAATTGAACTATGAGAATTACTTAACCAATATCTTGAATTAATCTCCACCAATGAAACTCTAATTCAACTCCTCGAGTAACTTGCATGACAAGCAACAAATGATAAACATGCCTTGAACGATGTTTGAACTTGTAATTCTTTACAAATTTTTAAGTTGTATACCAAGAGAACCATATGAATGAACCTTCAAACCTTATCTTGAATCAACCATTGACAAATCATGAAACCGATACTTTGAACCAATATTAATCTTAAGCATAGTTAGAAGTTTCAATGAATCTAAATTGACATCTCATTTCTCTTAAAATCCTAGTTAACTTGCAATTGAAGCAACAAATATTTAAAGAATGATGTCATATTGAACTCAATGAATTCACAACTTCATCTTTTATGCCACGACTTAATGCTTTGCAGTTTGACCCATAACATCTTTTAACTTGACGATCAACACAATAACAATACCTTGAGGCAACCCTAACCATGTCTTTGAGACACACATTAAGTGAGGAAATCAGCTTGAGGTGATGAGAGGAACCAAAATCATAACTCACTCAAATGAAAACCCTAATCAATTTGTCCTTAAAGAATCCTCGTAGAGGAAAAGGAAGTTCACAATGATCAAAAATCCAAACCCTAGCTCCATAAACCACAGTTAATGAGAAACCAATTGATTCAAGCCTGAGTGAATATGAGAGCCTAAAAGCATAGATAAAACCCTAACTTCAAGATCCTTGTTCCCATACCAAGTTTATTGATTAGTGATGTATGTTGTATTAGATGTCCTAAATGGAGGTATGTACATGAGATTTATGAGAAGCACAAGCCAGATGTTTCTTGATAGAAGGGTATGACAAATTTGGGGTATTACAGATGGGAAGCGGAGCAAGCATCGTTCTGTAAAACGAGGAAGGAATACTAATCGAAGTCTCCCTCATGATGTCCTTCCCGACCTAGAACAACCAATCAAAGTACGAGGCTCTCCTCGCCAGACTATGCCTGGATGAGGACTTGGGCACCAAGGAAATAAAGGTCTTCACGGACTCATAACTTATCGCCTCCCAGGTACGAGGGGAATACCAATTAAAAAATAATCAACTCTCAGAATACTAGACTCTGGTTCAAGAAAGAATGAAGAAATTCAACTATGCAGACGTGCAACATGTTCCCCAGGAGCATAAATCTCAAGCGAATATACTGTCAAAATTGGCCACATGAAGAAGAAAGGAGGGAACAAATCCATAATATAGGAAATACTCCCCCAACCAAGCATCGAAAAAACCCTCATTGGCTCTAGAAGTATATGTCATCAGTGACAGTAGATGTTGGATGACCCTGATATACAACTACTTCACAAAGGAAGAACTACCATCCGACTAGAAGGAAGCCAGCATGTTCAGACGAAGAGACTGCTCTTACATCCTGGTCGAAGGAAAACTATATAGGAGAGGATTCTCCACCCCCTCCTCAAATCTGTCGAAGAAAAAAAGTAGTCAATATCCTGCAAGAATCTACGAAGGAATCAACGACCAGCATCTGGGCAGAAGATCCCTGGCCAAAAAAGCATTATGGGCAGGGTACTACTGGCCTTCCATGCAACACGATGCCAAGAAGCACGTAAAAAAGTGTGATAAATGTCAACGCCACGGGGACATGCACTTGGCGCCTCCAAGAGAGCTCAAGTCTCTGTTATCCCCCTGGTCGTTCATATGGTGAGGCCTGAATATCCTTGGACCATTCATGGTAGGATCAAACCAAACAAATAGCTGATAGTGGCTATAGATTACTTCACCAAATGGATAGAAGCAGGAGTGCTAGCCAAAATAACCGCGTAAAACATTCTCCACTTCTACAAAAGAAACATTCTTGATCGGTTTGACATTCCCCAAGTGATTGTCACCGACAATGGGATGCAATTCAGAGACAAAAACTTCCAGGAATTCGTCACCAAGTTGGGCACCATCTAGCAGTTCACATCTGTCGAGCACCCGCAAACAAACGGATAAGCTGAATATGCAAACAGGATGATCCTACGAGACCTCATCCAAATGTTGGACAAAACCAAAAAGAGATGAGTCGAGGAGCTACATAATGTACTCTGGGCCTATCGAACGACATATCACTCATCCACCGGGGAGATCCCTTTCCGTCTAGCTTACAGGACCGAGGTCGTCATCTCAGTCAAGATCATTGAGCCCTTCAGGCGGACAGAAGCCCCCCTCGATGAAGAGTTGGACGACGTAGCGTTAAGGGAGGAGCTCAACCTCTTCAAAGAAATTCGAACGAGAGCAGCCTTATGGGAAGCCTTTCTCAAACAAAAAATCTCCATACGATATGACACCAAAGTCATACGACGTGAGTTCGAAGTCAGCAGCCTAATGTCATACCCCAAATCTGTCTTCCCTTTATTTCTACGGTCAAAAATATTTTCAACATTGGTTTTATAATATTCTTTTATTTTTATAAATATTCGCTTCCAAACCTATTTAAAAATATAATAATTTATTTCAGATCATTTGTGTTTTTGAATAAACAAATACTTGCTCGTCTTCATGTACTTCCAATTGGCTTTTTATTTCGAATAAGTAATATAACACAATTGGTAAGGAATTAAGCTTGCAAGTATGAGGTTGAGGGTTTGAGTCTTGCATGTTGCACTTTTAAATATTTTTTCCTATTATTTGTTACTAATTTTCTTTCCTTTTTTGGAGATCAAACTTTGGGCTTTTCATTCATTTTAGGTAACTTACTTGCTAAGTTTTTTAACCTAATTCTAAGCCTATAAATAGGACTCTTATTTGTCCTAAATTTTAATCAAGAGTCATCCAGAGATCCACAATTTTTATATTTTTCGCTAATACTTTGTCTATTAACAATCCACAGATCTATAATTTTTCACTCACTTTCACATACACTTCATTTTTTTTTGCAATTTCTTTTCATAATTTCTTCAAAACTCTTGGTGTTATTTGTAATTTTATTCTTGACCAATAATTTAATATGAACCCTCTAACCATTTTATTTTTGATTTTTCCTTCCTTTTGTTTCAATTGTATTTTTTTTAATTTGTTAATTATCTGATAACTCTTTTTTTTTCTAATCCTTTTTGTCACCAAATCAACAATCTAAATTCTACGTACCACTTTTCACTAACAAAACCATATGCATGTTTAACAATTTCTAAACCTTTTTTTAACATAACCTTTTAAGCCTTTTTTGCAAGACCATCACAATTTATCTCAAACCTTATGCTAACCTCACAAAGTAAAGCCAATATCACTATCCTGCAGAACATATACACGTTACTCCACTAAAGCTGCAAATTCAAACCACTTTTTTTTCAAATCATGTTTGTATTTAAATCATAAACAGCAAGCTTGTAATATCCTTTAAACCTTCACGTATCTATTCTATTCTAGCAACATATAAGCATTTCTCACAGTATAACACCAATCTCGTGAAATCCACGCTCCAGTCCATTATGAACCTGCTTCCACCAAGAACCTTCATACAAACAACCCTCCTTCACCGAGAAACTCATCAGTCCACCATGAACTCCGCGCTCTTTGCGACTACGCCGCCATTCCACCGCTCACCGCAGATCTACGATCTCAGAAGCCCCTCCTTCCGGTGACGAAACCACCGTCATGAAAGTCTCCATCGTTGTTGTGCCTCTGAGCCAGAGATCCAACCGCTACCATGAACAGATCGCGACCGAGCTCAACAGATCTACCTTCAACTCAGCTCCGACCCACAACCGCAGGCGTCTCCCTCCGCGTCGACACTGCTTCTTCTTTCGATAACTCTATCCTCTAGTTGTGATTTTTGACTTATGATTTCTATAGTTTTATTTTTGTTATGAAAGGGTGGGTAGATTTCATGCCTGTCTTGGTTTGTTGGAAGAAGAAAGGAGAAGTGAGATTTTGAAGAAGAGGAGAAAATGGCCACTGTGTTGTTTATGCTGAATTGCAGATATGGCTTAATTTCTATTGTTTTTTTTATTATTTGACAATTGAGCCTGCCTCATGTCTCTGCTTGAATGGCTATTGTTGGTTAATTGAAAGTTTGAAAATCCTACCAAAGAAGGCATCCAGCGTCGTCCTGCTGGTACATTGGTTTATTCTCTCAATTTCTTGTATTTGTATTAATTATAAATATTAGATTAATATTAGTAGTATTAGGCCTTGTCTTCCTTACCATTTTACTAGCCAACATACTTTATCTTTCAATTAACACACTCCCTGTTTTACTTAACTGAAATAAAATAAATCTATGTATAATAAATAATTTTTCAAATAAAATTAATTCAAATGTATTATAAATAACAGGTTGGTGGATGCATATTTGCCATATTCTTTGATTGGCTCAATACCTGATCAATTAACTGTTCAACATTAAAGCATTAAAATTCATGCAACTCACCAAATGCTCCATGCGTATCCTTCATGACGAGCAGTATGTGGTCAATATCTGATCACATGATGATGAGACTTTATCAGACTCCCCCGATCAGTGTCTTACTATATTCGCTATCAATCAAAACTCAAAACAGTTAACCAATAATAAATTATTTTTCTACTAACTTAATTAACTCAAAAACAATTTTCAAAAAGGATTATGAAAATACTTTTAATCGACTATGAACTTCGTCTAAACAACTCCGCTACTCACACACCCAGACTTGGTTCAAGGAAAATTCCAAATATCTTTGTAATCCATAAAAAACACCAACCAACTACAAACTACGAATTGAGACTCTGATTCCTCATAATAAAATATATATGCATACAACTAAAATTGTGGTGAGTTCCCCCTAATAAAAATTAAAATCATATTTCTTGAATTATAAATCTAAACCCTAGTATCCTTGTGAATAAGGTAGATGAAGGGTGCCTAACACATTCCCTTCGTCTTAAACGAGTCCAACAACTTCAAATCTCTGACCAAATTAGGGTTATCCTTTACATCCTCTTCCTAAAGATAAAAATTAAAGGTGGCGACTCTTATTTTAAAATCGGTTACAACAGCTGGCGACTCTGTTGGAGACTCAACCCTAGGGTTATAAGTCTTCCTTTAGATTTATGGTTTTTTCTATCTTTGTTATTTATTTACATTTATTTATTATTTTGGTTTATTTTTTATTTACTTTTTATCATATTATACTTGTTCATGGCGGGATTTTATTATTTCAAAAAAATTCTTCAAAACAAAAAACCCTTAGAAAGAAGGTTCGTCTATTAGCCAAAGGGATACATCATCCCTATGAGTTTATGTGACGACTTCATCTAGAGTCGGTGGAATTCCGCCAAAGGAATATGTCTCAAGAGACAACCTCTTGGGAGGTAGGACTTTGTAATGAAATCTATGACTCTTTGTATAACCCTTGAATCAAAATCTTATGGTGAGACCTTTCATGAACTAGAGATGGAAGTTTCGGTATGTAAAGAGGCTACACTTAAGGGAGACCATTGTGCCTTTTCCTCTAATGTTATCCATGATACCCTTAAGGAAACCACCTTATGGGAAGGGTAAAATATCCGTTGGTCAAAACTAGGCACCTACATGCTAAGGATACCTTTCACATCCCACCATAATCCCTAAACCCACAGGGGTTATCTTTATATCTATTACTGTCTTTATCCCGTAGGACTTCCGTCTATCTATTAAAATCCCTAGCATGTAGGGATTTCATTGGTTTGTTATAATCCCTAGCATGTAGAGATCCCCTTTTGTTTGTCACTGTCCTTAGAATCTTTACAGGATCTTGTTCTCCATATGGAACCTTCCCACGAAGGACGTCCTCGCTAATGCACGCCATGTGGCCTATAACAGGCCATGGGATCTGGTGACTATTGATCGGTCACCATGTGCTCTCTTCCATGCTATTCCCTCAAGTCCGACCTTCACCTCAACTGTCCATTGGTTTATCATAATTCCTAGCCTGTAGGAATTTCCATCCCTCTATTATAATCCATAGCTTGTAGGTATTTTTCTGCGTCCCTAATACTTAAGGAGTTCTTGTCTGTCTTAATCTCTGAGTCAGTGTAGGATATCATCATTTCCGCGTCTATCATTAAACCTGTATAGGGCACCCTTATGTTTACCTTCATACTACATCTGTGTCGCATCGCATTGCATATCCATGAAACTTTTTTTGGACACCCTTAAAGTCAAAAAAGTATTTTTGCATACACATGTATTCATATACATTCATACATTTACATCTCATGCATTTCCACATTCGCCCTTATCCAACTATTACCCATATGCTAGCTGATTTCTCAGTACCCGCAAACGAACTTAAGAAAGTATAAAATTATGGAAGGAGGAGATTAAGTATCGGAGATTCAATGGAGCTTGGTCCTACAAATCTTATTATGGAGAAAAGGCAGCCCTTCACTATACAAACCTATGCGACGCCTCAGTTTCAACTTTCATTGGTGATTCCCCCATTGCCCTATCAACAAAATTGGTATGCCCGAAGAAAAGTCAAGGGTCATCCTCGTGCTTTGACAAGTCCAAAAACCACGAAACATCTCCTAAAGTCACGTGGATCAACAAAGGAAGCTTATCTCTAGATCATTAGACTATCAATTTCAAATTGTAATTTCTATGTTGCTAAGTTATATTTGGTATAAATTTGAATCTTTTGACTAGTGATTCAAATAAATTATCATGCATATTTTTGAAATCTATCCATTCGTATTCACTCTTCTATCACTTTCCATAAATAATCAACAACTTTCCATTTTCACTCTTCTTTTCCATTTTCATTTTTCAACTTTAACAAACTTTGAGGGAGAATGATGAAAATACAACATAACTGAATTTTGCTAAAAGTGGCTTTCAATGTAAGACCGAGTTGACAATGTAAGGCATTGTTTCAAATCCTAAATGGTGAAGGAATAAGGAATTAATCCATAGTCAACCCCCTCGAGTCAGGAGTTAGAGCTTTTTCTATTTTAAAAAAAAACCTTAATTTCAACCAGGGGCAGGATAGATTTCAATTAATTCAACGATGCATTAGAATCAGGCCATCTAAAAAAGGTTAAAGGATATCTCCTTCCTCGATACATCATTGAGGAAACGATCTAAGAAAGGGTTCGATCACATCATCTCCCTCGTGCACATCAATAAAGATTAAGGAAGCAATCAATAAAGACAAAGTCCATGACGTCTTCTTCCTCAATACATCAATCAAGATCGAGGAAACAATGAAGACAAAGGTTACAACAATCAGTATGGCAGTCATAAATGTTCAAAATAAAAAATATAATAAATCCCGTTAAGTCAAGTAAAAATCGAAAAAACTTGACTTAGGCAAAAGTTAGGGTATCCTGATGGACCAAAATTCTAAAGAATCAGTCCATGCAAAAATAAGGGATTGAAAGCAAACAAATTGGAGAACAATCTTATGACTTCCACCTCAAGAATCTTCAAGGATTCTCGTCAATGCTTGGATCTTATCAATTTTTTTCATCGGTGCTTGGATCTTTATCTATGCTTCTCATCATCTGCGCGACTACGAAATTTCTCTTGGAGATTAAACACATATGTTGCATTAATTGGATTTAGGATTGGAGAACATCAAGGAGAATGGTAAGGGTTAAAATAAATTTTGAGCCTTATATCATTTGTTTCTTAAAACATGAACCATGGCCATGTTACAACATTCAAAAGTCCTAATTGAAGCAAGGTTAACTATGAAAGCATACTCAGCAAAATTTGTGTTAAACTGACTCCTTTGTTTGTATCGCTTCTTCGAATCTCCATCTCTAATCATCCATTTCTTCTCTGTAACAAACTTCGATTTCAAAACTTGCATGTGCATCAAATGGAACTACTTTTCAAAAGGTACGATTTTATCTACGAATATACACTTAGCATCAAAGGAGATCTCAAAAATTGGTTTAATCAGAAGCGATCCATTTTAGGAAGCTAGAGAATCCAAGGAAGAACCTTATGGTCATAGACAAGGCTAATGATCGTAAGGGTATATCACATAAATATCCTATTTACTAGGGGTGATCATTCTGAGATTCAATTAACTTGGGTCACATTTCAAAGCACCAATCAGGGGCATGCCTTTCGAAGAAGAATTCCTTAATCAAGTTCATATCACAACATGGTAGGACTTGATTTCCTATTTCAACAACTCCTCAAGGCCCTAATAATCAGGGGGCAACCTTCGAGACTTAAATGTTGGGGCAGTACATATCAAGTTCATCCCATTGCATGTAGGGTCCAAGTTCTCTCTTAAACAACTTCAAGAACAAAACTTTTCAAGCTTCAAATACTTGGGGCATTCTATGTCAAGTTCATGGTGAGGTCTATGTTATTTCTAAGGGTACTTCCTCAAGAACCTAGAGATTGAGGGGCACATCTTTCAACATTTGAATGTTGGGGAAAACCACTGCGAGGCCCGATCAAAAGGAGTTGATTCAAAATGGTTCATCAAAGCCAAACATTTTCAAGAGTCTTTTAATCAGGGGCATAGTTCAAGATAGTGGGGCCATTCATATTATGATCAAACTATTTTCAAGCTCATATCAATGTGAATCTCCTCCAAGATCCAACATATTTCACACAGGGACAAGCTCTCTGCATACTTTCATAATCTCCAGTGGATCTTTCTCCTACATCAGCAATCTTCGAGTTCAAGTCGAGTATCAAGAAATCATGTTAGTATCACGCCATGTGATCGTGAGACAAGCAACCTTGTTTCATAAGCAACCTCCACGCTTTAATCGTCCACGACCCATCACAGGTGCAACAATCAAAAGCATACGAGTTGGCATAAATCATTGTCATGCATTCATTAGGTTACTTTAATTCAGAATCAAGCTATGCTTATCATCTCATTCGGCTGAATAATTTAGGCAGCGTAGGTATAAACAAGGGTCCAATCTCACTTGGTGTTAACCCTTAATCCCAATTGGAACCTCAAAAGTCCAACATCCATTGATATATATCTGAGTCACGCATTACATGCATTGGTCAGTCATGCTATGCATTAACACTTGCATGCATGCATAACATATCATAGACCAGGACTTAGGACCCTGCAAAAATCCTGAGTCAATTTCTAGGGGAGTCACTATTCTCAATCCAAGTACAATCTCCAGCTAAGTCAGTAATATCTCTCTGACTATCCCTCTCAGTGAGTCTATGATACAAGCATTCTTCGTCAAACTACATCATAAGAAGCCTTGCGTACAACCATCCAAGACGTGAGCAGCCTCACACAACCTCATCCATTGTTCATTCGTATGAAGCCCTACGAAGCATGAGAAGCCTCATGTGTTCATCAACCACCATATGTAAGCAGCCTTATGTAAAAGTCGTGAGCAACCTCACACTTTCCAATCACCTGATCAGCATCTCCCGGTGACCCTACTGGTTTTAGCAACCCTGCTATCTGTTCAACCTTTCCAAGCCACCAAATTGATACTATTCTAGTAACCCTACTAATATTGGTGTAAAGTCCAGTTCTCGTATGGAAATGTTCAAATTTCCATTTGGAAGCTAATGCTTATCACCAGTTCTCGACTGGCAGCCTGCCTTAGGCACTGATTTCGTAGTTCAGATAAATTGTGCAATGCATTTATCAATCATCAGATCATTTCAATTCATAATATTATCATATTAAGCATACATACCACGCATCATGCATACATCAAGCATAATCATATCAAACATGCATACATGCATTACATTCAATCATATATGCCCATGAAAACTGCGGAAAAATCTCAAGGCATGACTACTAGCTAAGACGAACTCAAATTTAAATCCAAGCTCAGCACTATCCATTCATCTTGCTATCACTATAG
The DNA here is from genome assembly GCA_948472305.1 of Vicia faba. Lineage (NCBI taxonomy): Eukaryota > Viridiplantae > Streptophyta > Magnoliopsida > Fabales > Fabaceae > Vicia > Vicia faba. The sequence goes on along the minus strand of OX451736.1, from coordinate 435,925,057 downwards.
CTACCTCGGTTAGGAACATGAACAACCGTCAATGGTACCACTATAAAAATTTCACTAGGCAGCTTACCTATGATTCTTATCCAAGGCCTAGTCATCACCAGCCTCCAGGCATTACACTTGCAATTATCAAATTCAAAATTTTTAAGTTCAAGCCTTTCAAAAACATTCAATTTCATTTGGTTATCATGTTGATCAATCCTTGGTTGACAACAGACACAACCAACTTCATTAGAAAAACTTTGGGGTTCATTTCTTCATGTTGATAGTCTTGGTTGAGAACAGACACAATTGACAACATTAGTGGATTTAGGGTTCATTTCTTCATGTTGATAGTTTTGGTTGAGAACTGACACAACCGACACCATCAATTAATTTTGGGTTCAATTCTTCAAGTTAATCGAGTCTTGGTTGAGAACAGATACAACTGACACCATCAGCGAAACCTTGGGGCCCTTTGTTAGATTATCAAAGCAAGCAATTACCTTGGTTGAGAACAAACACAACGGGTAAAACTATGATCTCATCTGTTATCTAAGATTCAATCACCAAAATATTTTTCAATCATCTACCCCCTAGGTTGTGGTAGGTGTGTGAATTACCAGGTTCACATTATTCATTCCCTAGGTTGTAATGATTACGTGAATCTATCTTTGCACCGTTTATCCCCTAGGTCTTGGTAAACGCACGAATTCTTCAAATTATATCCCCTAGGTTGCGATAGGTATGCAAATTTTCAGTGTTATACTATTCATGCCCTAAGTTGTGATGAATAACGTAAGCCTATCACTGTTATCTTTTATCCCCTAGGCCATGATAAATGCACAGGTTCATCCTCGTACTATTTACTCCCTAGGTTGTAGTAAACATAACCAAAGTTGTGGTATGATTCATCGCATCAGTCTCCATGCAACGATGTTGCGATGAATAGACAAAATATGCATTATAAACTTACTATATTAGTATCGAAGCATTAGTAAGTCAACTTCACAAACTCGTATTATTTACCTCCTAGGTTATGGTAAATATACGAAAAACTTCGATCTTATTCAGCAAATACCTTAGTTGAGAATATACATAACTAGTATATCTACGATCTACATCTTTTGTTTAATTATCTAGGATTTGGTTATCAAACTCAAAATTCAAACTTCAAACCCGTAGCATCTATCCCCTGGGTTGTGATAGGTATGTGAATTTGCAGTATAGTTCAATGTGTCAGTCTCTAAGTGGCAGTAAATTATCAAGTCTATGTACTTATCCTCTAGGAAGTGATAAGTAAACTAAGCAATGCCTTATTATGTTAATCACTATAGTAAGATATTTTCAACTTATATCATTTACTCCCTAGGTTGTAGTAAATGTGTGAAATCTGTGATATAACTTATTACGTTAGTCTCGAAGCAGCAACATGTTATTCGTCTCTCTGCGATGTAATTCATTGTGTTAGTCTCCACGCGACAATATATTATCAAGCTCTTTGTTATTCATCCCTTAGGCTGCGATGAATATGTAAAATCTGCGTCATTAGCTTACTATGTTAGTCTCAAAGCGTTAGTGGGTCAAATTTCAAACTGATATTGTTTTATCTGTAACTGCGATATAGCTTGTTGCATCAGTCTCAATGCAACAATAAGTTATCAATTTTTCAACTTATGTTATTTACCAACTAGGTTATGATAAATACGCAAAAATTTGCGATCAATTTTTTAGGTATTGGCGAGTTATCTACATCGTCATATCTAGGTCAATTTCACTTTTTGCTCTAACTCTGGTAGGATGATACATTATCATCTTTGCCTATCTCTTTATCCAAAATCTGGTAGGATGATACATCATCGTCTTTGCCTATTTCTTTGAGCTCTTAGGTATGCTATATCATTGTATCCTTATTTAATAATCTTTGGTCTAAATTTTGGGGTCTTCCATTATTTAATAACCCCCTGATTCGAATGTGCGAGACCAACGCATTCTCGCACCATTCAATCAAAGAGTGATTAAATAGGAGCAGTTGTCATACCCCAAATTTGCTCGTCCTTTATTTCTATTGTCTAAAATATTTTCAACATTGGTTTTATAATATTGTTTGATTTTTATAAATATTCGCTTCCAAACCTATTTAAAAATATAATAATTTATTTCAGATCTTTTGTATTTTTGAATAAACAAATACTTGCTCGCTTCGTGTACTTTCAATTGGCTTTTTATTTCTAATAAATAATATAGCACCATTGGTAAGGAATTAAGCTTGCAAGTATGAGGTCGCGGGTTTAAATCTTGCGTATTGCACTTTTAAACATTTTTTCCTATTGTTTGTTACTAATTTTCTTTCCTTTTTTTTAGAGATCAAACTTTAGGTTTTTCATTCATTTTGGATAACTTACTTGCTTAGTTTTTAAACCTAATTCTAAGCCTATAAATAAGACTCTTATTTGTCCTAAATATTCATCAAGAGTAATTCAGAGATCCACAATTTTTACATTCTTCGCTAACACTTTGTCTATCAACAATCTATGATCTATAATTTTTCACTCACTTTCACATACACTTCATTTTTTTTGCAATTTATTTTCAAAATTTCTTCAAAAATCTTGATATTATTTGTGATTTTATTCTTGACCCATAATTCAATATGAACCCCCTACCATTTTATTTTCGATTTTGCCTTCCTTTTGTTTCAATTGTATTTTTTTAATTTGTTAATTATCTTATGGTTCCCATTTTTTTTCTAATCCTTTTTATCATCAAATCAACAATCTAAATTGTACGTACCACTTTTTACTAACAAAACCATATGCATGTTTAACAATTTCTAAACCTTTTTTTAAACATAACCATTTTTGCAAGACCATCATAATTTATCTCAAACCTTATGTTAACCTCACAAAGTAAAGACAATATCACTATCCTCAGAACTTATACACGTTACTCCACTAAAGCTGCAAATACAAACCACTTTTTTTTTTAAATCATGTTTGTATTCAAATCATAAACAGCAAGCTTGTAATATCCTTCAAACCTTCACATATCTATTCTATTCTAACAACATAGAAGCATTTCTTGCACATAACTTCATCACCATAATCCTTCAAATCATTAACGACTACACAATTTCTTTAAATAAGTTAACAAAATTCAACCCGTAAATATCCACAAAAAATTAACATAACAACCATGAAATATTTTCTAATCCACCATCATTGTTAGTCTTTTGTTTGTTGTGTTCTGTTTTCATAGAAGAAAAGAAGAATAAGAATGAAAGAAGCTCCAAACTTGAAGCAACCGCTAGCTGAGAACAGTTCCTGAAGACGGGCACAAACCCACTTCAATGTCGAGACCGGACCTCACAGTATAACACCAATCTCTTGAAATCCATGCTCCAGCCTATTATGAACCTGCTGACACCAAGCACCTCCATACGAACGATTCTCCGTCGCCGAGAAATTCATCCGTCTGTAGGATCAAGCGCTTACCACTAAGCTAATAGAAATTGCTTGTAGTCAAGGTGTAACTTTATTTTCATATAGTACGACCATTTTCAGGGGCTGTACTTAGTTTACTAAGCGCTCATGAGTGAGATGTTAAGTCCTTCGAATCCCTAAGACTGACACTGGATATTTTAATCCAAAAATCTCCCCAGTGTCAGCAGGGATTCAAACCCATGACCATGCTCTGATACTATTTGGAGGATCAAACGCTTACACTGAGTTAAAAGCAATAGCTTGTAACTAAGGTGCAACTTTATTTCCGAATATTTTCAGGGGCTGCACCTAGTTTACTAAGTGCCCATGGGTGAGATGTTAAGCCCTTCGAATCTCTGAGGTTGACGCTAGATATTTTAATCCAACACAGTCCACCATGAACTCCGCGCTATTTGCGACTACGCCGCCATTCCACCGCTCACCGTAGATTTACGATCTCAGAAGCCCCTCCTTCCGGTGACGAAACCACCGTCATGTCAATCTCCATCGTTGTTGCGCCTCTGAGCCAGAGATCCAACGGCTAACATGAACAGATTGCGACCGAGCTCAACAGATCTACCTTCAACTTAGCTCCGACCCACAACCGCAGGCGTCTCCCTCCGCGTCGACACTGCTTCTTCTTTCGATAACTCTATCCTCTAGTTGTGATTTTTGACTTATGATTTCTACAGTTTTATTTTTGTTATGAAAGGGTGGGTAGATTCCATGCGTATTTTGGTTTATTGGAAGAATAAAGGAGAGGTGAGATTTTGAAGAAGTGGAGAAAATGGCCATTGTGTTGTTTCTGTAGATATGGCTTAATTTTTATTGTTTTTTTAATTATTTGACAATTGACCCTGCCACATGTCTCTGTTTGAATGACTATTGTTGGTTAATAAAAAGTTCAAAAATCCTACCAAAGAAGGCATTCAGCACAACCCTGCTGCTACATTGGTTTATTCTCTCAATTTCTTTTATTTGTATTAATTATAAATCTTAGATTAAGATTAGTAAATAGTATTGGGCCTTGTCTTCCTTACCATTTTAGTAGCAAACATATTTTATCTTTTAATTAACACATCCTCCGTTTTACTTAACCCAAATAAAATAAATCTGTATAATAATCAATTTTTTCAATAAAATTAATTCAAACGTATTACAAATAACAGGGTTGGTGGATGCACATTCACCATATTCTTTGATTGGCTCAATGCCTATCAATTAATTGTACATTAAATTCTTCCCCTGCATCTTTCATGACGAGCAACAAGTGGTCAATATCTGACGACATAATGAGGAGACTTTATCAGACTCTCCCTGCTCTGTGTCTTATTATACTCGCTATCGATCAAAACTCAAAACAGCTAACCAACAAGAAATTATTTTTCTACTAACTTAATTAACTCAAAAACAATTTTCAAAAAGGATTATGAAAATACTTTTAATCGACTGCAAACTTCGTCTAAAACACCTCTGCTACTCACACACCCAAACTTGGTTCAAGGAAAATTCAAAATATCTTCGTAATCCATAAAAAACACCAACCAACTGCGAACTACGAATTGGGACTCTGATTCATCATTAGAGGATACGTAGGCATACGACTAAAATCATGGCGAGTTCCCCTAATAAAAATTAAAACCCTATTTCCTGAATTGTAAATCTAAACCCTAGTATCCTTGTGAACAAGGTAGATGAAGGGTGCCTAACACATTCCCTTCATCTAAAAACGTGTCCAACAACTTAAAATCTCTGACTATATTAGGGTTATCTTTTATATCCCCTTCCTAAAGATAAAATTTAAGGGTGACGACTCTCATTTTAAAACCGGTTACAACACCTAGTCCTAAGGAGAAATCACAAAGAGTCTCGAGAAGGCAAGCTCGTCGCAAATTGGGAAGGCCCCTATCGCGTTCATGCAAAAACAGGGAATGGGGCCTACTATCTGGAAAGCCTACAGGGGGAACAACTTGCTCGATCTTGGAACACCGAAAAACTAAGACGATATTACAATTGAGACACTGATACAGTCGACATGCTTCGTTAAAACAACAAACCTACCTTGCCTAACCACCATTGCATTCCCAAGTACAAGCATGGTACTTCAAATTAAATAAGGAGGAAAATATCCACTCTCTTAACGAGCAAATTCTCAGCCCGACGTGGAAAACTCGAACGAGCTCCACCGTCGTCGTATCACGATGGCAAAACACCTAGCTCGCGATGGGAATTTTATGCCACCGAACTCAGGTCTTCAAAATGAGGTCTGAGTTATGGTAAACTCTCGGAAATTACCTTGGCCATTTGACCAGTTCCCCACACTGGCGAACTCAAAACTCACGAGAAAACCCACAATACTCTTAAATAAAACGTCTTAAGCAGACGAGCATGCTAAACATGCAAACATTTCATAATAGACGATCAATAAATAATGCACGAACAAAGTTAAAAACACTTAAATGATGCAAATCGAAATAAAAGCCCACCACGGTAGGAAGATTCAAAAAGAGACCACAAGGTCCGCAGTTGTAAGAAATATTACATAAAAGAGACCCGAGGCCCCCATCCAGAAAAAACGAACATGTGGCTACGAGGACCAGGATTGTTTGAAAATTACATAAATGGGAAAAAGCCTCCAAAACAAATTACATCAAATGCAACACACAGGCCGAAACAAAAAAGGACAATAAAGCAGTCAAACATCAAGTTGAGGCACCTCCTCCGAAATAGACTCTCTCTGGGAAGGTTCCTTGACCAACACTTCCTCAGTACCCTTGAGAAACTCAGGAAGCACAATCTTGCTAACATCCACATATTATAGGATTCCCATCTCAGCCGTGTTTAGCTCCACGTCGGGGTTCAGTACTCTGAGCTACTCCACAACATTTTTGAAAGATCCTTCAGCATTGGCCGCACCATCTTTGATGGCCAGCTGAAGGAGAGCAACCAACTCTGCACGAGTTTTCAAACCCCTGGCCTCCTTCGGCTCGTCCTCACCAGGATCTACCTCATCCCTTAAGGATGTAACTGCCTCCTCGAGTGACTTCTTCTCCCGCAGAAGTATCTTGCGCTCCTCGGTCAACTTGGCCAGTTTCTCTGCCAACGCCTTGTTCGCAACATCCGCATTGGTGAGCTTCTCCTTGAGAGACGTTACCTTATCCTAGGATTTTTCCAGTTAGGCCTCTAGAGAGGTTCCTTCCTCGTTTTGAAGTCATATTCATCATTTGATCAAAGGTTGACCATGATTCCTCAAGAAAAGCCCTCAAATCATAAAATGTCAAAAGTTGCCAAATTAGGGTTTCCTTAGGAGAAGTCAACCGAACTTTGACCAAGCATAACTTTCACATGCTTCATAAGTTTTTCCCCAACAAAATCTCATTTTTAAGGGAATTCAATTATCTACAACTTTGTCTCTCTAAGCTCAAGTCCAAAAAATGCTTCATTTGAGAGATATAAGCCAATGCATTACATGTCATTTCAAAAGTCAACAAAAAGACACTTTTTGTCAAGGCAACCTACATCTATATAAAATCTTCAAAAGAATAAATGATCAACATAGATATTGTAGAGGACATATTGAGCTTTCCAAAAAGTTAAAGATCACCTTCAAAAGATGAAAATTGAGAGATTTACGACCAATGCAAGTTGGGAAGTTTTGAGCAAATGCATGAAATTCAAATTGAGCAAATTTGATATTTTGGGCTATTGGGCTATTATTTCAGGGTCCAAGCGTGTTCTATATCTCATGTGCACCTCAAGACTTGTTTATACACCTACCTTTGATTTATTTTATTTATTTTTTATTTTTTATTCATTTAAAAGTAAAAAATTAAATGAAATAAAACAAGGCCTTCTTACACAAAGACCAAGCCCACATCTTTGCCCTAATTTCAACCTATATATTCTCCCATTCATTCTCATACAAGGACACGAAAAACTCTTGCCTCAAAAGTTATCAAAATCGCAATTTTGCAAGAACCATAAAATCTTAAAACCCTTGTCACAAACCCTTCCACTACAAAGCAACCATCCCATTCACTTCTAACAATCACACATAGTAAGACTGGGTCGGTTTTGATGTTCCAAAACACATGAAACCTCATCGCATGGCATATCCGATTTCACATTCTTGCAAAATTCATATTTTTAAATTTGATTTGTTTTAAGCCATATTGATGTTACTAACATACTTTTGAGATGTCTCTGAACAGGTTTGGATCATCATAGTGATCTCATACATGCCAAATCGTAGAACACCATCGTTACACTGATCCATGTGTTTTTCTTAATAGCTCAAAAACCATTAATTTTTAGGCCAAAGAAACCCTTCCATTAAACTCGCATCCCTCGATTTAGGGGGGTAGGACATTTTTGGGTCATTAATGCTTTATATTTTGCAGGTTTAAATGAAGAAGGTAGCCAAAGAAGACGATCAGAGCTAGGGGTCTGACGCCTCTCCGGTACAAGTAGATTATTATATTATATATTTATTGATTGATATAAATTAATGGATGTACAGCCGCCCCAGCGGCAAAAACGCGCGTGCTAAAGCATTTGTCTCCTAGGTCACGAGTTCGATCCCCGATTTTGCTAAAGTTTTCATATTTTCTAACTCTTACAGATCCAGTACAACACTTTTATGCCTCAACCATGCACACTTAACTTCCAAGCCATTAGATCTCATCATCATCTAATCCAATACTTCTAGTTGTCTCCCCATGGTGAACCCTCTTGGAACAGTACACTGGATCAGGCAGACCAAGCTTGTCGGGCTTTGGAGATGCTGCTCTCCACACCCCCCAGATTTACTACCTACATGCCCAATCTCTCTTTTTTTATTTCTTTACTATTATTTCTTTTTTTTAGCATAATTAGGTTAATTAATTTTAAAAAATTAAAATTAATTTAGACTTTAGGTTTTAATTAACTTAATAAATTACTTTTTTAATAATAATTAAATTAATTCCATTTTTTCTATTTATTAAGTTCTTTTTTTAAAACCTTTCTTTTTAAATTAAAATTAGTTTAGGTTTTAGGTTTAATTCATTAATTATTTTTTAATTAAAACTAATTAGGGTTTTAGGTTAATTATCAAATCTTTTTTCATCAAAACGATCACAAAACAATTTTCTCTTTTCTCTTTCTTTTTACCGCTTCGCATACTTTACTACTTTCGCATTCTTTTTCCAATTATGTAACTGCTTATGGTTGTAATAGTTTAATTATGTTTTACTCTTTTTCCCCGGTTATATTGTTTGTACCCCTACTTGTGAAGCCTTGTAATAGCGTATAATTTTATTTCCCACACTGTACTGCTTTTCATTATTGCTATTTTGCTAGTAACTAGGGTTTGTATGGCAAGACATAAAAACAATTGTAGAAAACCCTAATTACAATACTAAAATAACTAAACATGAATCACTCTTCACACACGTACCTCTAGGGTAACCTCACTCGTTGCCTCGAAAAACAGTCATGTCCCTTGAACGTGGGGACGCTTTAGCAAAGACCCTCGGTTAAAAAGATCGTAGTCCCTATATGACCCTTCGATGCTACCTTCGGTAAACGATCTTAGTCCCTTACGATAAAATTGCTAAAGCTCCCCTACGAGTTGCCTTTATGACTGTACGATGACCCACACCTATCCCTCAGACATCCAACGACAGGTCTTCCTACAAACTAATGGTAGGATATCACTATCTAAAGGAGGAGGAAAATAACACAAAAGAATTCGAGTAGGTAGATAGTTCTTAATTGCTTGCTCACGAACATTTTAAAACATTTTTTTCACAAACACTTTTCTGAAATATTTTCAAAAACAAACACTTTGTACACATTCTTAACTAATACAAGAATCATTACAAAGTTGTCATACTTAGGCATTTTTTTAAAAAATATTTTCAAAACACATTCCTAAAGCATTTTCAAAACAAAAGTGAACTAGCGATTAAGAGCCCGTAGATAACTACAGATGAAAAGGGTGCTAACACCTTCCCTTTTCATAACCTACCCCCCCCCCCCCCCCCCCCCCCCCCCCGAACTCAAGAAAATCTCAAAGGTCTTTCCTGTTCTTTTCACCCTTTCCTTATTGGATAAAAAAAAAGTTGGCGGCGAATCTTGCTATCCGTAACATTTGCGATAAAATGCAAAACAAGTTAGTTCTCCCACCGTATTACACTTTGATTTAATTATTGTATTATTTTGCGAATATTCTTTGGGGTTTAGAAGGGTTTTATATTAGTAGTATCAGAGTAGGTCGGTCCGTCCGACCAGGTTTTCTTATGATGTGTATGTCTTGTCGGTCTATTAGTGTGAGTACACTGTCGATGCGTGTTTCTGATTTTAGTTTTTTGTGTGTAGAGTGGCTAGAAGAAAAGATGTTGCGATTGCTGCTGCTTTGCAGGTTGTTGATCAGGTTGTGCAACATCAGCCTAATGTTGGCGAGAATGATGGATCTCGTGTTTTGGAGACGTTTAAGATGAATCATCTGCCTATTTTCAAAGGTAGATACGACCCTGATGGAGCGCAAACTTGGCTCAAGGAGATTGATAGGATCTTTCGAGTCATGGACTAATCAGAGGCACAAATGGTGCAGTTTGGTATGCATAAACTTGAAGAGGAAGCTGATGACAGGTGGGTTGGCACTCTTTAGAGACTAACAGCGGTGGGTGAAGTTATTACTTGGACTGTGTTCAACATGGAGTTTCTGAAGAAGTATTTTCCCGAGCATGTACGCAGGAAGAAAGAGATTGAGTTTCTAGAACCGAAACAAGGGAACTTGACTGTGACTGAGTATACTTTGAGATTTATGGAACTGGCCAAGTAATATCCATATTACAATGAGGCGACTGCTGAGTTCTCGAGGTGTATCAAGTTTGAGAATGGTTTGTGTCCAGAAATCAAACGAGCAATTGGATATCATCAGATCCGTGTATTTTCAGAGTTGGTGAGCAGCTGTAGGATCTATGAAGAAGATAGTAAAGCTCATTAATCTCACTACAAGAGTTTGAACGAGTAAAGAGGAAAGCATTATCAAGACCGTAAGCAGCCTTATGATGCACCAACTGATAAAGGTAAATATAAGGCTTATGATTGGAAGAAGACAAGTGAGGGAGGAGGTCTCTCTCTTGTCAAGTGTTATAGGTGTGGTGAACAAGGTCACTGTTCTAATGAGCGTGAGAATAAGGTTCTGAGGTGCTACAAATGTGGTAAGATGGGTCATCATGCTTCCGAATTTAAGAACAATGGTCCAACTTGTTTCAATTGTGGAGAGCAGGGTCATATTATTACCCAGTGTCAAAAGCCGAAGAAGGACGTTGCTGCCCAGACCAACAGTAGAATGTTTGCTTTGAGTAAATCTGAGGGTTCCAAGGGGGACAACTTGATTCAAGGTACTTTTTTTTGTTAATTATGTTGAATTAGTTGCTATTATTGATACTGGTGCTACTCATTTGTTTATTTCTTATGAATGTGCTAACATGTTGAGACTGAAGTTATCTAATATGAACGATAGTATGGTGATAAATACTCCTGCTAATGGTTCTGTTACTACTACTTATGTTTGTTTGAAATGTCCTTTGACTATATATGGAAAATGTTTTATGATGGATTTGGTGTGTCTTCCCCTACACCAAATTGACGTTATTCTTGGGATGAACTGGTTGGAGTTCAACTATGTTCACATCAATTGTTATAACAAGACTTTGAGGTTCCCTAAGTTTGGTGATAATGAAGAATTGATGTTGTTGTCTTTTAAACAAGTGAATAAACTTATGGAAGACGAAGCTTTGATGTTTGCAATGTTTACGTCGTTGCAAGTTAGATGTGAAGTTGTGAGTGTTCAATTACATGTCATCTGTGAATTTCCAGAAGTGTTCCCAGATGAAATTAGTGATTTGCCTCTGGAACGTGAAGTGAAGTTTCTATAGATGTGGTGCCAGGTACAAATCCAGTGTCAATGGCTCCTTATAGGATGTCAGCTCTAGAGCTGAGTGAGTTGAAGAAGCAACTAAAAGATATGCTTAAGAAGAAGTTAGTGTTACCGAGTGTTTAACTGTGGGGTGCACATGTGTTGTTGGTCAAGAAGAAAGATGGAAGTATGAGACTATGTGCGGATTACAGACAGATGAATAAAGTGACTATTAAGAATAAGTATCTGCTTCCTAGGTCAATTTAAAGTATGTGCGTATTCAGCAAGGTTAATTTAAGGTCAAGTTCTCGTCAAATTCATGTTAAACTCGATGATATTCCGAAGATGGCTTTTCGAACGAGGTATGGTCATTACGAGTACACTGTAATGTCGTTTAGTTTATCTAATGTGTCAGGTGTTTTCATGGAATATCTGAATAGAACTTTCCATTCGTATATGGATAAGTTAGTTATGGTTTTCATTGATGATATTCTGATCTACTCTAAGTCAGAAGAAGAGCATGCCGAGCATTTAATAATCATGTTGTAGGTGTTGAAAGAGAATAAGTTATAGGCTAAGATGTCAAAGTGTGAATTTTGGCCGAAGGAAATGAGTTTCCTAGGTCATATGATTTCTAGTGGTGGAATTGTTGTGGATCCTTCTAAAGTTGATGCAATGTTGCAATGGGAGACTCTGAGGTCTGCGACTGAGATTCAAAGTTTTTTTGGTTTAGCAGGCTATTACTGGAGGTTCATTGAAGGGTTCTCTAAGTTAGCATTACTGTTAACTCAGTTGACTCGAAAGGGTCAAGCTTATGTGTGGGATATTACGTGTGAAGAAAGTTTCATTGAATTGAAAATGAAGTTGACGACTGCTCCGGTATTAATTTTGCCTAACCCAAGTGATGCTTTTATAGTGTATTATGATGTGTTGAAGATGGGCCTTAGTGGTGTGTTAATGCAAAATAGTTAGGTTGTTGCTTATGCTTCTAGGAAATTGAAGATTCATGAAAGGAATTACCATGCGGGTAAAGCAAATGCGGTGGCTGATACGTTGAGTATAAAATTGTTGCATATGTCAATGCTTATGGTTCGAGAGTTAGAAATGATCGAGCAATTTAATGATATGAGCATAGTATATGAAGAGACTCCCAATAGTGTGAAGTTAGGGATGTTGAAACTGACTAGTGGTATAATAGAGGAAATACGAGAAGGTTAGAAGTATGATTTAAAATTGGTTGACCAGTTGACCTTAATTAACCAAGGTAATGGAGGTGAGTTCAAAGTTGATGATAATGGTGTGATGCGGTTCGAAACTAGCGTGTGTGTTCCAGATATTCCAGAACTTAAGAGAATTATCCTTGAAGAAGGACATCGAAGCGTGTTAAGTATTCATCCCAGTGCCATGAAGATGTATCAAGACTTGAAGAAGTTATTTTGGTGGCCTGGTATGAAGAAGGAAATCACTAAATTTGTTTATGCTTGTTTGACCTGTCAGAATTCGAAGATTGAACATCATAAGCCTATGGGTTTTGTTGTACCCCAATTTTTGCCCCTAAGATTCCCCTATCATATCATATCAATTCGATGCAACAAAATCACATTAGGGTTGGTTCTTCCTCTTTTTCTATCTCCTATCTTTAAGTTTTCTCTTGAGGGATCTCCAAGCACCTTGGTGGTGTATTTTGTATATGTGTTGTTGACTAACTTCTAATCAAAATACAAAAAATATTTATCTTTGAATATTTGTGTTTTGTAGGTACCGAGTCAAAGCATCTGACAAATAAGGTTTTCTGGTATTATTTCCCTAAAACCTCTATTTGCAAAGAAAAAATAATTAACAAAAACTCATTTTTTCACTGATGCAATTAATTTCTCTTAGAGTGCAATCGATTGCACATAGTGAATTTTTGTGCCATTTTTGAAAAATACACCGATACAATCGATTGAGCCTAGAGTGCAATCGATTGCACAATGTGAAAATTTGAAAAATCAACAATTTCAAGCTTGCCAATTTTGGCTCCAAATTTTCTTCATTTTTTAAATATATATCATTAATTCAAATTTTGGTGCCAATTTTTCATTTTTTGAAATATATGTCATTAATTCAAATTTTGGCTCCAAATTTTCATTTTTTTGAAAGATATATCATTAATTTAAATTTTGGCTCCAGGAATCAATTATCAAATTACCACTAATCCTAAACTTAAACTCTATAAATAGAGCCCTCATTTCATTCAAATTTCAAGCTTTTGATAGCCAAAATCACTTTGCTAAAAAATCTCTCAATTCTCTCCATCTACCAAATTCACTAAAAGCTCCATTTTCAAAAAAAGTTAGTAAGCTTTGCATTGAAGCTTACTAATCTTTGAGCTAAACCTTCATCCGAACACTTTTTCTTCATAAATTCTCTATATCCAAGCTTGGGCAATTGATTCTTGTGGCTGAATTGAAGCAAATTCTTGAAGTTGTTTTGATAATTCTCTAGATCTACCTTTGGTAAGTTGGATTATTCATCTTTCACAATGTGATCTCTTGTTGATATTTGGGTTGATTCATTGAGCATTATTTTGTGATTCTAATGGTGTTATTTTCTCATAATTTGATGGAATTTCCGTGCTCAATTGGATCCATGATCGTAAGGTGTTTGATGGAAAGTGAAATTCTGGTGTATGCCAGAATTCAGATGTTATACTCAATGTCTAGACATCTGATATGACATAATAAATACACTGCAAGGTAGATACCCAATTTTTCGTGATTCAGTACTGAAGAGAACCAGAAACACAGTTTAACCAAGCTGTGCCAGATATACTTTGAAGGTGCAGAGGACAGAACAACGATGTACCTAGTTCTGTTCATCTGTTTCACATGATCAGCAGAGAGCAAACATCCTTCACAGTTCTGTTTCTTCTGCACAGATATCAGCATGATGTCTTAACATGTTCTGAGACATCATCTGTTACAGCATTACAGTTTTACCTTGATATATAACAGACAGAATTATAAAGTGTTGAAGGTAAAAACACAAATCAGTTGTTGACCCAGTTCGGTGAAACACACCTACTCTGGGGGCATACCAAGTCAGGAAGAAGATCCACTATCAGCAATATTAATTCAGGACTAAACTACGCAAGTTCCCATCCTTCACTTAATCATCTACCCAGTGCAACCTATACCTAGGAACTCCTAGATAGAAACCTACCAGTTTCCATTCCTATTGCCACAGCAACAGAAGTCTTACTCCTACTCAAGAAGCAGTGCCCTCCCACTTGGTTTCCTACATTACAATGAATATGAAGTAATGCAAAAAATACTTAGACTTGCTTCACAGCTTCATCCAAGAACACTCAAACTCTTACCTACAGGTTTCGAGTTACATACATGGTAACCTTGCCACAGACCGACAGGTTTACCTCACAAAAAAAACCTTAATGTTACATTATGTGAGTAGTTTTAAACCCTAGGTTACAATCTGCTATTTATAACCTATTACCCACCTCAGCAAGCTTTTCTCCTTGCTGTTACAACTCAGCAGCAAACTTCTCCTATAATCAAGGTCTTCAATCTTCTAGTTCCTAAAATATCTCCATATTTAGAAACAATATTTTCTTCAAATATTCTGATTGATTCTTGATTGATCTTCAGATTCTCCATAAGAAACGCCACATATATTCTCAGAGTATTTAAGTACCAAAACTGTAACTGAATTATCAATTCTGTTGACGTGATGTCAAGTCAGATGTCATGACATTACATCTAACATGTTTTCCTAGATGTTGAACTTTTTCAACACAACAAATAACCTCTTTCATAATTTAGATCACTTAGAATAGTTAGGTTACAAGTCACAGCTGTTACAAACATTCAACATATAACATAGTTACTTAATCAATACTTAATTTCAGGCGCGATGTCATATGCTGATGTTGTGACATCTTACATAACATGTTGGTCCAGATGTTGAACTTCTTCAACACCACATATTAAAACAACAGAGGGAATCTGGGTAAACTTGCTTTCTTATTTGTTTTACAAATGAAGCCAACTCTCCAGCCAGGGCACTTACAATCTCCCCCTTTGGCAAATTTTGGCTAAAACAAATAAGTGCAAGTTGTATTTTGGGACCAGGCCACAACACAGTTGAGATGTTACAACATCTTGTCCAACATCTTCTTTGTAGAGGCTGATGTCCTTTGAGCAAACAACAAACCTCTATCCCTCAACTGTGAGCAACTCCAAACCATCGATGCCCCAAGAGGATTTCTTTTCTCAAGATTATTGTTGATAATCTTGATACTTATTACTTGTGATCATGTAACTCAGATCACAAGTCACAACTATCCTCTTAACTCAGAACACAAGACACAAACAAAGTCACTTACTTAGAGATCACGTTGCTTTCACCTGAGTCTCGCTGGACATTGCCGTGTGTTGCTTTCACCTGAGTCTCGCCTGAGACTGGGTCCCTATCTTTCTCCCCCTTTTTGGCCAGAATTTGACAAAGACTGCCCATACAGATCCATACCCATGCACAATTTTCCCAGATGCTAACAAACTTCATATTGCTGAAACCCTCTGATGAAGAGAAGGAATAGAGAGAGTCTCCATAAATAATGCAATTTTGGCATAGATAGTAACGATCTTGGTACTTTACTCTGACAATTTCAGTACCCTAGGACTGGTTTTAATGCAGGTACCTACCCTTGGGTTTGACCCTTTGACCATTGTCAGACATTTGTCTTTTAGAACCGACTACTCATTTTAAGTACTCTGCCTCAGTTATATAATACCTTTATTAGATGACAAGTTATCATCTAAACATTCCAGCTCACTAAACAGCTCCATAATGAGACACAACCGCCCTGTTTTCTTAGCAGATGAAAACATGCTCAAATCCTATGTCGTCATACATTCAGCTAATTTGAAACCATTCCATTTTCACAAAGAGGATGGTTACTCCCTCTGAGTCATACAGCTGTACACACATGGATTTATTAATAATAATCCACACTTCATCCAATTTTCCTCCTGTCTGTAGTTTTTAGAGGAAATTAGGCACAATGTCATTACCAATGTGATGACATTCGGTCAGACATAGTCTTTTTCAGTTTGAACACATCATTCCAATAGTTAATAAGGTGCCACACTTTATATCCTACGAGTTTGATGAAGACCTTTTGTACAAACCAATACTCCCCCTGTTAGGGACAATTACTTCTCCTCATGGAAACAAGTAGGACACATTCAATACTCAGTTGGACCTTCAAGGCAACTTCTGATTCAAAGTAAATAAGACCCCTTGATGAATGGAAAACATAAGACGCATCTTCATGTCTTCAAGAGAGCACCCTCTGTTTAACAATATTGATTGAACGCATTCATACTGTGAATCAAACTTTCTTGATAATAATCAGCTGCCACATGTTGATTATCTTGATTCTCTGAATCCACTGCTGAGATAGACCAAATGCCACTGTTTGATTATCTCCTTCATGAATCCTCATATATGAAAAATCAAATGCCACCTTTTGACTTCTCCATGTTTATCGGACTTCTCCCAAAGATATTCTGATCTTCCAATTGAAATTTGAACTTCAAGCTACAAGTTTTCACAAAAGGCTTAGATACACTAAGACAGGAACATGTAACATCTTCTCCACCCAACAACTCCAAAGAGCTGCAAAGAGACGATCTTTTTGAAGAATCTAATCTTCAACTTCGTAGATCATCCTATCTTAGGTTGATGTGCCACTTCATCAACCAAGAATCTGATGTTGAACCAAATGTCACAGCATTATGTTATAACATCTAGTTGCTGAATTCAGCTCCAGACTGATCCAGGTGACCATCATCAAGATTATGATGTCTTCTTCTTCTTGTAGCTTTAAGTCTGAACATGTTTCCAGGAAACCTTTTCAAGGATCAAATGATTTTGCTGTCACCAAAGAGATAGCTCTAAAGCATCACTCTTCTTGTGATTCTTCACAGGGTCTAGAAGAAGGAATGTTCCCACATCTTTAAGAACATCAGTTATCTTGAACTCCAAGGATAATCAATTAAATACTAGTACTTGTCACAAATAGCAATTGATCATAAATCCTTCCCATTATCCTGTAAGATACTTTCACCATTTGAATACTTTGACATACTCTTCGTGTGTTAATATCTTCTTCTTGCAAGCTCTTTATTTTGAGAGACCAAGGAGTTGAGATATCTAGGTTGCCACCCTTGACTCAAGTAAATAGAATTTTTTCTGAACAAACTCTACTCACCTCAACAGATTTGAAACTCCTAGCAGATCAGATTCATCCTTAGGAATGAGAGAGATGAATCCTTCCTTGTAAATATGTCACCCAACTCCCAGAACCCATGTGCACCAGGCTGAACTAATGTGAGGAGGTTAACCAAATCTCCCCCTCAAACTACCAATCATGGAAGCTCCACACAAAATATCCATGCATTGTACACAACTGTCTCAACATGACATATGACATCCCTACTAGATTCAAGTAACTCCAAGAGTTATACCTGTTCATACTCCAATCACACCAATCAGACTTCAGCAGATATGTATTGCCAGAACATACTACCTTAACCAAACTCTGAGTCTTCATATTCTCACATCTTGAAAGATCTTCCACTTCTAATCATGATGTTTAATTGACAAGATTCATGATCCCAATCTACTTCTATGAAGGACCAATAATGCTGCACCATCATTGACTTTTATTAACCAATGTGCTTGTCTTTCTTCACACCATAGTACTTTCAGGGAACAACTGCTCAACCCTCATCAATCTTCAGGAATAAGCCCACCAATAGGGATTGCCCAATGTCACATCTCAACCAGCTCCACTTCTAGAGTTCTGACTTCTAAAAGTAACCA
Source organism: Vicia faba (assembly GCA_948472305.1). Taxonomy (NCBI): domain Eukaryota; kingdom Viridiplantae; phylum Streptophyta; class Magnoliopsida; order Fabales; family Fabaceae; genus Vicia; species Vicia faba. The sequence continues at coordinate 435,906,802 of OX451736.1, read as the reverse complement.
TCGGGAGCACACAGACATAGTTGACTCTACCATTGTCAATTTTGCACATACAGAAGTCTCCTCTTCCAGGTCAGGAGTAGGTTCCAAACAAAAGTATCCCTTTGTTTGACACCCAAAACATATGCTCTTCAACTAGTAGCATCGTAGAACGTCTTCATGAGTGGACTTGAGAGGACTCAAATATCTGTGACATCTTCAATAGATTATGTTGAAATCTAGAATACAGTAGTCTTCAATCCATAAGAGGGGAAACACATCAGTGCTTGAGTTTTGCCAAGTATTATGCAGCGGAAGAACACAATACAACTCAATCTTTGCATACACACTCCACCAGACTAGTCTTCAAAAATAGATCAAGTTTGACTACGGTACAAACCTAGCATGACTACTACACACAACTTCAGGCGTACACACATCCTAGGTTTGAAAATAAATCTAACCTAGAACAGCTACCACACAACCAGACCAAATGCCAATCACCAAAGACAGGTACACACAGTTCCTTTCAAGAATAGTCCATCCTCCCACTTCAAGGGACCATTCAGGGAAATAACAAACCTTTCCAGGTTACAATCTCCAGTACTAAAATTGACCTTGCAGATACCAGAAAGTATCACCCATGGATCTCATCCAGAAACACAACAGGATGCCTGCTCTGATACCAATTGAAATTCTGGTGTATGCCAGAATTCAGATGTTATACTCAATGTCTAGACACCTGATATGACATAATAAATACACTGCAAGGTAGATACCCAATTTTTCGTGATTCAGTACTGAAGAGAACCAGAAACACAGTTTAACCAAGCTGTGCCAGATATACTTTGAAGGTGCAGAGGACAGAACAACGATGTACCTAGTTCTATTCATCTGTTTCACATGATCAGCAGAGAGCAAACATCCTTCACAGTTCTGTTTCTTCTGCACAGATATCAGCATGATGTCTTAACATGTTCTGAGACATCATCTGTTACAGCATTACAGTTTTACCTTGATATATAATAGACAGAATTATAAAGTGTTGAAGGTAAAAACACAAATCAGTTGTTGACCCAGTTCAGTGAAACACACCTACTCTGGGGGCATACCAAGCCAGGAAGAAGATCCACTATCAGCAATATTAATTCAGGACTAAACTACACAAGTTCCCATCCTTCACTTAATCATCTACCCAGTGCAACCTATACCTAGGAACTCCTAGATAGAAACCTACCAGTTTCCATTCCTATTGCCACAGCAACAGAAGTCTTACTCCTACTCAAGAAGCAGTGCCCTCCCACTTGGTTTCCTACATTACAATGAATATGAAGTAATGCAAAAAATACTTAGACTTGCTTCACAGCTTCATCCAAGAACACTCAAACTCTTACCTACAGGTTTCGAGTTACATACATGGTAACCTTGCCACAGACCGACAGGTTTACCTCACAAAAAAAACCTTAATGTTACATTATGTGAGTAGTTTTAAACCCTAGGTTACAATCTGCTATTTATAACCTATTACCCACCTCAGCAAGCTTTTCTCCTTGCTGTTACAACTCAGCAGCAAACTTCTCCTATAATCAAGGTCTTCAATCTTCTAGTTCCTAAAATATCTCCATATTTAGAAACAGTATTTTCTTCAAATATTCTGATTGATTCTTGATTGATCTTCAGATTCTCCATAAGAAACGCCACATATATTCTCAGAGTATTTAAGTACCAGAACTGTAACTGAATTATCAATTCTGTTGACGTGATGTCAAGTCAGATGTCATGACATTACATCTAACATGTTTTCCTAGATGTTGAACTTTTTCAACACAACAAATAACCTCTTTCATAATTTAGATCACTTAGAATAGTTAGGTTACAAGTCACAGCTGTTACAAACATTCAACATATAACATAGTTACTTAATCAATACTTAATTTCAGGCGCGATGTCATATGCTGATGTTGTGACATCTTACATAACATATTGGTCCAGATGTTGAACTTCTTCAACACCACATATTAAAACAACAGAGGGAATCTGGGTAAACTTGCTTTCTTATTTGTTTTACAAATGAAGCCAACTCTCCAGCCAGGGCACTTACAGAAAGTTTGAACAAGAATCTGGCCTTTTGAAATGCTGTTTTCAGACCGTTACAGAGTGCAATCGATTGCTATAACAGTGTAATCAATTGACACATAGCGAAATTCATTTTTTTTTTTAAAATGCACTGATGCAATCAATTGCATCAGCAGTGCAATCGATTGCATCTGCAGTGTAATCTGTTGCACTCCAAAATTTACCCCCAGAGGGTTGAAGTCTGTGTTTGATTATAAAAGGGAATCATTCCTTTGATTCACCAGTCAAGTTAAGGTTTTGCTTGATTAAGGCTATTGATCAAATGTGCAAGTCTTGATTTGGAAGCCACAACATCTCATTGGCATTTGAAAAATATTTGCACAAGGAATTGGTCATGATGCCTAGAGGATTTGAAGTTTTGAAGATGATTCATCAGTCTCCTAAGGTGTTAATCAAAATTAGGGTTTGGGTTTTTATCATGTTTTCTTGAGAATTTTGAAGTGAAACTTTGTACACGGCTTCTACACATTTGGAAGATCATATGTTGGAAGTTTTGATCATCAATTTTGAAGGGAAGTGGATCAATTGATTCAAAGGGGCAAAATGGTCATTTTGGTCAAAATCAGTCAAAGTCAAGGTTGACCAAGTGAACTTTTGGTCAACCATCAATTCAAGGATGCACTTTTCATATTTCAAGTCCATTTTGGTCATTGGATCAAGGAGATTGAGGTTTGGGTTGAAACTTGTTTTTGAAGAAACCCTAAAAGTTTCTAATTTTGGAAAATAAGGACTTAATTTCAAAAATTCATATTTTATTCACCTTTGATCAAGAAAATGCAAATGAAGCATGCTTGGAAAGATAAGAGGATGATATTTCATATCCTTTTAGTATCATGTCCAAATTGAAAAGGAATCAAGAATTATGGTCTTTTGAAGTCACAAAATTATAGGTCATTTTCCAAAATTAATGAATTTCAAGCTAAATTTTGAGCATCTTAATGGATTCAATTGCAAAAACTCAAAGCTAAGGGATTGTAGATCTTTTCAATACCTTTCCAAATTGTGCTCATTTGTGTCAAAATTCAAAAGTATGAGCAAGTTATGAGCTTTGGAATTTTGAGGCATTTTATTGAAATTTGACAAATATGCAAAATGGCCAATTCATGAGAACTCAAGTTTCAGCCATTCTCTTTGTTTCTAATCCAGCCCATGACCTATTTGTAACTTGCTAAGGCCCATAATGCCAACTATTTCATGCTCCACGGACCATGGTGTTTGCTTGGGTACAAAAATGACAAACTTGCTCAATTTGGAAAATTCATCCATACTCTCTCATTTCAAATGATCATGACCTGGCATTTTGAGGATTTATTTCTAAGTTCGTTTGGCTCATAAAATGCAAGGAAAGTGAAGAAACGCACGAGCAAACAGTTGAGGCCCATGTGCACTCATTTTTTGGCCAAATCTTTCAAACTTTCCCCTGAACAGTTTTGAGGACCAATTTCCTTTTCTAACCTTCTCTACTCACACTATATAATGTATTGCAAGCCTCATTTCATGCAGAACACGCTCCATTCATCACAAATCCAGATCTGAACTTTTTTTGCTTTTGCTGAAGTTTTCTTCGATTCTCTCATCTTCTTCGCGCATTCATCAAATTTCCCGTGGATTTATCTTCCTTGAAGTGTGTAGATCAAGATCATGGAGTTTGTTGGCTTCTGGAACTAAGGAATCAAGGTTTCCAGTTTCACATTGAGGTGAGATTTTTCAACTTCGATTTGCTTTGTTTAGCATGATTTGATGAATTATTCCATATCCATGATGCATTAGCTGGCCAGACAAATAGGTCTGAGGTATATTTTGTGTTTGATTTGAGCTTGAATCATGTTTTGGAGTTTCTGAAACTCTGTGTGCAGATTGTTTTTTTGTGTTTTCATAAGCTTCGTACCGGACCTACACTTGATGATGTTGCTTAATTCGAGTTGCTATGGATTCTTTGTTGTGCTAGCTTTAATTTGCCCTTGATTTCATAAAAAAAAAAGGTGTGAAATTGAGTATGTTATGTTGATCTAAACATGAGCCCTAAGACTGAGTGTTACGCGCGTTTTTAAGTTTGTCCAAAGGTTGAAGATGATGTGATGGCACTATATGATTGGTCCATTTGAATTTTTGTCTTATTTGAATTATTTGTTTTATTTGGTATTTTATTTGATTTTATTTTCTGATCAAAACATTTTCAAAAATCATGAAAAAAATTACCATAGGCCAGTAATAATTTCTAGTATTTGTCATATTTTTTTTGAATTTTTTTAAAAATGATTTGATTGGTTTAAAAAATTCATAAGTTTAATTAATTGATTGTTCAAAGTTTATTTTTATTTTAATAGTTCCTTTGATCTAAAAAATCCACAAAAAGTATTTTGAACTCATAAAATAATGTAAAGATTGATTCTGATTTTGGTTTATCATTTTTTTTATTTTTTTGGTTAGAAATTTGATTTCAAAGGTTATTTGTAATATTTGTTTGTTTGATTTTTAATTTAATACTTACATTAATTCAAAAATTCTCAAAAAAATCATGTAAGCTTGTTTTTAATCATGGAGTCTGAATATTATTTCATTTTTGACCTTTTGGTGATTTTTGGCCAGGGTTTGCATTTTTGCCATTAAATAATAGTTTAATTGTTAATTGTTTGTTTATTTTTAATTTTAATATTTCCTTTAATTCAATAATTCCACAAAAAATCAGGGATGTGTGTTTTTAATTCTAATATTTGAATATAATTTTGTTTGGGCATTTTTCTGAATTTTTGATTAAAGTTCTATTTTCAGATGTGATTATTTGTTTAATTGTCTAATTGTTTGAAATTAATTTCATTTTTGACTTTTCTTCAATTCAAAAAATGTGAAAATATATATTTTCTGACATTTAGGTTCTCTTGATGATTTGTATGATCTTGGTTTAAATTGTTTGAATTTTGATCTTACTTAAACAATATTTAAGATTAAAAGTCAAAAATTAGGGTTTTGTTGCTTATAGTGCAAGTTTCATTTTCAAAACCACTATGCCCTATACTTTCAATAGAATTCAAGTCTTTATTAGGGTTCATGAATGTATTGAGGATCTGGAAACCATTTTTCTTGAATTATTTAACTTGGTTTGACATTTTTCCACAAATTATTTTGAAAACTTGTCTAGTTTGGTAGTTTTGCCAACTAGTTTTGAACTTTGGGCCTCATATGACCCCCTCCTCAACCATTCATGAACCAAGACTTGCTTTCTAACTTCTATACACTTCAAATATGCCAAGAGTTTTTTTGGTTTGAATTATTGAAATCACTTTCTATTTTTGATGTATTTTTGAAGTGAAGGTACCCAATTAATGTTGCATATCTTGTTGCAATTTGTTTGATGGCCAATGAACTTGAGTGAGGCCTATAATTGGGCACCTAATGATCATATTGATTCTGATTATCCATGATAGCTCAAGCCATTTCATTTAATGCCTCATGTTTGAATGTTTGAACCTTCTAATGCATTGTGTGGGATGCACCTTCTATTGTGCATGTGAGTTGTGGTTGAATTAATTGTACATGATTGAAATGTGTTTGCCCCTGACTTCTATGGTCTTTGATGTATTCTTATCAAGATCTCATGATCCTTGATTTATATTCAATTGTCAAACCAATATGGTGATAGAAAGGAGCAACATTCCTCTATTCCTTTTGACCTAATTGTGCATGTGCCTGTTTCCTCTTGTCTATCATGTCTAATGTTTGATAATTGTTATCATGTTGCTCTCACTTCATCATGTTGTATCCATCCATTATTGAGTCATCGTTCACCTTATGGAATACTAACTTGGTTGTTGAACGTGCGAGGTACTTTGAGAAAGTTTCCGCTCTTGGCTTGAGGCTTTGGTGTTTCACTTTATTTGTGAAACATAACTTATTATACTAGCACTGCTATTGTGTTTGGCATGTTTGATATTCCATGAAGGATATATACATTTGATTGTGAATGCTACACCTTGCCCATGGGATCTGTTCATATCTGATAATCTCATTACTTACATTCTTATGGCGTAATTTCTGACTTGATTTGTCTACTGATGCCAGCTTGCTCGAAGTTCTCTGGGTTTCTTTAATTCTTGCTCAGTTACTACGGATAGCTAAGATTTTCCCTCCTATATTCCTCAAGATTTGTCAAGAATGATCCTCAAATTGCTCAAGAGGTTGTACATTCAAATCACTTCCTAAGACAGCTGAAATTAGGGTTTTGGTTCTTTCAAGGAATTTGGGGTTCTCAATGGTTCAATCAAGTCTCATAGGCCTATATACATTCTCAAACATCTACATGCCAAGTTTCAAGACTCACAGTGCCAATTTGCACAGTCAAAAGCCCCATTTGATCCACAGTCAACTGCAAGGGCAAAATGGTCATTTTGAAGTCAAAAGTCAGAATTCTTGGTCAACATCTTATTTTGAGTTCACAATCATCATTTGATCAAGTCTTGATCATGATTCCACAAGAATAGCTCAAAAATAATCAAGGTGCAAAAAGTTACTATTTTTGGACAGTAGAAAAGTCAACTGTACTTTGACAAGGGCATAACTTTTTCATGGTTTATCAGAAAAATCCCATCCAATTCTCATTTTGAAGAGGATGCAATTTCCTACAATTCATCTTCATACTCCAAGATCAAGAAATGCTCTCACAAGACGTTACTAATTTTTACATTATAGGTCAATTTCAAAAGTCCACAAAAGTACACTTTGAGTCAAAGGCCATAACTTGAGATTGGTAAATCTAAATGACATAGGACAAAAGGCATTGCTTAGAGGACTTCAAGAGCTTTCCAAAATGTCCAAGAACATGGTTATATGATCAAAATTGAGCAAGTTGTGCATTGGAGAAGTTGGGAAATTTTTATGAATTTGCAAAAGTCAACTTTGCCCAAAACACCTTATTTTTGCTAATGGGCCTCAAATCTCTTGTTGAAACTTCACCCATGACCTATGCACGACCCACCAAGCTGAATTGGATTTATTTTCTTATTTTTATTGATTAATTGGATTTTTAATACATATTAATTCATTTAATTAATTTAAATCATAAGAAAATAGAAGATTTGATTTTTAAATCAATTTGTGAAGCAAATATGATCAAAACATGCTGGCAAATTCGTGCACAAGTCAAAGATACAAAAAAAATCCAAATTTGGCAACATTGTTCAATCATGAAAAATCAAGAATATTTGATTTTCAATCAAAGATTTAAACATCAATGCACATGGATATTGGCCCAGCTTTTAACCGAATTTGATTCTCCTATATGTATGCAAGCAAACCATGACCTAGGACACGTGAAAAAGCTGCAGAAACGACCCTATCAAATTCAAGAATTTTCAAGAAAACTGAAAATCTGTTCTTGCATCCTAGGCTAATTCAAGGTGTTTTGACCATTCAAATACATTGCAGGAGGTTCCAGGAACGTTTGGAAATCAAATTCACGCACCAAAGCTCAAAGAATCGTCACATACAGTCCCACGGTTTGCACTTTTGATTCAAAACTATATATCTTAATTCATGCGCATTTAACATGTGTTTGTGATTGTTTTGCATTGCTAGATATCATACAAAGCTAATGGCATGATTGAATTGAACTGTAACGCCCTGAATCGAAAGACACCATGACTGAATTTCTAGGGTTCTTGAGCTTTTAAATGGGGCTTTTTAATCCAGGAAAAATTGGGACTCATGAGATACATGATTGAAATCGTGAGGCCAAGACGAACACAACCCATACCTCGCGAAATATTTATGTTCACTGGGTGTCTAATCGCTATTTTTCCTTGCAGGAAGTAGTGGGGGTTAAAAACCCCTGCTATCTGATTCTAATTGTGCAGAAAAAAGGTTGAAGACGATGATGTGTTGACATCCCATTGGCTTATTTGAAAAGCGCGCGTTATTTTTTTAGTTTACAGCATATTGATTAGTTTCCCCATATAATAATTGTCTCTTATGCCAATAACAAATAAAGCGGCTTAGTGGAGTGGTTGGTGCGTTGGCCTGGAAGCATTGGGACCTGGGTTCGAATCCCAGGTCCCCCCAAAACCTTGTTATTTTTATTTCACAGGTATTCACGTGCAAATTTCAAAGTGAGGTCCACCATACACCTCAAACCTCAGTGCGCCAGATGTCTCCAAGCATAGATCCAATGGCCATGAGTGAAAGATCACCATACTCTCCAGTCAACAAACGTGTGGATAATCACAAAAGTCAACGTGGATGGAATATTGTTGGGCCATAAAATTCCAGAAACACCTCCTGATTTGGGCCAGCACCCCCTGGGTTTATTTCCTCTTCTCTTTTTATTTTTTATTTAATTTGTTTTTATTAATTTTTAATTAACTACTAACTAAAACAATTAACATTTTTTTAATAAATTCAGAAAACATAAAAAATATAATATTTTTATTTATTAAATTTAATTAGTTATTTTGTAAATAAATACTAACATAATTAATTTAGTTTTTAATTAGGTTAATTTTAATATTTTCACAATAAATAAAATTAATATAGAATTAGGGTTTTTGATAACTTTTAATCATTTTATTTTTTATTTATTTCCTTGAAACATTAAAAAACCAAAAATATTTCTTTTTATTAATTAATTAGTTTAGGTTTAATTTAATTTAATTCATAAATAATAAAACTTCCTTCTTTCTCAAAAAAGGGTCAAAACCCTAAAGACTCTCCGATTCAATTTTTCCCTCGCGCATATTATTTTTGATTCACATTTTTGATCCATATAATTGTATTTGCTCCGAGGATGTAATAGCTTTAATTAGGACTCTTTTTTACCGCTTTTATTTAATTTCTCGCAATTTACTTTTTCAAGGGTTTGTTTTCGGCGATGTAAATATCCGACGCCTTGTAATAGCTTAGTTTTATTTTCCGCAACTATTAACTGCTAGATGTATGCTAACTAGGCTATGCATGACAAGATTTCTCTTAAATTAAAATCAATCGTAGCTCACCATAACATGTACAAAGATAACATGACTGAAACTTGACACACTCGCATATGCCACTCCTAGAGTACGCCTCACTTGGTTGCCTCGACGTGGTCATTGAGTATAGGAAGTTTTAGAGGCCGCCCTCCTGTCTAAAGATCAAATTTGCCTCGAAACAGTTGCCTCGGATAAAAATGATCTAAGACATTAGGGTTCCTGCTAAGGCGTCCTACCATTGCTTTAGTGACCACATGTCCCATAATCGAATTGACCCGAAAACTCCAACGACGGTGCTACCTAATTCTCAATAGTGGGATAGTACTGTCTAAAGGACATTTACACAACTTAATTTCTTTTGAGTAGGTAGAGGTTCTCAGGTACTTGCTCTTTCAAAACAAAACAACTTTTCGCACCTACACTTTTCTGACAAAAGTTTTCAAACAACACTTCATACACTCTTGAGGATAGATACAAGAGTTAAATCGAAGTTTTCAAACAAAACTCTTTTCAAAACCCACGAACACAAAAAAAGCAAAACATTTTGAAAACATAGTGAGCAAGTACCTAAGAGCCCGTGGATAACCACAGATAGAAAGGGTGATAACACCTTTCCTTTCTATAATCTACCTCCCGAACCCGAGAAACATCTCGAAAAGGAATTTTGCTGTGCTTTTGTCCTTTCCTTGTTGGAGAAAATAAAAGACGGTGGCGACTCTTGCTTACCGCGACATTTTGCGAAACCCAAACGCGAACCAGCATTCCAAAACAGTCAGTTCTATTTCCACCGATCACAGAACTGGCGACTCTGCTGGGGATCATAATAAGTGAGGTGTACCTTAGGATTAGATCACTCTTGTTTTCAATTGTATTTCTTTGTATGCTTTTAATTTTGTAGGCTTGTATCAAAGTTTTATTGATCCTAACCCGGATCTGGGGTACCCCTTTTTAGGTAAGTAGTAATAAACTGTGAGGGATCTGTCCGGCGTAGACCGACACGGATGAAGCAGTAGCTACGTTGGTGTGACACCTTGGTCTGTACCGATATCCCTTATGTTGGAACGAGGAGAATATGGGTCTTCTGAGGAGTCATTAAGCACCAACTGACCCTAGAACCTTAAATTGACCAACTTGGCCATAGAACAGTAGCAGTATGCTACACTCATTGAGACTAAACTCTCGCGATGGTTCCGCTGCAAGAAAAGGTTGCCAAACTGGAATTATGACCGATTGAGGGTAGTCAGTGATATTGAGATCCTCTAGAACCCGGTTACTATTTTTAGGACAGGTCTTAACCCACTGAAACTGAAAGAGGGTAGTACCTAAACTTCATGCCAGCCTGAAATCTAAGGGCTCTTGTATGACTGGTGTGCCTTTACCATGTTTGCCTTTTGTGAATACTTGTGGTGTGCCTTTAACATGACATCATAACATCATAACATTGCATACATCCTGCATAAGGACTAACCCATTTCAAAGACTAGAGGGTTTCATCTTTGCTCTATTTTGTAGGACATCATGATGCCCATGCGCAGGAATACTATCCGGCTCAACTTTGTTCAACCACCTACTCTGCTCAAAGAATTGGTTGACAGGATTCCAGACACTACTTCCTTCATCAGGAGGCATGGTTCTCTTCTCGGGTTTGTCACCTCAAAGTGGGACCAACAATTGATGAGTGTCCTAGTCCAGTTTTACGATCCACTATACCATTGCTTTACCTTTCAAGACTTCCAGCTGGTCCCTACCCTGGAAAAATTCTCTGATTTGCTTGGTATCCCTATTTTGGAGCAGATTCCATTTACTGGTTGGGAAAAGACTCTCAGGCCTGAAGAGATTGCTGCAGCCCTTCACTTGACCAAAGAGGAGGTAATGGCTAACTGGGAGACTAGAAGCGGAGTTAAGGGTTTTTTGGCTAAGTTTCTGGTTGGCAAAGCTAATTGTTTCTGGAATGACTTAGACTTCAAAGCGTACGAAGACACTCTGGCTCTCTTAATCTATGGTCTAGTATTGTTTCCAAATCCCGACACCTTTGTTGATGTTAATGCCATAAGGATCTTCATCTCTCGGAATCCTGTACCCACTCTCTTGGATGATATCCTTTATCAGCTCTATACTCGTACTGCCCGAGGACGGGGAACTTTGCTGTGTTGTGCTCCATTATTGGCGAGGTGGTTTATTTCGCACCTCCCTAAGTTCATACTGAAGAACAAAGAAGGAAGGGGCTGGGCTGATAGGATAATGTCTCTTACTGATAAAGACATTATTTGGACTCTCAGAGGCTTAGATGAGGTGGCCGTCATTGATCGTTGTGGAGAGTATCCTAATGTTCCATTGATCGGAACCCATGGAGGAATATCTTATAACCCATGTTTAGCTCTCCGTCAGTTTGGAAGAGCCAAAAGAGAAGGGCCTCATGAGATGTTGATACCTCATATCGTCTTTGATTTTCAGGTAGATAGCGACGAGCTGCGCCGTAGATTCATCAGGGCTTGGGATAGAATTCACAAATCTGACCCACATGAGTTGGGACCAAAAACTTCTCTGCCTATGGAGTCATATTTCAGATGGGTCCGCATCCGTGCTCAGAAGTTAGGTATGCCATACGAAGCTGTCAGACCTATTACTCTTGAAGCTGCTGATAAAGATGGGGTTCCTCCAACTATTCTCCATCCTCATATGCCCACTGATGTTGGCACTCTGAAGAGGTCTTGGGTGCAACTGCAGGAAGAACGGGATTCTTATCGGGAAAGGTTCAACGAACAAGAACAGAAGATCCAGAAGCTGACTAAGCAATTGGAGAACGAACAGATCCTGAATGATTATATCCGCACCGAGAAGAAGAGGCCATAGGAGCATTGATGGACCTTTGATGTTTTCTTTTACAGTTTTTATTTACTTTTCAGTATTTTCATCCTTGTAACGCCTAAGGGCAATTTGTTGAACAGTTCAAATTCTAAAGTTAAATCTAATAAAGTGTGTTTCCTTTTTTGTCTACAAAGTTGAATCCCGATTATCTTTGAAAACATAAATCATACGCATTTTATTTCATCATATGCATAGCAGGTACCCCTTTTTACAGGTCACTTATCTTCTTCGCTGTTTATTTCAGCAACCATCATGTCTACTAAACCTTCCACTGAGCAAGCTATCAAGGCCCTCCAGACCCAGAATGCCCAGTTTCAAGAGTTGGTTATGAGCCTAGCCCAGGGTCAACAGGAGTTGAAGACTCTGATTCTGAAAGAGAGGAAGAAGAAGAAGAAGAGGACCGTCTTGTTCAACACTGGACGCAGATTTGGGAATGGATTGCAGAATGAGGTTGAGCTGACCACCTCATCTGTAGGGAAATACAACCCACAAGAGAGAAGGGTTCCTAGTCCCGTGGTCTCCGACAACGAGACGAATTATGATGAATAACAGTACCCTCCTGCTGAGGATAGGTATAAACAGTTGGAGGACCGCTTGAGCGCCATGGAGATACAGAATGTGCCCGGGTTGGATTTTGGAGACCTAGGTTTATCCTCTGGGGTGGTGATTCCCCACAAGTTCAAGGCACCTACCTTTGCCAAATATGACGGAGCTTCTTGTCCAAGGTTGCACCTCCGATCATATGTAAGGAAGATCCAGCCTTACACCGCTGATAAGAATTTGTGGATCCATTTCTTTCAAGACAGTCTTTCAGGGACTCAGCTTGAGTGGTTCTATCAGCTGGATGGAGCCAGTATCCGTAACTGGGAAGATCTGGCTACCGCGTTCTATAAGCAGTATTAATATAATTCCGACCTTGCTCCTACGCATACCCAACTCCAGGGTATGTCACTAGGGACGGGTGAAGGATTTAAAGAGTACGCCTAAAAATGGAGAGACCTTGCCGGAAGGGTGCAGCCACCTTTGACTGATCGTGAGCTGGTTGATATGTTTCTGGGGACCCTGTCTGGTCCATTCTTCAACCATTTGATTGGAAATTCTTCAGCCGGGTTTACAAACCTTATCTTGACTGGTGAGAGGATTGAAGCTGGTATAAAGGTTGGGAAGATACAGAAGGGTGCCTCGTCGAGCACTGAAAAGAAGCCGTTCAAGAAAGAATCCAGTGCTGTCTATGGTTCAAGGAGACCAAATAGATCTGAACACCTCCAAGCTGTCAACGCGGTGGTCATTTCAAAACCTGCTGGTGCTCCTCAGCATCACAACCAACAAAGGGGTGAAAGACCTAGAAGGCAATTCACTCGTCTCAGCATGACCTTGTCCCAGATATTGCCACAGTTGTTGAAGACCAATTTGGTGACTCTAAGGGAAGCTCCTAAGAATCCCAACACTACATCGCCAAAGTATAACCCCAACGCCCGCTGCGCTTACCATTCTGAGAGCCCGGGGCATAATACGGATGATTGCTGGACTTTGAAGAATAAGGTCCAAGACCTGATTGATGCAAAAGAGATTGAGTTCGAGGCGCCCGAGAGGCCTAACATTGTGACTGCTCCCATGCCCAAGCATGGAGTGAATGATGTAGTGGAAGACTTGTTTGTAGCCTCTGTGGATGATATTGTCACCCCGCTGATGACCGTCAAGAAGAACCTGTTGCTAGCCGGTTTATTTCCGGGATGTAGTGAAGGTTGCCATCTGTGTTCCATTTCACCTACTGGTTGCCCATCTTTGAAGTCAGGTATCCAAAACCTGATGGATAATAAAGAAATCCTGTTTGAGAAGATTGCTGTTCCTGCCACCCCTACTGAAGAAGTTTCCATTGTTACCATTTTCAACAATTCTCCCAAGGCTCCCTCGAGGAAGCCTGTCAGAATTACGCCTGTTCAGAAGATCGCACCCATAATCATCACTGTTCCGGGGCCCATCCCCTATACATCCGACAAAGTTGTCCCTTGGCACTATGGGGTAGATGTTTATGTGCTCGGAGTTAAGCAAGAGTCTGATACTAGTACCGACGTTAACAACATCACCGGGCCTGCTAAAGTCACCCGCAGTGGTAGACTTTTCTCACCTGATATTGCGCCCCCAACTATCCAGAGACCTATTGTCATCACACCTGCAAGTGTGCCTACTTCCCTTCCTGATCAAGTTCCTATTTCTACCCCTGTTGCCGAGTCATCTGACGCTCGGGGCAAAGGGATCGCCACTGATATGCCTGCCCAGACGGAGGCACCAAAGACCATCAATGTTGAAGCTTCCAAACAAGAGATGGAAGAGATTCTGAAGATCATTAAGAAGAGTGGTTATAATGTAGTTGAGCAGCTGGGGAAAACCCCCTCCAAGATTTCTATGTTATCACTATTGTTGTGTTCAGAGGCCCATGCCAAGGCTCTGATTACCTTCCTGAAGATGGCCCACGTGCCACAAGAGACGTCAACTGATCAGTTTACCGATTGTGTGGCCAACTTAACTGCTGATAATGGTTTGGGTTTCTCCGACGCTGATCTGACTGCTAAAGGGAAGAACCATAATGATGCCCTGCATGTCTCCATTGAATGCAGGGGCACTACTCTTGCACATGTGTTGGTTGACACTGGTTCCTCATTGAACGTCTTGCCCAAGAAAGCTCTAGACAGGTTGGATTGCGAAGGGTTGGAGCTAAAGCCAAGTAACATTGTTGTCCGGGCCTTTGATGGGTCTAAAAGGATTGTGCATGGTGAGGTTGATATTCCAATTAGAGTTGGCTCTCAGGTTTTCGATTCTACATTCTACGTGATGGACATTCGGCCGTCCTATTCTTGTTTGCTGGGCCGTCCATGGATCCATAAAGCCGGAGCTGTGACCTCCAAACTCCATCAGAAGCTGAAGTATCCGGTCAGAGGGAAGATTGTGCCAGTTCTAGGGGAGGAGGAGTACATGGTCAACCACCTCAATTCATTCCGGTACATAGAGATGGATGGGGAGTTCATTGAGACCCCATTTCAACACTTTGAAGAGGTTCCTCCGACACTGGCATCAGCTGAGACGGTGATTGAAGATTCTCCTTTAAAGATGGCTTCCTTAATGGATGCCCGGGCTATCATTGAGAAGGGTGAGTGCGCAAACTGGGGCCGACTTCCTGATTTCACTCAGAAGACTGACAAGTTTGGTTTGGGTTTCACTGCAGAAGCTCAAAGGGCTTTTCGTAGTGCAAGGATTGGAAGACCTCTTGTGTTCATCAGCAACTCGGGAGTCAATGCCATCAAAGATGACGTGGAGGAATTTGAATTCGACAGTTGGATCTACCCTACGACCAATGGGGGACCAAACAACTGGACAGCGAAAGACTTCATCCCTATTACTTTTGTTACTCAGTAATGAACTCCTTTGTTTTGAATTTGTAACAGACAATATTGTGAAACTTTTTGGCCCGATGTCTTACCCGGGGCACCGTGGCTTCATTTGTGAGGGCTTTTGTGTGTCATTTTCATATATCATTAATAAAAACATTGGACGTTTTTGCATTACAAATCTTGAGCTCCTTGTCTTTCTTTAATATATATTGCAAAACAACTATTTACACACACTCACATATACAGGTTCCAATCCACTATGGATCTTGCTGGTAACAACTCTGCTACTGCCAGTTATGACTTTGAAAATCCGATCAACTTAGCCGAAGACGAAGGTGAAGATGATTGCGAAGTGCCTGGTGAGCTTGCAAGACTGCTACTCCAGGAAGAGAGGGCCATTCAGCCACATGAAGAGCCAGTGGAAATGGTAAATCTGGGTACTGAGACAGACAAAAAGGAAGTCAAGATCGGTGCAAACCTGGAGCATAGTGTGAAACAACGGTTGATTCAGATGTTGCATGACTACGTGGAAATCTTTGCCTGGTCTTACGAAGATATGCCTGGGTTGGATACCGACATTGTGGTTCATCACCTGCCTACCAAGGAAGAATGCCCTCCGGTAAAACAGAAGGTTCGCCGTATGCGTCCAGAGATGTCCGAGAAAATCAAGGTTGAGGTTATGAAACAATTTGACGCCGGTTTTCTAGCAGTAACTTCTTACCCTCAGTGGGTTGCCAATGTGGTTCCGGTACCGAAGAAAGATGGTAAGGTCCGAATGTGTGTTGAATACAGGGATTTGAACAGGGCGAGCCCTAAAGATGACTTCCCTCTGCCTCACATCGATGTTCTGGTTGACAACAATGCTCAGCATAAGGTATTCTCCTTCATGGACGGTTTCTCCGGTTATAATCAGATAAAGATGGCTCCTGAAGACATGGAGAAGACCACTTTTGTTACTCAGTGGGGTACCTTTTTCTACAAGGTCATGCCTTTTGGGTTGAAAAATGCTGGGGCAACATATCAGCGTACCATGGTTGCTTTGTTTCATGACATGATCCATCATGAGATTGAAGTATATGTTGACGATATGATTGCAAGGTCCCAAACTGAGGAGGAACACCTTGACCATCTACAGAAGCTGTTTGACCGGTTGAAGTTGTACAAGCTGAGATTAAACCCGAACAAGTGCACCTTCGGGGTGAGATCTGGAAAATTGCTAGGTTTCATCGTAAGCGACAAAGGTATTCAAGTAGACCCTGCCAAAGTGAAAGCCATACAAGAGATGCCAGTTCCCAAGACATAGAAAGAGGTCAGAGGCTTTCTAGGACGGCTGAACTACATTGCCCGATTCATCTCACACCTAACTGCTACTTGTGAACCAATCTTCAAGCTACTGAAAAAGGATCAAGTAGTACGTTGGAACGATGAATGTCAGGCCGCTTTCGAAAGAATCAAAGAGTATCTCCAAGAACCACCCACTCTTATGCCACCCGTTGAAGGGAGACCTATAATCTTATACTTGACAGTACTGGACAACTCAATGGGATGTGTGCTAGGTCAGCATGACGAGTCTGGCCGAAAAGAGCATGCTATTTATTACCTTAGCAAAAAGTTTACCGACTGTGAGACCCGATACTCACTGCTCGAGAAAACTTGCTGCGCTTTGGTATGGGCTGCTCGCCGGCTAAGACAGTATATGTTGACTCACACTACTCTATTGATTTCAAAAATGAATCCAATCAAGTATATCTTCGAAAAGCCTGCCTTGTCCGGAAGAATAGCAAGATGGCAGATGATCTTGACTGAATATGACATCCAATACACGACTCAAAAGGCAATCAAGGGAAGTGTGTTGGCAGACCATCTGGCACACCAGGCAGTGGATGATTACCAGTCTATGAACTTTGAATTTCCAGACGAGAATATCATGGTAGTAACTGATTGCGAGATACCTGGACCAGATGAAGGACCTGAGGAAGGATCCCGATGGTCTATGCACTTTGATGGAGCCTCAAACGCTTTGGGTAACAGTATTGGCGCTGTGATCATATCTCCTAAGGGCTCTCATACTCCACTCACCGCCCAACTATGTTTCAACTGCACCAACAACATGGCGGAGTATGAAGCATGCATCATGGGTCTTCAAGCTGCAATTGACCTAAGGATCAAGTTTCTGAGTGTCTTCAGAGATTCCGCTCTCGTGATCAGTCAGATCAAAGGTGAGTGGGATACGAAACACCCAAATCTTATTCCTTACAAGGAGTATGTATTGACGTTGCTTCCCTATTTCGAGGAGATAACCTTTGAACATTTCCCAAGAGAGGAGAATCAGTTGGCGGACACGTTAGCTACGATGTCCTCTATGTTCAAAGTCAAGTGGGACAACGAGGCTCCCCGGATCATTATTTGGAAATTGGATGAACCTGCACATTGCTGTGATCTTGAGACCAAAGAGGTAACAGAAAAGCCTTGGTATCATGAAGTAAAGAGGTACCTTGAAGCTCAAGAATACCCCGAGGGTGCATCCGTTAATGACAAGAAGTTTCTGAGAAGGTTCGCGGCAAAGTTCTTCCTCAGTAATGACATTCTTTACAAACGTAACCATGATTCAACCTTATTGCGTTGTGTAGATAAGATTGAAGCAGAAAGGATCATGGAAGAGCTGCATGAGGGTACCTTCGGAACTCACTCCAGTGGACATACCATGGCAAAGAAAATCCTTCAGGCATGATATTACTGGTCCACAATGGAAGCCGACTGTTATCAGCATTCTCGGACATGTCACAAATGCCAGGTCTATGCTGATAAGGTGCACATTCCTCCAGTTCCTTTGAACGTCATGACAGCACCTTGGCCTTTTGCAATGTGGGGCATTGATATGATCGGCGAGATCAGACCTACGGCATCCAACGGGCATCGCTTCATCCTGGTAGCGATTGATTACTTTACGAAGTGGGTCGAAGCAGCTTCCTTTGCCACCGTAACCAAGAACGTCATGGCACGGTTCATTCGGCATAACCTGATCTGTCGATATGGTGTACTAGAGAGGATCATTACGGACAATGGTACCAATCTTAACAACAAGATGATCACTGAGCTCTGCGAGCAATTCAAGATACAACACCACAACTCTTCTCCCTACCGTCCGAAGATGAATGGGGCAGTAGAAGCAGCTAACAAGAACATTAAGAAGATTGTGCAGAAGATGACAGCGACTTACAAAGACTGGCACTAGATGTTACCGTTTGCTCTTCACGGGTACCGTACCTCAGCACGTACGTCAACAGGGGCAACTCCCTATTCCTTGGTATATGGCATGGAGGCAGTCCTGCCCATTGAAGTTCAGATACCCTCTCTCCGGATCATGAAGGATGCAAGTTTAAGTGAAGACGACTGGATCCAGACCCAGCTTGATCAACTAAACCTAATCGACGAAAAGAGACTCACTGCTATTTGTCATGGTCAGACGTACCAAAAACGGATGATCAAGGCGTTTAACAAGAAAGTCAGACGACAAGAATATCAAGTCGGGGATCTGGTAATCAAGCGCATCATTCTACCTCAAGGTGATCCCAAGGGCAAATGGACCCCTACGTACAAAGGGCCATTTGTGGTTAAGAACATCTTCTCAGGAGGAGCAATGATTCTAACCACCATGGATGGTGACGACCTTCCTCACCCCGCCAATGCAGACATAGTGAAAAGATACTACGCATGATTAAAGACCCGCTAGGTTGACTGGCCTAGGAAAAAATAAGGGCTTCCCGGCGAACCAAAAGGGTTCGGGCAAAAATAAGGGATGAAAATAAAAAAATCTGTACACCCGGCAAGTCGAAAACCCATAAAGGCGGCTTGGGAAAAAATGGGTATCCCGGTGGACTGAAAACCCGAAAGGGCGGTCCAGGTAAAAATTAGGGATAAGCGTAATACTATGTCTCATTGGATCACCTCGCATCTGGACTTCAGTATCGACTATCAGGCTCAGACGACACCAGTCAATCAGATTCATCTTCAACTAAGCAGCAAAGTGATGAGATGCTTGAAGACATAAAGGCGATAGCAGAGTTGGGACCCAGTGGTATTTTTCACATAGCTGTTTTGTTTTATTTTTGTATAAATTCTATTTGCTCGGCGGCATTCTCTTACTAGTACGTCAGCCTCTTTTACAAAAACGCCTATTTACATGCAAACTTCAAAATCAATACAAGTTCATTTTTCAGACAAATTGCAAATTGTTTTTTTCCTTTATCTGTTTTGTTTTGCAAAGAACGTCCAATGTTCATTTTTGATATATGCATTTGACATTAATTGCTACTCATAAATATTTGCATGCGAAACAAAGGATTAATTACGGGTGACATCGGAAGTAGGGGCAATAAGAATTGTCTAAGCGATCTAGTTGCTCTGTCCACCAATGTACCAAGGTAGGTTCAGCTGAAGAATGTGACCAAGATACCTTCACTCCCCAAGAGTAAGACAGTAATGGTAGCTCTCTCCGCTGAGACTTACAACCACGAACGAATCAGCAATGCTCTCCCTAAGCAGAGTTGGTCTACCATCAGCCCTAAAAAAGTTGAGTATCCCCAGTAGGTCTTAACATTCCCCAGTGGAGTATAAAGATATTCCTCAGCAAGCATCCCCGGCAGTCTTAATATTCCTCGACAAAATATAAGAATGTTCCCCGGAGGAATACAAGATACCCCCAGTGGAGCCATTTCCTAGCGCAGTCTAAAAAAGGCTTCCTCGCCAGAGTTGAATCATCTTCCCCAGTAGATTCTGGAAGCTTGTCCCCTGCAGAATACAAATATATCTCCCCAGCCATATTCAGAAGGTTATCCACACAAGAGTCTAACTGGGTTATCCTCAGCAAGTTGCAACGGAAAGATCATTCTCAGCGAAGTACTTTCTAACCCCAGCGGAGTTCATCATCAAAATCCCCAATAGAGCTTATCAACGGAATCCCCAGCGGAGTTATCGTTAAAATCTCAGCAAAGCATCTCTTCCCACAGAGTAATTCCCCGCAGAGTAATCTCTTCATCAGTTTATTCCCCAATGGATTCATCCTCTCTTGCAAGTTTATCATCTTCGTTCATCATCCCCAGTGGAAGCGAAGAATTCAACATCATTCTCCAGCAGCTATCCGGGATTTATTTTCCCCAGCTAAAACATCACATTTTCATACATCATGATACATGCATATACGCATCATATCATACGATCTCATTTATGTTGAGAACATCATTGCTCGATCCATATCATGCATTGCATATGACTGACCTTTACTTTTCAGGAAAGATGCAGTTAAATTCTCAGCTATGTCAAAGGAGACAAAACCAGATAAATCGATTCCTAAAGATTTTTCTGATGCTAATACAATCAAAGGAGACAAATTCAGTCAAAAGAGACAAATTCAGTCAATGGAGACAAAACCAGTTAAATCGATTCCTAAAGATTTTTCTGAAGCCAGTCAATGGAGACAAAACCAGTTAAATCGATTCCTAAATATTTTTCTAATGCTAATCCAGTCAATGGAGACAAAACCAGTTAAATCGATTCCTAAAGATTTTTCTGACACTAAGTCAAATAAGACAAGTCCAGTTAAATCGATTCCTAAAGATTTTTCTGATGATAACCCGTCAATAGAGACAACTCGTTAATAGAGACAACCCGTCAATAGAGACAACCCGTCAATGAAGACAACCCGTCAATGAAGACAACCCGTCAACGAAGACAAAACTACCTATCAACAATCTCCAGGTGGCATCTATAAGCCCATCCTCCTATCCATCATATCTCCAAATGGCATCTGTAAGCCCATTCCCGACATCACATTGCTGATACTACACCATGCGAGTGCAAATTTCTGGGCACTTTAGTGTTCAATCATCTTCCACCTTTGGATCACGAAAGGCACGCAAGCCAATATACATCCTCAGGTTTAAGAAGATTGAACAGGGGCAACTGTTGTACCCCAAAATTTGCCCTCCCATATTCCTCAAGATTTGTCAAGAATGATCCTCAAATTGCTCAAGATTGCTCAAGAGGTTGTACAGTCAAATCACTTCCTAAGACAGCTGAAATTAGGGTTTTGGTTCTTTCAAGGAATTTGGGGTTCTCAATGGTTCAATCAAGTCTCATAGGCCTATATACATTCTCAAACATCTACATGCCAAGTTTCAAGACTCACAGTGCCAATTTGCACAGTCAAAAGCCCCATTTGATCCACAGTCAACTGCAAGGGCAAAATGGTCATTTTGCAGTCAAAAGTCAGAATTCTTGGTCAACATCTTATTTTGAGTTCACAATCATCATTTGATCAAGTCTTGATCATGATTCCACAAGAATAGCTCAAAAATCATCAAGGTGCAAAAAGTTACTATTTTTGGACAGTAGAAAAGTCAACTATACTTTGACAAGGGCATAACTTTTTCATGGTTTATCAGAAAAATCCCATCCAATGCTCATTTTTAAGAGGATGAAATTTACTACAATCCATCTTCATACTCCAAGATCAAGAAATGCACTCACAAGAAGTTACCAATTTTTACATTATAGGTCAATTTCAAAAGTCCACAAAAGTACACTTTGAGTCAAAGGCCATAACTTGAGATTGGTAAATCTAAATGACATGGGACCAAAGGCATTGGTTAGAGGACTTCAAGAGCTTTCCAAAATGTCCAAGAACATAGTCATATGATCAAAATTGAGCAAGTTGTGCATTGGAGAAGTTGGGAAATTTTTATGAATTTGCAAAAGTCAACTTTGCCCAAAACACCTTCTTTTTGCTAATGGGCCTCAAATCTCTTGTTGAAACTTCACCCATGACCTATGCACGACCCACCAAGTTGAATTGGATTTATTTTCTTATTTTTATTGATTAATTGGATTTTTAATACATATTAATTCATTTAATTAATTTAAATCATAAGAAAATAGAAGATTTGATTTTTAAATCAATTTGTGAAGCAAATATGATCAAAACATGCTGGCAAATTCGTGCACAAGTCAAAGATACAGAAAAAAATCCAAATTTGGCAACATTGTTCAATCATGAAAAATCAAGAATATTTGATTTTCAATCAGATTTAAACATCAATGCACATGGATATTGGCCCAACTTTTAACCTAATTTGATTCTCCTATATGTATGCAAGCAAACCATGACCTAGGACACGTGAAAAAGCTGCAGAAACGACCCTGTCAAATTCAAGAATTTTCAAGAAAACTGAAAATCTGTTCTTGCATCCTAGGCTAATTCAAGGTGTTTTGACCATTCAAATACATTGCAGGAGTTTCCAGGAACGTTTGGCAATCGAATTCACGCACCAAAGCTCAAAGAATCGTCACATACAGTCCCACGATTTGCACTTTTGATTCAAAACTAAATATCTTAATTCATGCGCATTTAACACGTGTTTGTGATTGTTTTGCATTGCTAGAGATCATACAAAGCTAATGGCATGATTGAATTGAACTGTAACGCCCTGAATCGAAAGACACCATGACTGAATTTCTAGGGTTCTTGAGCTTTTAAATGGGGCTTTTCAATCCAGGAAAAATTGGGACTCATGAGATACATGGTTGAAATCGTGAGGCCAAGACGAACACAACCCATACCTCGCGAAATATTTATGTTCACTGGGTGTCTAATCGCTATTTTTCCTTGCAGGAAGTAGTGGGGGTTAAAAACCCCCGCTATCTGATTCTAATTGTGCAGAAAAAAGGTTGAAGACGATGATGTGTTGACATCCCATTGGCTTATTTGAAAAGCGCGCGTTATTTTTTTAGTTTACAGCATATTGATTACTTTCCCCATATAATAATTGTCTCTTATGCCAATAACAAATAAAGCGGCTTAGTAGAGTGGTTGGTGCGTTGGCCTGGAAGAATTGGGACCTGGGTTCGAATCCCAGGTCCCCCCAAAACCTTGTTATTTTTATTTCACAGGTATTCACGTGCAAATTTCAAAGTGAGGTCCACCATACACCTCAAACCTCAGTGCGCCAGATGTCTCCAAGCATAGATCCAATGGCCATGAGTGAAAGATCACCATACTCTCCAGTCAACAAGCGTGTGGATAATCACAAAAGTCAACGTGGATGGAATATTGTTGGGCCATAAAATTCTAGAAACACCTCCTGATTTGGGCCAGCACCCCCTGGGTTTATTTCCTCTTCTCTTTTTATTTTTTATTTATGTTGATTTTTTTAATTTTTAATTAACTACTAACTAAAACAATTAACATTTTTTTAATAAATTCAGAAAACATAAAAAATATAATATTTTTATTTATTAAATTTAATTAGTTATTTTGTAAATAAATACTAACATAATTAATTTAGTTTTTAATTAGGTTAATTTTAATATTTTCACAATAAATAAAATTAATATAGAATTAGGGTTTTTGATAACTTTTAATCATTTTATTTTTTATTTATTTCCTTGAAACATTAAAAAACCAAAAATATTTCTTTTTATTAATTAATTCGTTTAGGTTTAATTTGATTTAATTCATAAATAATAAAAACTTCCTTCTTTCTCAAAAAAGGGTTAAAACCCTAAAGACTCTCCGATTCAATTTTTCCCTCGCGCATATTATTTTTGATTCATATTTTTGATCCATATAATTGTATTTGCTCCGAGGATGTAATAGCTTTAATTAGGACTCTTTTTTACCACTTTTATTTAATTTCTCGCAATTTACTTTTTCAAGGGTTTGTTTTCGGCGATGTAAATACCCGACGCCTTGTAATAGCTTAGTTTTATTTTCCGCAACTATTAACTGCTAGATGTATGCTAACTAGGCTATGCATGACAAGATTTCTATTAAATTAAAATCAATCGTAGCTCACCATAACATGTACAAAGATAACATGACTGAAACTTGACACACTCGCACATGCCACTCCTAGGGTACGCCTCACTTGGTTGCCTCAACGTGGTCATTGAGTATAGGAAGTTTTAGAGGTCACCCTCCTGTCTAAAGATCAAAGTTGCCTCAAAACGGTTGCCTCGGATAAAAATGATCTAAGACATTAGGGTTACCGCTAAGGCGTCCTACCATTGCTTTAGTGACCACATGTCCCATAATCGAATTGACCCGAAAACTCCAACGACGGTGCTACCTACTTCTCAATAGTGGGATAGTACTGTCTAAAGGACATTTACACAGCTTAATTTCTTTTGAGTAGGTAGAGGTTCTCAGGTACTTACTCTTTCAAAACAAAACAACTTTTCGCACCTACACTTTTCTGACAAAAGTTTTCAAACAACACTTCATACACTCTTGAGGACAGATACAAGAGTTAAATCGAAGTTTTCAAACAAAACTCTTTTCAAAACCCACGAACACAAGAAAAGCAAAACATTTTGAAAACATAGTGAGCAAGTACCTAAGAGCCCGTGGATAACCACAGATAGAAAGGGTGCTAACACCTTCCCTTTCTATAATCTACCTCCCGAACCCGAGAAACATCTCGAAAAGGAATTTTGCTGTGCTTTTGTCCTTTCCTTGTTGGAGAAAATAAAAGACGGTGGCGACTCTTGCTTACCGCGACATTTTACGAAACGCAAACGCGAACCAGCCTTCCAAAATAGTCAGTTCTATTTCCACCGATCACAGATGTTTATTGCTTTTCTTCTTTAATTGTTGATCGATGAGTCACTCAATTTAGAAATTGAGATCACGACTTCGCTCTCATTGCATGTTCTCTATAGGATAGTTTTGTTAAGCTTCCTTTAACATGTAAATTCGGGTAGAGTTTTCCTTTATCCTCAACCTTAGGATCAACCACTGTATGATAACACTAGGGACAATACTAGGTTAGTTTCCCTTAGTTGATTTTTTTTCCTTTCTATGCATTCTGCACCTTAAAACAAAAACTGTTTTCTTGGCAAATCATAGAAGCATTTCTAATGAACTTAAACCTTTCTTCAGAGTAAAAGATACAAACCAATCTTACTTGGTCTGTGTGCCTCTTGGCTATGCTTTTAAACCTGGTTAATCGATGTTTCTCCATCGTACACTTGTTTGAAGCCGATGTTTCGCCATCGCACATGTTTGATTATCCTACTTTTATTCTCAATGTCATTGTTAGGTGTAATGTTTTATCATCCATTTTATTGATGTTTCACCATCTATGCCATGATTTCTTATTATCTTCTCGCTGATGTTTCGCCATCGCACACTTGTTTGAAGCCGATGTTTCGCCATCGCACATGTTTGATTATCCTACTTTGATTCTCAATGTCATTATTAGGTGTAATGTTTTGTCATCCATTTTGTTGACGTTTTGCCATCTATGCCATGATTTCTTATTATCTTCTCGCCGATGTTTCGCCATCACACATTTGTTTGAAGCCGATGTTTCGCCATCACACATGTTTGATTATCCTACTTTGATTCTCAATATCATTGATAGGTGTGATGTTTTGTCATCCGTTTTATTGATGTTTTGCCATCTATACCATGATACCTTGTTATCTCTTAGCCAATGTTTCACTATCGCACATTTGTTTGAAGCCGATGTTCCGCCATCGCATCTGTTTGCTATCCTGCTTTGATTCTCAATATCATTGCTAGGTGTGATGTTTTGTCATCCGTTTTTACCTTTGATGTTTTTCCATCTTTGACATGTTACCTTGTTATTATTCAGTCGATGTTTGACCATCTCATTTGTTTGTTGTTTCATTCGATGTTTTGCCATCTTGATTGTTTTTGTTTGTCTTAATTAAAAAATACAAACCAACCAAAACACATAAGGAGAACTACGGCTGCTCTGATTCCTTAAAAGGGATACGTAGGTGTTATACCCCAAAATTTTCCCTCTCATTTTATCAATATTTTTCATCACAAGACTCTTTGAACTCAAGACCAAGCTAGGGTTTGCTCTGCTCAAGACATCTCCTTGCACCGTTGACCTAAATTAGGGTTTGAGTTTGCACATGGATTTTTGGACTTTCAATGCTCAAAGTGACTTTCATATTTCATTTTGGACTTATAAGATTGCGTCTACAAAGTTTCAAGCCTTGAATCAAATTTTTGCCCAGTCAATTGGACAGTTGACCTAGAAATCAGCTGTATTGGGAAAAAAGTCAACTGTGGCCAATTTACAGTAAAACCTCACAATTTTTGAACCACATCAACATTATATACTCATATGAACCATTTGATCAAGTTTGGACCACAACTCCTCAAGAAATTTGATCAGATCATCAAAAGGGCAAAATGGCCATTTTTAGGGTTTTGATTGCACAAGGGCAATTTCTGACTTTTGCCCTAACCAATGGCAAATTGGGTTCAAGCATGGATTCAAGGACTCAATTGCATCATCTTTACCTAGTCACAAGGTTCAAAAGATCTCAAGTGCATTGGATTGACAAATGAATTTTTCAGTCAACTGATCAAAATTTGACTGTACATTGAAAAGTCAAACTTTGACTTTTTGGTCAAAATCAAGTGCCAAGGGTCATTTTTCATCAAGATGTGTCAAAACATGAAACTTGTTTATCAAGAAACCTAATTTTGCAAATTAGGGTTTAAAATTGAAAATTTTCATAACTTAGAATTTTTCTAAGTTATGAAATTTTCTTATTTTTTCCCAACTTTGCCCAACATTTTCACCATGATGCAATTGGATTCAAACAAAACTTCCAACATGAAAGTTGTAGTCCTCCACAAAGTCTACAACTTTTATTCACAAAGTTTTCCCAAAGGAAGCTTTGATCTCAAGTTATGATTTTTTGAACAAGGGTCCATGAGACTTTTAACTTAGTGAAATTTTGCCCTAATTTAGGCAGGATTTGACCCATCTTCATGACCATTTTTCACATAGTTCCGCTTGGAATCTTAAATTTTATTTCAAAGATGGATTGTAGAGCATGTTACAAGATTTCCAAAAAGTACAAGAACTCCCCAAAATCATTTGTGGTTAGGGAGAATCAAAGGCTTGAAGTTGGCAAAAACTCACTTTTTATCCATGGCATGTTCATAGTGATACAAGTTGCAAACTCTAATCAGCTTGCTTTGTACTTGATTACAGGTCTCAAAACCATTCCACACTCAATAATTAAATTCAAATCCATTGGTATAAGGCTTTGTTTTGGTCATTATAGGATTATACAATAGATTAATCCAAAAATGGTAAAAGGTATATTACCATTTTTGCTTAAATCTTGCTTTATGTCAAAACTGCATCCTTGAGCATTGAGCCATATCTTGTGCAGAAAATCAAATCCACCAACTTGAGGGGCCAAGAGCATAGTGTGCAAGCTAATAGATAGCCTGTACAGGCTTGTCTTCCATCACTTCTCATTTTTTGCTTCATAACCAAGAAACATATCAAATACACTACAACTTGAACATCAGAGAGAACCAACTTTGGCAAGCATTTGAGATAAGTTTCTCACATCCCCTGAGCCAGAAACACGAGCCTTTGAGCCCTCAAACCTCCCATAGCACAAAATCATCTTCCATTGGCAAAACAGGGCACTCCCTGCAGTTTGATTTCCATAGCACAAATCCCTCGTGCGTTTTGCCTCAAACTGGTTCAAACACCTTCCATATAACCCATCCAAACTATCCCAACCCTTAAACACTGACTGTAACTCCATTTACAAGGTTTGCCATTTTTTATTTCAGCTTGTGCAGGTTGAGTTCTACAGGCTTGTTCAAGCATATTCAAGGCAAGCTAGGCATTGGGGAAGGTCAGGGGAAGTTCAAGCAAGCTCCCAAACATATCAGGCCTCACTGAAAAGCTCCACATTGCCATACACGAAGTCAATTGAAATAGGTTTTTGTCAACTTCCTATCTCTTTATTTAGGAATCATTAGGCTTAGGTTTGTGAATAAAAAATGTAGTATTCATTGTCATGAAGCTGTACATATGCTCAGTTTTCATTTTAGTTAAGCATGCTAAGAGAATTTGATCCATGTACTTCCTAAAAAAATTAGGTTAGGATTTAGGGCCAGAGAAATTCTCTCTGGTCTTTGAGAGTTAGGACAAGTTTCTTATATGGTTGAATTCGTCTTGAAAAATGCTACAACTTTGATGTTATGTGTTTTTGCATTAGAGCACGTAAGCAGGATCTGACATAGTGTACAGGGCGCGCACGTTTGTGAACAAAGGTTGAAGATGAAGTCTGGCTTGGGTTGGGCTTTGGCTTTTTGTTTTTGACACCCCCCTCATTACTGACTGCACCCCCTGGCCTAATTTCTTTATATTTTTATATTTTCCTATTTATTTTTCATTTCTGATTTTATTTTATATTTTCTAAACATAAAAAATACCAAAAATATTTTCATAAACTTTCACATTTATTTTTGTATTTTATTTTATTTTTTTCCAACATAAAATTAATTTAGTAATTATATACTTTTATTTTATTTGATGAAAACCTAAACATAATATATAAAAATATTATACTTTTATTTTTATTATTTATACTCAAATGATATTTTTCTAATATACTTTTTATTTTTGTATATACATTATTTCATTTTTATTATACATAAATAATATATTCAATATATTTATTCTCTTAAAAGAAAACTAGGGTTTCCACCCTTATTAAAAATAATACTTTTTTTAATATATTTTTATCTTTTTGACACTTGAATATATTTATATTTTTATTGTACATAAATAAAAAATATTAATAAGTATACTTTCTTAAAGAAAATTAGGGTTTTTACCCTTAATGATAAAAAAAATATAATAATAATCTTTTATTTCTTTTATATATGCCCTAAACATTTTTTACATACATAAAAAATAAACATAAACATTTTGTGCATATTCATAGTATTTTGTATATTTATTTAATTTATTCATTTAAATATTATTCATTTATTATTTGTACCAATTATTCAATTTGGATGTAATAGTAAATATTAGGGTTTTATTTTCTTGCAAATATTCCCCATTCAAAAATTGTATCCCCCTTCCCATATCAAATGTTGTAATAGTGTAGATTTATTTTACGCATTTATGCTTTCAATTATGCCATGATTAGAGATTATGGTTTGTATGCAAAAATCCAAAATCAAACAAATAACTTAACTAAAACAAAGACAAAATGCATGAAAATGATAACACAATGCACACTTGCACCCCTAGGGTTTCATCCACTTGTTGCCTTAAAATGGCCATGTTACGCATGTTGAGTACTTTGGCAAAACAAAAAACAAAACAAAAGATCATAGTCCCTCGATGACGCTATCTTGGTTGCCTATACAAAAATGATCTAGTCCCTCGGAAAATTTGCTAAAGATACTTAACACAATTGCTATCATGGTCCATACGATGACCCGCACCTGTCCCGTTTAACATCCTAATACAAGGTTGTTTACCAAATACAATGGTAAAACAACACGGTCAAAAGGGTTAAAAATGTATAGGAAAGATCTTTGAGTAAAATAGGGTAGACAACTCTTATTTACTTGATCAAAACTTGCAAAACATCCTTGCTATTTTCAAACACACCTCACAACACAATTTCAAAACATTTCCCATATCAAACTTTCAAACATTGAAATATCTTTTCAAAAGACAAACACCTTTGTATATATTCAAACAAGAATCATTACAAAGGTTGCCTAGACAAGGCCTCTTTTCAAATCATTTTCAAAAACCACACACAAAGCACCATTTCAAACAATTGAAAAGCAAAAGCAAGTGATCTAAACAAGTAACTAAGAGCCCATGGATAACCATGGATGAAAAGGGTACTAGCACCTTCCCTTTTCATAATCTACTCCCCGAACCTAAGAAAACATCTCAAAGGTCTTTCCTGTGCTTTTTGACCTTTCCTTTGGATAAAATAAAAAGTCGGTGGCGACTCTTGCTAAACCGAAACATTTGCAAACACAAACGCAAAACCTCAAGTCAGTTCTCCCACCGTATCACAGAACTGACGACTCTGCTGGGGAATATTTGAAAAGTGGAGTAACCTTAGGGTTTAGATCACCTTTACATGCTTATCTTGTTTGCCTTGATTGCTTTACATTTGGTTCTATTGTTTGGGTTTGAAATCCTCTACCCGGATTTGGGAAACATTCATAGGTAAATAACAATACATTGTGGAAACTGTGCGGGGTATACCAACATGGTTGAAGCAATAGCTATATTAGTGCGACATATTTGTGGGTACCAGTAGCCTTTGAGTCAATCAAAGAGAATACAGGGCCGCTGAGTGATGTCATGAAGCACTAATGAACTTTTAGAACCTTTACTTGACCATCTTGTCCTTTTTAGGGGTAGTGAGATGACGACTTTGGTGCAGTTCGAAGTTGATAGATACTCGATACTACACTCATTGAGGGTTGTTTTCTTGGAATATTTCGGTCGCCAGTAAAGTGGATAAACTAAAACAATGAACACATAAAATAATCCAGTGATATTGAGCTCCTTAGAACCCGGTTACTATTTATAGGACAGGTTGAGCCAACTAACTTCAAGAGGGTACTTACCTATGAAACCCCATGCAAGCCTGAAACTAGGACCTTATGTGATTTGCTTGTACATATACTTGTGCATACATCATGAACATCATGAAGCATCATTTGCATCCACTAACCATTTCAAGGGTTTGGATCTTCATCTTTGTTCCTGTTTTGTAGGTAATGGATTCACTCCGCAGAAAAACGATTCAGGTCAACCTTGTGAGGATCCCTCCTCTACTCAAGGAGCTTACTTCCAAGATTCCAGAAAATTCTCCCTTCAGTGAAAGACATGGTAGACTTCTCAACTTGGTCAACTCCAACATTGAAGAAGACATGGTGAAAGTTCTCTTCCAGTTCTTTGACCCCCTACACCATTGCTTTACATTTCCTGATTACCATCTAGTACCTACTTTGGAGGAATTTTCTCAACTCCTGAGGATTCCTATTCTCCATCAACTACCCTACAACGGTACGAAAAGAGAACCAAAGCCTGAAGATGTTGCTCAAGCCTTACACTCGCAACCATTTGATATCAAAGGTCATTGGGAAACCATAAGTGGTGTCAAGGGTTTCTTGGCAAAGTTTCTGTTTGAGAAAGTACAAGACTGCTGGAATTCACTAGATCTGCAAGCTTTTGAGAAGATTGTAGCACTTCTCATCTATGGGTTGGTCTTGTTCCCAAACCCTGATAAGCTTATAGATGTGAATGCTGTCAAGATTTTCATATCTCAGAACCATGTGCCTACATTACTTGGAGACATCCTCCACTCATTTCACACACGAACAATAAGGAAAAGAGGTGTTCTCATGTGCTGTACTCCTCTCCTAGCAAGGTGGTTTATTTCTCACCTTCCCCAGTCAGTCTTGAAGAATGAACAAGGCTTGAGGTGGTCACAACGATTGATGACTCTTACACATTATGATGTTCATTGGTGTTATCGATCCAGAGAAAATGTCATCATCATTGATCGTTGTGGGGAATTCCCTAATTTCCTATTACTTGGAATTAGGGGAGGAATTACCTACAATCCCTGTTTGGCTATGAGACAGTTTGGATATGCTCGAAGGGATGGCCCTCATGATATGCTGATTCCAGACTTGGTTTTTGACTTCGACAACGACGCTCAAGGACTTCGACAAAGGTTTATCCGAGCTTGGAGGATGCCCAACAAAGTGGACAGTAAGACACTGGGACACAAGAATTCCATCCCCCTTGAGCCTTACCTCAAGTGGGTACGAACCCGCGCCCAGAGTCTTATGATGCCCTACCCCTACATTCTCCCTGTGATCAAAGAGCCTGTTATGGAAGGAGAGGTTCCATACACCCTCCTGCATCCTGACATGCCAACATCATTGGAAGATTTGCAAAAGAGTTGGATACAGCTCAAGGAAGAACGAAATACTTTTGAAGCCAGCTTCTACACCAATGAGAAGAAGGTTTTGGAACTTATCTGTCGACTCCATGAAGAGCAGACTCTTAACACCTACATCGCACCAAAGAGGATGCGCAATGTCTTTTTACATTAAGAATTTTGTAATATTTTGCCCATGGGGCATTTGTGTACTAACAAATTTCTTCTTATTAATATGACGTGTGTTCTTTTTTGTCTGCAACAACTTTGAATTTCTGAATCCTTGAATGCATTACATGAATACATATCATTCATCATATGCATAAACAGGTCTTCACATCAGGTTTCCTTATCTTTCTTCTGTTTATTTTAGTAAGATGGATATAGAGTAGACGGTCAAAGATCTGCAAGCACAGAATTCGCAATTCCAACAACTCCTCCTGACCTTGGCAAAGGGTCAAGAGGACCTTAAAGCACTGTTAGAGAAGGAAAAGGTAAAAGAAAAGAAGAAAAATAAAAGGGCTGGTGTGGCCACTCTGGGAAGAAGATTTGAGAACCAAGCCAAGAGAGTCCTAAATTTCCCCTCGACGTCTGATGAAGGGGCTGGCAAAGGAAAAGGAGCTGCAGTACCTTCCGAATCTGAGGCTGAAGAAGAAGAAGAGGAAGAAGACGAAGATTACTCTGAGCAGCAGTACCCTCCTGCGGATGATAAGTATAAGAATCTGGAAGATCGGATGGCGGCCATGGAGGTACAAAGAGTACCTGGGTTGGATTTCGAAGAACTAGGGTTGGTTGCTGGGATCGTTATTCCCCCTAAATTCAAAGTGCCTACATTTTCTAAATACGACGGTTTGTCTTGTCCGAAGATGCATTTGCAGTCCTACGTCAGAAAGATCCAACCTCACTCTTCTGATAAGGATCTGTGGGTCCACTTTTTTCAAGATAGTTTGTCGGGTACACAATTGGACTGGTTCTACCAACTTGAGAGGGCTGACGTGCATAATTAGGAGGATCTGGCTGCTGCCTTCTACCGACAATATTAGTATAATGCATACTTAGCACCTACTCGTACTCAACTATAGAGTATGGGTATGGTTGCTAATGAGGGTTTCAAGGAGTATGCCCAGATGTGGAGGGACCTGGCTGGAAGGGTGCAACCACCATTGTCTGAAAGAGAGCTGGTTGATATGTTTTTGGGGACGCTGTCTGGTCCATTCTTTAATCACCTGATAGGGAGTTCATCGGCAGGGTTCACTGAATTAATTCTGACTAGTGAACGAGTTGAAGCTGGCATCAAGAGTGGTAAGATTTAAAAAGATACATCTGCTTCTGCCGCTGCCAAGAAACCTTTTCCAGCCAAGAAAGAGGTGTCAGCTGTTTACACTAAAAAAGGTCGAGGAAGAGAAGAGCGTCGGTCAACGGTGGAGGCTGTAATGATCCAAAAGACTGCAGTTGATCAGCCTAGAAATGATCAACCAAGAACCAACCAACAAAGAGGGGGAAGGCCTGCTAGGCAGTTCACCAAAATAAACATGACGCCTTCCCAGGTTCTCCCCCATCTATTGAAGCTGAACCTTACAACCTTGAGAGATCCGCCACAAAATCCGAATACAACTTCTCCTTTTTACCATGCCAATACTAAATGTGCTTACCATTCCGACGATATAGGGCACGACACCAATAACTGTTGGGCCCTCAAAAACAAGATCCAAGATTTAATAGATGCCAAGGAGGTAGAATTCGATGCGCCCAAAAAGCCGAACGTGATTTCTGCCCCAATGCCGAAGCATGGTCATAATGTCTATGCTATTTAAGAGGATTTGTATGTTGCCGCTGTTGGTGACTTAATGACCCCTTTGCCGATGATCAAGATAAATCTGTTGAAAGTCGGGATCTTCCCAGGCTGTGAAAAAGATTGTTACTTTTGTTTGTCTCTACAAACCGACTGTCCGCTTTTGAAGTCATGCATCCAACGCCTGGTGGATAATCAAGAGATCCTCTTTCAGAAAACTCTTGTTGCTACTATTACTCCTGTTACTCCTGTTACTCCAATCAATGATGTTGCTATAATCACCATTTCCGTCAGTCTTTCCAAGGTCTGCAAAAGACCTGTTAAGATTACACCCGATCCAAAGTTTGTACCGCTGAAGATTACTATGTCGGGGCCTATCCCATATAAGTCCAATAAGACGATACCGTGGAATTATGGAGGAGAGATCTTCTACCACGGTGTTAAGCAGATCGAATCAGTTGAAGAGAATTCCGAGGAAGAAACTCCTGACGTAGGAAATATTGCGGGGATAAGTAAGATAACTTGTAGCGGAAGAATCTTCTCTCCGGAGATTGCTCCTCCAAGGGCAGTCTTCGAACCCTCAAGTGCTCCTGTGCCAGTCAAGATATCTGTGCGAAGTCCAGTGATCGAAGAAATTGTTATTCCTGAAGTTGTACCCTCTGCTGTTACTGCTGATAAAGGTAAGGGAATCAAAGAAGCGCCTGTCAGGACGAGGGCTCAGCCTTTGGTTATCCCCGAGACCACCCAAAAGGAAATGGAGGAGATTTTAAAGATAATTAAGAAAAGCGACTATGATGTCGTAGAACAACTGGGGCAAACCCCTTCAAAAATATCTATGCTAGCTCTATTGCTCTGTTACGAGGCTCATGCCAAAGCCTTGATCAAATTTATGAATACGGCACACGTGCCTTAAGAGACTTCTGCGGATCAGTTTCAAGAGTGTGTAGCCAGCCTTACAGCCGATAATGGTCTTGGCTTCTCTGACGCCGATCTAACGTCTAAGGGAAGAAAGCATAATGATGCGCTGCATGTTTCGGTAGAGTGCAGAGGGACCACACTTGCTCACGTTCTGGTTGATACCAGATCGTCTTTAAATGTCCTACCAAAGAAAGCATTGGACAAATTGGATTGTGAGGGTTTGACCCTAAAGCCCATTAATATCATTGTTAGAGCCTTCGACGGTTCTAAGCGAATGGTTCACAGAGAGGTGGACATCCCAATTAAGGTGGGAACGGAAATTTTCAACTCTACGTTTTATGTGATGGACATCCGTCCTTCATATTCATGCTTGTTGGGAAGGCCATGGATCCACAATGCTGGGGCAGTCACTTCCTCTCTACACCAAATGCTAAAATATCCAGTCCAGGGTAAAATCATAACAGTTCATGGTGAGGAGGAGTATATGATAAGCCACCTTAACTCTTTCCGCTACGTGGAGTTAGATGGTGAATTCATAGAAACATCTTTCCAACACTTTGAAGAGGTTTCTCCTGAAGTTGCGATAGCCAAGACAATGACTGATGTGCCCATCATTACCAAGCCTGTGTCCCGAATGTCATCCCTTAAAGATGCGAAGGCTGTGATCGAGGAAGGAGGAAGTATAGTGTGGGGTCAGCTACCAGATTTTCCTTTCAAGACAGATAAGTTCAGTTTGGGTTTCACTGTTGCTGGTCAGAAGGTTGTGCGTCGCTCCCGGGCTGGAGGACCACCATTAAGGATCACTCATCACGGAGTTCATGCTTTGGAAGATGTTGAAGATGAGAGAAATTTTGCAGACTGGATCTTTCCAACTATTGAAGGAGGACTGAACAACTGGGAGGCGAAATACTTCGTTCCCATTACTTTCATCAATCAGTAATTTATCTTTTGAACATTTTCCGTTGGTCTGTAATAATTTTTAAACAATTCGTACACTCTTTTGCCTTGTGCCTTGCCCGGGGCATATAGGTCCATTTGTAAGGGTTTTGATTCTTCATTTTCATATGCCATTTTTAATGAATCATGGACGTTTTCATCTATAAACTTTTGTGTTCATTTTCTTTCTTTTTACATTTTATTTTGTTTAAAGGTGGCTATACCTTACACACACCCACACTCACAAAATGCAGGTACCCATCCACTCCGGGTTCCATGGGTAACAATTCTGCTATGGCCTTCAGTGACTCTGAAGATCTGGTCAATCATGCCGAATACGAAGGTGATGAAGACTATGAAGTGCCTGGAGAGTTGGCTAGACTTCTACAACAGGAAGAAAGGGTTATTCTGCCCCATGAAGAGTTGCTAGAGACTATCAATTTGGGTACTGTCGAAGATAGAAAAGAGGTTAAAGTGGGTGCCAACCTGAAGCTAAATATCAAAGAGCGCTTAGTTCAGCTGTTGAATGAGTATGTTGAGATCTTCGCCTGGTCCTATGAAGACATACCGGGACTCGACACAGATATTGTGGTTCACCGTCTCCCTACAAGAGAAGACTGTCCACCAATCAAACAGAAAGTCTGCCGAATGAGGCACGATATGTCTGAAAAGATCAAAGCTGAAGTGATGAAGCAGTTCAATGCTGGTTTTCTTGCTATTACTTCCTATCCACAATGGGTTGCTAACATTGTGCCTGTGCCTAAGAAGGACGGCAAAGTGAGAATGTGTGTGGACTACATAGATTTAAACAGGGCTAGCCCTACATATGACTTTCCACTACCGCATATTGACATTTTGGTTGACAATACAGCTCAACATAAAGTGTTTTCTTTCATGGACAGATTTTCGGGATACAACCAGATCAAAATGGCCCCCGAAGACATGGAAAAGACTACTTTTGTTACGCAGTGGGGTACCTTCTGCTATAAAGTGATGCCATTCGGACTGAAGAATGCCGGGGCAACCTATCAGCGAGCCATGGTAGCTTTGTTTCATGATATGATACATCATGAGATCGAAGTCTACATAGACGACATGATAGCCCGTTCACAAATAGAAGAAGAAAACCTCGACCATCTGCAAAAGATGTTTGTCAGATTGAAGGAGTATAAGCTCAGACTGAACCCTAGCAAGTGCACTTTCGGAGTCAGGTATGGTAAACTCTTGGGATTCATCGTCAGCAACAAAGGCATTGAGGTTGATCCTGCTAAAGTCAAAGCTATACAAGAAATGCCTGCCACCCGCACTGAAAAGGAGGTCAGAGGTTTCTTAGGACGCCTAAACTACATTGCAAGGTTCATTTCTCACCTAACATCTACATGTGAACCAATATTCAAGTTGTTGAAGAAAGATCAGGTGGTTGAATGGAATTATGACTGTCAAGTTGCTTTCGATAAGATCAAAGAGTATTTGCTAGAACCTTCTATCTTGATGCCACCCGTCAAAGGAAGGCCGCTAATCATGTATCTGACTGTTTTAGATAATTCAATGGGGTGCGTACTGGGCCAACATGACGAGTCTGGCCGAAAAGAGCGTGCCATTTATTACCTTAGCAAAAAGTTTACCGACTGTGAGACTCGTTACTCACTGCTCGAGAAAACTTGCTGCGCTTTGGTATGGGATGCTCGCCGGCTAAGGAAGTATATGTTGACACATACCACTCTGCTGATTTCTAAAATGGATCCGATCAAGTACATCTTCGAAAAGCCTGCTTTATCTGGAAGAATCGCTAGATGGCAAATGATCCTGACTGAGTATGATATCCAGTACACAACCTAAAAAGCTATAAAGGGGAGTGTGCTAATTGACCATCTAGCTCATCAAGCTGTCGAAGATTACCAATCCATGAAATTCGACTTTCCCGACGAAGACATTATGACATTGGACAACATTAAAGGTAATGGACCGTATGACGGACCTGAACAAGGATCCCGATGGACCCTGTACATTGATGGTGCTTTAAATGCACTTGGAAACGGTATAAGCGCGATACTTATCTCTCCAAAAGGTTTCCATACACCTTTCACCGCTAGACTCTGCTTCAGTTGCACCAACAACATGGCCGAGTATGAAGCTTGCATATTTGGTCTCAAGGCCGCTATTGACCTAGGAATCAAATCTTTGGTTGTGTTTGGGGACTCAGATTTGGTTATCAGTCAAATCAAAGGAGAGTGGGACACTAAACATCCTAATCTCATCCCATACAAAGAACATGTCCTGACATTGTTACCTCATTTCGAGCAGATTACCTTCGAGCACTTTCCGCGAGAAGAAAATCAGCTAGCAGATGCTATGGCTACAATGTCTTCCATGTTTAAACTTAACTGGGATAATGAGGCTCCCTAAATCACCGTCGAGTGAATGGACGAACCTGCACATTGTCACGAGATTAATACCGAAGAAGTAGTGGAACAACCCTGGTTTCATGAAATCAAAAGGTATCTCAAGACTCGAGAATACCCTGAAGGAGCTTCAGTCAATGACAAAAAGTTCTTAAGGAGATTTGCTGCCAAGTTCTTCCTGAGCAATGGTATCCTATACAAGCACAACCATGATTGTGTTCTGCTTCATTGTGTGGACAAGGTTGAAGCTGAGCAGATCATGACTGAATTGCATAGTGGCACATTTGGCACCCATTTGAGCGGACATATGATGGCTAAGAAGATTCTAAGGGCAGGCTACTACTGGTCTACCATGGAAGCTGACTGTCATCAATACGCCCGTACTTGTCACAAATGCCAAGTTTATGCTGACAAGGTACATATTCCTCCAGTTCCTCTCAATGTTCTAACAGCTCCTTGGCCATTCACAATGTGGGGAATCGACATGATTGGAGAGATCAAGCCTACGACATCCAATGGACATCGCTTCATCCTGGTGGCTATTGATTACTTTACCAAATGGGTCGAAGCAGCTTCCTTCGCCTCTGTTACAAAGAATGTGGTTGCCCGCTTCATCAAGTAGAACCTCATATGCCGGTATGGTATCCCCGACAGGATCATCACGGACAACGGTACAAACCTGAATAACACTGTGGTCACCGCTCTGTGCGAGCAGTTCAAGATTCAACATCATAATTCATCTCCCTATCGGCCAAAGATGAACGGTGCTGTTGAAGCTGCGAACAAAAATATCAAGAAGATCATTCAAAAGATGACAGTCACCTACAAGGACTGGCATGAGATGTTACTTTTGCTCTGCATGGATATCGTACCACGGCGCGTACTTCAACCGAGGCAACCCCCTTTTCTTTGGTATATGGCATGGAAGCTGTTTTACCTATGGAAGTTCAGATCCCTTCTTTGAGAATTATGAAGGATGTTGGTTTAAGTGAAGACGATTGGATTCAGACCCGGCTTGATCAACTTAATTTGATCGATGAGAAGCGAATTACTGCTGTTTGTCATGGTCAAACGTATCAAAAACGGATGATCAAGGCTTTCAACAAGAAAGTCAGGTGTCAGGTATATCAAGTCGGAGATCTTGTAATCAAGCGGATCATCTTGCCGCAAAGTGATCCCAGGGGCAAATGGACTCCTACTTACGAAGGACCATTTATGATCAAAAACATCTTTTCTGGTGGGGCTATGATTCTAACCACCATGGACGGCGATGACCTGCCACACCCTGCGAACGCAGACATAGTCAAAAGATACTACGCATAAATGACCCAACAAGTTGAAAACCCGAAAGGGCGACTTGGGCAAAAATGGGCATCCCGGTGAATCGAAAACCCGAAAGGGCGGTTCAGGCAAAAATTAGGGATAAACAAAAAAAAATCATACACCCGGCAAGTTGAAAACT
Organism: Vicia faba; assembly: GCA_948472305.1. NCBI lineage: Eukaryota > Viridiplantae > Streptophyta > Magnoliopsida > Fabales > Fabaceae > Vicia > Vicia faba. Next base: position 435,867,173 of record OX451736.1, on the reverse strand, counting down.
CGAAAGGGCGACTTGGGCAAAAAAGAGTTTCCCGGTGGTTCGAAAACTCGAAAGGGCGGTCCAGGAAAAAGTTAGGGAATTAAAACGTATGACTATGTCTCGTCGGATCACTTTAAGGGCAATCTCTTAATGGACAAGCTCCAAGTTTCTGATCAATCCAATCATCTTCGGACGAAGCGACGAATAGACAAGATACTCAGAGTTGTGAAGGCTATAGCAGAATGGGAACCCCATGGAATTGTTACACATAGCCATCTTTCTTTGTATAAATTTTTCTCAATTTTTTGACAACATTCTCTTACTAGGATGTCTGTTTCCTTTGTACAAAATACTTACACAAAGTTAATATAAAGATACTTCAAAGTGCAGAAATTTGTTTTCCTTTTCTTTCTTTTTTTTACACTTGTGTTTTATTTGAAAATGTCCAATGATTTATTAAATGAGCATATGCATTTGAATATAATCACTGCTTACAAATAAAACGAAATGAGAAAGGATAATTACTGATAGGATGAAAGTATAAGAAGATGTCTTTAGGCTATTCCAGGAGAAATCCCCTACAGTACATCATCCAGGCCCTCAACGGAGTTGAAGCCTTGAAATGCATATCCCCATCGGAGTTAAGTTTCAGGAATCCCCATCAGAGTTGAGTTTTCAAACTCCCGATCCCCAACGGAGCAAAACATTGAATTACAAACCCTCAGTGAAGATGAAACCTTCTTCCCCAAACAGAATCAAACTTCAGCCTTTAAACACCAGTTGAGACTGTGATACGGTGGGAAAGAGAATTGACTGTTTTGGAATGCTGGTTCGCGTTTTGCGTTTGTTTTTGCAAAATGTCGCGGTAAGCAAGAGTCACCATCGTCTTTTATTTTATCCAACAAGGAAAGGAAAAAAGCACAGGAAAATTCCTTTTTCGAGATATTTCTCGGGTTCGGGAGGTAGATTATAGAAAGGGAAGGTGTTAGCACCCTTTCTATCCGTGGTTATCCACGGGCTCTTAGGTACTTGCTCATTGTGTTTTCAAAATTTGCTTTTCTTTGTGTTAGTGGATTTGAAAGAAGTTTTTGTTTGAAAGGAGTGTAAGTGCGAAAAGTTTTGTTTTGTTTTAAAAGGAGCAAGTACTTAAGAACCATCTACCTACTCGAAAAAGGAATTAATCTTTACAAATGTCCTTTAGACAATGCTATCCCACTATTGAGGAGTAGGTAGCACCATCGTTGGAGTTTAAAGGTCAATTCGATTAAGGGACGTGTGGTCACTAAAACAATGTTAGGACGCCTTAGCGGTAACCCTAATGCCTTAGATCATTTTTCCGAGGCAACCGTTTCGAGGCAACTATGATCTTTGGACAAGAGGGCGACCTCTAAAACTTCCTATACTCAATGACCACGTTCAAAGGCAACCAAGTGAGGTGTACCCTAAGAGTGCGCATGTGCGAGTGTGTTAGTTCGGTTATTTATCTTTGTACATGTCATGGGTGAGCTATGTTGATTTTAGGTTAAATATTTGATCTTGTCATGCATTCCCTATTATCAAACATCTAACAATTAATAGTTGCGGAATTTAAATTGCGGAAATTAAATCTAAACTATTACAAGGCGTCGGGTATTTACATCGCCAAAAACAACCCTTTAATTTAAAGTGCGGAAAGTAAATAAAGCGATAAAATAAAGTCTTATTTAAAGCTATTACATTCCGGAAGCAATTACAATAATATGGAAATATGGATCACGTGCGAGAAAATTAAAACGACACATTTTTTAGGATTTTGACTCTTTTTGGAAAGAAAGCATTTTTTTTGTTATTTTTAAATTAAATGGAATTAAACCTAAGCTAATTATTAAATTAATTAATTAATGAAAATATTTTTGGTTTTTTATATTTAAGGAAATAAAATAAAATTGATTAAAATTATTAAAACTTAATATTCTACATTAATTTTAATTATTGCAAAATTGTTAATGTTATTTCCTAATTAAAACTAAATCAATTAAATTAATTTATTTACAAAATAAAATGATGAAATTAATTTTAATAAATAAAAATAATATTTTTTTGTGTTTTCTGATTTTATGAGGAAAATTAATTATTTAGTTAATGGTAATAAAAATAAATAATAAAACAAATAAATATAAGAAAAAGGAAAAAAGAATAAACCAAGGGGGTGTTGGGCCCAAGGGGAGGTAAATCTGGCAATTGTTTGGCCCAATTAAGCCAACCTGCATTTGACTTTTGTCATCCCATATGTGCCTGTTGACTAGAGACCATGGTGGATGTTCAATTTTGGCCATTGAATTTGATCTGAAGTCATTTGGCAACCATCTGGATGGAGACATACAATAGGTCACGCTTTTGATGCTGCATGGAATCACCTGTAAATAAAATGCAACAAAGTTTTTGGGGGGACCTGGGATTCGAACCCAGGTCCCATTGGACTTTGAACAAGCGCACTAACCACCACGCCACTTTGTAGCTTTTGTTAGTATAACAGATGGCAATTATTATATTGGAAAACAAAACAAATGCCTGAAAAATAAAAATAAAAGCATGAGATTTAAATCAACCAATAGGGAGAAGACACATAGTCGTCTTCTTCGTTGAAAAGCCTGGATATTTACCTGCGGATTTTATCCGCAGCTAAATTCCTAGGTTCGTCCTAAAATTAATTCTAGGCTGTAGAAATGCAATCCAAAGTCATGGTTCGCTTTGTCTCTCCTTCCTGAGCATCTCTATACCCATTATTGGTCCTAATTTTACCTACAAAGCAAACGCCTAAAAACAAGAAACGGAAACCCTAGGTTCGGGCATTACATTACAGGCCATAAAAATGAAATCAAATATTGCAGATAGCTTGGAAATTATGCAAGGATCAAGAATATGTCCATGATTTATCAAAAAGATGCAAGAATCCAAGTTTACGATTTCATGTACAGAGCGGCGTTTCAAGAAACTTACAGTGCGTTTGATGAGGTTTTAGGGATCGTGAATGGTTGCTTTAGCTTCAGTGGATGTCAAGAAAGGTGATAGTGTGGAGTTTTTGCCTTGGAAACGCCTCTAGGATCGATTTCAGATTCAAGCTTTTCAAGCTTTTTTTAGTTTTGACTTTGTGAATTCTGCAGCCTCTAGGTCGTGTTCTTGTATGCCTTGCCTTGTATATGTAACTAGGATTGTATTAGGTTAAAAATTTGGGCTTGAATCCATGTGAATTGATGAATTAAGATTTGATATGATCTTCCATTAACAAAGCTTCCAAAAATGTCCAAATCCAATATTTTGTGCATGATATGCCTTGGTACGAATTTGATTGTGTGCATCATGATAATTAAGACCTGTAATGATCAAAAAGATTCCAATTGATTGAGATTTGGATTTTATTTTGATTTAAATTGATTAAAAATGAATTAAATCAATAAAAATCAAACAAAACAAAAAATTAACAAATAGGCACAAGACTGAAGATATGACGCGTGTGTGGTGTGACAAGATCAAATCAAGTGGAAAAAAGTGGGCCCTTTTGGCAAAATTTGAAGTTTTGGGGATAGTTGACTTTTGGCAATTTTGGAAAAATGCCCAACTTCAACAATGCATAACTTCTTCAATTTTGAACTTTTGGAAGTTTTCTTGGACTTTTTAGAAACCTTGAGATGTCCTCTAACCAACCCTTTTGGTATCATCTCATTTTTATGTTCCATTCTCATGTTATAAGCTTTGGTAAAAAAGGTGTTTTTGTTGACTTTCAAAAATGACCTATAATGTCCAAATTTGTAACTTTTGTGAGAGCATTTCTTGATCTTGGGGTGTGAAGATGGATTGTAGGTAATTGCATCCTATTAAAAATGGGCTTTGGATGGGTCATTTATCATAAAGTATGAGAAAGTCATGCTTTGTCAAAGTTGAGTTGACTTTTCCTTCAAAACCCTAATTTAGCAACTTTTGAATCTTGATGAATCTTGAGCAATCCTTGATGAATAATGATCAACCCTTGATAAAATGATGAATTATCCTTCAAAATGATAATGTTGACAAAAAATCTTGAGGTTTTACTATTTGTAGGTCACAGTTGACTTTTGCCCTAGCATAGTCGATTTTTGGGCCTCTTGAGCAATTGACTGACCAAACTTCCTCTGCAAGGCTTGAAATTTGACATGGATGAATTTGAGAACATATTAGGACATTGAGGAGCACTTGGGGTCATTTGGATGTAAGGACCTTGATGCAACACAAAACCCTAATTTTGAATTGACTGCCTTAGGAGATGATTTGACTGTCCAACTCTTGAGCCATCTTGAGCAACTTGGAGATTATTCTTGACATGTCTAGAGAAATATGGGAGGGAAAATTTTTGGGTACAACAGTTTCCCCTGTTCAATCTTATTAAACCTGAGGATATAGATTGGCTTTCGGGCCTTTCGTGATCCGAAGGTGGAAGATGATTGAACACTAGAGTGCCCAGAAATTTGCACTCGCATGAAGTGGTATCAGCATTGTGATGTCAGGAATGGGATTACAGATGCCATTTGGAGGTTGTCGGTAGGTGGTTTTGTCTTCTTTAACGGGTTGTCTCCATTGACGGGTTGTCTCTTTTGACGGGTTGTCTCTTTTGACGGAGGAAAACATCAAGATCTAGGAACTGACTAGTATTCAACGTAGTATACCGTTGAGGTTATAGCACTCGTCCACACTTTGATGTAGGGAAACATCTTCATCAAGATCTAGGAACTGCCCGGTCTTCAACGTAGTATGCCGTTGAGATTGTAGAACTCGTCCACACTTTGACGGAGGAAAACATCAAGATCTAGGAACTGACTAGTATTCAACGTAGTATACCGTTGAGGTTATAGCACTCGTCCACACTTTGACGTAGGGAATAATCTTCATCAAGATCTAGGAACTGTCTGGTCTTCAACGTAGTATACCGTTGAGATTGTAGAACTCGTCCACACTTTGACGGAGGAAAACATCAAGATCTAGGAACTGACTAGTATTCAACGTAGTATACCGTTGAGGTTATAGCACTCGTCCACACTTTGACGTAGGGAAACATCTTCATCAAGATCTAGGAACTGTCTGGTCTTCAACGTAGTATACCATTGAGATTGTAGAACTCGTCCACACTTTGACAGAGGAAAACATCAAGATCTAGGAACTGACTAGTATTTAACGTAGTATACCGTTGAGGTTATAGCACTCGTCCACACTATGAAGTAGGGAAACATATTCATCAAGATCTGGGAACTGTCTGGTCTTCAACGTAGTATACCATTGAGATTGTAGAACTCGTCCACACTTTGACGGAGGAAAACATCAAGACCTAGGAATTGACTAGTATTCAACATAGTATATCGTTGAGGTTATAACACTCTTCCACACTTTGACATAGGGAAACATCTTCATCAAGATCTAGGAACTGTCTGGTCTTCAACGTAGTATACCGTTGAGATTGTAGAACTCGTCCACACTTTGATGGAGGAAAACATCAAGATCTAGGAACTGACTATTTGGCCTTTGAGAGATTCTCCGAATCTTGATTGGACTGCCCCAGATTACAGACCATGATTATATCATGCCCCTTGATTGGAGGTGCTTTCGTTCATTAGGCATTCATCGTGCGAATTTTCCTGCTGTTCAAACAAAAAGTCATATGCAAATAAAGTTATGTTAAAAATGCAAAGCTTATGTCTGTCTTGAAGATTTTGAAAATGCATTCTCTTTCATAAAACAAGTGAATGTTTGTAAAACGTGATGTCAACTCGTTAGTTTATTACGAGCCTTAAGGAGTCAGGATACCTTTGGTAACAGTACGCTTTCGAACTAACCCGTGCTTCAGCTAGGACTTTTAAGGGTTATAACGTGGCTTGGTTCACGGTTCAAGAAACAAAGGATAAAGGCTCAAATTTATTTGTACCCACCCGCTCTTCGTGATGTTCTTCAAACCTAGACTCAGCTGATCGTGCGTTTGACCTTGTTCGAGTCTTTGTTTTGATCTTCCGGTGATGGTTCGGCTACTGACGATTTATTTTGAATAGGAAGTCGATTCTTTTTTTTGTTGAGAGTCTGTAGGATCTCTTTCTTTTGATTTTATTATCCCTATTTTTTGCCTGAGCTGTTTCCTTTTTTGGAATTACAGTCAGCGGGATGCCCCAGTTTCGTAAGTCCCCTTTATAGGTTTTGACTTTTTGGGCTTTTCATTTGTGAACTTTTTTGATAATGACTGCCTGTCTTTACGATTGTTCGGAACCATCACTGTCTTTCTTTTTTTCGTAAGGATCTCTTTGGTGCCATTCGTTATGCACTTGGATCAACTGAGAGAACTACCCTGCCCCAGGTTATGATTAAGGGTTTTAATTTTCGAAAAGAAAAACTCCTACTTCTTTGGCTCAGAGGGGTTGACGAGGGATTATCTTCCTTATAACTCCAGTGTTTAGGGATTGAAACAATGCCTGTACCTCATCAGCGGGGTCTGTTCAAAAGCATACTGTACATTGTGGTATCATTTTCGTCATCCTCCCTCAAGAGGCTTAGAATTTTAGATCAAGAGTTGACATCAGAAAAAATATGAAAATAATTTGCATTTAGTGAATACGAATATATTGTTTCAGAACAGACATATGCGATGCATTAATGAAATAACAATGTTTAACATGAGTAAATGTTTGAACAAAAGAAAATTGCAACTTGAACATTCGAATGAACAAAAATTTCTCAATCCTAGCCATGTTTTGGCAAGGGAGCAGTGATCACGTGGGGAGTCTTGGGTACTTTAAACTGAATCTCTCCAGCGTCGATCATGTCTTGAATCTTGTTTTTGAGAGGCCAGCAGTTGTCCGTAGTATGCCCCGGGCTATTAGAGTGGTAGGCACACCTCTCATTAGGATGGTAGTTCGGAGCCGAAGTGTTCGGATTCCGAAGAGGAGCCCTTAAGGTGATCAGCCCTGCCTTCAACATTTGTTGTAGTGCTTGATCCAGCGACATGTTGATCTTGGTGAACTGCCTTTTAGGCTTGTCTGGTTGACGCTGGTGAGGTTGATGTTGAATTTGTGGCACTGGAGCCATTTGAGGAGCTCTCCCCTTATCTCCTTGCCTCAACGGTGATTGAACGATGACTGGCTTTTTACCCTTAGGCGTTTTCCCCAGTTGGTTGCCCTGAAGCAGTTGGTTGACGAGAACACCGAGCTCATCTTGTCTTCGAGCTAACCTTTGAATGGCAGTCACCTGCCCCAGCATCTGGACCTTCAATGCATCCACCTCAGCTTGTAGGTGTTTCAGCCTTTCATCCTCAGCACTGTTCCTGACAAAGGTCCCCATGAGAAGTGTCCTCAGCTCCTCCTTCCCCTTGGATAGATTCAGAAGGATTTCCCCGAACCGAGTCTCTTGAGCAAGAAGGTCCTGGTTATCTTGTTGGGAAGTCATTGCTGAAATAAACAGCGGGAAAGGTAAGTAACCTGCAACAAGGATACCTGTTATGCAATGATGTGTATGACATGCATGTAATGTTTTCAAGGACCTCGCGGGATAAACAAGAAGATTTGTTAGAGCTTGGGTCCGGTAGCTTGACTGAAGGAACTTCGTGTTGTTGAGAGTCCTTCTTCAAGGGTCAAAGGCTCACCATATCCAGTGGGTCATAGCCCCTGACAACCTTGGCTCGGGGAACCTTCTTCAAGTGTCAAAGCTCACCATATCCAGTGGGTCATAGCCTCTGACAACTTTGGCTAGAGGAAAATAAATCCTCTTTGCCCCTTGCTAGATGTTTGATTCATCATGACCTGCATCACAAGCCCTTGAGATCCTTGAAATGGGTTAGGATGTATGCAATGGTATGATGTTATGTTATGCATGGGGTAATGTGAGTAACCCTGTTATGAGTCCCAATTAAGGACTTCAAACCAAAACCTGCAAGAAACTAGTCTGCAAGAAACTCAGTACACTCTGTTATAAGCCCTAATTAAGGACTATAAACAAAACCTGCAAGAAACTCAATACACTCTGTTATGAGTCCTAATTAAGGACTATAAACAAAACCTGCAAGAAACTTAGTAAGCCCTGTCATGTGTCCCAATTAAGGACTAAAACAAAACCTGCAAGTAGTTCATGTGTCAGATAAAGCATGGAAGCAGTCAAGTACGAAGGCACACAAGTCACACAAGAGAAAGCCCTTAGAGTTTAGGCCAGCATGGGGTCTGGGTATTACCCTCTTGAAGTTGGTGGGCTCAACCTGTCCTATTAGAAGTAACCGGGTTCTAAGGGTCCCAATATCACGGGATTGCTTTCATTGTTCATCGTTTCGATTTAGACACTAAACTGGCGACCGAAATATTCCAGGAAAGCAACCCTCAATTGAGTGTAGTATTGAGTATCAACCAACCTCGGACTGCACCAAAGTCAGTTATCTCACTACCCTAAAAAGGCCAAGATAGTTCAATTAAGGTTCCTAAGGTCTGTTGATGCTTCGTGACACCACGCGGAGGCCCCGTACTCTCCTTGACTGAACTCAAGGGTTACCGGTACACACCAAAGTGCCACATCAACGTAGCAGACTGCTTCAACCATGTCAGTATACCCCACACAGTTCCCTCACAGCCTTGTTGCTACTTTCTAAGAAGGTATCCCCCCAGATCCGGGTTAGGATCTATAGAACTCCCGAGACAGTCCCACAATAATAAAGCAAACAAGGAAAGCAATTGAAAACACAGTGATCCTAGTCCTAAGGTACACCTCACTTTAAGATTAGTCCCCAGCAGAGTCGCCAGTTCTGTGATCGGTGGATCTGGAACTGACTGTTTAACGCTGGTTCACGAAATGTCGCGGAAGCAAGAGTCGCCACCGTCTTTTATTTTCTCCAATTGGAAAGGACAAAAGCACAGAAAAATTCCTTATAGAGATTGCTCTCGGTTCGGGAGGTAGATTATAGAAAGGGAAGGTGTTAGCACCCTTTCTATCCATGGTTATCCATGGGCTCTTAGATACTTGCTCATTGTGTTTTCAAAAGATGGTTTGTTTGCTTTTCAACTGTGGGTTTAAAAAGTTTCTTTGAAAATTTCAGTTCGACTCTTGTATCGGTCCTCTAGAGTGTTTGAAAAATTGCTTTCGAAAGATTTTTGAAAAGGTGTCGGTGTGAAAAGTATTTTTGATTTTTGTTTGAAATTTAGAGCAAGTATCTAGAGTCGTCTACCTACCCTAAGGAATTCGTCTGTGTAAATGTCCTTTAAAGTAGTGCCATCCCACCATTGAGAGGTAGGTAGCACCACCGTTGGAGGTGTTCGGGTCAATTCGAGGTTCGGGACATGGTGATCACCAGAGCAATGGGAAGACACCTTAGAAGCTACCCTCATGCCAGGTTCCCGGATCATGAGGACTTACTAAGACATCCTCTACTCGACGATCACCTTTCGAGGCAAGGCAACAGTGAGGCGTACCCTAGGGGTGGTGTGTGAATTGTGTGTCAGATTCATTTATTTTTGTCTTGTCATGTCATGGGGTGATCTAAGCTTTTGTTTTTATTTTGTCATTCATTCTTGCATGCCAGTATTAACAGTTAAAAATTGCGAGAAAGATAAAATTCTAAACTATTACAAAAGGCGTGGGTCCACATCGCCAAAATTTCCAGAACCTGATTTGACAGAAAAATAAAGAATTAAAAGTGCGACAAATAAAAGATGTTACATGGCCTTGGGAGAGATACATAAATATTACACGAGAAAGAAATAAACACGCGAATTAAATAAGAATTAAAAACGAGGGCGTTGGACCCTTTTTGCAAAATTAAATTAAAGGATAAAATTAATTAATTAAAAAAAGAAGAGAAATTGTTTTTGGTATTTTAAGATTTAAATGGGAAAAAAGAATTAAATGCAATTAAACCTAATTCCACAATTTTTTATTTGTTAAGAAAGTATTCAACTTTAACCTAAAATTAAACTTAATTATTTTACATGTAATCTTTAATTTATAAATAATAAAAATAAATAATATTTTAACAATTAATTACTATGGAATAAAAGAAAAAAATTAATTAAACCCTAACTCTATAAGTTTTGAGTTTTAGTGAAAAAATATTAAGATTAAAAACCTAAATTTAAAACTAAGTGAATTAATGAATTTATTTACAAAAATACTAAAATTAAATATTTATTATTTTTTTTTGCATCTTTTCTGATTTTTTTATTGTTTTTTGTGTTTTTATGAAAATAATAAATTAATTAAATAAAACAATAATTAAAAGAAAATAGAAATAATGAAAAAGAAAGAATGTAAAAAAAATGGCAAACCTAGGGGGTCTGCCCCTAATTGTGAGGTTGGTCTTTAGCAATTTGGCCCATTTAAATTCATGGCCTGATTGACTTTCGTGGCTAGCATGTAATTCTTTGACTCAAGTCCATGATGCTCCTCCAATTATATCCCTGGGATTGCTCTTAACATACGCGTGGCAGGCTGGATGGTGGGCTACATGGTAAACTCCCTGTATTGAAACTGCATAGGATAATAATTTGAAAAATAGCATGGAAAGAGTGAGGGACCTGGGGCTCGAACCCAGGTCCTGGAAGTCAACAATATGCCTGCCTGCCACTGAGCCATGTAGTGCGCTTTGTATATAATACAACAAACAATTAATATCAAATAAAACAAAAACGTTAGTGGATTTTAGCGCGAATTTTTAAACCAGCCAATTACTGATGGCCACGCATCCTTCTTCTTCCTTGGCTTATTTTTCCTGAAAATTCAACAAAACATAGGCAACGGTTTTTAAACTTCCCTGTAGACACTATATTAAAAAAATAGCGAATAGCCCCTGGGGCCTCATAAATTAGGCGCGAGGATTGTATTCTCTTCGTCCAAGCGCATTGAGTTGGATGGTCTAGGTCTTATATGCCAATTGTTCCTTAAACGAAAACCCCCAATTCACAATTCTGCAAACCCTAAGATACGACCATGGTGGAATCGTGCACAACGCTCAAAAACACAATTAATTTACATGGTTAGCATTAGAATCAAATAATGAACATGAATCAAACATTAAAAAGTGCTAAAAACGCATGATTCATGATGTACGAGTGCACGAAATTTTCTGTACAGGGCACATTCGTTTTACCAATTCTTGATGTTAGGATGAACGATTTTGATTGGAAATCCTTCCTTGAAGCTTCAGGAAGGTGATGGCACAAGTCTTTTGCCTTGAATCGTCCTCCACCCTTGTTTTCAGAATTGAGTTTTCTTGATAAATTTCAAGTTTTCAAGTGGGGTTTTCTGCGCAGCTTTTTTTTGGTTCTTGAGCATTAGGTCTTGATCCAGCTTATGTATGGAGTGAATTAGGTCAAAGAAAACAATCAAAATCCTTGGCATTCATGTCTTGCAAGATTTGATTTCCAAAAATCTTTTTCAATATTTTTTCATGCTATTTTGTACCAATCATGGCCAATTCTCTTCAATTCTTTCCAAATCTAGCTATGCACGAAATATTGAGTATATAATATGCATAAAAAGATTTAAAACCTAGGTTTAGTATTTTTCATGTATTTATTTTAATTTAAATGAATTATTAATAATAAAAATCCAAATAAATAAATAAAAAATGATAAAAACTTCCCTTTGGGCCAAATGGTCGTGCACATGCCTTGGATGATGATTTGTGGAAGAAAAATAGGCCCATTAGCAATTTCAGGTCATTTGAATCAATGTTGACTTTTCAAAATATCCAAGAATTTCCCAACTTCCACAAGGCATAACTTGCACAATTTTTAAGCTTTGCTCATGTTCTTGGACATTTTGGAAAGGTCTTTGAGTCCTCTAACCAATGCCTTTGGTCCCATGTCATTTTGATTTACCAATCTCAAGTTATGGCCTTTGACTTAAAGTCCCTTTTTGTTGACTTTTAAAAATGACTTATAATGTTGAAATTGATAACTTTTTATGAGAGCATTTCTTGGACTTGAAGTGTGAAGAGGGGTTGTAGGAAATGTCTTTCTCTTCAAAATGAGCTTTGGATGGGATTTTTCAGATAATCCAGGTGAAAGTTATGCCCTGGTCAATTTACAGTTGACTTTTTCAACTGTCCAAATAAGGAAACTTTTGCATCTTGATGATTTTTGAGCCAAGCTTTGAGAATCATGATCAAGCATTGATCAAATGATGTTTGTGGCTTCAAAATGAGATGTTGGCCAAAAATTTGGATTTTTGACTGTCAAATGACCATTTTGCCCCTACAGTTGACTGTAGTGCAATTAGGGTTTTTGACTGTGCAATTTTGTGCTGAAAGTCTTGAAACTTGATATGAGGATGCTTGACCATGTTTATAGGCATGTGGGACTTGATTGGACCCTTGGAAACTTCATTTTCTTGATCAGAACCAAAACCCTAATTTTGACTGTTTAGGAGACCCTTGAACTGTGCAACCCTTGGGGAATTTTGCAGCTTGACTTGGCAATTTCTTGAAGAATATGGGAGGGAAAATTTTGGGGTACAACAGTTGCCCCTGTTCAATCTTCTTAGACCTGAGGATGCAGATTGGCTGACGTGCCTTTCGTAATCCGAGGGTGGAAGATGATTGAACACTAGAGTGCCCAGAAATTTGCGCTCACATAGTAGCAGTGTGATGATGGAATGGGCTTATAGATGCCATTTAGAGGTTGATGAATAGGATGATGGGCTTATAGATGCCATCTGGATGTTGATCGCGTAAGATATTCCTTAGCGAGAACTTGCGTACCTGCAAAAGAAAAATGAGTACCTGACATGTTGCAGGATCTGGTCTTCAGATGCTTTGTATAGATGTGTCCTGACTGGTTACAGGAGCTGAATCTTTAAACTCTTCATACGTTCCCTGGCGAGATACAGGAATCGAGTCTGGTAATGTTAGTCTTCAACGGATACACCCTGGCAAGATTCAGGTATCGGATCCTCGAATCCTTCAGACACACCCTGGCAAGATACATGAATCGGATCTGGTAATGCTAGTCTTAAACGGATACACCCTGGCAAGATTCAGGCATCAGATCCTCGAACTCTTCAGACACACCCTGGCAAGATACAGGAATCGGATCTGGTAATGCTAGTCTTCAACAGATACACCCTGGCAAGATTTAGGTATCGGATCCTCGAACTCTTCAGACACACCCTGGCAAGATACAGGAATCGGATCTGGTAATGCTAGTCTTCAACGGATACACCCTGGCAAGATTCAGGTATCAGATCCTCGAACTCTTCAGACACACCCTGGCAAGATACAGGAATCGGATCTGGTAATGTTAGTCTTCAACGGATACACCATGGCAAGATTCAGGTATCGGATCCTCGAACTCTTCAGACACACCCTGGCAAGATACAGGAATCAGATCTGGTAATGTTAGTCTTCAACGGATACACCCTGGCTAGATTCAGGCGTCGGATCCTCGAACTCTTCAGACACACCCTGGCAAGATACAGGAATCGGATCTGGTAATGCTAGTCTTCAACGGATACACCCTGGCAAGATTTAGGTATCGGATCCTCGAACTCTTCAGACACACCCTGGCAGGATACAGGAATCGGATCTGGTAATGTTAGTCTTCAACGGATACACCCTGGCAAGATTCAGGCATCGGATCCTCGAACTCTTCAGACACACCCTGGCAAGATACAGGAATCGGATCTGGTAATGTTAGTCTTCAACGGATACACCCTGGTAAGATTTAGGTATCGGATCCTCGAACTCTTCAGACACACCCTGGCAAGATACAGGAATCGGATCTGGTAATGTTAGTCTTCAACGGATACACCCTGGCAAGATTCAGGTATCGGATCCTCGAACTCTTCAGACACACCCTGGCAAGATACATGAATCAGATCTGGTAATGCTAGTCTTCAACGGATACACCCTGGCAAGATTCAGGTATCGGATCCTCGAACTCTTCAGACACACCCTGGCAAGATACAGGAATCGGATCTGGTAATTGGTCATCAACAGATACACCCTGGCAAGATTCAGGAATCGGATCTTTAGTTGCGACCATTGATGGTAATCATTTCTATACTTTTGTCCTGAAAAGACAAGCGTTAGTTGTATGCGATGTCATGTTGTATGACATGCGGGATGCTCTCTGAATAAGTGAGGTTGTATGTTCATGATGCGTATATGCATGCTATAATGTATGAAGATGTTTTGCTCATGAATGTATTTTTTCGTCTAGGAAAGTAAATCCTTGACGGGTGCCGAGAAGTCACTCCTGGGCTGATGTTGAAGAATGGATTTTGCTTCCGCTGGGGATGATAATTGCAAGGATACCGGTTGAGAGAAGATAACTCCGTTGAGGAATAAACTTGGCGAATGGAATAACTCTGCGGGGAGGAAAGTACTCTAGCAATCTTGCTGGGAAGCAATACTCTGTGGGGAGAGAGATACTTTGCTGAGTTGTTGATAATAACTTGCTGGGGATATCTTTGCTGTGTTGGAAGTGTTAATAGACTTCGCTGGGGATAAGAAAATTTTGTCGACGACGATCTTTCCGTGGCTTTTGGCTGAGGATAACCCAGTTATATCCTAGTAAGGAAATAACTCTTTGAATAAAGCCGGGCGACGCATTCGTGCTCTGCGAGGATAAGCTTCCAGAATCTACTGGGGATGAGCTTGCTGCTTGGGGAGATGAATTCCAACTTCCCTGGGGAAACTAGATTAGACTCTCTTGGGGAAGTTTTGAACTGCGGGGGAAGTGATTCCTTTGAATGTTTGATATACCGCCGGGGAACAATCTTTAGACCAAGATTGCCGGGGATGCTTGTTAAGAATATATACTGCTGGGGAATGTTGATACCTGCTGGAGGATACCCCACTTCCTTAAGTTTGACTGTAACTTTGCTTGGGTAGAGTGCACTGACTTGCTGGCTTACTCTCTGGGGAATTAAGGTGTATTGGCTGCCTTCTTCAGTTGATCATACCTTGTACTTTGGAGGTCAGAACAATTAGATTGCTTAGACAAACTCATTATTGCCCCTGTTTCTGATGTGGGAGAGGAAGACCTGTGAGGTGCTGATAGTTGTTGATGGACAAACCTTCTTCTGGTAGGCAGGTGACAAGATGATAGGACATAGTCGTACGCTTTAATCCCTAACTTTTGCCTAGACTGCCCTTCCGGGTTTTCAGTCCACCGGGATACCCATTTTTGCCCAAGCCGCCTTTTCAGGTTTTCGACTTGCCGGGTGTACAGATTTTTTCATTTCATCCCTTCTTTTTGCTCGAACCCTTTTGGTTCGCCGGGAAGCCCTAATTTTTGCCTAGGCATGTCAGCCTAGCGGGTCTTTGATTATGCGTAGTATTTTTTCGACTATGTCCGTGTTTTCAGAATGTAGGGAGTTGCCCCTGTTAGAGGTGTTTTGTCATGCCACCAGAAGATTTTTGACTAGACAAGATTCATTGTTGAAATGCCCCAAGTGACTCAGGCGGAGATTTGCCCCAGGCTATTTGGCCTTTGAGAGATTCTCCGAATCTTGATTGGACTGTCCCAGATTACAGACCATGATTATATCATGCCCCTTGATTGGAGGTGCTTTCGTTCATTAGGCATTCATCGTGCGAATTTTCCTGCTGTTCAAACAAAAAGTCATATGCAAACAAAGTTATGTTAAAAATGCAAAGCTTATGTCTGTCTTGAAGATTTTGAAAATGCATTCTCTTTCATAAAACAAGTGAATGTTTGTAAAACGTGATGTCAACTCGTTAGTTTATTACGAGCCTTAAGGAGTCAGGATACCTTTGGTAACAGTACGCTTTCGAACTAACCCATGCTTCAGTTAGGACTTTTAAGGGTTATAACGTGGCTTGGTTCACGGTTCAAGAAACAAAGGATAAAGGCTCAAATTTATTTGTACCCACCCGCTCTTCGTGATGTTCTTCAAACCTAGACTCAGCTGATCGTGCGTTTGACCTTGTTCGAGTCTTTGCTTTGATCTTCCGGTGATGGTTCGGCTACTGACGATTTATTTTGAATAGGTAGTCAATTCTTTTTTTTGTTGAGAGTCTGTAGGATCTCTTTCTTTTGATTTTATTATCCCTATTTTTTGCCTGAGCTGTTTCCTTTTTTGGAATTACAGTCATCGGGATGCCCCAGTTTCGTAAGTCCCCTTTATAGGTTTTGACTTTTTGGGCTTTTCATTTGTGAACTTTTTTGATAATGACTGCCTGTCTTTACGATTGTTCGGAACCATCACTGTCTTTCTTTTTTTCGTAAGGATCTCTTTGGTGCCATTCGTTATGCACTTGGATCAACTGAGAGAACTACCCTGCCCCAGGTTATGATTAAGGGTTTTAATTTTCGAAAAGAAAAACTCCTACTTCTTTGGCTCAGAGGGGTTGACGAGGGATTATCTTCCTTATAACTCCAGTGTTTAGGGATTGAAACAATGCCTGTACCTCATCAGTGGGGTCTGTTCAAAAGCATACTGTACATTGTGGTATCGTTTTCGTCATCCTCCCTCAAGAGGCTTAGAATTTTAGATCAAGAGTTGACATCAGAAAAAATATGAAAATAATTTGCATTTAGTGAATACGAATATATTGTTTCAGAACAGACATATGCGATGCATTAATGAAATAACAATGTTTAACATGAGTAAATGTTTGAACAAAAGAAAATTGCAACTTGAACATTCGAATGAACAAAAATTTCTCAATCCTAGCCATGTTTTGGCAAGGGAGCAGTGATCACGTGGGGAGTCTTGGGTACTTTAAACTGAATCTCTCCAGCGTCGATCATGTCTTGAATCTTGTTTTTGAGAGGCCAGCAGTTGTCCGTAGTATGCCCCGGGCTATTAGAGTGGTAGGCACACCTCTCATTAGGATGGTAGTTCGGAGCCGAAGTGTTCGGATTCCGAAGAGGAGCCCTTAAGGTGATCAGCCCTGCCTTCAACATTTGTTGTAGTGCTTGATCCAGCGACATGTTGATCTTGGTGAACTGCCTTTTAGGCTTGTCTGGTTGACGCTGGTGAGGTTGATGTTGAATTTGTGGCACTGGAGCCATTTGAGGAGCTCTCCCCTTATCTCCTTGCCTCAACGGTGATTGAACGATGACTGGCTTTTTACCCTTAGGCGTTTTCCCCAGTTGGTTGCCCTGAAGCAGTTGGTTGACGAGAACACCGAGCTCATCTTGTCTTCGAGCTAACCTTTGAATGGCAGTCACCTGCCCCAGCATCTGGACCTTCAATGCATCCACCTCAGCTTGTAGGTGTTTCAGCCTTTCATCCTCAGCACTGTTCCTGACAAAGGTCCCCATGAGAAGTGTCCTCAGCTCCTCCTTCCCCTTGGATAGATTCAGGAGGATTTCCCCGAACCGAGTCTCTTGAGCAAGAAGGTCCTGGTTATCTTGTTGGGAAGTCATTGCTGAAATAAACAGCGGGAAAGGTAAGTAACCTGCAACAAGGATACCTGTTATGCAATGATGTGTATGACATGCATGTAATGTTTTCAAGGACCTCGCGGGATAAACAAGAAGATTTGTTAGAGCTTGGGTCCGGTAGCTTGACTGAAGGAACTTCGTGTTGTTGAGAGTCCTTCTTCAAGGGTCAAAGGCTCACCATATCCAGTGGGTCATAGCCCCTGACAACCTTGGCTCGGGGAACCTTCTTCAAGTGTCAAAGCTCACCATATCCGGTGGGTCATAGCCTCTGACAACTTTGGCTAGAGGAAAATAAATCCTCTTTGCCCCTTGCTAGATGTTTGATTCATCATGACCTGCATCACAAGCCCTTGAGATCCTTGAAATGGGTTAGGATGTATGCAATGGTATGATGTTATGTTATGCATGGGGTAATGTGAGTAACCATGTTATGAGTCCCAATTAAGGACTTCAAACCAAAACCTGCAAGAAACTAGTTTGCAAGAAACTCAGTACACTCTGTTATAAGCCCTAATTAAGGACTATAAACAAAACCTGCAAGAAACTCAATACACTCCGTTATGAGTCCTAATTAAGGACTATAAACAAAACCTGCAAGAAACTTAGTAAGCCCTGTCATGTGTCCCAATTAAGGACTAAAACAAAACCTGCAAGTAGTTCATGTGTCAGATAAAGCATGCAAGCAGTCAAGTACGAAGGCACACAAGTCACACAAGAGAAAGCCCTTAGAGTTTAGGCCAGCATGGGGTCTGGGTATTACCCTCTTGAAGTTGGTGGGCTCAACCTGTCCTATTAGAAGTAACCGGGTTCTAAGGGTCCCAATATCACGGGATTGCTTTCATTGTTCATCGTTTTGATTTAGCCACTAAACTGGCAACCGAAATATTCCAGGAAAGCAACCCTCAATTGAGTGTAGTATCGAGTATCAACCAACCTCGGACTGCACCAAAGTCAGTTATCTCACTACCCTAAAAAGGCCAAGATAGTTCAATTAAGGTTCCTAAGGTCTGTTGATGCTCCGTGACACCACGCGGAGGCCCCATACTCTCCTTGACTGAACTCAAGGGTTACCAGTACACACCAAAGTGCCACATCAACGTAGCAGATTGCTTCAACCATGTCGGTATAGCCCGCACATTTCCCTCACAGCCTTGTTGCTACTTTCTAAGAAGGTATCCCCCCAGATCCGGGTTAGGATCTATAGAACTCCCGAGACAGTCCCACAATAATAAAGCAAACAAGGAAAGCAATTGAAAACACAGTGATCCTAGTCCTAAGGTACACCTCACTTTAAGATTAGTCCCCAGCAGAGTCGCCAGTTCTGTGATCGGTGGATCTGGAACTGACTGTTTAACGCTGGTTCGCGAAATGTCGCGGAAGCAAGAGTCGCCACCGTTTTTTATTTTCTCCAATTGGAAAGGACAAAAGCACATAAAAATTCCTTATAGAGATTGCTCTCGGTTCGGGAGGTAGATTATAGAAAGGGAAGGTGTTAGCACCCTTTCTATCCATGGTTATCCATGGGCTCTTAGATACTTGCTCATTGTGTTTTCAAAAGATGGTTTGTTTGCTTTTCAACTGTGGGTTTAAAAAGTTTCTTTGAAAATTTCAGTTCGACTCTTGTATCGGTCCTCAAGAGTGTTTGAAAAATTGCTTTCGAAAGCTTTTTGAAAAGGTGTCGGTGTGAAAAGTATTTTTGATTTTTGTTTGAAATTTAGAGCAAGTATCTAGAGTCGTCTACCTACCCTAAGGAATTCGTCTGTGTAAATGTCCTTTAAAGTAGTGCCATCCCACCATTGAGAGGTAGGTAGCACCACCGTTGGAGGTGTTCGGGTCAATTCGAGGTTCGGGACATGGTGATCACCAGAGCAATGGGAAGACACCTTAGAAGCTACCCTCATGCCAGGTTCCCGGATCATGAGGACTTACTAAGACATCCTCTACTCGACGATCACCTTTCGAGGCAAGGCAACAGTGAGGCGTACCCTAGGGGTGGTGTGTGAATTGTGTGTCAGATTCATTTATTTTTGTCTTGTCATGTCATGGGGTGATCTACGCTTTTGTTTTTATTTTGTCATTCATTCTTGCATGCCAGTATTAACAGTTAAAAATTGCGAGAAAGATAAAATTCTAAACTATTACAAAAGGCGCGGGTCCACATCGCCAAAATTTCCAGAACCCGATTTGACAGAAAAATAAAGAATTAAAAGTGCGACAAATAAAAGATGTTACATGGCCTTGGGAGAGATACATAAATATTACACGAGAAAGAAATAAACACGCGAATTAAATAAGAATTAAAAACGAGGGCGTTGGACCCTTTTTGCAAAATTAAATTAAAGGATAAAATTAATTAATTAAAAAAAAAGAAGAGAAATTGTTTTTGGTATTTTAAGATTTAAATGGGAAAAAAGAATTAAATGCAATTAAACCTAATTCCACAATTTTTTTATTTGTTAAGAAAGTATTCAACTTTAACCTAAAATTAAACTTAATTATTTTACATGCAATCTTTAATTTATAAATAATAAAAATAAATAATATTTTAACAATTAATTACTATGGAATAAAAGAAAAAAATTAATTAAACCCTAACTCTATAAGTTTTGAGTTTTAGTGAAAAAATATTAAGATTAAAAACCTAAATTTAAAACTAAGTGAATTAATGAATTTATTTACAAAAATACTAAAATTAAATATTTATTATTTTTTTTTGCATCTTTTCTGATTTTTTTATTGTTTTTTGTGTTTTTATGAAAATAATAAATTAATTAAACAAAACAATAATTAAAAGAAAATAGAAATAATGAAAAAGAAAGAATGTAAAAAAAATGGCAAACCTAGGGGGTCTGCCCCTAATTGTGAGGTTGGTCTTTAGCAATTTGGCCCATTTAAATTCATGGCCTGATTGACTTTCGTGGCTAGCATGTAATTCTTTGACTCAAGTCCATGATGCTCCTCCAATTATATCCCTGGGATTGCTCTTAACATACGCGTGGCAGGCTGGATGGTGGGCTACATGGTAAACTCCCTGTATTGAAACTGCATAGGATAATAATTTGAAAAATAGCATGGAAAGAGTGAGGGACCTGGGGCTCGAACCCAGGTCCTGGAAGTCAACAATATGCCTGCCTGCCACTGAGCCATGTAGTGAGCTTTGTATATAATACAACAAACAATTAATATCAAATAAAACAAAAACGTTAGTGGATTTTAGCGCGAATTTTTAAACCAGCCAATTACTGATGGCCACGCATCCTTCTTCTTCCTTGGCTTATTTTTCCTGTAAATTCAACAAAACATAGGCAACGGTTTTTAAACGTCCCTGTAGACACTATATTAAAAAATAGCGAATAGCCCCTAGGGCCTCATAAATTAGGCGCGGGGATTGTATTCTCTTCGTCCAAGCGCATTGAGTTGGATGGTCTAGGTCTTATATGCCAATTGTTCCTTAAACGAAAACCCCCAATTCACAATTCTGCAAACCCTAAGATACGACCATGGTGGAATCATGCACAACGCTCAAAAACACAATTAATTTACATGGTTAGCATTAGAATCAAATAATGAACATGAATCAAACATTAAAAAGTGCTAAAAACGCATGATTCACGATGTACGAGTGCACGAAATTTTCTGTACAGGGCACATTCGTTTTACCAATTCTTGATGTTAGGATGAACGATTTTGATTGGAAATCCTTCCTTGAAGCTTCAGGAAGGTGATGGCACAAGTCTTTTGCCTTGAATCGTCCTCCACCCTTGTTTTCAGAATTGAGTTTTCTTGATAAATTTCAAGTTTTCAAGTGGGGTTTTCTGCGCAGCTTTTTTTTGGTTCTTGAGCATTAGGTCTTGATCCAGCTTATGTATGGAGTGAATTAGGTCAAAGAAAACAATCAAAATCCTTGGCATTCATGTCTTGCAAGATTTGATTTCCAAAAATCTTTTTCAATATTTTTTCATGCTATTTTGTACCAATCATGGCCAATTCTCTTCAATTCTTTCCAAATCTAGCTATGCACGAAATATTGAGTATATAATATGCATAAAAAGATTTAAAACCTAGGTTTAGTATTTTTCATGTATTTATTTTAATTTAAATGAATTATTAATAATAAAAATCCAAATAAATAAATAAAAAATGATAAAAACTTCCCTTTGGGCCAAATGGT
This sequence comes from Vicia faba, assembly GCA_948472305.1. Taxonomy (NCBI): domain Eukaryota; kingdom Viridiplantae; phylum Streptophyta; class Magnoliopsida; order Fabales; family Fabaceae; genus Vicia; species Vicia faba. Next base: position 435,845,642 of record OX451736.1, on the reverse strand, counting down.
CGTGCACATGCCTTGGATGATGATTTGTGGAAGAAAAATAGGCCCATTAGCAATTTCAGGTCATTTGAATCAATGTTGACTTTTCAAAATATCCAAGAATTTCCCAACTTCCACAAAGCATAACTTGCTCAATTTTTAAGCTTTGCTCATGTTCTTGGACATTTTGGAAAGGTCTTTGAGTCCTCTAACCAATGCCTTTGGTCCCATGTCATTTTTATTTACCAATCTCAAGTTATGGCCTTTGACTTAAAGTCCCTTTTTGTTGACTTTTAAAAATGACCTATAATGTTGAAATTGATAACTTTTTATGAGAGCATTTCTTGGACTTGAAGTGTGAAGAGGGGTTGTAGGAAATGTATTTCTCTTCAAAATGAGCTTTGGATGGGATTTTTCTGATAATCCAGGTGAAAGTTATGCCCTGGTCAATTTACAGTTGACTTTTTCAGCTGTCCAAATAAGGAAACTTTTGCATCTTGATGATTTTTGAGCCAAGCTTTGAGAATCATGATCAAGCATTGATCAAATGATGTTTGTGGCTTCAAAATGAGATGTTGGCCAAAAATTTGGATTTTTGACTGTCAAATGACCATTTTGCCCCTACAGTTGACTGTAGTGCAATTAGGGTTTTTGACTGTGCAATTTTGTGCTGAAAGTCTTGAAACTTGATATGAGGATGCTTGACCATGTTTATAGGCATGTGGGACTTGATTGGACCCTTGGAAACTTCATTTTCTTGATCAGAACCAAAACCCTAATTTTGACTATTTAGGAGACCCTTGAACTGTGCAACCCTTGGGGAATTTTGCAGCTTGACTTGGCAATTTCTTGAAGAATATGGGAGGGAAAATTTTGGGGTACAACATATACCGTTGAGGTTATAGCACTCGTCCACACTTTGACGTAGGGAAACTATCGAGATTGAGAACCTTATCTGAAATTCAACTGAGGATAATTCAATTGAGATTTAAGAACCGGTCAGGTCTTTGACGTAACTGAGAACTTTAACTGTATCTTTCCTGAAAGGTAAAGGTCAGTCATATGCAATGCATGATATGGATCAGGCAATGATGTTCTCAAAATAAATGAGATTGTATTCGTATGATGCGTATATGCATGTATCATGATGTATGGAAATGTGATGTTTTAGCTGGGGAAGATAAATTCCGGAGCTACTGGAGAGTAGAGTTGAATTCTTCGTTGCTGCTGGGATGATGAACGAAGGTGACAAACCTGTAGGAGAAGAGGATAACTCCGTGGGGAATTACTCTGATGAGGAGATTACTCCGAGGGGAATTACTCTGTGGGGAAGAGATGTTCTGCTGAGGATTTTAACGATAAACTCCACTGGGGATTCCGTTGATAAGCTCCACTGGAGATGGATTACCGTTGATGGTGATATTGAATCTGTTGGGGATTGAACTCCTATTTGGGGAAAGAAAGAACTTCGCTGGGGATGATCTTTCAGTTGCAACTTGCTAGGGATAACCCTGTTAGACTCTTGTGGGGATAACCCTCTGAATTTGGCTGGGGAGATTTATTTTGTACTCCACGGGGGGTAAGCTTCCAGAGTCTACTGGGGATGATTCTTCAACTCCACTGGGGAAGCTTTTTCAGACTGCGCTGGGAAAATTTTAAATCCATTGGGGATATCTTGTATTCTGCCAGGGAATATTCTTATACTCTGTTGGGGAATATTATGACCCTTCCGGTGCTGATGGTAGACCAACTCTGCTTGGGGATAGTATTGCTGATTCGTTCATGGTTGTAAGTCTCGGCTGGGGGAGAGCTACCATTACTATCTTACTTTGCGGGGAGTGAAGGTATCTTAGCCATACTCTTCAGCTAAATCTACCTTTGTACCTGGTGAATAGAGCAACCATACGGCTCAGACAATTCTTATTTTCCCCTGCTTCTGATATTACCAGTAATTCATCTTTTGTTCGCATGTAAATATTTATGATCAGCAATTAATGTCAAATGCATATATAAAAAATGAACATTGGACGTTTTTTGCAAAACAAAACAGATAAAGGAAAAATAGTTTGAAATTTATTTGAAAATGAATTGTATTGATTTTGAAATTGGCCTATAAATAGGCGCTTTTGTACAAGAGGCTGACGTTCTACTAAGAGAACGCCGCCGAGCAAATATAATTTATACAGTGTGTGAAAAGAAAACAAAACAACTATGTGAATGATCCCACTGGGTTCCAACTCTGCTATTGCCTTTATGTCCTCGAGCATCTCATCACTTTGCTACTGGTTGAAGATGAATCTGATTGATCAGTGTCGTCTGAGCTTGATAGTCGATACCGAAGTCTGGATGCAAGGTGACTCAATGAGACATAGCGTTACGCTTTGATCCCTAATTTTTGCCTGGACCGCCCTTTCGGGTTTTCAGTCCACCGGGATACCCTTTTTTGCCCAAGCCGCCTTTTCAGGTTTTCGACTTGTCGGGTGTACAGATTTTTTATTTATTTTCATCCCTTATTTTTGCCCGAACCCTTTTGATTCGCCGGGAAGCCCTTATTTTTGCCTAGGCCAGTCAACCTAGCAGGTCTTTGATTATGCGTAATATCTTTTTACTATGTCTGCATTGACGGGGTGAGGAAGGTCGTCACCATCCATGGTGGTTAGAATCATTGCTCCTCCTGAGAAAATGTTCTTAACCACGAATGGCCCTTCATAAGTAGGGGTCCATTTGCCCCTGGGATCACCTTGAGGTAAGATAATGCGCTTGATTACCAGGTCTCCAACTTGATACTCTTGTCTTCTAACTTTCTTGTTAAATGCCTTGATCATCCGTTTTTGGTACGTCTGACCATGACAAATAGCAGTAAGTCTATTTTCGTCGATTAGGTTTAGCTGATCAAGCCGGGTCTGGATCCAGTCATCTTCACTCAAACCTGTATCCTTCATGATCCGAAGGGAGGGTATCTGAACTTCAATGGGCAAGACTGCCTTCATCCCATATACCAAGGAATAGGGTATTGCCCCTGTTGACGTCCGAGCTGAGGTACGGTACCCATGAAGAGCAAATGGTAACATCTCGTGCCAGTCTTTGTATGTCACTGTCATCTTCTGCATGATCTTCTTAATGATTTTATTAGCCGCTTCGACATCCCCATTCATCTTCGGCCGGTAGGGAGAAGAATTGTGATGCTGTATCTTGAATTGCTCGCAGAGCTCGGTGATCATCTTGTTATTGAGATTGGTACCATTGTCCGTAATGATCCTCTCTGGTACACCATATCGACAGATCAGATTGTGCCGAATGAACCGTGCTACGACGTTCTTGGTTACAGTAGCCAAGGAAGTTGCTTCAACCCACTTTGTAAAGTAATCAATAGCTACCAGGATGAAACGATGTCCGTTGGATGCTGTAGGTCTGATCTCCCCGATCATATCAATGCCCCACATTGCAAAAGGCCAAGGTGCCGTCAAGACGTTCAGAGGTACTTGAGGTATGTGCACCTTATCAGCATAGACTTGGCATTTGTGACATGTCCGAGAATGATGATTACAGTCGGCTTCCATTGTGGATCAGTAATATCCTGCCCGAAGGATTTTCTTTGCCATGGTATGTCCACTGTAATGAGTCCCGAAAGTACCTTCATGCAGCTCTGCCATGATCCTTTCTGCTTCAATCTTATCCACACAACGCAGTAAGGTCGAATCATGGTTACACTTGTAAAGAATGCCATTGCTGATGAAGAAATTCGCCGCGAACCTCCTCAGAAACTTCTTGTCATTAACAAATGCACCCTCGGGGTATTCTTGAGCTTCAAGATACCTCTTCACCTCATGATACCAGGGCTTTTCCGTTACTTCTTCAGTCTCAAGATCACAACAATGTGCAGTTTCGTCCAATCTTTCAATGATGATCCGGGGAGCTTCGTTGTCCCAATTGACTTTCAACATAGAAGACATCGTAGCTAGCGTGTCCGCCAACTGATTCTCCTCTCTAGGGAAGTGTTCAAAGGTTATCTCCTCGAAATGGGGAAGCAATGTCAACACATACTACTAGTAAGGGATAAGATTTAGGTGTTTCGTATCCCACTCGCCTTTGATCTGACTGATCACGAGAGCAGAATCTCCGAAGACACTCAAGAACTTAATCCTTAGGTCAATTGCTGCTCGAAGACCCATAATACATGCTTCATACTCTGCCATATTGTTGGTGCAGTTGAAACATAGTCGGGCGGTAAACGGAGTATGAGAGCCTTTAGGAGATATGATCACGACGCCAATTCCATTACCCAAAGCGTTCGAAGCTCCATCAAAGTACATAGACCATCGGGATCCCTCCTCAGGTCCTTCATCCGGTCCAGGTGTCTCACAGTCGGTCACTACCATGATATTCTCGTCTGGGAATTCAAAGTTCATAGACTGGTAATCATCCACTGCCCGATGTGCCAAATGGTATGCCAATACACTTCCCTTGATTGCCTTTTGAGTCGTGTACTGGATGTCATACTCAGTCAAGATCATCTGCCATCTCGCTATTCTTCCAGAAAAGGCAGGCTTTTCGAAGATATACTTGATTGGATCCATCTTTGAAATTAATATAGTAGTGTGAGTCAGCATATACTGTCTCAGCCGGCGAGCAGCCCATGCCAAAGCGCAACAAGTTTTCTCAAGCAGTGAGTATCGGGTCTCACAGTCGGTAAACTTTTTGCTAAGGTAATAAATAGCATGCTCTTTTCGGTCAGACTCGTCATGCTGACCCAGCACACACCCCATTGAGTTATCGAGCACTGTCAAGTATAAGATCAAAGGTCTCCCTTCAACTGGTGGCATCAGGATGGGTGGCTCTTGGAGATACTCTTTGATCCTTTCAAAAGCGGCCTGGCATTCATCGTTCCAACGTACTACTTGATCTTTCTTCAGCAGCTTGAAGATTGGCTCACAAGTAGTAGTCAGGTGCGAGATAAATTGGTCAATGTAGTTTAGGCGTCCCAGAAAGCCTTTGACTTCTTTCTCTGTTCTGGGAGCTGGCATATCCTGTATGGCTTTCACTTTTGCAGGATCCACTTGAATACCTTTGTCACTCACGATGAAGCCCAACAGTTTACCAGACCTCACCCCGAAGGTGCACTTGTTCGGGTTCAATCTCAGCTTGTACAACTTCAGCCTGTCAAATAGCTTCTGCAGATGGTCAAGGTGTTCCTCCTCAGTCTGGGACCTTGCAATCATATCGTCTACGTATACTTAGATCTCATGATGGATCATGTCATGAAACAAAGCAACCATGGCCCGCTGATATGTTGCCCCCACATTCTTCAGTCCAAAAGGCATGACCGTGTAGCAAAAGATACCCCATTGAGTAACAAAGGTCGTCTTCTCCATGTCTTCGGGAGCCATCTTTATTTGATTATAACTGGATAAACCATCCATAAAGGAGAATACCTTATGCTGAGCGGTGTTGTCAACCAGAACGTCGATGTGAGGTAAAGGGAAATCATCCTTGGGGCTTGCCCTGTTCAGATCCCTGTAGTCAACACACATTCGAACCTTACCATCTTTCTTCGTCACATGGACCATATTAGCCACCCACTGAGGGTAAGAAGTAACTGCTAGAAAATCGGCGTCAAATTGTTTCATAACCTCAGCCTTGATTTTCTCAAACATCTCTGGGCGCATTTGGCGGACCTTCTGTTTTACTGGAGGACAGTCTTCCTTGGTAGGCAGGCGATGAACCACAATGTCGGTATCCAACCCAGGCATATCTTCGTAAGACCAGGCAAAGATCTCAACGTAGTCACGCAGCATCTGAATCAACCATTGTTTCACACTAAGCTCCAGATTTGCACCGACCTTGACTTCCTTCTTATCTGTCTCGGTACCCAGATTCACTGATTCTACCGGCTCTTCATGTGGCTGAATAACCCTCTCTTCCTGGAGTAACAGTCTTGCAAGTTCACCAGGCACTTCGCAATCATCTTCACCTTCGTCTTCGGCTAAGTTGATCGGATTCTCTAAGTCATAACTAGCATTAGCAGAGTCATTACCAGTGAGATCCAGAGTGGATGTGGACCTGTATATGTGAGTGTGTGTAAAATAGCTATTTTGCAATATATAATAAAGAAAAACAAGGAGCGCAAAATTTGAAATGCAAGAACGTCCAATGCTTTTATTAATGATATATGAAGATGACACACATAAAGCCCTCACAAATGAAGCCACGGTGCCCTGGGTAAGACACCGGGCCATAAAGTTTTAAAACATTGTTTATTACAAATTCAAAACAAGGGGTCTCATTACTGGGTAATCACAGAAACGGGCATAGAATCCTTTGCTTTCCAGTTGCTTAATCTACCATTGGCAGTAGGGTAGATCCAACTGTCGATATCAAACTCTTCATCATCGTCATCCCTGATAGCATTCATCCATGCATCTTGTTTAGGCTTCTCTGGTGCTCCGAACTCAATCTCCTTCGCATCGATCAAGTCTTGTACCTTGTTCTTCAAAACCCAGCAATCATCTGTATTATGCCCCGGGCTATCGGAGTGATAAGCACAGCGGGAATTAGGGTTATACCTTGGTGACGTTGTATTTGAATTCTTTGGGGCTTCCCTTAGAGTCACCAGATTAGTTTTCAACAGCTGTGGTAGAATCTGAGATAAGGTCATGCTGAGACGAGTGAATTGCCTCTTAGGTCTCTCGTCCTTTTGTTGATTGTTGTGTTGAGGAGCACCAACAGGTTTTGAAATAACAACCGCATTCACAGCTTGACGACGTTCAGGTCTATTCTGGTTTCTTGAACTATAGACAGCACTGGACTCTTTCTTGAATGGCTTCTTCTCGGTGCTTGACGAGGCACCCTTCTGTATCTTACCAGCCTTAATACCAGCTTCTATCCTTTCACTGGTCAAAATGAGCTCTGTAAACTCAGATGAAGAGCTTCCGATCAAGTGGTTGAAAAATGGACCAGACAGGGTCCCCAGAAACATGTCAACTAGCTCCCGATCAACCAAGGGTGGTTGTACTCTTCCGGCGAGGTCCCTCCACTTCTGAGCATAATCTTTGAATCCTTCACCCATTCCCATTGACATACCCTGGAGTTGGGCACGCGTAGGAGCGAGGTCGGAGTTGTACTGATACTGCCTGTAGAATGTAGTAGCCAAATCTTCCCAACTGCGGATACTGGCTCCGTCCAACTGATAGAACCACTCAAGCTGAGTCCCTGAGAGACTGTCTTAGAAGAAGTGGATCCATAGGTTCCTATCAGCGGTGTAAGGCTGAATCTTCCTCACATATGACCGGAGGTGCAGCTTCGGACAAGAAACTCTATCATACTTAGCAAAGGCTGGTGCCTTGAACTTATGGGGAATCACTACCCCAGATGATAGACCTAGATCTCCGAAGTCCAGACCAGGCACCTTCTGAATTTCCATAGCACTTAACCGGTCTTCCAGTTGCTTGTATCTATCCTCAACAGGAGGATACTGCTCTTCATCGTAGTCCGTCTCGTTGTCGGAGACCACAGGGCTAGCAGCCCTCCTTTCTTCCTGACTATCTTTCCCTCCAGATGAGGTGGTCAAATCAACTTCATTCTGAAGCCTGTTTCCAAACCTGTGCCCAGTGTTGAACAGGATGGTCCTCTTCTTCTTTTTCTTTTTCTCTTTCAGGATCAGGGTCTTTAAGTCTTGCTGACCCTTAGCTAGATTCATAAATAGCTCTTGAAATTGGGCATTCTGGGCCTGGAGGGCCTTGATGGCTTGCTCAGTTGAATGTTCAGCAGACATGATGAGTGCTGAAATAAACAGCGAAGAAGATAAGAGACCTGTAATGGGTACCTGTTTATGAAGTGCATGGGATGAAATGTGTATGATTATGATTTCAAAGACAATCGGGAGATTCAAATTTGTAAACAAAAAGGAAACACACTTTTATTAGATTAAACTTTGAAATTAAAATTGTTCAACTGATGCCATTAAGGCATTACATGAAAGGAAATATTGAAAAGTAAATAAAAATTGGAAAGGAAATCATCAAAGGCCCATCAATGCTCCCATGGTCTCTTCTTCTCAGTGCGGACATAGTCGTTGAGAATCCGCTCATTCTCCAACTGCCTAGTCAGCTTCTGGATCTTCTGCTCTTACTCGTTGAACTTCTCTCGGTAAGAATCCCGTTCTTCCCTCAGTTGCATCCAAGATCTTTTCAGTGCCCCAATGTTAGTGGGAATATAAGGATGGAGAATGGTTGGAAGAAATCCTTTTTCATTAGCAACTTCAACAGTGACAGGTCGGACGGCTTCGTAAGGCATACCCAGCTTCTGGGCACGGATACAAACCCATCTAATATATGGCTCCATCGAAAGTGAAGTCTTTGGGCCCAACTCATGTGGATCAGATTGGTGAACTCTATCCCAAGCCCTTATGAATCTGCAACGTAGCTCATCGCCTTCCCCTTGAAAATCAAAGATGATATGAGGCATTAACGGCTCATGAGGTCCTTCTCTTTGGGCTCTTCCAAACTGACGTAGAGCTAAGCACGGATTGTAAGAAATTCCTCCATGAGTTCCTATCAATGGAACATTAGGGTACTCCCCATAGCGATCAATAACAGTCACCTCGTCCATACCATTGAGAGTCCAGATAATGTCATTATGAGAGAGATATATCACCCTATAAGCCCAGCCCATGCCTTCTTTGTTCTTTAGCACTGACTTGGGAAGGTGCGAAATAAACCACCTTGCCAATAAGGGAGCACAACACATCAAGGTTCCCCGCTTTTGGGCAGTACGAGCATAGAGCTGATGAAGAATGTCACCCAAGAGAGTGGGTACCGAATTCTGAGAGATGAAGATCTTTATCGCATTCACATCAACAAAGGAGTCAGAGTTCGGAAACAATACCAAGCCATATATCAAAAGAGCCAGAATATCCTCGAAGGCCTTGAAGTCTAGACTATCTCAGAAATAGTTAGCCTTACCAACCAAGAATTTAGTCAGAAAGCCCTTTGCTCCACTTCTAGTCTCCCAATTATCCATTACCTCTTCCTTAGTCAAATGAAGGGCTGCAACAATCTCTTCGGGCCTAAGGGTCTTCTCCCAACCAGTAAACGGGGTCTGCTCCAGAACAGAGACACCGAGCATCTCAGAGAACTCTTCTAGAGTGGGAACCAACTGATAGTCCTGAAAAGTGAAGCAATGGTACAGTGGATCATAGAACTGGACTAGGACACTCATCATCTGCTCATCCAATTTGGAGGTGACCAAACTGAGAAGAGAACCATGCCTCCTGATGAAGAAGTAGTGCCAGGCATCTTGGCAACCAACTCTTTAAGCAAGGTAGGAACTTGGACAAAGTTGATCCGGATGGTATTCTTACGCATGGGCATCATGATGACCTACAAAACAGAGCAAAGATGAATCCCTCCTGTCTTTGAAATAGGTTAGCCCTATGCAAGATGTATGCAATGTCATGATGTCATGATGTCATGATAGAAAACACACCATAAGTATCCACAAATAGCAAACATGGTAAAGGTACACAAGTCACACAGAGAGCCCTTAGATTTCAGGATGGCAAGGAGCTTAGGGACTACCCTCTTTCAGTTCAGTTGGTTTAAACCTGTCCTAAAAATAGTAACCGGGTTCTAGAGGATCTCAATATGACTGACTACCCTCAATCGGTCATAATTCCAGTTTAGCAACCTTTTCTTGCGGCCGGAATCATCGCGAGAGTTTAGTCTCAATGAGTGTAGCATACTGCTACTGTTCTATGGCTAAGTTAGTCAATTTAAGGTTCTAAGGTCAGTTGGTGCTTAATGACCCCTTAGAAGACCCATATTCTCCTCGTTCCAACACAAGGGATATCGGTACAGACTAAAGTGCCACACCAACGTAGCTACTGCTTCAACCGTGTCGGTCTACGCCGGACAGTTCCCTCACAGTTTATTGCTACTTACCTAAAGGGTACCCCCAGATCCGGGTTAGGATCTATAGAAACTCCGATACAAGCCCACAAATATAAATCATACAAAGCATACAATTGAAAACACAATGATCTAATCCTAAGGTACACCCCACTTATTAGAGACTCCCCACCAGAGTCGCCAGTTCTGTGATACGGTGGGAAAGAGAATTGACTGTTTTGGAATGCTGGTTCGCGTTTTGCGTTTGTTTTTGCAAAATGTCGCGGTAAGCAAGAGTCGCCACCGCCTTTTATTTTATCCAACAAGGAAAGGAAAAAAGCACAGGAAAATTCCTTTTTCGAGATATTTCTCGGGTTCGGGAGGTAGATTATAGAAAGGGAAGGTGTTAGCACCCTTTCTATCCGTGGTTATCCATGGGCTCTTAGGTACTTGCTCATTGTGTTTTCAAAATTTGCTTTTCTTTGTGTTTGTGGGTTTGAAAGAAGTTTTTGTTTGAAAGGAGTGTAAGTGCGAAAAGTTTTGTTTTGTTTTAAAAGGAGCAAGTACTTAAGAACCATCTACCTACTCGAAAAAGGAATTAATTTGTACAAATGTCCTTTAGACAATGCTATCCCACTATTGAGTAGTAGGTAACACCGTCGTTGGAGTTTAAGGGTCAATTCGATTAAGGGACGTGTGGTCACTAAAGCAATGTTAGGACGCCTTAGCGGTAACCCTAATGCCTTAGATCATTTTTCCGAGGCAACCGTTTCGAGGCAACTATGATCTTTGGACAAGAGGGCGACCTCTAAAACTTCCTATACTCAATGACCACGTTCGAAGGCAACCAAGTGAGGTGTACCCTAAGAGTGCGTATGTGCGAGTGTGTTAGTTCGGTTATTTATCTTTGTACATTTCATGGGTGAGCTATGTTGATTTTAGGTTAAAGATTTGATCTTGTCCTGCATTCCCTATTATCAAACATCTAACAGTTAATAGTTGCGGAATTTAAATTGCGGAAATTAAATCTAAACTATTACAAGGCGTCAGGTATTTACATCGCCAAAAACAACCCTTTAATTTAAAGTGCGGAAAGTAAATAAAGCGATAAAATAAATTCCTATTTAAAGCTATTACATTCTGGAAGCAATTACAATAATATGGAAATATGGATCACGTGCGAGAAAATTAAAACGACACAATTTTTAGGGTTTTGACCCTTTTTGGAAAGAAAGCATTTTTTTTGTTATTTTTAAATTAAATGGAATTAAACCTAAGCTAATTATTAAATTAATTAATTAATGAAAATATTTTTGGTTTTTTTATATTTAAGGAAATAAAATAAAATTGATTAAAATTATTAAAACCTAATATTCTACATTAATTTTAATTATTGCAAAATTGTTAATGTTATTTCCTAATTAAAACTAAATCAATTAAATTAATTTATTTACAAAATAAAATGATGAAATTAATTTTAATAAATAAAAATAATATTTTTTTGTGTTTTTTGATTTTATGAGGAAAATTAATTATTTAGTTAATGGTAATAAAAATAAATAATAAAACAAATAAATAAATATAAGAAAAAGGAAAAAAGAATAAACCAAGGGGGTGTTGGGCCCAAGGGGAGGTAAATCTGGCAATTGTTTGGCCCAATTCAAGCCAGTATGTGTTTGACTTTTGCCATCCCATGTGTGCCTGTTGACTAGAGACCATGGTGGATGTTCAATTTTGGCCATTGGATTTGGTCTGAAGCCATTTGGCAACCATCTGGATGGAGACATACGATAGGTCACACTTTTGATGCTGCATGGAATCACCTGTAAATAAAATGCAACAAAGTTTTTTGGGGGACCTGGGATTCAAACCCAGGTCCCATTGGACTTTGAACAAGCGCACTAACCACCACGCCACTTTGTAGCTTTTGTTAGTATAACAAATGTCAATTATTATATTGGAAAACAAAACAAATGCCTGGAAAAAAAAAGGCGCGAGATTTAAATCAACCAATAGGGAGAAGACACATAGTCGTCTTCTTTGTTGAAAAGCCTGGATATTTACCTGCGGATTTTATCTGCAGCTAAATTCCTAGGTTCGTCCTAAAATTAATTCTAGGCTGTAGAAATACAATCCAAAGCCATGGTTCGCTTCATCTCTCCTTCCTGAGCATCTCTATACCCATTATTGGTCCTAATTTTACCTGCAAAGCAAACGCCTAAAAACAAGAAACAGAAACCCTAGGTTCGGGCATTACATTACAGGCCATAAAAATGAAATCAAATATTACATATAGCTTGGAAATTATGCAAGGATCAAGAATATGTCCATGATTTTATCAAAAAGATGCAAGAATCTAAGTGTGATCAGTGGAAATAGAACTGACTGTTTTTAGCTGGTTTCGTGAAATGTCGCGGAAGCAAGAGTCGCCACCGTCTTTTATGTTCTCCAACATGGAAAGGACAAAAGCACAGCAAAATTCCTTATGAGATTGTTTCTCGGTTCGGGAGGTAGATTTATAGAAAGGGAAGGTGTTAGCACCCTTTCTATCCGTGGTTATCCACGGGCTCTTAAGTACTTGCTCTTATGTTTTCAAAATGTTTGCTTTTCAAAATGTGCGTGGGTTTGAAAAAGTTTCATTGAAAGTTTTCTGAATAACTCTTGTATCTGTCCTCATGAGTGTTTGAAAAAATTTTCAATGAAACTTTTTCAAACCCACGCACATTTTGAAAAGCAAACATTTTGAAAACATAAGAGCAAGTACCTAAGAGCCCGTGGATAACCACGGATAGAAAGGGTGCTAACACCTTCCCTTTCTATAAATCTACCTCCCGAACCGAGAAACAATCTCATAAGGAATTTTGTTGTGCTTTTGTCCTTTCCATGTTGGAGAACATAAAAGACGGTGGCGACTCTTGCTTCCGTGACATTTCGCGAAACCAGCTAAAAATAGTCAGTTCTATTTCCACCGATCACAGAACTGGCGACTCTGCTGGGGAGATTGATTGAACTTTCCTGGGGAAACTTTTGAGATTGCACTGGGGAAGTGGCTCCACTGGACGTTCTGTATACCTCCGGGGAACAATCTTAGATCAAGATTGCCGGGGATGCTTGCTAGGAATGTTTGTGTACTCCGTTGGGGAATGTTGAGATCTTCTGGAGGATAACCCAACTCCTTGAGGCTGACAGTAGATTAACTCTGCTAGGGGGGAGTGTTGCTGACTTGCTTGGGATATTGTACCTTGTTAGGGTTGATGGGAGACCAACTGCTTGGGAGAGTATTGCTGAATCTTGTCTTAATCCGCAGGGAGTGAAGATGTCTTGGTCAGATTCTTTAGCCGAACCTATCTTGGTACCTGGAGGACAGAGTAACTTGTACAGTTTGGACAACTCTTATTGCCCCTGCTTCTGCGGGAGAAGAAGGTACCTGTGGAGGTGTTTGACAACTGCCGATTGACAAATCTTCTTCTGGTAGGCCAGTGACGAGATGACGGGACATAGTCGTACGCTTTGATCCCTAATTTTTGCCTGGACCGCCCTTTCGGGTTTTCAGTCCACCGGGATACCCCTTTTTGCCCAAGCCGCCTTTTCAGGTTTTCGACTTGCCGGGTGTACAAATTTTTTCATTTCATCCCTTACTTTTGCCCGAACCCTTTTGGTTCGCCGGGAAGCCCTTATTTTTTCCTAGGTGTGTCAACCTAGCGGGTCTTTGATTATGCGTAGTATTTTTCGACTATGTCCACGCTCTCAAAGTGCAGGGAGTTGTCACTGTTATTGTGTTGCCATGCGACCAGAAGATGTTTGATCAGGCAAGATTCGTAGCTGGAACTCATGTCCAATGCCCCGGGTGACTCAGGCGGAGATTTGCCCCAGGCTATTAGGCATTTGAGAGAGTCTCTGAATCTTGACTGGACTGCCCCAGATGATGGACAATGATCATGCCCTGCCCCTTGATTGGAAGTGCTTCTTCCATTTGAGATGACCTTTTTTGTTGAGAAGGCTTTTGTTCACTAGATATTTGTCGTGTGAATTTCTATGCTGTTCAAACAAATAGTCATATGCAAACAATGTTATATTAAAAATGCAAAGCTTATGTCTGTCTTGAAGTTTTTTGAAAATGCGGTTTTCAATAAACAAGTGATTTTTTTATAAAATGTAATGTCCACTCAAGATTTTACAGCGAGCCTTATAGGAGTCAAGATACCTTTGGTAACAGTATGCTTTCGAACTAACCCATGCTTCAGCTAGGACTTTTAAGGGTTGTAGCGTGGCCTAGTTCACGGTTTAAGAAACAAAGGATAAAGACTCAAATTTTATTTGTACCCACCTGTTCTTCGTGATGTTCTTCAAACCTAAACTCAGCTAATCGTGCGTTAGACTTTGTTTGAGTCTTTGTCCTGATATTCCCATGATGGTTCGGATGTTGACATTTTATTTTGAATAGGCAGTCATTTCCTTGGTGAGGGTTTGCAGGTCCTCTTTTCTTTTTGATTTCGTTATCCCTGCTTTTTGCCTGAACTGTTTCTTTTGTGATTACAGTCAGCGGGATGCCCCAGTTTTGTAAGTCTCCTACATAGGTTTTGACTTAATGGGCATTTATTTTGAGGGATAATGACTGCCTGTCTTTATGATTATTCGGGACCATCATTGTATTTTGTTTTAGAAGGACTTCTTTTGATGCCATTCATTGTGCACCTGGATTAACTGAGAGAACTACCCTGCCACAGGTTATGATTAAGGGTTTTGAATTTTTTTGTGAAAAGAAAAACTCCTACTTCTTTGGCTCAAAGGGGTTGACGAGGGATTATCATCCTTATAACTCCAGTGTTTAGGAATTGAAACAATGCCTGTACCTCATCAGCGGGGTCTGTTCAAAAGCATACTATAGATTGTGGTATCGTTTTCGTCATCCCCCCTCAAGAGGCTTAGAATTATTAACTGAGAGTTGGACATCACAAAAAATATGAAAGCAATTTGAATATAATGAAAATAATTGGATTAATTCAAAAACAGACATATGCAGTGCATTAGTGAAATAAAAGAGTTTGTTATGACATTAATTGTTTGTATAAGCAAAAAATTACAACTCGGAAATTCAAATAAACAAAAGCCTTCAATGATTGGGCAAAGGAGCATTGATTATGTTTGGAGTCTCTGACGCTTCAAACTGAATCTCTCCAGCGTCGATCATGTCTTGAATCTTGTTCTTCAAAGGCCAGCAGTTGTCCGTAGTATGACCCGGGCTATCAGAGTGGTATGCGCACCTCTCATTAGGATGGTAGTTGGGAGCAGAGGTGTTTGGATTCCTGAGAGGAGCCCTCAAGGTAATCAGCCCTGCCTTCAACATTTGCTGTAGCACTTGATCCAGTGGCATGTCGATTTTAGTGAATTGTCTCTTGGGTGCGACCTCCTTACGTTGATGCCCCTGTCCTTGTTGAGCAGGCCTAGGATTAGAGATCTGGACTGCCCCTACATGTTGATCATGGCGACCCTTTTGGCTGTACGCAGCATTGGCCTCTTTCTTCCCAGTGTAAGGCTTTTTGTGAGTATCAGAAGGTGCAGCTTCTTGAATCTTTCCAGCCTTGATGCCAGCTTCGATCCTCTCCCCGGTCAAGATCAAATCTGTAAACCCAGCAGAAGAATTTCCAATCAGATGGTTGAAGAAGGGACCAGACAGGGTCCCCAAGAACATGTCAACGAGCTCACGGTCAGTCGAGGGCGGTTGCACCCTTCCAGTCAGATCTCTCCACCTTTGCGCATACTCCTTAAAACCTTCACTTGTCCCAAGTGACATACCCTGGAGTTGGGTACGCGTGGGAGCGAGGTCGGCATTATACTGATATTGCTTATAAAAAGCAGTTGCCAGGTCCTCCCAGTTACGAATACTGGTTCCATCCAACTGATAGAACCAATCGAGCTGAGTCCCTGAAAGACTCTCCTGGAAGAAATGGATCCATAGATTCTTGTCTGCCGTGTAGGGCTGGATCTTCCTTGCGTATGAACGGAGGTGCAGCTTAGGACAGGAAACCCCGTCGTACTTTATAAAGGCAGGTGCCTTGAACTTGTGAGGAATCACCACCCAAGAAGATAAACCTAGGTCCCCAAAGTCCAACCCAGGCACTCGTTGGATATCCATAGCATTTAACCGGTCCTCCAGCTGTTTGTACCTGTCTTCAGCAGGGGGGTATTGTTCATCATTGAAGTTTGTCTCGGTGTCAGAGACCACAGGGCTAGGAACCTCTCTCCCTTGGTGACTGCCTTCCCCCACAGATGGAGTAGTCCTCTCAGCTTCATTCTGCAGTGTGTTCCCAGATCTGCGTCTAGGGTTGAACAGAACAGTCCTCTTGTTCTTCTTCTTCTGAATCAGAGTCTTCAATTCCTTTTGACCCTGGGCTAGGCTCATAATCAACTCCTGAAACTGGGCATTCTGGGCCTGGAGGGCCTTGATAGCTTGTCCATTGGATGATTCAGGATTCATGATGACTGCTGAAATAAACAGCGAAGAAGGTAAGTGAACTGCAACAAGTGTACCTGTAATGCAATGATATGTATGATATGCATGCAATGTTTTCAAGGACCTCGTGGGATAAACAAAGAAGTTTGTTAGAATTTGAATCCGGTGGCTTGATTGAAGGAACTACATATCGTTGAGAGTCCTTCTTCAAGAGTCAAGGCTCACCATATCGAGTGGGTCATAGCCCCTGACTCAAGTCATTAACCTTGGCTAGAGGAAAATAAATCCCCTTTTCCCCTTGCTAGACATTTGATTCATCATGACCTGCATCACAAGCCCTTGAGATCCTTGAAATGGATTAGTCCTTATGTAGGATGTATGCAATGGTATGATGGTATGATGTTATGCTGTGGAGCAATGTAGGTAAACCCTGTTATGAGTCCAGATTAAGGACTGTAAACAAAACTTGCAAGAAACTCAAGTGTCAGATAACAAGTATGCAAGTAGTCAAGTTTTGAAGGCACACAAGTCACACAAAGAGCCCTTAGAGTTTAGGCCAGCATGAAGTTTGGGGTACTACCCTCTTGAAGTTGGTGGGCTCAAACCTGTCCTATCAAAGTAACCGGGTTCTAAGGAGCTCAATATCATTGGATTGTTTTCTGTGTTCATCGTTTCGATTTAGCCACTGAATTGGCGATCAAAATATCCCAAGAAAACAACCCTCAATGAGTGTAGCATCGAGTATCAACCAACTTCGGACTGCACCAAAGTCAGTTATCTCACTACCATAAAGAGGCCAAGATGGTTCAATTAAGGTTCCTACGGTCAGTTGATGCTTCACGACACCATGCGGCGGCCCCGTACTCTCCTTGACTTGACTCAAGGGTTACCGGTACTCACCAAAGTGCCACATCAACGTAGCAGACTGCTTCAACCGTGTCGGTATACCCCGCACAGTTCCCTCACAGTCTTGTTGCTACTTTCTAAGAAGGTATCCCCCAGATCCGGGTTAGGATCTATAGAACTCCCAAGACAATACCCACAATAATAAAGCAAACAATTCAGACAATTGAAAACACAAGTGATCTTAGTCCTAAGGTACACCTCACTTTTATATTATTCCCCAGCAGAGTCTCCAGTTCTGTGATCGGTGGATTTAGAACTGACTGTTTTTTAAGCTGGTTTCGCGAAATGTCGCAGAAGCAAGAGTCGCCACCGTCTTTTATTTTCTCCAACATGGACAGGACAAAAGCACAGCAAAATTCCTTATGAGATTGTTTCTCGGTTCGGGAGGTAGATTTATAGAAAGGGAAGGTGTTAGCACCCTTTCTATCCATGGTTATCCACGTGCTCTTAGATACTTGCTCTTATGTTTTCAAAACGTTTGCTTTTCAAAATGTGAGTGGGCTTGAAAAAGTTTCTTTGAAAGATTTCTGAATAACTCTTGTATCTGTCCTCAAGAGTGTTTGAAAAATTTGTTTTGAAAGCTTTTGAAAGTGTAAGGTGTGAAAAGTATTTTGTTTGTTTTTGAAAAGAGCAAGTACCCATGAGTCATCTACCTACCCTAAGGAATTAAGCTGTGTAAGTGTCCTTTAGGTAGTGCCATCCCACCATTGAGAGGTAGGTAGCACCACCGTTGGAGGTGTTCGGGTCAATTCGATTGTAGGGACAGTGTGGTCACCGAAGCAACAGCAAGACACCTTAGAGGCTACCCTTATGTCCTTGATCCTTTTTTAATCTGAGGCAACCGTTTTGAGGCAACTATTCTGAGGCAACTATTTCGAGGCAACTGTTTCGAGGCAACTGGATCATGGACATAAGGACCGCTAAGACGTCCTATACTTGACGACCATGTTTTGAAGGCAACAAGTGAGGCGTACCCTAGAAGTGGTGTGTGTCTTTGTGTGTTGTATTCAGTTAATATTTGTCTTGTTAATTAGTGAGCTACGAGTTGTTTTTAGTTACATACATTGTTTCATGCAAGATTAGCGCTTAAAGGGTGCGGAAAGTAAATTGCGGAAACATAAATCCTACGCTATTACAAGGCGCGGGTCTATACATCGCCAAAAATTACAAAGACCCGTTTTTTAGTAAATAAGTACGGAAATTAAATAAAGCGATAAACCTATTTAACTATTACATTCTTGAAGACAATTACATAATAATCAAATAAAGTAAATGCGCGCGAATAAATTAATCGGGAATGTCTAAGGGTGTTGACCCTTTTTTTTAGAAAAGAAATTGATTTTTTTGTCTTTTTTGTAATTAAAATGAAATTAAAGCTAATTAATGACTAATTAATTAATTTAATTAAAAAAAATATTTTTTTGTTTTTTATGTTTTTATGAAATGAAATAAAATTAAAAGTTAACTTTACCTAATTCTAGATCTATTTTAATTATTTAAGAAAGGAATTAAAATTGCCTAATTAAACTATTTTGGTTAATATTTATTTACAAAATAAAATAATAATAATAATAATAATGTTAATTCTATTTTTTTGATTTTTTTATGAAAATGTGTTAATTATGCTAATTATTAAAAAAATAAAATAAGGAAAATAAATAAAAGAAAAGAAAATGACAAAACAAAATAAAATAAGAAAAAAGTAAATAAACCCAAGGGGGGTGAGATGGCCTTCATGGAGGTTTTCTGAAGTAATTCTGGCCCAACAACAAGAAGCCTTATTTGACTTTTTTCGGTTGCCTACGCATGCGCTGACTCCAGAGCATAGTACTCTTGCGTTTTGGGCCTTTAGAACTGCCTCCAATGACACTTGGCTTGTTGGATGGGTGAGGCTTATGGTGGAAACTACTTGAGAAACTGCACAAGAACGCGTTAACAAAAATGATATGAGAATTATGGGGGACCTGGGAAGAACTTACAGCGCGGTATGAGCCTCAGGACTTGGCAAAGGTTGCTTTAGCCACGTGCTTGTTTTGATCTGAAGATGCTCGCAACTATGTTTTAGAACTCTCACTTTTTGAATAATTTTTGGTTTTGCTCTTGGCCGTTTCTGCACACCCTCTTTTTTGAATGAGGTTGGGAAGGCTTGTATATATAGTAATGTAAAGTGTATCAATAAGAATAATGGTCATTAAGCTCATGCAATTATGTTCTTGATTTCCTCCATAACCAACATTGAACCATTTGCCATATTTGTGAAAATTTGAATTTTCTTGCTTGGAATAGGCCTTGCATGAATTTGGAAGGTATTTCAAGGTGTATCAAAGCTAATCAACACAAAATATATCCCTCCATTAATTTCTTTGATTTTTATTTGAATTTTAAAGATTTAAAATGAATTAAATCAAATAAAATTAAATAAAAATGGAAAAATTAATTTTAAATCTTGATATAAATTGTGGGACACGTGGGAAGCATGGCCAAGCTGAATCAAGTGGAAAAAGTGGGCCCCTTTTGTCAAAAATGAAATTTCAAGGATAATTGACTTTGGCCATTTCACAAACATTTCCCAACTTCTCCAATGCATATCTTGCTCAATTTTGAAGCTATGAACATGTTTCTGGACATTTTGGAAAGGTCTTGAAGTCCTCTAACCAATGCCTTTGGACCCATGTAATTTTGATTTACCAATCTCAAGTTATGGTCTTTGACTTAAAGTGCCCTTTTGTTGACTTTTGAAAATGACCTATAATGTTGAAATTGATAACTTTTTGTGAGAGCATTTATTGGACTTAGAATGTGAAGATGAGTTGTAGGAAATGTCTTCTCCTTCAAGATGAGCATTGGATGGGATTTTTCTGATCAACCATGAAAAAGTTATGCCTTGGTCAAGTTACAGTTGACTTTTCAACTGTCCAAAAATAGAAACTTTTGACACCTTGATGATTTTTGAGCCATTCTTGTGAAATCATGGTCAAGACTTGACCAAATGATGATTGTGGCTTCAAAATAAGATGTTGACCAAAATTTTTGACTTTTGACTGCCAAATGACCATTTTGCCCCTACAGTTGACTGTTGAGCAATTAGGGTTTTTGACTGTGCAACTTGACCTTGTGAGCCTTGAAACTTGACATGTAGGTGCTTGACAATGTTTATGAGCATATGGGACTTGATTGAGCCCTTGAAAACTTCAACTTCCTTGCAAGAACCAAAACCCTAATTTGATTGGCTTTAGGAGAATGGTTGACTGTGTAGCCCTTGAGTAGACTTTGAACCATTTGAAGTGATGCTTGGCAAAACTTTGAAGATTATGGGAGGGCAAATTTTGGGGTACAACACCAAGTTTACGATTTCATGTACAGGGCGGCGTTTCAAGAAACTTACAGTGCGTTTGATGAGGTTTCAGGGCTCGTGAATGGTTGCTTTACTTCAGTGGATGTCAAGCAAGGTGATAGCGTGGAGTTTTTGCCTTGGAAACGCCTCTAGGATCGATTTCAGATTCAAGCTTTTCAAGCTTTTTTTAGTTTTGGCTTTGTGAATTCTGCAGCCTCTAGGTCGTGTTCTTGTATGCCTTGCCTTGTATATGTAACAAGGATTGTATTAGGTTAAAAATTTGGGCTTGAATCCATGTGAATTGATGAATTAAGATTTGATATGATCTTCCATTAACAAAGCTTCCAAAAATGTCGAAATCCAATATTTTGTGCATGATATGCTTTGGTACGAATTTGATTATGTGCATCATGATAATTAAGACCTGTAATGATCAAAAAGATTCCAATTGATTGAGATTTGGATTTTATTTTGATTTAAATTGATTAAAAATGAATTAAATCAATAAAAATAAAACAAAATAAAATAATTAACAAATTGGCACAAGACTAAAGATATGACGCGTGTGTGGTGTGACAAGATCAAATCAAGTGGAAAAAAGTGGGCCCTTTTGGCAAAATTTGAAGTTTTGGGGATAGTTGACTTTTGGCAATTTTGGAAAAATGCCCAACTTCAACAATGCATAACTTCTTCAATTTTGAACTTTTGGAAGTGTTCTTTGACTTTTTAGAAACCTCGGGATGTCCTTTGACCAACCCTTTTGGTATCATCTCATTTTTATGTTCCATGCTCAAGTTATAAGCTTTGGAAAAAAGGTGTTTTTGTTGACTTTCAAAAATGACCTATAATGTCCAAATATGTAACTTTTTGTGAGAGCATTTATTGATCTTGGGGTGTGAAGATGGATTGTAGGTAATTGAATCCTCTTCAAAATGAGCTTTATATGGGTCATTTATCATAAAGTATGAGAAAGTTATGCTTGGTCAAAGTTGAGTTGACTTTTCCTTCAAAACCCTAATTTAACAACTTTTGAATCTTGATGAATCTTGAGCAATCCTTGATGAATCATGATCAACCATTGATCAAATGATGAATTATCCTTCAAAATGAGAATGTTGACAAAAAATCTTGAGGTTTGACTATTTGTAGGTCACAATTGACTTTTGCCCTAACACAATCGATTTTTGGGCCTCTTGAGCAATTGACTGACCAAACTTCCTCTGCAAGGCTTGAAATTTGACATGGATGAACTTGAGAACATATTAGGACATTGGGGAGAACTTGGGGTCATTTGGATGTAAGGACCTTGATGCAACACAAAACCCTAATTTTGAATTGACTGCTTTAGGAGATGATTTGACTGTCCAACTCTTGAGCCATCTTGAGCAACTTGGAGATTATTCTTGACATGTCTTGAGAAATATGGGTGGGAAAATTTTGGGGTACAACAGAGACCATCCATTTTCCTCCTTTATCCCTGAAGAGTCACTTTAAAACCAAATAATTCCCCAGAGAGTTATTCTTCCCCAGTGAAGTCACCACGATCAAATCAGCATGTTATGAAGATCCCCAGCAGAGATGAAACTTTGATCTACTAATCCCCAGCGGAAACCATTCAGTTTTCCCCTGATATCCCCAACAGAACGGAGATCCTCACTCTTGAAGTCCCTAGTAGATTGGCATACAACCCAAACTCCTGGTCTCCCCAGCAGTATAGCTCTTCCCCACAGAGTTTGTCAAAGATCTTGAATCTCCAACAATGGTCTTGGATTTATTTTCTCTGACAGCGGTCAAAGACTTTATTATCTCTAGCTATCCAGGATTTATTTTCCTCAGTAAGACAGCTAATCAGCTTACATGCGCATACATTACATTCATAAATCATGAGCATTGACAAAACACATATATTGCATCATACATTTCATGCAACATAACTTTGTGTTTCAGCTAACATTCTACCCTTTTCAGGATGAAGTTAATAGCTACCTATAACAGATATTCAAAGCTCGGAAAACGGCTTAGAGATGCTCCAGACACGAACACTTCTCTATTTTGTTTATTCAAATCAAGGGGTGGATTCCTGCTTTAGTTATGAAGCCTGGACTCGACCAGATAATACCTTGATTATACTGAAGCCCGAAGATTGACCAGAAAATAGTTGAATCCCCTGCAATTTCTTCTGAAACCTGGAAGTTGACCAGATAGGAAGTGAAGTATTGTGAAGCCCAGATGTTGACCAGATAGTAGTATAAGACTGTGAAGCCTGGACGTTGACCAGATAACAATAAGGTATACTGTGAAACTTGGATGTTGACCAAATAGCAGTTTACTCGGCCAATTACTTTGAAGCCCGGATTCAACCGGATATTAGTAGGCCCCAGAATCAAAAGGGAAACCCGGATGTTGACCAGATAATTGTTTGAGATTTCTTCTGAAGACTGGACGTTGACCAAATAGGAAGAAAAGTATTGCGAAGCCTGGACGTTGACCAGATAGCAATACAAGACTGTGAAACCTGAATGTTGACCAGATAACAATAGGGTATACTGTGAAACTTGGATGTTGACCAAATAACAGTTTACTTAGCCGATTACCTTGAAGCCCGGATTAAACCGGATATTGGTAGGCCCCGAAGTCAAAGGGAAACCCGGAGGCGACCGAATAACCATTTGATTTCCTTCTGAAGACTGTACGTTGACCAGATAGGAAGTAAAGTATCGTGAAGCCTGGACGTTGACCAGATATCAATGCAAGACTGTGAAGCCTGGACGTTTACCAAATAGCAGTTCACTGTCACCTCTTCAACCAAGAGATGACTCCCCAGTAGAATGACAGACGACTAAAGTTCTATTTCTACCACAACAGAAATCAGCATTCCCCGATGTAGTCCTCCTCAACAACAGGTATACGGGCTCTCGCAAAGGAATCTCTTATATGACCAATTTTTCTTGGATGGCATCTTTAAGCCCATCTCCGACAAGATTCTGTCACATCTTCCAAATGGAATCTTTAAGCCCATTCCCTCAACTACTCCGACGAGTGCAAATTTACGGGCACTCTAGTATCCAATCCTCTTTTACCTTTGAGTCACGAAAGGCAAACTCGCCAATCTAACTCTTCAGGTTCAAGAAGATTGAACAGGGGCAGCTGTTGTACCCCAAAATTTGCCCTCCCATTTTATCAATATTTTTCATCATAAGACTCTTTGAACTCAAGGCCAAGCTAGGGTTTACTCTGCTCAAGACATCTCCTTGCACTGTTGACCTAAATTAGGGTTTGAGTTTGCACAGGGATTTTTGTACTTTCAATGCTCAAAGTGACTTTCATACTTCATGTTGGACTTATAAGATTTCCTCTACCAAGTTTCAAGCCTTGAATCAAATTTTTGCCCAATCAATTGGACAGTTGACCTAGAAATCAGCTGTATTGGGAAAAAAGTCAATTATGGCCAATTTACAGTCAAACCTCACAATTTTTGATCCACATCAACATTATATACTCATATGAATCATTTTATCAAGTTTGGACCACAACTCCTCAAGAAATTTGATCAGATCATCAAAAGGGCAAAATGGCCATTTTAGGGTTTTGGTTGCACAAGGGCAATTTCTGACTTTTGACCTAACCAATGGCAAATTGGGTTCAAGCATGGATTCAAGGACTCAATGGCATCATCTTTACCTATTCACAAGGTTCAAAATATCTCAAGTGCATTGGATTGACAGATGAATTTTTCAGTCAACTGATCAAAATTTGACTATAAACTGAAAAGTCAAACTTTGACTTTTTGGTTAAAATCAAGTGCCAAGGGTCATTTTTCATCAAGATGTGTCAAAACATGAAACTTTTTCATCAAGAAACCTAATTTTGCAAATTAGGGTTTAAAATTGAAAAATTTCATAACTTGGAATTTTTCTAAGTTATGAAATTTTCTTATTTTTTCCCAACTTTGCCCAATATTTTCACCATGATGCAATTGGATTCAAACAAAACTTCCAACATGAAAGTTGTAGTCCTCCACAACGTCTACAAATTTTATTCACAAAGTTTTCCAAAAATAAGCTTGGATCTCAAGTTATGATTTTTGGAACAAGGGTCCATGAGACTTTTAACTTTGTGAAATTTTGCCCTAATTTAGGCAAGATTCTGACCCATCTTCATGACCATTTTTCACATAGTTCCACTTGGAATCTCAAATTTCATTTCAAATATGGATTGTAGAGCATGTTACAAGATTTCCAAAAAGTCAAAGAACTCCCAAAAATCATTTGTGGTTAGGGATAATAGAAGGCTTGAAGTTGGCAAAAACTCACTTTTTATCCATGGCATGTTCATAGTGATACAAGTTGCAAACTCTAATCAGCTTTCTTTGTACTTGATTACAGGTCTCAAAACCATTCCACACTAAATAATTAAATGCAAATCCATTGGACTAAGGCTTTGTTTTGGTCATTAGAGGATTATACAATAGATTAATCCAAAAAATGGTAAAAGGTATATTACCATTTTTGCTTAAATCTTGCTTTATGTCAAAACTGCATCCTTGAGCATTGAGCCATATCTTGTGCAGCAAATCAAATCCACCAACTTGAGGGGCCAAAAGCATAGTGTGCAATCTGATAGATAGCCTGTACAGGCTTGTCTTCCATAACTTCTCATTTTTTGCTTCATAACCAAGAAACATATCAAATACACTACAACTTGAACATCAGAGAGAACCAACTTTGGCAAGCATTTGAGATAAGTTTCTCACATTTACAAGGTTTGCCATTTTTGATTTCAGCTTGTGCAGGTTTAGTTCTATAGGCTTGTTCAAGCATATTCGAGGCAAGCTAGGCATTGGGGAAGGTCAGGGGAAGTTCAAGCAAGCTCCCAGACAGCTCAAGCCTCACTGAAAAGCTCTAGATTTCCATACACGAAATCAAATGAAATGGGTTTTTGTCAACTTCCTATCTCTTTATTTATGAATCATTAGGCTTAGGTTTGTGAATAAAAAATGTAGTATTCATAGCCATGAAGCTGTACATATGCTCAGTTTTCATTTTAGTTAAGCATGCTAAGAGAATTTAATCCATGAACTTCCTGAAAAAATTAGGTTAGGATTTAGGGCCAGAGAAATTATCTCTGGTCTTTGAGAGTTAGGACAAGTTTCTTATATGGTTGAATTCATCTTGAAAAATGCTACAACTTTGATGTTATGTGTTTTAGCATTAGAGCACGTATGCAGGATCTGGCATTATGTACAGGGCGCGCGCGTTTGTGAACAAAGGTTGAAGATGAAGTTTTGCTTGGGCTGGGCTTTGGCTTTTTGTTTTTGACACCCCCCTCATTACTGACTGCACCCCCTGGCCCAATTTCTTTATATTTTTATATTTTCCTATTTATTTTTCATTTATGATTTTATTTTATATTTTCTAAACATAAAAAATACCAAAAATATTTTCATAAATTTTCACATTTATTTTTGTATTTTATTTTATTTTTTTCCAACATGAAATTAATTTAGTGATTATATACTTTTATTTTATTTGATGAAAACCTAAACATAATATATAAAAATATTATACATTTATTTTTATTATTTATACTCAAATGATATTTTTCTAATATACTTTTTATTTTTGTATATACATTATTTCATTTTTATTATACATAAATAATATATTCAATATATTTATTCTCTTAAAAGAAAACTAGGGTTTCCACCCTTATTAAAAATAATACTTTTTTTAATATATTTTTATCTTTTTGACACTTGAATATAGTTATATTTTTATTGTACATAAATAAAAAATATTAATAAGTATACTTTCTTAAAGAAAATTAGGGTTTTTACCCTTAATGATAAAAAAAATATAATAATAATCTTTTATTTCTTTTATATATGCCCTAAACATTTTTTACATACATAAAAAATAAACATAAACATTTTGTACATATTCATAGTATTTTGTATATTTATTTAATTTATTCATTTAAATATTATTCATTTATTATTTGTATCAATTATTCAATTTGGATGTAATAGTAAATATTAGGGTTTTATTTTCTTGCAAATATTCCCCATTCAAAAATTGTATCCCCCTTCCCATATCAAATATTGTAATAGTGTAAATTTATTTTACGCATTTATGCTTTCAATTATGCCATGATTAGAGATTAGGGTTTGTATGCAAAAATCCAAAATCAAACAAATAGCTTGACTAAAACAAAGACAAAATGCATGAAAATGATAACACAATGCACACTTGCACCCCTAGGATTTCATCCACTTGTTGCCTTAAAATGGCCATGTTACGCATGTTGAGTACTTTGGCAAAACAAAAAAACAAAACAAAAGATCATAGTCCCTCGATGACGCTATCTTGGTTGCCTATACAAAAATGATCTAGTCCCTCGGAAAATTTGCTAAAGATACTTAACGCAATTGCTATCATGGTCCATACGATGACCCGCGCCTGTCCCGTTTAACATCCTAATATAAGGTTATTTACCAAATACAATGGTAAAACAACACTGTCAAAAGGGTTAAAAACGTATAGGAAAGATCTTTGAGTAAAATAGGATAGACAACTCTTAGTTACTTGATCAAAACTTGCAAAACATCCTTGCTATTTTCAAACACACCTCACAACACAATTTCAAAACATTTCCCAAATCAAACTTTCAAACATTGAAATATCTTTTCAAAAGACAAACACCTTTGTATATATTCAAACAAGAATCATTACAAAGGTTTCCTAGACAAGGCCTCTTTTCAAAGCATTTTCAAAAACCACACACAAAGCACCATTTCAAACACTTGAAAAGCAAAAGCAAGTGATCTAAACAAGTAACTAAGAGCCCATGGATAACCATGGATGAAAAGGGTACTAACACCTTCCCTTTTCATAATCTACTCCCCGAACCCAAGAAAACATCTCAAAGGTCTTTCCTGTGCTTTTTGACATTTCCTTTGGATAAAATAAAAAGTCGGTGGCGACTCTTGCTAAACCGAAACATTTGCAAACATAAACGCAAAACCTCAAGTCAGTTCTCCCACCGTGTCACAGTAGGCATTGGGGTAGGGCCCGATCGAGCACGCAATTTTAATTTTCCCTACATTATTTTCTTTTTTCCTTTGGCATGCATTCCCTTTTCAGTTGTAAGCCATATACATAGGATTTGAACACACCCATTAGATTAGACAACAAGAGTGGATACCGTAGAGTACTACGGGCGTGTGGGGTGCTAACACCTTCCCCTCGCGTAACAGAATCCCTTACCCGATCTCTCGGTCGAAAGACCGTGCTTTCTCCCTTGTTATGCTTTCTCGATGTTTACCTTTCCCTTTCGACAGGATAAAAGACGTTCGGTGGCGAATTCATTGATGTTTCATTAACATCCAGATGATAGGTTCCGGCCGCGCGGTTTCAGCTGGCGACTTCACTAGGGACAAATTGACCTCTTTCTGGTCCATCCCGGAGTCGATCCTAGCTCTTGTTTGTTTTCTTTTTTGGGTGTCTATTTTACCGCTTTGCATATTTATCTGTTTGCATTGCATCCCATGTGCGCTTTACTTTCTGCATACTAGATTTGGCTGGACTGTTTGGATTCTGGATTTATTGGTGGGTGGGTTGTTCCATGAGGTAAAAGGCCTCATACCCAGGCTATGAGTGAATTACATAAGAACTAGGAATAGAGTGGCCATGGAATCTATGAGGCGGATACTTTGTAGACCTAACCATGAGATCCATGACTTCAAAGGTAGTTCAGATAGGTGTTATCGTATGATGATACCGACATTCGAGCTCTCGTACTCTGATTTGGCTTTTAACCTTACCTTGACCTAGACTACACCCATGAGAGGGGCGGGAAAATTTTTCTTACAGGTACAGGTACTGTTGGTGACTTTGTGTTACGAAGGTGACTCAGGTTCCCATGATAGTTTTGAAGCTTTGGGATTTCCTTTTGATCTTGAGTGGTGCTGTTTTATAATGGTCCAGCCTTGATCCAGTGTGAAACTTTGATCCTGTCATGTTGCATTATAGCATATTTATTTCTAAAGAAAAATAATGTAAAAAAATAACTAGCATGCACATGTCATTTTCCAGGGATATTCAAGAGTCTTCTTTCTATCAGAAATGGCTGGCATCCCTTCAGATGAGTTTGATTCAGTTCGTGTTAAAGATACCACCATGAATACTTTCTCTTATCAGATTTCTACCACTGATGTGTCCGAGTTGAAGAGGTTGAGTTCTTATCTGAAGAGTGATGTTTTGAATAATTTCAACAAAAATTATGGCAATTTATTACTAGTCCTTAACACTCCAGTTGACCCAATGGCTTTGATCACTCTCTTCCAGTTCTATGACAAGGAATTACGGTGTTTTACTTTCCAAGATTATCAACTGGTTCCCACACTAGAAGAGTATGCGTACCTACTTAATATTAAGTTGTCCGATGAAGTTCCTTTTGTCCAAGTTCCAGAGAAGCCAAAGTTTGAAGTTATTGCTGAAATTCTTCATTTGAGTTGGAAAGAGGTGAAAGACAATTGGAGATCAATTGAGGATACTACAGGGTTTTATTTGGACTTCTTAGTGAAGAAAGCTGAGGACTGGGTAAAGAAAGGGAATTGGATTGACTTCAGCGCTCTGCTTGCTCTCAAGATATACGGGATCGTCCTTTTCCCTCACAAGAGAAATTTTGTGGATTTGACGACTATTTGTGTTTTTAGAAACAAGAACCCGGTACCGACACTCTTGGTAGATACTCTTTACACCATTCATTTCAGGCATGGAAAAGGTGGTAATGTAAGTTTATGTCATTCAATGTTGTATCAATGGTTTAAGTTGCATCTACCGGTAAGTGGCCCTTTCGTGGATACCAGTCATTCTCTTCGATGGTCATCAAGGCTTGTCAACCTTACTTCATTTGATATCCGGTGGAATTATGACATGGGGGAAATACAAAGTGTTATCACTAGCTGCGGAGATTTTCCTAATGTTCCCCTCATAGGAACTAAGGGGTGTATCAACTATAATCCCGTGCTTGCTTATCGTCAATTAGGATATGCAATGGATGGACCGCCAAAGGTTGAGGAGGTGTCTGAAACAGTGTATTTTGTTAGAGGAAGTGATCCTGTGATGTTGAAAAGAGTGACAAGTGCTTGGAATGGAATTCACAAGAAGGATAGAACTACTTTGGGCAAGAAGGTTCCTATTGCTAGGGTTCCTTACTTGGATTGGATTAAAGCCAGGGTTAAGATTTTACGGTTACCATTTGCAAGGTCGGCTCCTATATGTGAGCAACCTCCTACTATTCTGAGTAACACGGTGTCTACCGAGGTGTTCACCCAGGTTCATGTTGAGAACATTCAACTTCGTGCAAAAGACCGTGAGGTAGGGATGAAACTCTATTGGGTAGAGCAAGAAAGGGCCAACTTAGCTCGCAAACTCAAAGAAGCTCAAGAGGAAACTGCTGATGCGACCAGTTTTAGGAAGAGATCTCATGCTGAAATGGAAGAAGAATTGAGTAAGACTCGGCAAGAGTGTCAGAAGCTTCAGGTATCTGAAAACAGCTACAGGGAGAAGATTCAGAACTTGGAGAAACAGCTCAAATACAAAGATGCTCAGCTTAAGAAGGAAGTAGCCCAAAAGCGTGTCGTAGAAGATCGGTTCCAAGAAAGTAAAGTGGTTGCATCACAACTTTTGAAGGAGAAAGCCAGACTTGAAGAGTACTGTTAATATCTTGAAGCATGTCTTGTTCCGGAGATTTAGTTCTGTTATTTACTTTTGGTGTATTTGGTCACCCCTAGAATTGTTGGAAGGGACCATTTGATTGTTGTTATTATTCAATTTTTTGTTTTTGTTAAGACATGTATTTAGTTGTCTATCATTATACTCTTAATTGTCCGAAGTCACTTGAATGACGTTTCTTTGTTTGTAAATAATTGAAGTGTTCGTCTTATTGTCCTTTTTCCGTTGATTGTATGTTTTATCTTTGGTTGCACGCCGTGACTAGTGAATAAAATGACTCTTGAATACCGGGAAATGACAAACATATCATGCACATCATGCATTTCATGACATTACAGGTTATCTCAAGACGAGTTTCTTATTCTTCTGCTTTTCTTATTGAGAATTCAAGATGACCACTCATCGGTATTCCACCAAAAAAATTTTGCCAAGACAGATGGAACAGGTTCAAGCTGAACTCGCTGAAATGAGGGCCCAGATGGCTACTCAGATGACTTAGTTCATGGAGGTCATCACCAATGTGAATCACCGAAAGGAGGAACTGGTTGCCATTGTCAACAACCAGCGCCGCTATCCAGGGGATGTTGGAAATCAAGGGCTCTATCAGGACATTTCTGTAGGATAGTGGGATGTGCAAGATCAGCCTGCTGGAAATTTTCACGGGATGCCGGGAAACCCTTTTGTGGGAAACACAGGGCAGTTTCCTCTGTCTCCTGGACCTCGTCTTGTGGGGAATAGAAGAGTTAATCAAGGCAGTGTAAGGAACTATCAGGAGAAGTATTATGACTTTGATCAGGACGAAGATCCGTTTTCTGTTCGACGTTCAGAGTCGGAGGTTCAGATTGAGGATGTGAAGTATCGGTTGTTGGAAGAACGTTTGAAGGCCGTGGAAGGGCAAGGAGTCCTTGGTATGGATGCTAATGATCTCGGGTTGGTGTCTGGGGTGAAAGTTCCTCCGAAGTTCAAGCCTCCAACATTTGAAAAGTACAACGGAACATCATGTCCTATTACTCATGCAACTGCTTATTTCCGAAAGATGTCGGTGCATTCAGAGGATCAGGGGCTTTTGATTCACTTTTTCCAGGATAACCTATCTGGGGCATCCCTGGAGTGGTACATGAAGTTGGAGAAAACCCATATTCGTTGCTGGAATGATCTTGCTTGGACTTTTGTCAAGCATTATCAGTACAATGTGGATATGGCGCCTAATCGTACTTAGTTACAGAATATGTCACAGGGACCAAAAGAATCTTTCAAGGAATACGCTCAGAAGTGGCGTGAGTTGGCTGCGAGGGTTCAACCTCCACTCATGGAGAGAGAACTCATTGATATGTTTATGAGTACCCTACAAGGACCATTCTATGAGCACATGATAGGAAGTACTTCGGCAGGATTTGCAGACTTGGTAATGGCTGGTGAAAGAATTGAGGTAGGTTTGAAACTGGGGAAAATTCAGATTGGAGGTTCTAGTGGCTCATCAAGGGGCAGTAAGAAACCATTCAACACTTACCCTAAGAAAAGGGAAGGCGATGCAAGTGCGGTTTACTCTCATAGAGGAAGAAGAGAGGATCATTAGCACCAATAAATCAATGTTATTTCTATTCCTGTTAATGCTCCTCTGCAACAGAGACTGAATACAGTGCCTCAACAACAGAGACAACAAGATGCTCCCCGTCAGTATAATAATCAACAACAGAGACAACTGAGAAAATTCAATCCCTTGCCAGTATCTCTTACTGAAGCACTCCACCATTTTCTCGATTTGAAGTTGATCAGTTTGAGAAATATGCCACCACCACCCGCAAGACTTCCTTCTAACTATGATGCTAACGCAAGATGTGAATTCCATTCCGGCGGAGTTGGTCATTCTACTGACAATTACTTTGCGTTGAAATGAAAAGTACAAGACTTGTTGGATGCTAAGGCAATTGAGTTTACCCCAGTGGCTGGTCCGAATGTTACTCAGAACCCAATGACTAGGCATGGAGGGGGGTTTTGTTAATATGATTGATGGTAATGGTGAAGTGTTGAATTTAATCGTGAATGTGGAACAAGTAACTACTCCGTTGTGGTATGTTAAGAAGTATTTGCTTTACAATTCTATTTTCCCGAGTTGTACTTCAAAGTGTGGCAAGTGTAAAGAGCAACCGAAGGGCTGTGATGATTTAAAAACCGGCATCCAGTTGTTGATAAAGGAAGGTTCCCTTCAGTTTGATAGGAAACCGATCTACCGTAAGGTTACCGAAGAAGATGTTGCTATGGTATCTATTCCTTACACCCATGTGTGCATTCCTGCCCCATCTAGGGCACCCCTTTAATGATTACGGTACCTGGTCCCATGCTGTATACTAGTGAGAAGGCCGTCCCATGGCATTATGGTGCTGCTGTTTATTACCATGGGGTGAAGCAGGAGGTTGGTACCCGTGTGTCTGAGGAAGAACGCGCCGAGGATAATGAGGAGGAAGTTCATAACTTTTCTGGTGTGGGTCGTATGACTAGAAGCGGGAGAGTGTTTGGTCCTTCCAATGTGCAAGATGTGGCAGATACTTCTGCAAGATAAAAAGGAAAACAACAGGCGATGATTGGGAATCCCAGGGTTACGCCAGCCAATGTGAATCAATCAATTCCAATACCAGAAGCTTCTTCAGTTCCCGACGAGGTTGAAGAGTTAATGTGAATTATCAGAAAGAGTGATTATAGCATAATTGATCATATGAGCCATACTCCTTCTAAGATGTCTATCTTGTCTTTGTTGATTTATTCAAAACCTCACAGAAATGCTTTGATGAAGTTGTTAAAGAATGCGTTCGTGCCAGATGAAATAACAATCAATCAGTTTGAGAATGTTTGTGCTAACATATCTGCCCGGAATGGTTTGGGCTTCACATATTTTGATCTTCCTCCTGAGGGACAAGACCATAACAGAGCGTTGCATATTTCGATGGAGTGCAGGGGCACTACTTTATCCCGAGTTTTGGTGGACACAGGGTCGTCTTTAAATGTATTGCCTAAGTCAGCATTGATGAAGATTGATTATTCTGGACTGGAGCTGCGCCCTAGTGATTTGATGGTGAAGGAGTTTGATGGGTCTCGAAGGTCAGTGTTTGGGGAGGTGGAGCTACCAATCAAGGTTGGTCCTCGCACCTTCACGGCTACCTTTTTTGTGATGGATATACAACCAGCGTATTGTTTTTTATTAAGGAGGCCGTGGATTCATAGAGCAAGAGCAGTCACTTCTACTCTTCATCAGAAACTCAAGTATCCTGCAGAGGGAAAGGTGATAATTGTGTGAGGCGAGGAAGAGTACATCATGAGTCATTTAACATCATTCCGCTATGTCGAATTTGAAGGCGAGATACATGAGACTCCGTTTCAGGCATTTGAGACAGTTCATGCTGTCAATTTTCCTCCTCCAGAGCAGAAAGGGAAACCTAAAACTGTCATGTCTTCTCTCAAGGATGTGAGAGATGTGGTGGAACATGGTAACCCTGAAGGTTGGGGTCAGGTGCTAGACGTTACTCCAAAGTTTGATAAATTTGGTCTTGGTTTTAACCCGGGTCAGCAGAGTGCAGCTCCCAGAGCATCTAGTTTATCCACTCCTGTGAAGTTTTCCCATCCTTGTGCTACTCAAGAAGGACATGTCGATGCAGTTGGCGACGATAGGGTTGATGTCTACAATATCGAAGATTGGATTCGTCCGAGTATTCCAGGCCAGACACTCAACAATTGGACTTCTGTGGATGTTATCCAAGTTTCAAGCGCTGAGGAGTAATTTTATTATTTCTTTTACTATCATATCATAATTCCTACGCTCTGCCCAAGGCATAGTGGATCATCTGTGTAGGGCCACCATGTTTATTTTCCAAAAGTTTATCATGAAATAAAGGATGTTTTTGCATTCAAAACTTTGCTCCATTTTCTTTTTTCTTTTTTTTAATGGCAATGTTTCTCTTTTCACACACTGTCACTAAAAAATGCCAAAATGTCATTCATGCAGATGCACTTCCACCATCGATTATATTAATAACGACTCTGCTATGGCTCATTATGACTTTGATACTCCCATTTGTCAAGCTGAAGAAGAAGCATATGAGGATTGTGATCTTCCTGAGGAATTAGCAAGATTGTTAAAACAAGAGGAGAAGGTTATCCAGCCGAATCAGGATTCGATTGAGGTGGTGAATATTGGCACAAAAGAGGTAAGAAGATAAGTCAAGATAGGGGCAGATCTCGAAGAAAGTATAAAGGTCAGATTGATTGAGCTACTCTGTGAGTATTCTGATATCTTTGCTTGGTCTTATGAGGATATGTCTGGTTTGGATACAGACATAGTGGTGCATCGACTACCGCTCAAAGAAGGTTGTTCTCCTGTCAAGAAAAAACTCCGTAGAACTCATCCTGAGATGTCCAAGAAGATCAAGGAGGAGGTCCAGAAGCAGTTGGACGCGAATTTCTTAAAGGTCGTCAGTTATTCGCCATGGATTGCAAATATTGTGCCTGTGCCCAAGAAGGATGGTAAAGTCAGAATGTGCGTGGATTATAGGGATTTGAACAGGGCCAGCCCTAAAGATGATTTCCCTCTTCCGCATATTGATGTGTTGGTCGATAATACTGCTCATTCCAAGGTGTTCTCGTTCATGGATGGCTTTTCGGGTTACAATAAAATTAAGATGGCTCCAGAGGATATGGAGAAGACAACATTCATCACGCCTTGGGGAACTTTTTGCTATAAAGTGATGCCATTTGGTTTAAAAAATGTCGGGGCAACATATCAGCGCGCTATGGTCACTCTCTTTCACGATTTAATTCACAAAGAGATTGAGGTTTATGTAGACGATATGATTTCTAAGTCTTACACGGAAGTGCACC
The DNA here is from genome assembly GCA_948472305.1 of Vicia faba. Taxonomy (NCBI): domain Eukaryota; kingdom Viridiplantae; phylum Streptophyta; class Magnoliopsida; order Fabales; family Fabaceae; genus Vicia; species Vicia faba. The sequence goes on along the minus strand of OX451736.1, from coordinate 435,810,482 downwards.
TTCTGGAAAAATTGTTTGAGAGACTGAGGCAGTTCTTGCTAAGGTTGAATCCGAATAAGTGCACCTTCGGGGTGAGATCCGACAAGCTGTTGGGTTTTATTGTAAGTGAAAAAGGTATCGAGGTGGACCCGGCCAAGGTAAAAGAGATACAGGAAATACCTGAGCCAAGGACAGAGAAGGAAGTACGTGGTTTCTTGGGAAGGTTAAACTACATTTCTAGATTTATTTCTCATCTCACAGCCATCTGTGAACCTTTGTTCAAGTTATTGAAGAAAAGTCAGACAGCAAAATGGAATGAGGATTGTCAGAAGGCCTTTGACAAAATAAAAGAATATTTGAAGGAACCTCTGATACTCATGCTTCCAGTGGAAGGAAGGCCACTAATCATGTATCTAACTGTGTTGGAGAGCTCAATGGGTTGTGTCCTCGGTCAGCATGACGAGACAGGGAAGAAAGAGCAAGCTATTTACTACTTGAGTAAGAATTTTATGGAGTGCGAATCGAGGTACTCATTGCTGGAAAAGACTTGTTGTGCGCTTTCCTGGGCCGCCAAACGTTCGAGGCAATACATGTTAACTCACACCACCTACTTGATATCCAAAACGGATCCAATTAAGTACATTTTTGAGAGGCCATCTCTTACAGGAAGGGTAGCCTGTTACCAGATGATACTCACCGAATGTGATATCCAATACACTACTCAAAAAGCAATTAAAGGTAGTGTACTGGCCGACCATCTTGCTCATCAGCCCATGAACGATTATTGTTGTACCCCAAAATTTGCCCTCGTATTTTTCCACAAGAAATCACAGCTTCGGGCTTTTCCTGATTTTTTCATACTGGCTCAAGAATCGGTCAAACAGACTTTTCTTATCAGTCAGACAAAATTAGGGTTTTCATTGATTTTAAAGCAGTTCAGGCAGATTGTTAAGGTTTTAATCAGGCAGACGCTTCTTTGACATTTAATCAAGAATCAGGGTTTTTATGCGCATATTTCTCAGAAAGAATTAATTCTTTAGTTCTTTTCAATTTACTATGAAATTTGGACTGAAGCATTTGGATTGAGTTTGCAGTGTTTGATTAAATCAGTAAAAGGAAAAGACATTTGGGCATGTGTTGTGATTTGACTATGCATTGTTATGTTTAATTTGGAACGCCAGACGTTTATTAATTATTTCTTTTTCTAAGTCAGAATAATTGGATTTGCTTCCAATTGTTTTAATTTAAGAAACTCAGATAATTAAAATAAACAAGTGAATTGAAAGAAGAATTAACTGATAAAAAAAGGGGATGTTTATTTATTTTGAATTGTTTGTTACAGATATTATTTAAATACTGTAAATTTATTTACAGTTATTTACATTAATACTATTACAAATATTTAAAATGGAAACAAAGCTATATCCAAAAAGTCTTCAAATCTTCATCTTCTACTGCTACTCCTCTCCATTGATTTTTTTCTGCAAAACAAAGAAAAGAAGAAAAAGTCAAAAGCAGATAAAATTAAAGAGCAGACAGATAAAATTTGGATTCATCATTAAAAGCAACTGGCCGGAATCAGTTTGCCCTCTCTGCAAATCACGAGATTTCTCTCGGTTCACAAAGAGGGATAGAAATGCTTGCAAAAAAGTATGAATGCACAAAGTTGTAATATTGCACAATTTCAAAATGGTCAAACAAACTGCATAGTTCATGATTCAAAATTGTCAAGCAAGACTGCATAAAATGCCAAACAAAGTCCAAAGGCAAACCAAACTGAGTTGCCTAAACCAAATCAAAAGGGAAAACTGAATAAAACTGTCCAAGCTGCCAAAAGGATATCAAAACATCAACAAGTACAAAAGGCTACCCAAAAGCTGTCAAAGAAGCAGAAAATCTGGAAAAAGAGATAAGAGATATGCAGAGTAAAGCAACTATTGCAAGCAACATTTCAAAAGTCATCATTTTCAGGCCAGTGCTTTTTCAGAATAGGACAAACATAAGCAATATTAAATGCTTTTAATATGTCAAGAGAGAGAGAGAGAGAAGAGAAAAAGAAAGGCTTACAGGGCTTAGGCTTAGAAGAATATAAAACAAACTGTAATAGAACAGTAGAAAAGGGGCAGAAAATATCACAAGAGAAAAACACCCCCAAACTGTATCAAACATTCAAACACAAACCAGAAGTTCAAACATCCTGCCCAAACCTGTGTTTCCAAACAAATATGTCCAGCTCTAAGCCTAACCCGTGTCAAACCTTAAACCTGTAACCATACAAACAATCAAAACCAAAGCCTTTCAAAGCACATTAACCTCTAAGCCTGCAAACATTAAAAACATCAAAAACTGCTTGAACTGTCAAGCCTAAGCTCATACCAGAAGCCTTAAACTTGCTCCAAGCAAGCCTAAAAGCCAAAGGCCTCCAAACCTCACAACAAACCTTAAAACTGCATTCAAAACATCAAAGCCTGCAGAAGCCAAGCTCAACCTGTCAAACCAGAACATCAAACAAAAGGCCTAAACCTGGTCAAGCATCAGAAGCCAAGCCTGTAAACACACTAAGCCTAAAACCTGCTTGAGCCTTAAACAAAATCACAAGCCTATCAAGCCAAAGCTTCGTGCCTGCATCAAAGCTATACCAAACAACTTGTCCAAGCCTAAACCATAAGCCTTGAACCAGTACCATAAGCCAAGCCCTAAGCTGAAGCCCAAACTCTCAGAACTCAAAGAGTTCATCATCGAGTAACCAACATATCAGGTATCTCAGCTAGCCAACAAGAAGACGAGGAAAAGGAAACTCAAGCATACAAGGCAATAACCAGCATATCAAGCATACAAGGCAATAACCAGCATATCAAGCATACAAGGCAATAACCAGCATATCAAGCATTCAAGGCAACTCAAAGTCAGGCAACACAAACCCTCAGAATTGCTTCATCACTGGGCCAACAACAACATTAATATTTCTCAGATTCAGAGGTATACAGAAACGAGGAAAAGAAGCAATCAAAGGCATCAAGCTAGCATACCAGGCATCTCAGATAAGCAAGCATATCAGAAAGGCAAACATATCAAATATTCAGAGGCAACAGGAGCAAGTAAAAGAGAAGAAGATAAAGAAGGTTCTCAGACATCATCATCATAAAACCTAAAAAGACAAAGACACAGGTACCAGGTTCTCCAGCACACAACATCATCAAGCCTCCGCCCTTGGCCATCCTACGCGCCTCCAATTCCATCTCCTCCTCCATCTCCAAAGGCCTCCGTCCCCAAAGGTATAATTTCTTTCCCTTTTCACGCACCTCCAACAAGAATAACAATAACACTTAATCAGAATCAATAAACAAAACATGCAAGACATATAAAGTTTGAAACTCTAAATGCATTAAAAAAAAACAGAAACCGTCACCTTATAACCTCGCTTCGCTGGACCAAGGAGGGAAGAGGGGACGAAGGGGGAAGCCTGGTGGCCATGGGCGAAGAAGCTTATTCAGTAGCTTTGGCTCAAAAGATGAAGAGGAGGCGAAGAGAACGAACGGCGCCTCTGTAACGTTCAAACCCTAATCCGTTCCCAAATGAACAAAACAACTTAACCCTTGCAAAATCAATTGGTGAAACGCGCTTGGGCCCTGTCCCATTTTCTGCCTAGGCCCATCATATTTCCAGCATACGCACCCCCCTCCTTTTTTCCTAAACCCACCTATTTTGTTTGGGCCAAAGACAAACACAAGGCCCATTGAATCTTTTAGCCTTTTTTATTATTATTTCAAAATAACTCATACTTTCTTTTTTTCATTAAACTTTAATTGACAATTTTCTTTTCTTAATATACTTAATATTTTGTTAAATAAATAATACCCTTTTTTTAGATAAAATGTTCTTAATTATTTTCTTTTTATTTTTATTACATTTTTAAGTGAATATATAAACCTTAATGTTAATTTTCTTAACGTGGAATAATTTTCTTTTCTTTAGTTAAAATTTTGTACATAAAAAGATATTAACATAAAACATTAATACTTAAAACTTAAAACATTTCTTTTTTTCTTTTAATTAAGAGTTTGTACGTAAACACATGAAAAATATAATTAAACTTAAAACGTTTCTTTTTCTTTTCTTAAAACCCTTTTTTTTAATACAAATATCCAAGAATAAGTAAATACTTAATTTTTCATTAAATTAACTTTTTTACCTTGTAAATAAATTATACACTTACACATTTACAATACACAAATACATTGATACGTTTACATTTGCTTATCTTGTACATTTGATGCATATTACATTGCGATCGATTCGATTTAGTTGTAAATATTTGGACACTACTAAGTCTCATCCCCATTTGTAAATAATTGTACCCCCACTCCCGGATACTTATTTGTAATAGCGTAGACTTTAAATTCCCGCAATTTATCGCTTTTCAAATATACCATGGTTAGACCTATGGTTTGTATGTACATAAAATCAAACGCTAGATAACCTAATACAAAACAAATGCATGAAATCAATACACAATCACACTTGCACCCCTAGGGTAATCCCGCTTGTTGCCTTCCAAAATGGGCCATGCTTGCACGTCGAGTTTCTTTGGCAAAACAAATCAAATGATCATAGTCCCTCGATGACTCTTTCGAAAGTTGCCTAATCAAAATGATCATAGTCCCTTCAAGCAAATTGCCAAAGACACTTGCACCATTGCATTCATGGTCCATACGATGACCCGCGCCTGTCCCGTTAAACATCCTAACGCAAGATTGTCCATCAAATACAATGGTGGAACAAAATTGTTAAAAGGGTTAAAACATGAGAAAAAGCTTTGAGTACAATAGGGGTAGACAACTCTTGGTTACTTGAATCAAACTTGCAAAAACACTTGCCTACTTTTCAAAACCACACTCCACAAATACTTTCAAAACAAACTTTCAAAAACATTTGAAACATCTTTTCGAAAAGATACACACCTTTGTAAAACACTCAAACACGAGTCATTACAACGGTTGCCTAAGACAAGGCATCTTTTTCAAAAACATTTTCAAAACACACACACACACACACCATTTCAAGCAACTGAAAATCAAAGGCAAGTGATCTAAAACCAAGTAACTAAGAGCCCATGGATAACCATGGATGAAAAGGGTGCTAATACCTTCCCTTTTCATAATCTACCCCCCGAACCCAATAAACATCTCAAAAGGTTTTTCCTGTGCTTTTAAACCTTTCCTTTAGGATAAAATAAAAAGTCGGTGGCGACTCTTGCTAAACCGAACAAGTGTGAATACAAACGCAAAACTCAAGTCAGTTCTCCCACCGTATCACAGAACTGGCGACTCTGCTGGGGAATGACTCTTAAAAGTGGGGTTACCTTAGGGTTTAGATCACCTTTGTATTCACTTGCTTGCTTTGTTTGCTTTTATATTTGTGGGCTTTGCATCGGAGTTTCATAGATCCTAACCCGGATCTGGGGAATACCCTTTTAGGTAGAATAAGCTGTGAGGGACTGTCCGGCGTATACCGACATGGGTGAAGCAGTGGCTACGTTGGTGTGACACCTTGGGGTGTACCGATATCCCTTGTGTTAAAACGAGGAGAATATGGGTCTTCTAAGGAGTCATTAAGCACCAACCGACCTTAGAACCCTAAATTGATCCAACTTGGCCATAGAACGGTAGCAGTATGCTACACTCATTGAGGCTAAACTCTCGCGATGGTTCTGGCCGCAAGAAAAGATTGCAATGCTGTAGTTATGACCGATTGAGGGTAGTCAGTGATATTGAGATCCTCTAGAACCCGGTTACTTTTGATAGGACAGGTCTTAACCAACGAAACTGAAAGAGGGTACTTACCTACAACCCCATGCAAGCCTGAACCTAAGGACTTGTTTGCTTTGTGTGAATATGATTGCCTGTATATACACTTACTTACTTGCATACATGTACATGACATCATAACATCATACCATAGCATTTTCAATAACCATTTCAAGGATCTCGCGGTTTCTTTTTGATGCAGGGTTACGTTGAACCAGACGTCTACCAAGGGGCAAGAGGTTTTCTCCTCTAAACAAATGCCATCAAAGATCAAGTGCAACAACTTGAATCAGGGGCTATGACCCACTTGACATGGTGAGCTTGATTCTCGTGGAAAGACATCCACCGGTGCAAAGTTCTCCAATCAAAGATTGAAGTTCAACCTCTAACATTCTCTTGTGTTTACCCCAAGAGATCCTTGAAAGCATGCATCCACATATCATGCATTGCATCTTGACGATTTTTCCTTTTTCAGGTTTCCTTACTCTCCTACTATTTATTTCAGTAAGAGATGGCTCTAGAAAGGACTGTCAAGGATATCCAGGACCAGACTGCTCAGCTGCAGGAAATGTTCTTGAACCTGTCCTTGGGGCAAGAAGAAATGAAAGCTCTCCTCACAAAGGGCTTGGTCCAGGAGACTTCAAACAATGCCAGGAGTGACCAGTTGGAAGCACTGCAGTCTAAGCTGACAATAATGAGGATCCAAATGACGGAGCAACTGGTGGGCCAGATGGCTCTCATCCAGGACTTGGCTCAAAGACAAGAGGAGCTCAGAGTTCTCGTCAACCAACTGCTTTGGGACAACCAAGTGGGACAAACATCTGAGGATGAAGAGCAAGTCACCACTCAACCCCCACCCAGACAAGAAGACAAGGGGAAGGCTCCTCTGCTTGCTTCAGGGTCACAAGCCCAACAACAACCTCGCCAGCGTCAACGGGGTAACCGGCATAAATAAGAGACGTCGGGAAGACAGTTCACAGAGACTGACATACCGTCATCTCTGATACTAGAGAGCTTGTTGGAGGTAAATCTGACTGCTTTGAGGGAGCCTATTCGGAAGCCCAATACCGCCACTCCTAACTATCATCCCGATGCATTTTGTGTATACCACTCCTATAGCCCGGGACACGACACCGACGATTGTTGGACCTTGAAGAACAAGATTCAAGATCTGATCGACATTGGAGTACTGAGGTTCATGCCAGACGGCGAGATGAAAATATTTCGTTAAGGGCTTCTCCACCTGAAGTGACAAAGCTCAAACTGAAAGACTTTTGCTTCATTTGAATTTTCAAAGTTGTAATTTCTTTTTTTTTCAAACAATTAACTGTTGATGTTAAACTCTGTTTCATTAATGCATCGCATATGTTTGTCTTGAATTCATCCATTCGTTTTCACTACTCTTATGCTTTCTTTATGATATTTAACTCTTGATTAAAAGCTGCCAGCCTTTAGAGGGAGGATGATGAAACAATACCATAATCTCATACAGTATGCTTTTGAACAGACCTTGCTTATGATGTACATGCATTTCTTTCAATTTCCAAACACTGGAGTTATAAGGAAGATAATCCCTAGTCAACCCCTTCGAGCCAAAGAAGTAGGAGTTTTCTGTTCTAAACAAATCGAAACCTTTGATATAAACCTGGGGCAGGGTAGTCTCTCAGTTAATTCAAAAGAAGGTGCGCATTGAAGATGCAAACTCTCAGTTCGTAATACAACGAACGACATCAAAAAGAGAAAAGCATTCCTTTGGAATCAAAAGACAAGGGTGGTTCCCTATCACCTAGGCAGTCAATCTCTCAAAAAAGAAAAGCCCACTGAGCCAAAACCTGTAAAGGAGGCTTAAGAAAGCTGGGGCATCCTGCTGACTGTAATCCCAAAAACGGGAACAGTCAGGCAAAAGTTAGGGATAACAAATCAAGATCAAAATAGAGAGGTCATTACAAATCCTCAAAAACATGAAAAATGTTGCAAAAGAAAAAAGGAGATGATGACTGTCTCCCAAAATTCAACTGGTGAACCATCACCCAAAAGTCGTTCCAAATTCAAATAGAGTACGACGCACAATTAACTGAGCTTAGGGTTGAAGAACTTCACGAAGAGTGGGTGGGTACGAATATACTTTGAGCCTTTATCCTTTGTTTCTTAAACCGTGAACCAAGCCACGTTACAACCCTTCAAAAGTCCTAATTGAAGCATGGGTTAGTTCGAAAGCATACTGTTACAAAAGGTATCCTGACTCCTGTAAGGCTTTGCTCTAAAATCTTGTGTTGACTTGTCTTATGAAAAGTTTTTTTTTCTGCTAAAAAACGCATTTTTCAAAACTTCAAGACAGACATAAACTTTGCATTGCTTGAATATCACTGTTTGCATTTGACTATTTGTTTGACAGCGAAGAAATTCACACAATGAATATTCGGAGGAACGAAAACTCTCGCAGTGAACAAAATCACTTCAAAAAGGATGACACTTCCATCACAAAAATCTCCTGTCAACAAGGGGGCATGACATGTCACTATCCAGCACACCTGGGGAAGTCCAGTCAAGGTTTCAACAGATCTTTCAGAGTTTAGTTAACCTGGGGCAGTCCAGTCAAGATTTCAACAAATCTCTCAATTTGCAGAGTAACCTGGGGCAAGTCTCCTTCATCATCACTTGGGGCATTCGAATGTCAAAAGTGTTCAACAATTCCTTCATCACCTGTTGGAAGATGCAGTTTTACACAGACTCATCATCAGGAAACCCTACACCGGTTCCTTCTCAACTTCAGATGCAGTTTTACATGGACTCATCATCAGGAAACCCTACACCGGTTCCTTCTCAACTTCAGATGCAATTTTACACGGACTCATCATCAGGAAACCCTACACCGGTTCCTTCTCAACTCCAGATGCAGTTTTACACGGACTCATCATCAGGAAACCCTACACCGGTTCCTTCTCAAACTCAAAAGATTCTTGTAATCCCCAACCAGAGAACCTTCCAAAAGCTAACTCCCCTCAGAGTCAAATTTCAAAATCCCCAGTGGAGTCAAAATTGTCAATCCCCAGTGGAGCTAAAACTTCCAACTGTCAATCCCCAGCAGAGTTCATCAAATTCCCCAACATAACTTACCAGTGGAGTTCTCATCAAAGCCTCAGCGAAGTATCTCTTCCCACAAAGTAATTCCCTACAGAGTAATCTCTCCAACAAGTTTATTCCTCGACGGAGTCATCTTCTCCTACCGATTTATTCTTGCAACCATCATCCCCAGCGGAAGCGGAAAACTCTACTCTTCAACATCAGCCCAGGATTCCACAAACTCCCGGCAGTCGTCAAGGATTTATTTTCCTAGACAGAAGTATATTCATCACATTATCATACACCATGACGCATGCATATACGCATCATATCACACAATCTCATTTATTCTTGAAAACATCATGACACCATGCATTTCATACATCATGACATTGCATACAACTGATGTCTTACCTTTTCAGGAAAAAGGACAATCCAGAGATGATTACTATCAACAGTCACAATTCCAGATTCGATTCCTATATCTAGCCAGGGCATATCTGTGAGTAACTGATTGTAGATTCAACACCTGTATCCAGCTAGGGCATGTCTGCATGAAGAGTTTAGAGATTCGATTCCTGTATCCAGCCAGGGAATATCTGTAGACGACCAATTCCAGATTCGATTCCTGTATCTAGCCAGGGCATATCTGTGAGTAATTGATTATAGATTCGACACCTGTATCCAGCCAGGGCATGTCTGCATGAAGAGTTTAGAGATTAGATTCCTGTATCCAGCCAGGGCATATCTGTAGACGACCAATTCCAGATTCGATTCTTGTATCTAGCCAGGGCATATCTGTGAGTAACTGATTGTAGATTCGAAACCTGTATCCAGCCAGGGCATGTCTGCATGAAGAGTTTAGAGATTCGATTCCTGTATCCAGCCAGGGCATATTTGTAGACGACCAATTCCAGATTCGATTCCTGTATCCAGCCAGGGCATATCTGTAGACGACCAATTCCAGATTCGATTCTTGTATCTATCCAGGGCATATCTGTGAGTAATTGATTGTAGATTCTATTCCTGTATCCAGCCAGGGCATGTCTGCATGAAGAGTTTAGAGATTCGATTCCTGTATCCAGCCAGGGCATATCTGTAGACGACCAATTCCAGATTCGATTCTTGTATCTAGCCAGGGCATATCTGTGAGTAACTGATTGTAGATTCGATACCTGTATCCAGCCAGGGCATGTCTGCATGAAGAGTTTAGAGATTCGATTCCTGTATCCAGCCAGGGCATATCTGTAGACGACCAATTCCAGATTTGATTCCTTTATCTAGCCAGGGCATATCTGTGAGTAACTGATTGTAGATTCGATACATGTATCCAGCCAGGGCATGTCTGCATGAAGAGTTTAGAGATTTAATTCCTATATCCAGCCAGGGCATATCTGTAGACGACCAATTCCAGATTCGATTCCTGTATCCAGCCAGGGCATATCTGTAGACGACCAATTCCAGATTCGATTCCTATATCTAGCCAGGGCATATCTGTGAGTAATGGATTGTAGATTCGATTCCTGTATCCAGCCAGGGTATGTCTGCATGAAGAGTTTAGAGATTCGATTCCTGTATCCAGCCAGGTCATATCTGTAGACGACCAATTCCAGATTCGATTCCTGTATCTAGCCAGGGCATATCTGTGAGTAACTGATTGTAGATTCGATACCTGTATCCAGCCAGGGCATGTCTGCATAAAGAGTTTAGAGATTCGATTCCTGTATCCAGCCATGGCATATCTGTAGACGACCAATTCCAGATTCGATTCCTGTATCCAGCCAGGGCATATCTGTGAGTAACTGATTGTAGATTCGATACCTGTATCCAGCCAGGGCATGTCTGCATGAAGAGTTTATAGATTCGATTTCTGTATCTAGCCAGGGCATATCTGTGAGCGTTTGATTGTAGATTCGATACCTGTATCCAGCCAGGGCATATCTGCATGAAGAGTTTGAAGATCAACCGGTAGCAAGCCAGGAAACCATCTTTCTTTCTCATGTACGCAAGTTCTCGCTAAGGAATCTCTTACGCGATCGACACCCCGGATGGCATCTTTAAGCCCATCTCCACAACTATCCATTACACTTCCAAATGGCATCTTTAAGACCATTTCCAGATGGCATCTTTAAGCCCATCCCCCGACAAGATTCTGTCACATCTCCAGATGGCATCTTTAAGCCCATCATCAAATGGCATCTGTAAGCCTATTCCCTCGACCATCACCTCATTGAGTGCAAATTTTCGGGCACTCTAGTGTCCAATCTCCTTTTACCTTCGATTCGCGAAAGGCAAACTTGCCAATCTAACTCTTCAGGTTCAAGAAGATTGAACAGGGGCAACTGTTGTACCCCAAAATTTGCCCTCGTATTTTTCCACAAGAAATCACAGCTTCGGGCTTTTCCTGATTTTTTCAGACTGGCTCAAGAATCGGTCAAACAGACTTTTCTTATCAGTCAGACAAAATTAGGGTTTTCATTGATTTAAAAGCAGTTCAGGCAGATTGTTAAGGTTTTAATCAGGCAGACGCTTCTTTGACATTTAATCAAGAATCAGGGTTTTTATGCGCATATTTCTCAGAAATAATTAATTCTTTAGTTCTTTTCAGTTTACTCTGAAATTTGGACTGAAGCATTTGGATTGAGTTTGTAGTGTTTGATTAAATCAGTAAAAGGAAAAGACATTTGGGCATGTGTTGTGATTTGACTGTGCATTGTTATGTTTAATTCGGAACGCCAGACGTTTATTAATTATTTCTTTTTCTAAGTCAGAATAATTGGATTTACTTCCAATTGTTTTAATTTAAGAAACTCAGATAATTAAAATAAACAAGTGAATTGAAAGAAGAATTAACTGATAAAAAAAGGGGGATGTTTATTTATTTTGAATTGTTTGTTACAGATATTATTTAAATACTGTAAATTTATTTACAGTTATTTACATTAATACTATTACAAATATTTAAAATGGAAACAAAGCTATGTCCTAAAAGTCTTCAAATCTTCATCTTCTACTGCTACTCCTCTCCATTGATTTTTATCTGCAAAACAAAGAAAAGAAGAAAAAGTCAAAAGCAGATAAAATTAAAGAGCAGACAGATAAAATTTGGATTCATCATTAAAAGCAACTGGCCGGAATCAGTTTGCCCTCTCTGCAAATCACGAGATTTCTCTCGGTTCACAAAGAGGGATAGAAATGCTTGCAAAAAAGTATGAATGCACACAGTTGTAATATTTCACAATTTCAAAATGGTCAAACAAACTGCATAGTTCATGATTCAAAATTGTCAAGCAAGACTGCATAAAATGCCAAACAAATTCCAAAGGAAAACCAAACTGAATTGCCTAAACCAAATCAAAAGGGCAAACTGAATAAAACTGTCCAAGCTGCCAAAAGGATATCAAAACATCAACAAGTACAAAAGGCTACCCAAAAGCTGTCAAAGAAGCAGAAAATCTGGAAAAAGAGATAAGAGATATGCAGAGTAAAGCAACTATTGCAAGCAACATTTCAAAAGTCATCATTTTCAGGCCAGTGCTTTTTCAGAATAGGACAAACATAAGCAATATTAAATGCTTTTAATCTGTCAAGAGAGAGAGAGAGAGAGAGAGAGAGAAGAGAAAAAGAAAGGATTATAGGGCTTAGGCTTAGAAGAACATAAAACAAACTGTAATAGAACAGTAGAAAAGGGGCAGAAAATATCACAAGAGAAAAACACCCCCAAACTGTATCAAACATTCAAACACAAACCAGAAGTTCAAGCATCCTGCCCAAACCTGCGTTTCCAAACAAATCTGTCCAGCTCTAAGCCTAACCTGTGTCAAACCTTAAACCTGTAACCATACAAACAATCAAAACCAAATACTTTTAAAGCACATTAACCTCTAAGCCTGCAAACATTAAAAACATCAAAAACTGCCTGAACTGTCAAGCCTAAGCTCATACCAGAAGCCTTAAACATGCTCCAAGCAAGCCTAAAAGCCAAAGGCCTCCAAACATCACAACAAACCTTAAACCTGCATTCAAAACATCAAAGCCTACAGAAGCCAAGCTCAACCTGTCAAACCAGAACATCAAACAAAAGGCCTAAACCTGGTCAAGCATCAGAAGCCAAGCCTGTAAACACACTAAGCCTAAAACCTGCTTGAGCCTTAAACAAAATCACAAGCCTATCAAACCAAAGCTTCATGCCTGCATCAAAGCTATACCAAACAACTTGTCCAAGCCTAAACCATAAGCCTTGAACCAGTACCATAAGCCAAGCCTCAAGCTGAAGCCCAAACTCTCAGAACTCAAAGAGTTCATCATCGAGTAACCAACATATCAGGTATCTCAGCTAGCCAACAAGAACAAGAGGAAAAGGCAACTCAAGCATACAAGGCAATAACCAGCATATCAAGCATACAAGGCAATAACCAGCATATCAAGCATTCAAGGCAACTCAAAGTCAGGCAACACAAACCCTCATAATTGCTTCATCACTGGGCCAACAACAACATCAATATTTCTCAGATTCAGAGGTATACAGAAACGAGGAAAAGAAGCAATCAAAGGCATCAAGCTAGCATACCAGGCATCTCAGATAAGCAAGCATATCAGAAAGGCAAACGTATCAAATATTCAGAGGCAATAGGTGCAAGTAAAAGAGAAGAAGATAAAGAAGGTTCTCAGACATCATCATCATAAAACCTAAAAATACAAAGACACAGGTGTTGTACCCCAAAATTTGCCCTCCCATATTCTTCAAGATTTGCTAAGTCAAAGCTTCAAAATCTCCCCAAGGGTTGCACAGTTCAAAGACCTCCTAACAGTCAAAAACTAGGGTTTTGGTTCTGTCAAAGAAATTGAAGTTTTCAAGGGTCCAATCAAGTCCCACATGCCTACAAACATGGTCAAGCATCCTCATGTCAAGTTTCAAGACTTACAGCACAAAATTGCACAGTCAAAAACCCTAATTGCCCTACAGTCAACTACAGGGGCAAAATGGTCATTTGACAGTCAAAAGTTCAAATTTTTGGTCAACATCTTATTTTGAAGCCACAAACATCATTTGATCAATTCTTGATCATGATTTTTAAGGCATGGCTCAAAAACTCTCAAGATGCAAAAGTTTCCATATTTGGACAGTTGAAAAAGTCAACTGTAACTTGACCAAGGCATAACTTCCACATGGTTTATCAGAAAAATTCCATCCAAAGCTCATTTTGAAGAGAAAGACATCTCCTACAACTCCTCTTCACACTTCAAGTCCAAGAAATGCTCTCATAAAAAGTTATCAATTTCAACATTATAGGTCATTTTCAAAAGTCAACAAAAAGGCACTTTAAGTCAAAGACCATAACTTGAGATTGGTAAATCAAAATGACATGGGAACAAAGGCATTGGTTAGAGGACTTCAAGACCTTTCCAAAATGTCCAAGAACATGATCAAATCTTAAAAATTTAGCAATATATGCCTTGTGGAAGTTGGGAAAGTTTTGGGAATTTTGAAAAGTCAACTTTGCTTCAAATGCCTCAAAATTGCTAATGGGCCACATTTTCTTCCAAGAATCATTATCCAAAGGCTATGCACGACCATTTGACCCAAAGGGGATTTATTTCATCATTTTTTATTATTTATTTGAATTTTTATCACCATTAATTCATTTAATTAAATAAAATATGACAAAAATACTAAACAAATGTGGTTAAATCTTTTTATGCAGCCTTTGCCTTCATGATTCACTCAAGATCTCGTGTACATCAAAAAAATGAAGATTTGGTGCAAATTGGCATGTTATTCATGAGGAAAAGATTGGAAAAGATTCCATGAAAATCAAATATTTGATTCATCAAAACATGGATCTTTTGGCTTGAATTCTTACCCTAATCCATTGGCATACTTAAGCTGATCACAACCCTAGTGCACACAACCTGGAAGATGCGCCCAAACCTAAGAACAAACTTTGCAATTTTTGTCAAAAGTTCCAAAACTGATTTCACACATAGAGCGTGATTCAAAGCTTCTAACCAATTCCAAAAGCTTTCTGAGGCATCACTGAACCTAACTGAATCCTTTTCCACGCTTCTAACGCAAAGAATTGGTAACATGATACCGTCATGTTCTTAACATTTGTCAAATTCGTGTTTTAATTTATACGCATCCTCATTGCATTTTTTCTGTTGATTTATACTAATTGAAACATTCTGAAGCTAACTATGCCATTCAATTGAGTTTTCGTGCCCTATATATGAATCTACCATGGAAGCTTGCTAGGTTTTCAAAGCTCTTAAATTGGGGACTTTTGCATATGGTAAAATCAGACCATGAGACTTATACCATTGAAATCATGACGTTCCCAGGAATCTAAAACATCCATCGCGCCTTTTTTATATTTGTTTAATTCCTATTCGCTATTTTTTGTATTTTCAGTTTGTGGGGGTTTAAAACCCCCGCTATCTAGTGTGTTTTTCAGGCAAAAATGAAGAACAAGTGGGGAAGACGATGCGTGGAGGAAAGCCATTGGTGGATTCAAACATTGGCGCCTTTTGTTGATTATCCAGCATAACGTTTTTTCTCTCTCTTATCATTCATTGCCCATTAAGCATACAACCAAACGCGCTGGTTCAGTTGGTGGGCAACGTGGACAATAGGTATTGGGACCTGGGTTCGATTCCCAGGTCCCCCATATTTCTCAATGCATTTTGTTTTAACCTGATTCCATGCAGTGTACGCCCAGGGGTTCACCATACACCCACTACTGAAGCTTGCCAAGTGTCTTGGAAGATGCATCTGAAGGTCAGAATGGGAGGTCCATGGAACACCCCAGTCAACGCATATGCACGTGGCCAGAAAAGTCAAAAGAGGCCTCCCATAATTGGGCCTAATTACTCACAACATAACCTCCAAATTGGGGTCAACACCCCCAATTGGTTTGCTTTTTTCATTCTCTTTATTTTTTCTATTTTATTTGTTTTATTTAGTTTTAGTTTAATTCTTTAAATTAATTTTTTTCTTTAACATAAAAAATACTAAAAAAATCAGAAAAGACAAAAATAAAAATATCTTTTATTTAATATTATTTTGTAAATAAATTCATTAACTAATTTAGTTTTTAATTCTAGGTTTTAATTTTAATATTTTTCTAATAAACTAAAAAATGTAGAATTAGGGTTTTAAATACTTTTATTCTTTTTCTTTTCTTTTATCATTATTAAATATTAATTATTTTTATAAATAAATTGCCATGTAAATAATTAATTTAAACTAGGTCTAATTTAAACATTTTCTTAATAAATTAAAAAACAATTTAGAATTAGGGTTAATTAACTTTTCTTTTTAATTCCAATTTAATTTTATTACTAAAATCCATAAATACAAAAAACTCAAAAATAATTTCTTTTTCTCATTTAACTTAATTAATTTATTAATCGTAATTTAATTTTCTTAAAAGGGTACAACGCCCTCGCGCTCCCGATTTTACTTATTCTCGCATTTTACTTTTATTTCTTTTTGTAAATCTAATGTATTTATCCCAAGGCCATGTAATAGATTAATTAGGACATTTATCTTTTCCGCATTTTTATTTTATTTCAAATCGGGTCTTGGACTAATTTGGCGATGTAGACCCGCGCCTTTGTAATAGCGTAGGACTTTTAAATTCCGCATCTTTTTAACTGTTAATAATTTGCATGAAAGAATGAATGCCAAAAATAAAAACAAAGCGTAGATCACTAATGCATGACAAGACAAAAATATCTGAAAACGACACACAAATCACACACCACCCCTAGGGTACGCCTCACTGTTGCCTTGCCCCTCGAAACGTGGTCGTCGAGTAGAGGATGTTTTAGTAAGTCCTCATGTCCATGAACATGGCATGAGGGTAGCTTCTAAGGTGTCTTCCTATTACTCTGGTGACCACACCGTTGCCTTGTCCCTCGAAACGTGGTCGTCGACTATAGGACGTCTTAGTGAGTCCTTATGTCCCATTGATCTGGTTGCCTCAAAGCCTCAAAACAAGTTGCCTCGGAATAGTTGCCTCGGAATAAAAGATCAATGGCATAAGGGTAGCTTCTAAGGTGTCTTACCTTTGCTCGGTGACCACAATGTCCCTAAACCCTGAATTGACCCGAACACCTCCAACGGTGGTGCTACCTACCTCTCAATGGTGGGATGGCACTACTTTAAGGACATTTACACAGACGAATTCCTTAGGGTAGGTAGACAACTCGTAGATACTTGCTCTAATTTCAAAACAAAATCAAAAACTCTTTTCGCACCGACACTTTCAAAAGGCTTTCGAAAGCAACTTTTCAAACACTCTTGAGGACTGATACAAGAGTCGAACTGAAATTTTCAAAGAAACTTTTTAAAACCCACAGTTGAAAAGCAAACAAACCATTTTGAAAACACAACTGAGCAAGTATCTAAGAGCCCATGGATAACCATGGATAGAAAGGGTGCTAACACCTTCCCTTTCTATAAATCTACCTCCCGAACCGAGAGCAATCTCTACAAGGAATTTTTCTGTGCTTTTGTCCTTTCCATTTGGAGAAAATAAAAGACGGTGGCGACTCTTGCTTCCGCGACATTTCGCGAACCAGCGTTAAACAGTCAGTTCCAGATCCACCGATCACAGAACTGGCGACTCTGCTGGGGAAATTTTTTTAAAGTGAGGTGTACCTTAGGACTAAGATCACTTGTGTTTTCAATTATTGTGCTTGTTTGCTTTATTATTGTGGGACTGTCTCGGGAGCTCTATAGATCCTAACCCGGATCTGGGGATACCTTCTTAGAAAGTAGCAACAGGGCTGTGAGGGAATTGTGCGGGGTATACCAACATGGTTGAAGCAGTCTGCTACGTTGATGTGGCACTTTGGTGTGTACCGGTAACCCTTGAGTTCAGTCAAGGAGAGTACGGGGCCTCCGCGTGGTGTCGTGAAGCATCAACTGACCTTAGGAACCTTAATTGAACCATCTTGGCCTCTTTAGGGTAGTGAGATAACTGACTTTGGTGCAGTCCGAGGTTGGTTGATACTCGATACTACACTCAATTGAGGGTTGCTTTCCTGGAATATTTCGGTCGCCAGTTCAGTGGCTAAATCGAAACAATGAACAATGAAAGCAATCCAGTGATATTGAGACCCTTAGAACCCGGTTACTTCTAATAGGACAGGTTGAGCCCACCAACTTCAAGAGGGTAATACCCAGACCCCATGCTAGCCTAAACTCTAAGGGCTTGTCTTGTGTGACTTGTGTGCCTTACATGTTTGCCTTTGTAAATATTGGTGGTGTGTTTAATCATAGCATCATGACATCATCCAGCATCATATGCATTGACTAACCATTTCAGGGGTTCGAATCTTCATCTTTGTTTTTGTTTTGTAGGACATGGAAACTGTTCGCAGAAAGACAATTCAGATCAGCCTTGTAAGGATCCCTCCTCAGCTTAAGGAGCTTATATCCAGGATTCCCGAGAGCTCTTCATTCAGTGAAAGACATGGAAGACTCATCAGCTTGGTCTACACCAACATTGAGGAAGATATGATAAAGGTCCTGTTCCAGTTCTTTGACCCTCTGCATCACTGTTTCACTTTCCTGGATTATCAGCTGGTACCTATATTGGAGGAGTTCTCCCGGCTTCTGAAGATCCCTATCCTTGATCAACTACCCTACAACGATACAGAAAAGGAACCCAAGCTTGAAGAGATTGCTAAAGCCTTACACCTGCAATCATCTGACCTCAAGGGACATTGGGAAGTTAGAAGTGGTATCAAAGGGTTCTTAGCCAGGTTTCTGTTTGAGAAGGCCCAAGAATGTTGGAACTCCCTTGACCTACAAGCTTTTGAAGAAGTTGTGGCCCTCCTTGTCTATGGTTTGGTGTTGTTCCCTAATCCAGATCAGCTTATAGATATCAGTGCTGTCCAGATCTTCATGTCCAGGAATCCCATACCTACGTTGCTTGGGGACATCCTTCACTCATGTTACACTCGAACCATGAGAAAAAGAGGTGTCCTTATGTGCTGCACTTCTCTCCTGGGAAGGTGGTTTATTTCGCACCTTCCACAATCAGCTTTGAAGAACGAGCGGGTTTGAGATGGTCACAACGGTTGATGACTCTTACACATGCAGATATACATTGGTGCCCTCGGTCCAGAGAGGATGTCACTATCATTGATCGTTGCGGGGAGTACCCTAATGTTCCTTTACTTGGAATCAGAGGAGGTATTACTTACAACCCATGCCTGGCTTGGAGACAGTTTGGTTATGCTCGGAGGGATGGCCCTCATGGCATGTTAATTCCTGACATAGTTTTTGACTTCGACAACGATGCACAAGGACTTCGCCAGAGATTTATCAGAGCTTGGAGGATGCCCAGTAAGATAGACAGCAAGACACTGGGGCACAAGAATTCCATCCCATTGGAACCTTATCTCAAGTGGGTACGAGCCCGCTCCCAGAAGTTAGTAATGCCTTATCCTCATGTGCTCCCTGTGATCAAAGAGCCAGTCTTGGAAGGAGAAGTATCCTACACTGTTCAACATCCTGACATGCCCACATCCTCGGAAGAGATGCAGAAGAGCTGGGTCCAGCTTAAGGAAGAACGAAATTCTCTTGAGACCAGTCTACATGCTAGTGAAAAGAAGGTCTTGGATCTCACCCGCCTATTGCACGAGGAAAAGAATCTCAACACCTACATAGCTCCAAAGAGGATGCGTAGTGTCTTTTGGGATTGATTTGCTTTTGTATTATTTTGCCCATGAGGCTTTGATGTACCAAACAATTGTTTCCTTAATAATAACGTGTGTTCCTTTTTTGTCTACAACAAAGTTGAACTTTAGAACCCTTGAATGCATTGCATAAACACATATCATTCATCATGTGCATAGCAGGTTTTCTTCTTTTTAGGTTGCTTACTGTTCTTCGCTGTTTATTTCAGCATCATGAACCCTGACTCATCATCAACCGAGATGTCTATCAAGGCTCTTCACGCGCAAAATGCGCAATTTCAGGAACTGATCATGGGCTTGGCTCAAGGCCAAGAAGAGCTGAAGGCTTTACTCCTGAAGAAGGAGAAGAAGAAGAAGAAGAGAACTCTTCTTTTCAACTCGGGCCGAAGGTTTGGAAACACTCTGCAGAATGAAGAAGCTGGTTCTTCTGTAGGCAAAGGCAGTCCCCAGGGGGGAAAGGCTTCAAGCCCAGTAGTCTCTGACAACGAGACTGACTTTGATGAGGAACAGTATCCTCCTGCTGAAGACCGGTACAAGCAGTTGGAAGACAGACTGAATGCAATGGAGATCCAACAAGTGCCTGGGCTGGATTTCGGAGATTTGGGCTTATCCACCGGTGTGATTATTCCTCACAAGTTTAAGGCACCATCTTTCACCAAGTATGACGGGGTGTCTTGTCCCAAGCTACACCTTAGATCTTATGTGCGGAAGATTCAACCGTACTCAGTGGACAAGAACTTGTGGATCCACTTCTTCCAGGAGAGTCTTTCAGGGACTCATCTCGAATGGTTCTATCAGCTGGATGGGACCAAGGTTCGTAACTGGGAGGAGTTGGCTACTGCTTTTTACAAGCAGTATCAATATAATGCCGACCTTGCTCCTACACGTACCCAACTCCAGGGTATGTCGCTAGGATCAAGCGAAGGTTTTAAAGAGTACGCACAAAAGTGGAGGGATCTGGCTGGCATGGTGCAGCCTCCGTTAACAGACCGTGAGCTGGTGGATATGTTCTTGGGGACCTTATCTGGGCCATTTTTCAATCATCTTATCGGTAACTCATCTGCAGGGTTTACTGATCTTATTCTGATTGGGGAGAGAATAGAGGCTGGAATGAAGTCTGGCAAAATTCAGAAGGGTGCATCGTCAAATTCTGAGAAGAAGCCCTTTAAGAAGGAGGCCAGTGCTGTATATGGGCCTAAAAGATATGATAAACCTGAGCGCCGCCAATCTGTCAACGCGGTGATGATTGCTAAGCCTGCTGCCGTTCCTAGGCAAACCAATCCACAAAGGGCTGAAAGACCTAGAAGAGAGTTTACCCGTCTAAGTATGACCTTATCGCAAATCTTGCCGCAGTTGCTATCCGCCAATTTGGTGACTGTTAGAGAGGCCCCGAAGGTTGTGAATACGACTTCTCCCAAGTATAATCCAAATGCCCGTTGTGCTTATCACTCCGATAGCCCGGGGCATTCCACTGATGACTGTTGGGCCTTAAGGAACAAAGTGCAGGATCTTATTGACGCCAAGGAGGTACAGTTTGAGGCACCTGAGAAGCCCAATGTGGTGACTGCTCCCATGCCTAACCATGGAGTAAATGCTATCAGGGAGGATGAAAAAGTGGATGAAGCTGAGCTCGACAGCTGGATTTACCCAGCAACTGACAGTGAACCTAGCAATTGGATTGCAAAGGACAACCTACTTGTTTCTCTTGTTACTGAGTAATGAATTCTTTTGTTTTTGTTATTTGTAATAAACAATTAAAACTCTATGGCCCGGTGTCTTACCCGGGGCACCGTGGCTTCATTTGTGAGGGTATATTAATTGTCATTTCATATATCATGAATAAAGACCTTGGACGTTTTCTCGCTTTTCAAATCTTATGCTCCTTTTCTTTCTTTCCTTTCTTTATATATTGAAAAACAGTTGTATTTACACACACTCACTCATACAGGTTTCAATCCACTCTGGATCTCACTGGTAACGACTCTGCTACTGCCAGTTATGACTTCGAAAATCCGATCAACTTAGCCGAAGACGAAGGTGAAGATGATTGCGAAGTGCCTGGCGATCTTGCAAGACTGTTACTCCAGGAAGAGAGGGCAATTCAACCACACGAAGAGCCAGTGGAGACAATAAATCTGGGTACTGAAACGGACAGGAAGGAAGTTAAGATTGGTTCCAACCTAGAGCTCAGTGTGAAGCAACGGTTGACTCAGATGCTACATGATTATATGGAGATCTTTGCCTGGTCCTACGAAGACATGCCCGGGTTGGATACCGACATTGTGGTCCATCATTTGCCTACCAAGGAAGACTGCCCTCCAGTTAAGCAAAAGGTCCGTCGTATGCGTCCAGAGATGTCTGAGAAGATCAAAGCCGAGGTTATGAAACAGTTTGATGTTGGGTTCCTTGCAGTGACTTCTTACCCTCAGTGGGTTGCTAATGTGGTACCAGTGCCAAAGAAAGATGGAAAGGTCAGAATGTGTGTCGACTACAGGGATTTGAACAGGGCCAGCCCCAAGGATGACTTCCCCTACCTCACATTGATGTCCTTGTTGACAATACTGCTCAGCATAAGGTGTTCTCTTTCATGGATGGTTTCTCAGGGTATAATCAGATCAAGATGGCTCCTGAAGACATGGAAAAGACTACCTTTGTTACTCAGTGGGGCACCTTCTGCTACAAGGTCATGCCTTTTGGACTGAAAAATGCTGGGGCAACCTACCAACGTGCCATGGTTGCTTTATTTCATGACATGATCCATCATGAGATAGAAGTGTATGTTGACGACATGATCGTAAGGTCCCAGACTGAGGAAGAACATCTAGATCATCTGCAGAAATTGTTTGACCGTCTGAAGTTGTACAAGCTGAGGTTGAACCCGAACAAGTGCACCTTCGGGGTAAGGTCTGGAAAGTTGCTAGGCTTCGTTGTAAGTGATAAGGGTATTCAAGTGGACCCTGCCAAGGTCAAAGCCATTCAAGAGATGCCAGTTCTTAAGACAGAGAAAGAGGTCAGAGGCTTTTTAGGACGCCTGAATTACATTGCTCGATTCATCTCGCACCTAACTGCTACCTGTGAGCCAATCTTCAAGCTGCTGAAGAAAGATCAGGTAGTACATTGGAATGATGAATGTCAGGCTGCTTTTGACAGAATCAAAGAGTACCTCCAAGAACCACCCATTCTTATGCCACCGGTTGAGGGGAGACCTCTGATATTATACCTGACAGTACTTGACAACTCAATGGGGTGTGTGCTGGGGCAGCATGACGAGTCTGGCCGAAAAGAGCATGCCATTTATTACCTTAGCAAAAAGTTTACCGACTGTGAGACCCGATACTCACTGCTTGAGAAAACTTGCTGCGCTTTGGTATGGGCTGCTCGTCGGCTGAGACAGTATATGCTGACTCACACTACCTTGTTGATCTCAAAGATGGATCCTATAAAGTACATATTTGAAAAGCCTGCTCTGTCTGGGAGAATAGCAAGATGGCAAATGATATTGACAGAATACGACATCCAGTACACAACTCAGAAAGCTATCAAAGGAAGTGTATTGGCAGATCACTTGGCACATCAGGTAGTAGACGACTATCAGTCAATGAACTTCGAGTTTCCAGACGAGAGCATCATGATTGTGACTGATTGTGAAGTACCTGGACCGGATGAAGGACCTGAGGAAGGATCCCGATGGTCTATGCACTTTGACGGAGCCTCCAATGCTTTGGGTAATGGTATCGGCGCTATAATCATATCCCCTCAAGGAACTCATACTCCACTCACTGCCCGACTATGTTTCAACTGCACCAACAACATGGCGGAGTATGAGGCATGCATCATGGGTCTCCAAGCTGCGATCGACCTAAGGATCAAGTATCTGAGTGTCTTCGGAGATTCCGCTCTTGTGATCAATCAGATCAAAGGCGAGTGGGATACGAAACATCCGAATCTTATTCCTTACCGAGAATGTGTGTGGACATTGATCCCCCACTTCACAGAGATAACCTTTGAACACTTTCCGAGAGAGGAGAATCCGTTGGCGGACGCGTTAGCTACGATGTCTTCTATGTTCAAGGTCAAATGGGACAATGAGGCTCCCCGGATTATCATCTGGAAACTGGACGAACCGGCATACTGTTGTGATCTCGAGACTGAATTGGTAACTGAGAAGCCTTGGTACCATGAGGTGAAGAGATACTTGGAAGCTCAGGAATACCCTGAAGATGCATCTGTCAACGATAAGAAGTTTCTGAGAAGGTTCGCAGCAAAGTTCTTCCTTAGCAACGGCATTCTGTACAAGCGAAACCATGATTCAACCTTACTGCGTTGTGTGGATAAAACTGAAGCAGAAAGGATCATGGCATAGCTACATGAAGGGACCTTCGGAACACATTCCAATGGACATACTATGGCAAAGAAGATCCTTCCGGCAGGGTATTTTTGGTCCACAATGGAAGCCGACTGCTACCAACACTCTCGGACATGTCACAAATGCCAGATTTACGCAGACAAGGTGCATGTTCCTCCAGTTCCTCTGAACGTCTTGACAGCACCTTGGCCTTTCGCAATGTGGGGCATAGATATGATCGGTGAGATTAAACCTACAGCATCCAATGGGCATCGCTTCATTCTGGTGGCGATTGATTACTTCACGAAGTGGGTTGAAGCAGCTTCCTACGCCACAGTAACCAAGAACGTTGTAGCACGGTTCATTCGGCATAATCTGATCTGTCGATACGGCGTCCCTAAAAGGATCATTACAGACAACGGTACCAATCTTAATAACAAGATGATCACTGAGCTCTGCGAGCAGTTTAAGATACATCACCACAACTCTTCTCCTTACAGACCGAAGATGAATGGGGCTGTAGAAGCAGCAAATAAGAACATTAAGAAAATCGTGCAGAAGATGACAGTGACTTATAAAGATTGGCACAAGATGTTACCGTTCGCTCTACATGGGTACCGTACCTCAGCCAGGACGTCAACCGGGGCAACTCCTTTCTCCTTGGTCTATGGTATGGAGGCAGTCTTACCGATCGAAGTGCAGATACCCTCTCTCCGGATAATGAAGGGTGCAGATCTGAGCGAAGATGATTGGATCCAGACACGACTTGATCAATTAAACCTTATTGATGAAAAAAGACTTGCTGCTATCTGTCATGGTCAGACGTACCAAAAACGGATGATCAGGGCATTTAACAAAAAGGTCAGACCACAAGAATATCAAGTTGGGGATCTGGTAATCAAGCGAATCATCCTTCCTCAGAGTGATCCAAGGGGCAAATGGACCCCTACGTACGAAGGGCCATTTGTGGTTAAACATGTGTTCTCAGGAGGAGCCATGATTCTAACCAACATGGATGGTGACGACCTTCCTCACCCCGCCAATGCAGACATAGTAAAAAGATACTACGCATGAAAAAAGACCCGCTAGGTTGACATACCTAGGCAAAAATTAGGGCTTCCCGGCGAACCAAAAGGGTTCGGGAAAAATGAAGGGATGAAATGAAAAATCTGTACACCCGGCAAGTCGAAAACCTGAAAAGGGGGCTTGGGCAAAAATGGGTATCCCGGTGGACTGAAAACCCGAAAGGGCGGTCCAGGAAAAAGTTAGGGATAAAGCGTAATACTATGTCTCATTGGATCACTTTGCATCCAGAATTCGGTATCTACATCAAGTTCAGACGACATTGATCAATCAGCTTCATCCTCGACTAGGTCATCAAGTGATGAGACGCTCGAAGATATAAGGGCGATAGCAGAGTTGAAACCCAGTGAGATCAGGCTTTTCACACTGCTGTTTTATTTTCCTTTGTACAAATTTGTATAAACTCTTTTGTTCGGCGGCATTCTCTTACTAGGACGTCAGCCTCTTGTACATAAACGCCTAGTTTACAGGCAAATTCAAAAAATCAATACAAAAATCACTTTTCAGTTAAAATTGCCAATTGTTTGTTTTTCCTTTTTTCTGTTTTGTTTTGCGAAGAACGTCCAAGGTTCAATTTGTGATATATGCATTGACAATAATTGCTAACTCATAAATATTTGCATACGAAACAAAGGATTAATTACAGGTAACATTAGAAACAGGGGCAATAAAGAGTTGTCTAAGCAATCTAATTGTTCTGTCCTCCAAGGTATCAAGGTAGGTTCAGCTGAGAAACATAACCAGTACATCTCAATTCCCCAGACAGTGAGTCAGCAAGTCAGTACACTCTCCCCAAGCAAAGCTATTATCAGCCTTAAGGAAGTTGGGTATCCTCCAGCAGATCTCAACATTCCCCAGCACGATATGCGGATATTCTTAACAAGCATCCCCGGCAGTCTTGGTCTAAAGATTGTTCCCCGGCGGTATATCAAACATTCATTGGAGTCACTTCCCCGATACAGTTCAAAATATCCCCAGGAGGGTCTAATCCAGTTTCCCCAGGAAAGTTGGGATCCATCTCCCCAAACAATAAGCTTATCCCCGCAAAGCACGAACGCGTCTCCCGGCTGTTATTCAAAGGTTATTTCCCTACCAGGATATAACTGGGTTATCCTCAGCCAAAAGCCACGGAAAGATCGTCCCCGACGAAGTCTTCCTATCCCCAGCGAAGTCTATTAACACTTCCAAGATAACAATGGTATCCCCAGCGAAGTTACCATCAACATTCCAGCAAAGTACCTCTCTCCCCACAGAGTATTGCTCACCAGCAAGATCACTAGAGTATTTTTCTCCCCGCAGAGTAATCTATTCGCCAAGTTTATTCCCCAACGGAGTTATCTTCTCCTACCGGTATTCTTGCGACTATCATCCTCAGCAGAAGCAACAAAGCATTATTCTTCAACATCAGCCCAGGAGTGACTTCCCGGCACCCGTCAAGGATTTATTTTCCTAAAGACAAAAAGATACATAAACATCACATTTCCATACATTATAGCATGCACATATGCATCATATCTTACAAATCTCATTTATGTTGAGAACATCATCACTTGATTCATATCATACCTTGCATGTGACTGACCTTTACCTTTCAGGAAAAGACTCAGTTAAATTCTCAGCTATATTTCAAAACTTTAGTCTGGTTCAGTTAAATCGACCCTAAGATTTTCCTGATTCTTATCCAGTCAAAGGCCTTCTCTGGTTCAGTCAGATCGACCCTAAGATCTCCCTGATTCTTATCCAATTGAAGATTTCAAGACCTTGTCCGGTTCAGTTAAATCGATCCTAAGATTTTCCTGATTCTTATCCAGTCAAAGGCCTTCTCTGGTTCAGTCAGATCGACCCTAAGATCTCCCTGATTCTTATCCAGTTGAAGATTTCAAGACCTTGTCCGGTTCAGTCAGATCGACCCTAAGATCTTCCTGATTCTTATCCAGTCAAAGGCCTTCTCTGGTTCAGTCAGATCGACCCTAAGATCTCCCTGATTCTTATCCAGTTGAAGATTTCAAGACCTTGTCCGGTTCAGTTAAATCGACCCTAAGATTTTCCTGATTCTTATCCAGTCAAAGGCCTTCTCTGGTTCAGTCAGATCGACCCTAAGATCTCCCTGTTTCTTATCCAGTTGAAGATATTCCAAGACCTTGCTTGGTTCAGTTAAGTCGACCCTAAGATTTTTCTTGATTCTTATCCAATCAAAGGCCTTCTCTAGTCCAGTTAAATCAATCCCTAAGGATTTTCCTGATGAAGACTCGGTAGAAGACACCCAAGTTTCTCTCAGTGTTACTGTCGAGGTTGAAGTCGCCCAAGATTCTCTCAGCGTTACTGTTGAGGTTGAAGTCGTCCAAGATTCTAACAGCGTTACTGTTGAGGTTGAAGTCGCCCAAGATTCTCTCAGCGTTACTGTTGAGGTTGAAGTCGCCTATGATTCTCTCATCGTTACTGTTGAGATAGTAATCGTCCAAGGTTCTCTCAGCGTTCCTGTTGAGGTAGTAATCGTCCAAGGTTCTCTCACCGTCCCGTTGAGGTAGTAACCATCCCTGGTTCATTCATCACCATTTGAAGCTCCAGATTTAATTCCTGTAACCAGTCAGGGCACATCTACATAAGAGCTTGAAGACCAACTCCTGTAACGGGCCAGGTAATCATTTTCTTTTTCAGGTATGCAAGTTCTCGCTAAGGAATCCTTTACGCGATCGACACCCAGATGGCATCTATAAGCCCATCCACCTATCAATCACCTCTCAGCATGGCATCTATAATCCCATCATCCTATCCATCAATCTCCAAGTGGCATCTATAAGCCCATTACTACCATCATACTGCTAACATGTGAGCGCAAATTTCTGGGCACTCTAGTGTTCAATCATCTTCCACCTTCGGATTACGAAAGGCACGTCAGCCAATCTGCATCCTCAGGTTTAAGAAGATTGAACAGGGGCAACTGTTGTACCCCAAAATTTGCCCTCCCATATTCTTCAATATTTGCTAAGTCAAAGCTTCAAAATCTCCCCAAGGGTTGCACAGTTCAAAGGCCTCCTAACAGTCAAAAACTAGGGTTTTGGTTCTGTCAAAGAAATTGAAGTTTTCAAGGGTCCAATCAAGTCCCGCATGCCTACAAACATGGTCAAGCATCCTCATGTCAAGTTTCAAGACTTACAGCACAAAATTGCACAGTCAAAAACCCTAATTGCCCTACAGTCAACTGCAGGGGCAAAATGGTCATTTGACAGTCAAAAGTTCAAATTTTTGGTCAACATCTTATTTTGAAGCCACAAACATCATTTGATCAATTCTTGATCATGATTTTTAAGGCATGGCTCAAAAAGTCTCAAGATGCAAAAGTTTCCATATTTGGACAATTGAAAAAGTCAACTGTAACTTGACCAAGGCATAACTTCCACATGGTTTATCAGAAAAATTCCATCCAAAGCTCATTTTGAAGAGAAAGACATCTCCTACAACTCCTCTTCACACTTCAAGTCCAAGAAATGCTCTCATAAAAATTTATCAATTTCAACATTATAGGTCATTTTCAAAAGTCAACAAAAAGGCACTTTAAGTCAAAGACAATAACTTGAGATTGGTAAATCAAAATGACATGGGACCAAAGGCATTGGTTAGAGGACTTCAAGACCTTTCCAAAATGTCCAAGAACATGATCAAAGCTTAAAAATATAGCAAGATATGCCTTGTGGAAGTTGGGAAAGTTTTGGGAATTTTGAAAAGTCAACTTTGCTTCAAATGCCTCAAAATTGCTAATGGGCCACATTTTCTTCCAAGAATCATTATCCAAAGGCTATGCACGACCATTTGACCCAAAGGGGATTTATTTCATCATTTTTTATTATTTATTTGAATTTTTATCACCATTAATTCATTTAATTAAATAAAATATGACAAAAATACTAAACAAATGTGGTTAAATCTTTTTATGCAGCCTTTGCCTTCATGATTCACTCAAGATCTCGTGTACATCAAAAAAGGGAAGATTTGGTGCAAATTGGCATGTTATTCATGAGGAAAAGATTGGAAAAGATTCCATGAAAATCAAATATTTGATTCATCAAAACATGGATCTTTTGGCTCGAATTCTTACCCTAATCCATTGGCATACTTAAGCTGATCACAACCCTAGTGCACACAACCTGGAAGCTGCGCCCAAACCTAAGAACAAACTTTGCAATTTTTGTCAAAAGTTCCAAAACTGATTTCACACATAGAGCGTGATTCAAAGCTTCTAACCAATTCCAAAAGCTTTCTGAGGCATCACTGAACCTAACTGAATCCTTTTCCACGCTTCTAACGCAAAGAATTGGTAACATGATACCGTCCTGTTCTTAACATTTGTCAAATTCGTGTTTTAATTTATACGCATCCTCATTGCATTTTTTCTGTTGATTTATACTAATTGAAACATTCTGAAGCTAACTATGCCATTCAATTGAGTTTTCGTGCCCTATATATGAATCTACCATGGAAGCTTGCTAGGTTTTCAAAGCTCTTAAATTGGGGACTTTTGCATATGGTAAAATCAGACCATGAGACTTATACCATTGAAATCATGACATTCCCAAGAATCTAAAACATCCATCGCGCCTTTTTTATATTTGTTTAATTCCTATTCGCTATTTTTTGTATTTTCAGATTGTGGGGGTTTAAAACCCCCACTATCTAGTGTGTTTTTCAGGCAAAAATGAAGAACAAGTGGGGAAGACGATGCGTGGAGGAAAGCCATTGGTGGATTCAAACATTGGCGCCTTTTGTTGATTATCCAGCATAACGTTTTTTCTCTCTCTTATCATTCATTGCCCATTAAGCATACAACCAAACGCGCTGGTTCAGTTGGTGGGCAACGTGGACAATAGGTATTGGGACCTAGGTTCGATTCCCAGGTCCCCCATATTTCTCAATGCATTTTGTTTTAACCTGATTCCATGCAGTGTACGCCCAGGGGTTCACCATACACCCACTACTGAAGCTTGCCAAGTGTCCTTGAAGATGCATCTGAAGGTCAGAATGGGAGGTCCATGGAACACCCCAGTCAACGCATATGCACGTGGTCAGAAAAGTCAAAAGAGGCCTCCCATAATTGGGCCTAATTACTCACAACATAACCTCCAAATTGGGGTCAACACCCCCCATTGGTTTGCTTTTTTCATTCTCTTTATTTTTTCTATTTTATTTGTTTTATTTAGTTTTAGTTTAATTCTTTAAATTAATTTTTTTCTTTAACATAAAAAATACTAAAAAATCAGAAAAGACAAAAATAAAAATATCTTTTATTTAATATTATTTTGTAAATAAATTCATTAACTAATTTAGTTTTTAATTCTAGGTTTTAATTTTAATATTTTTCTAATAAACTAAAAAATGTAGAATTAGGGTTTTAAATACTTTTATTCTTTTTCTTTTCTTTTATCATTATTAAATATTAATTATTTTTATAAATAAATTGCCATGTAAATAATTAATTTAAACTAGGTCTAATTTAAACATTTTCTTAATAAATTAAAAAACAATTTAGAATTAGGGTTAATTAACTTTTCTTTTTAATTCCAATTTAATTTTCTTACTAAAATCCATAAATACAAAAAACTCAAAAATAATTTCTTTTTCTCATTTAACTTGATTAATTTATTAATCGTAATTTAATTTTCTTAAAAGGGTCCAACGCCCTCGCGCTCCCGATTTTACTTATTCTCGCATTTTACTTTTATTTCTTTTTGTAAATCTAATGTATTTATCCCAAGGCCATGTAATAGATTAATTAGGACATTTATCTTTTCCGCATTTTTATTTTATTTCAAATCGGGTCTTGGACTAATTTGGCGATGTAGACCCGCGCCTTTGTAATAGCGTAGGACTTTTAAATTCCGCATCTTTTTAACTGTTAATAATTTGCATGAAAGAATGAATGCCAAAAATAAAAACAAAGCGTAGATCACTAATGCATGACAAG
This sequence comes from Vicia faba, assembly GCA_948472305.1. Lineage (NCBI taxonomy): Eukaryota > Viridiplantae > Streptophyta > Magnoliopsida > Fabales > Fabaceae > Vicia > Vicia faba. Next base: position 435,779,533 of record OX451736.1, on the reverse strand, counting down.
ACAAAAATATCTGAAAACGACACACAAATCACACACCACCCCTAGGGTACGCCTCACTGTTGCCTTGCCGCTCGAAACGTGGTCGTCGAGTAGAGGATGTTTTAGTAAGTCCTCATGTCCATGAACATGGCACGAGGGTAGCTTCTAAGGTGGCTTCCTATTACTCTGGTGACCACACCGTTGCCTTGTCCCTCGAAACGTGGTCGTCGACTATAGGACGTCTTAGTGAGTCCTTATGTCCCATTGATCTGGTTGCCTCAAAGCCTCAAAACAAGTTGCCTCGGAATAAAATATCAATGGCATAAGGGTAGCTTCTAAGGTGTCTTACCTTTGCTCGGTGACCACAATGTCCCTAAACCCCGAATTGACCCGAACACCTCCAACGGTGGTGCTACCTACCTCTCAATGGTGGGATGGCACTACTTTAAGGACATTTACACAGACGAATTCCTTAGGGTAGGTAGACAACTCGTAGATACTTGCTCTAATTTCAAAACAAAATCAAAAACTCTTTTCGCACCGACACTTTCAAAAGGCTTTCGAAAGCAACTTTTCAAACACTCTTGAGGACTGATACAAGAGTCGAACTGAAATTTTCAAAGAAACTTTTTAAAACCCACAGTTGAAAAGCAAACAAACCATTTTGAAAACACAAGTGAGCAAGTATCTAAGAGCCCATGGATAACCATGGATAGAAAGGGTGCTAGCACCTTCCCTTTCTATAAATCTACCTCCCGAACCGAGAGCAATCTCTACAAGGAATTTTTCTGTGCTTTTGTCCTTTCCATTTGGAGAAAATAAAAGACGATGGCGACTCTTGCTTCCGCGACATTTCGTGAACCAGCGTTAAATAGTCAGTTCCAGATCCACCGATCACAACAGGTACCAGGTTCTCCAGCACACAACATCATCAAGCCTCCGCCCTTGGCCATGCTACGCGCCTCCAATTCCATCTCCTCCTCCATCTCCAAAGGTCTCCGTCCCCAAAGGTATAATTTCTTTCCCTTTTCACGCACCTCCAACAAGAATAACAATAACACTTAATCAGAATCAATAAACAAAACATGCAAGACATATAAAGTTTGAAACTCTAAATGCATTAAAAAAATATAGAAACCGTCACCTTATAACCTCGCTTCGCTGGACCAAGGAGGGAAGAGGGGACGAAGGGGGAAGCCTGGTGGCCATGGGCGAAGAAGCTTATTCAGTAGCTTTGGCTCAAAAGATGAAGAGGAGGCGAAGAGAACGAACGGCGCCTCTATAAAGTTCAAACCCTAATCCGTTCCCAAATGAACAAAACAACTTAACCCTTTCAAAATCAATTGGTGAAACGCGCTTGGGCCCTGCCCCATTTTCTGCCTAGGCCCATCATATTTCCAGCATACGCACCCCCCTCCTTTTTTCCTAAACCCACCTATTTTGTTTGGGCCAAAGACAAACACAAGGCCCATTGAATCTTTTAGCCTTTTTTATTATTATTTCAAAATAACTCATACTTTCTTTTTTTTCATTAAACTTTAATTGACAATTTTCTTTTCTTAATATACTTAATATTTTGTTAAATAAATAATACCCTTTTTTAAGATAAAATGTTCTTAATTATTTTCTTTTTATTTTTATTACATTTTTAAGTGAATATATAAACCTTAATGTTAATTTTCTTAACGTGGAATAATTTTCTTTTCTTTAGTTAAAATTTTGTACATAAAAAGATATTAACATAAAACATTAATACTTAAAACTTAAAACATTTCTTTTTTTCTTTTAATTAAGAGTTTGTACGTAAACACATGAAAAATATAATTAAACTTAAAACGTTTCTTTTTCTTTTCTTAAAACCCTTTTTTTTAATACAAATATCCAAGAATAAGTAAATACTTAATTTTTCATTAAATTAACTTTTTTTTACCTTGTAAATAAATCATACACTTACACATTTACAATACACAAATACATTGATACGTTTACATTTGCTTATCTTGTACATTTGATGCATATTACATTGCGATCGATTCGATTTGGTTGTAAATATTTGGACACTACTAAGTCTCATCCCCATTTGTAAATAATTGTACCCCCACTCCCGGATACTTATTTGTAATAGCGTAGACTTTAAATTCCCGCAATTTATCGCTTTTCAAATATACCATGGTTAGACCTAGGGTTTGTATGTACATAAAATCAAACGCTAGATAACCTAATACAAAACAAATGCATGAAATCAATACAAAATCACACTTGCACCCCTAGGGTAATCCCGCTTGTTGCCTTCCAAAATGGGCCATGCTTGCACGTCGAGTTTCTTTGGCAAAACAAATCAAATGATCATAGTCCCTCGATGACGCTTTCGAAAGTTGCCTAATCAAAATGATCATAGTCCCTTCAAGCAAATTGCCAAAGACACTTGGCACCATTGCATTCATGGTCCATACGATGATCCGCGCCTGTCCCGTTAAACATCCTAACGCAAGATTATCCACCAAATACAATGGTGGAACAAAATTGTTAAAAGGGTTAAAACATGAGAAAAACCTTTGAGTACAATAGGGGTAGACAACTCTTGGTTACTTGAATCAAACTTGCAAAAACACTTGCCTACTTTTCAAAACCACACTCCACAAATACTTTCAAAACAAACTTTCAAAAACATTTTAAACATCTTTTCGAAAAGATACACACCTTTGTAAAACACTCAAACACGAGTCATTACAACGGTTGCCTAAGACAAGGCATCTTTTTCAAAAACATTTTCAAAACACACACACACACACACCATTTCAAGCAACTGAAAATCAAAGGCAAGTGATCTAAAACCAAGTAAATAAGAGCCCATTGTTGTACCCCAAAATTTGCCCTCCCATATTCTTCAAGATTTGCCAAGGTCAAGGTTCAAAATCTCTCAAGAGTTGCATAGTTTAATGGCCTCCTAACAGTCCAAAATTAGGGTTTTGGTTCTGGCAAAGAAATTGAAGTTTCCAAGGGTCCAAACAAGTCCCACATGCCTACATACATTGTCAAGCATCCATATGCCAAGTTTCAAGACTCACAGCATCAAATTGCACAGTCAAAAACCCTAAATGCTTCACAGTCAACTGCAGGGGCAAAATGGTCATTTGACAGTCAAAAGTCCAAATTTTTGGTCAACATCTTATTTTGAAGCCACAAACATAATTTGATCAATTCTTGATCATGATTCTCAAGGCTTGGCTCAAAAAGTCTCAAGATGCAAAAGTTTCTATTTTTGGACAGTTGAAAAAGTCAACTGCAAATTGACCAGGGCATAACTTCCACATGGTTTATCAGAAAAATCCCATCCAAAGCTCATTTTGAAGAGAATGAAATTTTCTACAACTCATCTTCACACTTCAAGTCCAAGAAATGCTCTCACAAAGAGTTATCAATTTCAACATTATAGGTCATTTTCAAAAGTCAACAAAAAGGCACTTTAAGTCAAAGACCATAACTTGAGATTGGTAAATCAAAATGACATGGGACCAAAGGCATTGGTTAGAGGACTTCAAGACCTTTCCAAAATGTCCAAGAACATGATCAAAGCTTAAAAATTGAGCAAGATATGCCTTGTGGAAGTTTGGAAATTTTTGGGAATTTTGAAAAGTCAACTTTGCTTCAAATGCCTCAAAATTGCTAATGGGCCTCAATCTCTTCCATGAATCATTATCCAAAAGCTATGCACGACCCATTAAGCTAAAAGGGAGTTATTTTCTTATTTTTAATTAATTAATTGAATTTTTAATCCTATTAATTCATTTAATTAAAATTAAATATGAGAAAAATACTAAATCATATGTTTCAAATCTTTTTGTGCAGCCAATTCACTCTTTATGGATCAAATATTTCGTGCATCACCAAAAAGGAAAGATTCTATGCAATTGGCAATGGTTTCATGGCAAAAAGATTGGATTTGATATCATTGAAAACCAAATATCCAAATCATCAATGCAAAGACTTTGGGCTTGGTTTTTCTAACCTAATTCCATCTACATACATATGCAAACATAACCCTAATGCAGAGACACAAGAAGCTGCGCAGAAGACATAGAACACATTGCACTTTTTCACAAGAAATATTGAAAACTGTTTTCCTACATACAAGGTGTTTCAAGGCCTGAAAAGTGTTCCAATACATTGCTGGACGACCTAGGAAGCGTTTGCAATCAAAGCCAAGTCTCCATACTCAAAGAAGTGGTAGAACGCCATCGCCCTGTTCATGAAATTATTCATAATCGTATTTTGAATTCCATGCATGATTCATGACTTTCAATGTTTGATTTACACTAACATGAACTTTCTGAAGCTATTGGTGTCCTTTAATTGAATTAATATTGCCTATATCAAAAGTTGCCATGAAAATTTTCTAGGGTTTCAGAAGCTCCAAAAGAGGGGTTCATTCATTTGGAAAAATTGGACAACCAAACTGGTACTATTGAAATCAGGGCATCAGGACGAATTGAACAACCACTTCGCGCCCTTTTTATGTTTGCATATGCCTTATTCGCTATTATTTACAGGTGCCATTTAGTGGGGGTTTAAAACCCCCGCTATCTATTTGTTATTTTCAGGCAAAACGAAGAAACAAGGAAGAGGACGCTGAGTTGTTGGAGTGTGATTGGACCATTCAAAGTTTGGCGCGTTTTTTTTGGTTATTCTAGCATAATATTTGTTTTTCTATTATATTAATCACATTCCATTATTCATACAAATAAACGCGTTGGTTCAATTGGCAAATGAAGTGGCATGTAGGTATTGGGACCTGGGTTCGATTCCCAGGTCCCCTATATTCTCAATACCTTTTGTTGTAACGTGATCAGGTGCAGTTTCTACCCAATGATCCACCATATACGCATACGTGTGTGCCTGCCAAGTGTCCAGAAGGCCAATCCAAAGGCCAGAACATGCAGCTCACCATGGACGCTAGTCAACCGTTCCACACACGCACTGGAAAAGTCAACCAGGCCTCTTGTTCATTGGGCCAAAATGCTTCAAATTGACCTCCAAATTGGGCCAGATACCCCCCTTTTTGTTTGTATTCTTCTTTCTAATTTTCTTCTTAATTCTTTTTTTAATTTGTTTTAGTTATTTTAGTTAATTCACAAAAATAATTTTTATAATATAAAAATCAGAAATCAAAAAATAAAAATATGTTTTATTTAATATTTAGTTCATTAATATTTTTGTAAATAAATTTTTAATAATCAATTTAATAATTTAGGTTTAAATTTAAATGTTTTTCTTAATAACTAAAATACATAGAAATTAGGTTTTTTAGCATTTTTATTCTTATTCCTAATAAATAATTTCTTCCTATCATTATTATTATTAATTATTAATTATCTTGTAAATAAATATGTCATTAAATAATTAGTGTAAATTAGGTCAAAACTTAAATATTTTTCTTTAACATTTAAAAATAATTTAGAACTAGGGTTTTATTTAATTTCTAATTTCAATTAATTTTCTTTGTTTCATAAATACCAAAAACCATTAAAAAAACATTCCTCTTATTTATTAAATAATTAATTAATTTTTAATTTCACTTAATTTCTTTAAGGGGTCCAACGCCCTCGAACATTCGATTCTAATTTCTTTTCGCGCGTTTGTCCTTATTTTTTGTTTCAAATATTTATGTAATTGCCCAAAGCCTGTAATAGTAATTAGGGAATTTATTTATTTTTCGCATTTTATTAAAAAACGGGTCTTTGTTAATTTGGCGATCTATAGACCCGCGCCTTGTAATAGCGTAGGACTTTTATTTTCCGCATTTTAATTTTCGCACCCTTAACTGCTAAATTTTGCATGAAAGAATGAATGGCCCAAATAAAATTAAAGCGTAGCTCACCCAATGCATGATCAAGATAAAACATAACTGAAAAAGATACACAAATTCACACACCACTCTTAGGGTACGCCTCACTGTTGCCTTGCCCCTCGAAACGTGGTCGTCGAGTATATGACGTTTTAGTAAGTCCTTGTGTCCATGAACATGGCATAAGGGTAGCTTCTAAGGTGTCCTACTGTTGCTCTGGTGACCACACTGTCCCTAAAAACGAATTGAACCGAACACCTCCAACGGTGGTGCTACCTACCTCTCAATGGTGGGATGGCACTACCTTAAGGACTTCTACACAGCCTAATTCCTTAGGGTAGGTAGACGACTCATAGATACTTGCTCTAATTCAAAACAAATCAAAAACTCTTTTCACACCGACACTTTCAAAAAAGCTTTCAAAAACAACTTTTCAAACACTCTTGAGGACTGATACAAAAGTCGATCTGAAACTTTAAACGAAACTTTTTCAAACCCACTCTCGATTGAAAAGCAAACAAACATTTTGAAAACACAAATGAGCAAGTATCTAAGAGCCCATGGATAACCATGGATAGAAAGGGTGCTAACACCTTCCCTTTCTATAAATCTACTTCCCGAACCGAGAAACATTCTCAATAAGGAATTTTGCTGTGCTTTTGTCCTTTCCATGTTGGAGAAAATAAAAGACGGTGGCGACTCTTGCTTCTGCGACATTTTGCGAACCAGCGTTAAACAGACAGTTCCAGATCCACCGATCACAGAACTGGCGTCTCTGCTGGGGACTCTTTTAAAGTGAGGTGTACCTTAGGACTAGGATCACTTGTGTTTTCAATTGCTTTGACTTGTTTGCTTTATTATTGTGGGACTGTCTTGGGAGTTCTATAGATCCTAACCCAGATCTGGGGATACCTTCTTAGAAAGTAGCAACAAGGCTGTGAGGGAACTGTGCGGGGTATACCGACATGGTTGAAGCAGTCTGCTACGTTGATGTGGCACTTTGGTGTGTACCGGTAACCCTTGAGTTCAGTCAAGGAGAGTACGGGGCCTCCGCGTGATGTCGTGAAGCATCAACTGACCTTAGGAACTTTAATTGAACCATCTTGTCCTCTTTAGGGTAGTGAGATAACTGACTTTGGTGCAGTCCGAGGTTGGTTGATACTCGATACTACACTCAATTGAGGGTTGTTTTCTTGGAATATTTCGGTCGCCAGTTCAGTGGCTAAATCGAAACGATGAACAATGAAAGCAATCCAGTGATATTGGGATCCTCTAGAACCCGGTTACTTCTGATAGGACAGGTTGAGCCCACCAACTTCAAGAGGGTAATACCCAGACCCCATGCTGGCCTAAACTCTAAGAGTTTCTCTTGTGTGACTTGTGTGCTTTCATACTTGACTACTTGCATGCTTGTTATCTGACACTTGAGTTTCTTGCAGGTTTTGTTTGTAGTCCTTAATTGGGACTCACAATAGGATTTGCCTACATTACCTCATGCATAGCATAACATCATGCCATCATACCATTGCATACATCCTACATAAGGACTAATCCATTTCAAGGATCTTAAGGGTCTGTGATGCAGGTCATGATGAACCAAAATGTCTAGCAAGGGGCAAAGGGGATTTATTTTCCTCTAGCTAGGTTGATGATTCGAGTCAGGGGCTATGACCCACTTGATATGGTGAGCTTTGACTCTTGAAGAAGGTTCCCCTAGCCAAGGTTGTTTGGAAACCAAGACCAGACATGATGACTTAAGTCAGGGGCTATGACCCACTCGATGTGGTGAGCCTTGACTCTTGAAGAAGGACTCTCAACAACATGAAGTTCCTTCAATCAAGCTACCGGATTCAAATTCTGACAATTTTCTCTGTTTACCCCGCGAGGTCCTTGAAAACATTGCATGCATACATACAGATAATTGCATTACAGGTATCCCTTTTACAGGTTGCTTACCTTCTTCGCTGTTTATTTCAGCAGTCTCATCATGAATCCTGAAACATCTACTGAGCAATCCATCCAGGCCCTCCAGGCCCAGAATGTCCAGTTCTAGGAGTTGATTAAGAGTCTAGCCCAGGGGCAACAAGATCTGAAGACCCTGCTTCTGAAGAAGAAGAAGAAGAGGACGATGTTGTTCAACCCTAGACGCAAATCTGGGAATGTATCACAAAATGATGTTGATCAAGCTGCTTCCTCTGTTGGGAAAGACAGTCCCCAGGGGAGGGAGGTTCCTAGCCCAGTGGTCTCCGACAACGAGACTGATTTTAATGATGAGCAGTACCCTCCAACTGAGGACCGATACAAGCAACTAGAGGATCGTCTGAATACCATGGAAATTCAACAAGCGCCTGGGTTGGATTTCGGAGACCTGGGTCTATCTTCTGGTGTGGTGATCCCACATAAATTCAAGGCTCCTTCTTTTGCTAAGTATGATGGGGCATCCTGTCCCAGGCTGCACCTCAGGTCTTATGTGCGGAAGATTCAGCCGTATACTGCAGACAAGAGTTTATGGATCCATTTCTTCCAGGAGAGTCTTTCAGGGACTCATCTCGAATGGTTCTATCAGCTGGATGGAACCACCATTTGTAATTGGGAGGATTTGGCTACTTCTTTTTACAAGCAATATCAGTACAATGCCGACCTCGCTCCTACACGTACCCAACTCCAGGGTATGTCGCTAGGATCGGGAGAAGGTTTTAAAGAGTATGCGCAGAAATGGAGAGACCTTGCTGGGAGGGTACAACCGCCTTTGACTGACCGCGAGCTCGTCGACATGTTCTTGGGGACCCTGTCTGGTCCATTCTTCAACCACCTGATTGGGAATTTTGCTGCTGGGTTTACAGATTTGGTCTTGACTGGGGAAAGGATTGAAGTTGGTATCAAGTCTGGGAAGATACAGAAGGATGCTTCATCGAGCACCGATAAAAAACCTTTTAAGAAGGAATCCAGTGCTGTCTATGGTTCAAGGAGACAGAATAGACCAGAACGCCGCCAAGCTGTCAATGCAGTGGTGATCTCAAAACCTGCTGGTGCTCCTCAGCATCACAATCAACAAAAGAGCGAGAGAAGGCAGTTCACTCGGCTCAGCATGACCTTATCCCAGATGTTGCCACAGTTGCTGGAGACCAAGCTGGTGACTCTAAAAGAAGCTCCAAAGAATCAAAATACAATGTCACCCAAGTATAATCCCAACGCCCGCTGCGCTTATCACTCTGACAGCCCGGGGCATACTACAGATGATTGTTGGAGCTTGAAAAATAAGATCCAAGACTTGATTGAATCAAAAGAGATTGAGTTCGAGGCGCCCGAGGCTCCCAATGTGATCACTGCTCCCTTGCCAAAGCATGGCTAGGATAGAAAGCACTTTTTGTTCATTTTGAATTCAAGTTGTATTTTTCTTTGTTTATTCAAACAATAATATTCATGCCAAACGTTGTTATTTCATTAATGCATTACACATGTCTGTTTTGAAGTAATTATTTTGTGTTCACTATATGCAAACTGCTTTCATATTTTTGTGATGATCAACTCTTGATTGAAAACTCTAAGCCTCTTGAGGGAGGATGACGAAAACGATACCACGATTTTTACAGTATGCTTTTGAACAGACCCCGCTGATGAGGTACAGGCATTGTTCCAATTCCTAAACACTGGAGTTATAAGGAAGATAATCCCTCGTCAACCCCTCTGAGCCAAAGAAGTAGGAGTTTTTCTTTTCGAAATTTAAAACCCTTAATCATAACCTGGGGCAGGGTAGTCTCTCAGTTAATCCAAGTGCATAACGAATGGCACCAAATAGGTCCTTACAAAACAAAAGACAGTGATGGTTCCGAACAATCATACAGACAGGCAGTCATTACTTCTCAAAATAAAAACCCATTAAGTCAAAACCTATGAAGGAGACTTACAAAACTAGGGCATCCCACTGATTGTAATTCCAAAAAGAAACAGTTCAGGCAAAAAACAGGGATAATGAAAGAAAAAGAAAGAGGTCTTACAAACCATAAACCAAACAAAAATGACTGCCTATTCAAATAAACGTTCAACATCCGAACCATCACTGGAATTTCAGAGCAAAGACTCAAACAAGGTCTAACGCACGATCAGCTGAGTTTAGGTTTGAAGAACATCACGAAGAGCGGGTGGGTACAAATAATTTGAGCCTTTATCCTTTGTTTCTTAAACCGTGAACCAGGCCACGTTATAACCCTTAAAAAGTCCTAGCTGAAGCATGGGTTAGTTCGAAAGCATACTGTTACAAAAGGTATCCTGACTCCTTAAGGCTTGCGGTAAAATAACGAGTTGACATCGCAGTTTACAAAATTCACTTGTTTTTACTAAAAAATGCATTTTCAAAAAAAACTTCAAGACATAGGCTTTGCATTTCTAATATAACATTGCTTGCATATGACTAGTTGTTTGAATAGCAGAGAAATTCACACGACGAATATCTGATAAACAAAAGCACTCCCAAACAAGGGGCATGATGTGATCATTGTCCGTCATCTGGGGCAGTTAAGTCAAGATTCAGAGAATATCTCCAATGCCAAACAGCCAGGGGCAAACCTCCATCTGGATCACTTGGGGCATTGGACGATCAAACGAAGATCTTCTGGTATGGAGATACAACGCTACAACAGGGGCACCTCCCTACATCCTGAGAGCGTGGACATAGTCAAAAAATACTACGCATAACCAAAGACCCGCTAGGTTGACACACCTAGGCAAAAATAAGGGCTTCTCGGCGAACCAAAAGGGTTCGGGCAAAAATAAGGGATGAAAATGAAAAAAAATCTGTACACCCGACAAGTCGAAAACCTGAAAAGGCGGCTTGGGAAAAAATGGGTATCCCGGTGGACTGAAAACCCGAAAGGGCGGTCCAGGAAAAAATTAGGGATCAAAGCGTACGACTATGTCCCGGCATCTCGTCACTTGCCTACCAAAAGAAGATTTATCAATCGGCAGTCACCAAGCACCTCCACCAGTATCTTCCCCCACAGAAACATGGGCAATAATGATTTGTCTAAGCAATCTAGTTTCTCTGTCCATCAAGGTACCAAGATAGGTTCGGCTGAAGGATATAGACCAGATGCCTTAATTCCCCAGAGAGTGAGCCAGCAAGTCAATGCACTCTCCCCAAGCAGAGTTATGCTGTCAACCTCAAGGAAATTGGGTATTCCCAGCAGATCTCAACATTCCTCAGCGGAGTACGCAAGCATTCTTAACAAGCATCCCCGGCAGTCTCGATCTAAGATTGTTCCTCGGCGGTATACCAGACATTCGGTGGAGCCACTTCCCCAGTATATCTCAAAAATCCCCCCAAGAGAGTTCAATCAATCTCCCCAGTAGTAAGCTTATCCCCAGTAGATTCTGGAAACTCCCCCCTGTAGAGCACGAATGCGTCTCCCGGCTTTATTCAAAGGTTATTTCCCTACCAGGATATAACTGGGTTATCCTCAGCCAAAAGCCACAGAAAGATCGTCCTCGGTGAAGTCTTCTTATCCCCAGCGGAGTCTATTAAAACTTCCAACATAACAACGGTATCCTCAGCGAAGTTATCATCAACATCTCAACAGAGTACCTCTCTTCCCACAGAGTATTGTTCCCCAGCAAGATCGCTAGAGTCATTTTCTCCCCGCAGAGTAATCCATTCGCCAAGTTCATTCCCCAACGGAGTTATCTTCTCCTACCGGTATTCTTGCAACCATCATCCCCAGCGGAAACAACAAAGCACTATTCTTCAACATCAGCCCAGGATGTGACTTCCCGGCACCCGTCAAGGATTTACTTTCCTAGACGAAAATACGTTCAAAAACATCACATTGTCATACATCATGATACATGCATAAACGCATCATATCTTACAATCTCATTCATGTTGAGAACATCATTGCTTGATCCATGGCATGCATTACATACGACTGACTTTTTTATTTCAGGAAAGATCCAGTTAAGTTCTCAGCTATTCCAAGACCTTGCCTGGTCCAGTTAAATCGTCTCCTAAAGATTTTTCTGATGCCGATCCAGTCAAAGGCCTTCTCTGGTCCAGTTAAATCGACTCCTAAATATTTTCCTGATGAAGACCCAGTTGAAGATTCCAAGACCTTGCCTGGTCCAATTAAATCGACTCCTAAAGATTTTTCTGATGCCGATCCAGTCAAAGGCCTTCTCTGGTCCAGTTAAATCGATTCCTAAAGATTTTCCTGATGAAGACCCAGTTGAAGATTCCAAGACCTTGCATGGTCCAGTTAAATCGACTCCTAAAGATTTTTCTGATGCCGATCCAGTCAAAGGCCTTCTCTGGTCCAGTAAAATCGATTCCTAAAGATTTTCCTGATGAAGACCCAGTTGAAGATTCCAAGACCTTGCCTGGTCCAGTTAAATCGACTCCTAAAGATTTTTCTGATGACGATCCAGTCAAAGGCCTTCTCTGGTCCAGTTAAATCGATTCCTAAAGATTTTCCTGATGAAGAACCAGTTGAAGATTCCAAGACCTTGCCTGGTCCAGTTAAATCGACTCCTAAAGATTTTTCTGATGCCGATCCAGTCAAAGGCCTTCTCTGGTCCAGTTAAATCAATTCTTAAAAATTTTCCTGAAGCCGATCCAGTTGAAGATTCCAAGATCTTGTCTAAATCCAGCTAATAATCGATTCCTAAATATTTTTCTGATGACGCCAAGACCTCCTCTGGCCCAGTTAAATCGATTCCTAAAGATTTTTCTGAGGCTAACCCAGTGAAAGAAGACAAAGCCAGTTAAATCGATTCCTAAAGATTTTTCTGATGCTAATCCAAATCTAGTGAAATCAATTCCTAAAGATTTTTCTGATGCCGCTCCCTTAAAAGTTATTCCAAGACCTCCTCTAGTCCAGCTAAATCGATTCCTAAAGATTTCCCCGAGACGAAACCTTTTGAAGTTCCAGACCCGATTCCTATATCTTGCCAGGGTGCGTCTGAAGAGTTTGAGGATCCGATTCCTGTATCTTGCCAGGGTGTATCTGTTGACGACTAACATTACCATACCCGATTCCTGTATCTTGCCAGGGTGCGTCTGAAGAGTTTGAGGATCCGATTCCTGTATCTTTCCAGGGTGTATCTGTTGACGACTAACATTACCAGACCCGATTCCTGTATCTTGCCAGGGTGTGTCTGAAGAGTTTGAGGATCCGATTCCTGTATCTTGCCAGGGTGTATCTGTTGACGACTAACATTACCAGACCCGATTCCTGTATCTTTCCAGGGTGTGTCTGAAGAGTTTGAGGATCCGATTCCTGTATCTTGCCAGGGTGTATCTGTTGACGACTAGCATTACCAGACCCGATTCCTGTATCTTGCCAAGGTGTATCTGTAGAGTTTGAGGATCCGATTCCTGTATCTTGCCAGGGTGTATCTGTTGACGACTAACATTACCAGACCCGATTCCTGTATCTTGCCAGGGTGTGTCTGAAGAGTTTGAGGATCCGATTCCTGTATCTTGCCAGGGTGTATCTGTTGACGACTAACATTAACAAACCCGATTCCTGTATCTTGCCAGGGTGTGTCTGAAGAGTTTGAGGATCCGATTCATGTATCTTGCCAGGGTGTATCTGTTGACGACTAGCATTACCAGACCCGATTCCTGTATCTTGCCAGGGTGCGTCTGAAGAGTTTGAGGATCTGATTCCTGTATCCTGCCAGGGTGTATCTGTTGATGACTAACATTACCAGACTCGATTCCTATATCTCGCCAGGGCACGTCTGAAGAGTTTGAGGATCCGATTCCTGTATCTTGCCAGGGTGTATCTGTTGACGACTAGCATTACCAGACCCGATTCCTATATCTTGCCAGGGTGCGTCTGAAGAGTTTGAGGATCCGATTCATGTATCTTGCCAGGGTGTATCTGTTGACGACTAACATTACCAGACTCGATTCCTGTATCTCTCCAGGGCACATCTGAAGAGTTCGAAGATCCGATTCCTGTATCCTGCCAGGGTGTATCTGTTGACAACTAATATTACCAGACCCGATTCCTGTATCTTGCCAGGGTGCGTCTGAAGAGTTTGAGGATCCGATTCCTGTATCTCGCCAGGGTGTATCTATTGACGACTAACATTACCAGACTCGATTCCTGTATCTCGCCAGGGCACGTCTGAAGAGTTCGAAGATCCGATTCCTGTATCCATCCAGGGCGCATCTACACAAAGAATTTTAAGACCAACTCCTGTAACAGGCCAGGTAATTATTTTTCTTTCTCAGGTACGCAAGTTCTCGCTAAGGAATCTCTTACGCGATCGACAACCTCCCGATGGCATCTATAAGCCCATCTTCCTACCAATAGTCTCCAAATGGCATCTATAAGCCCATTCCCGACAAAGTTCAGTCACACTTCCAGATGGCATCTATAAGCCCATCCTCCTATCCATCAGTCTCCAAATGGCATCTGTAAACCCATTCCCACCATCACATTGCTAACATGTGAGCGCAAATTTCTGGGCACTTTAGTGTTCAATCATCTTCCACCTTCGGATTACGAAAGGCACGCTAGCCAATCTACACCCTCAGGTTTAAGAATATTGAACAGGGGCAACTGTTGTACCCCAAAATTTTCCCTCCCATATTCTTCAAGATTTGCCAAGGTCAAGGTTCAAAATCTCTCAAGAGTTGCACCGTTCAATGGCCTCCTAACAGTCCAAAATTAGGGTTTTGGTTCTGGCAAAGAAATTGAAGTTTCCAAGGGTCCAAACAAGTCCCACATGCCTACATACATTGTCAAGCATCCATATGCCAAGTTTCAAGACTCACAGCATCAAATTGCACAGTCAAAAACCCTAAATGCTTCACAGTCAACTGTAGGGGCAAAATGGTCATTTGACAGTCAAAAGTCCAAATTTTTGGTCAACATCTTATTTTGAAGCCACAAACATCATTTGATCAATTCTTGATCATGATTCTCAAGGCTTGGCTCAAAAAGTCTCGAGATGCAAAAGTTTCTATTTTTGGACAGTTGAAAAAGTCAACTGCAAATTGACCAGGGCATAACTTCCACATGGTTTATCAGAAAAATCCCATCCAAAGCTCATTTTGAAGAGAATGAAATTTTCTACAACTCATCTTCACACTTCAAGTCCAAGAAATGCTCTCACAAAGAGTTATCAATTTCAACATCATAGGTCATTTTCAAAAGTCAACAAAAAGGCACTTTAAGTCAAAGACCATAACTAGAGATTGGTAAATCAAAATGACATGGGACCAAAGGCATTGGTTAGAGGACTTCAAGACCTTTCCAAAATGTCTAAGAACATGATCAAAGCTTAAAGATTGAGCAAGATATGCCTTGTGGAAGTTTGGAAATTTTTGGGAATTTTGAAAAGTCAACTTTGCTTCAAATGCCTCAAAATTGCTAATGGGCCTCAATCTCTTCCATGAATCATTATCCAAAATCTATACACGACCCATTAAGCTAAAAGGGAGTTATTTTCTTATTTTTAATTAATTAATTGAATTTTTAATCCTATTAATTCATTTAATTAAAATTAAATATGAGAAAAATACTAAATCATATGTTTCAAATCTTTTTGTGCAGCCAATTCACTCTTTATGGATCAAATATTTCGTGCATCACCAAAAAGGAAAGATTCTATGCAATTGGCAATGGTTTCATGGCAAAAAGATTGGATTTGATATCATTGAAAACCAAATATCCAAATCATCAATGCAAAGACTTTGGGCTTGGTTTTTCTAACCTAATTCCATCTACATACATATGCAAACATAACCCTAATGTAGAGACACAAGAAGCTGCGCAGAAGACATAGAACACATTGCACTTTTTCACAAGAAATATTGAAAACTGTTTTCCTACATACAAGGTGTTTCAAGGCCTGAAAAGTGTTCCAATACATTGCTGGACGACCTAGGAAGCGTTTGCAATCAAAGCCAAGTCTCCATACTCAAAGAAGTGGTAGAACGCCATCGCCCTGTTCATGAAATTATTCATAATCGTATTTTGAATTCCATGCATGATTCATGACTTTTAATGTTTGATTTACACTAACATGAACTTTCTGAAGCTATTGGTGTCCTTTAATTGAATTAATATTGCCTATATCAAAAGTTGCCATGAAAATTTTCTAGGGTTTCAGAAGCTCCAAAAGAGGGGTTCATTCATCTGGAAAAATTGGACAACCAAACTGGTACTATTGAAATCAGGGCATCAGGACGAATTGAACAACCACTTCGCGCCCTTTTTATGTTTGCATATGCCTTATTCGCTATTATTTACAGGTGCCATTTAGTGGAGGTTTAAAACCCCCGCTATCTATTTGTTATTTTCAGGCAAAACGAAGAAACAAGGAAGAGGACGCTGAGTTGTTGGAGTGTGATTGGACCATTCAAAGTTTGGCGCGTTTTTTTGGTTATTCTAGCATAATATTTGTTTTTCTATTATATTAATCACATTCCATTATTCATACAAATAAACGCGTTGGTTCAATTGGCAAATGAAGTGGAATGCAAGTATTGGGACCTGGGTTCGATTCCCAGGTCCCCTATATTCTCAATACCTTTTGTTGTAATGTGATCAGGTGCAGTTTCTACCCAATGATCCACCATATACGCATACGTGTGTGCCTGCCAAGTGTCCAGAAGGCCAATCCAAAGGCCAGAACATGCAGCTCACCATGGACGCTAGTCAACCGTTCCACACACGCACTGGAAAAGTCAACCAGGCCTCTTGTTCATTGGGCCAAAATGCTTCAAATTGACCTCCAAATTAGGCCAGATACCCCCCTTTTTGTTTGTATTCTTCTTTCTAATTTTCTTCTTAATTCTTTTTTTAATTTGTTTTAGTTATTTTAGTTAATTCACAAAAATAATTTTTATAATATAAAAATCAGAAATCAAAAAATAAAAATATGTTTTATTTAATATTTAGTTCATTAATATTTTTGTAAATAAATTTTTAATAATCAATTTAATAATTTAGGTTTAAATTTAAATGTTTTTCTTAATAACTAAAATACATAGAAATTAGGTTTTTTAGCATTTTTATTCTTATTCCTAATAAATAATTTCTTCCTATCATTATTATTATTAATTATTAATTATCTTGTAAATAAATATGTCATTAAATAATTAGTGTAAATTAGGTCAAAACTTAAATATTTTTCTTTAACATTTAAAAATAATTTAGAACTAGGGTTTTATTTAATTTCTAATTTCAATTAATTTTCTTTGTTTCATAAATACCAAAAACCATTAAAAAAACATTCCTCTTCTTTATTAAATAATTAATTAATTTTTAATTTCACTTAATTTCTTTAAGGGGTCCAACGCCCTAGAACATGCGATTCTAATTTCTTTTCGCGCGTTTGTCCTTATTTTTTGTTTCAAATATTTATGTAATTGCCCAAAGCCTGTAATAGTAATTAGGGAATTTATTTATTTTTCGCATTTTATTAAAAAACGGGTCTTTGTTAATTTGGCGATGTATAGACCCGCACCTTGTAATAGCGTAGGACTTTTATTTTCCGCATTTTAATTTTCGCACCCTTAACTGCTAAATTTTGCATGAAAGAATGAATGGCCCAAATAAAATTAAAGCGTAGCTCACCCAATGCATGATCAAGATAAAACATAACTGAAAAAGATACACAAATTCACACACCACTCTTAGGGTACGCCTCACTGTTGCCTTGCCCCTCGAAACGTGGTCGTCGAGTATATGACGTTTTAGTAAGTCCTTGTGTCCATGAACATGGCATAAGGGTAGCTTCTAAGGTGTCCTACTGTTTCTCTGGTGACCACATTGTCCCTAAAAACAAATTGAACCGAACACCTCCAACGGTGGTGCTACCTACCTCTCAATGGTGGGATGGCACTACCTTAAGGACTTCTACACAGCCTAATTCCTTAGGGTAGGTAGATGACTCATAGATACTTGCTCTAATTCAAAACAAATCAAAAACTCTTTTCACACCGACACTTTCAAAAAAGCTTTCAAAAACAACTTTTCAAACACTCTTGAGGACTGATACAAGAGTCGATCTGAAACTTTAAACGAAACTTTTTCAAACCCACTCTCGATTGAAAAGCAAACAAACATTTTGAAAACACAAATGAGCAAGTATCTAAGAGCCCATGGATAACCATGGATAGAAAGGGTGCTAACACCTTCCCTTTCTATAAATCTACCTCCCGAATCGAGAAACATTCTCAATAAGGAATTTTGCTGTGCTTTTGTCCTTTCCATGTTGGAGAAAATAAAAGACGGTGGCGACTCTTGCTTCCGCAACATTTCGCGAACCAGCGTTAAACAGTCAGTTCCAGATCCACCGATCACACCTGTGATCGGTGGATCTGGAACTGACTGTTTAACGCTGGTTCGCGAAATGTCGCGGAAGCAAGAGTCACCACCGTCTTTTATTTTCTCCAAATGGAAAGGACAAAAGCACAGAAAAATTCCTTATAGAGATTGCTCTCGGTTCAGGAGGTAGATTATAGAAAGGGAAGGTGTTAGCACCCTTTCTATCCATGGTTATCCATGGGCTCTTAGATACTTGCTCACTTGTGTTTTCAAAATTGTTTGTTTGCTTTTCAACTGTGGGTTTTAAAAAAATTTTCTTTGAAAATTCCAGTTCGACTCTTGTATCAGTCCTCAAGAGTGTTTGAAAAATTGTTTTGAAAGCTTTTTGAAAAGTGTCGGTGTGAAAAGAGTTTTGATTTGTTTTTGAATAGAGCAAGTATCTATGAGTCATCTACCTACCCTAAGGAATTCGTCTGTGTAAATGTCCTTTAAAGTAGTGTCATCCCACCATTGAGAGGTAGGTAGCACCACCGTTGGAGGTGTTCGGGTCAATTCGAGGTTCGGGACATGGTGATCACCAGAGCAATAGGAAGACACCTTAGAAGCTACCCTCATGCCAGGTTCCCGGATCATGAGGACTTACTAAGACATCCTCTACTCGACGATCACCTTTCGAGGCAAGGCAACAGTGAGGCGTACCCTAGGGGTGGTGTATGCGATTTGTGTGTCGTTTTCATTTGCATTTATCTTGTCATGTTATTGGTGTTCTACGCTTGTTTTTATTTTGTCCATACATTCTTTCATGCTTTGATTTAACAGTTAAAAGTTGCGGAAAAGGTAAATTCTAAGCTATTACAAAAGGCGCGGGTCCACATCGCCAAAATTAAACCAGGACCCGATTTGACGGAAAATAAAGAAATTAAAAGAAAATAAAAGAATTAAAGAGTGCAAGTGATTAAATACATGGCTTCGGGAGAGATACATGAGTATTATAAAGAAATAAAAATAAATAAATACGCGAAATTAAATCGAAACGAGGGCGTTGGACCCTTTTGCAAAAATTAAATTAATGATGAAGTTAATTAAAATTAAAAGAAAAAAAGAATTTGTTTTTTATTATTTTTTAGGATTTTAAGGAAAAAGAATTAATTAAAATTAAAATAAGATGCAAACCCTAATTCTAGTGGCTTTTAATTTATTAAGAAAAATGTTGAATTTTAACCTAATTTAAACCTAATTTTTATATGCAATTTAATTTATGAAAATAAATATTTAGTTATTTTAATTATTATAAAAGAAAAATAAAAAGGATGAAAAATTGTTAATTAAACCTAATTCTATGTTTTTTATGTTTTATTATGAAAAGAATTAAAATTGCAAACCTAATTTAAGACTAAATTCAATTACATGTAAATTTATTTAAGAAAATATTAAAATAAAAATTATTATATTTTTGCTCTTTTCTGACCTTTATGTGTTTTTTATATTCTTGTGGAGATAATTAATTAATTGAAAGCAATAATTAAAAGGGAAAATAGAAAATAATAAAAACAAAGAAAATAGAGAGAATTACAAACCCAGGGGGTTCAGACCCCAAATTAGGAGGCATCTTTAGAAATCTTAGGCCCATTTATCCATTGGCCCATGTGACTTTTCCAGGCAGCATGCTGGTACGTTGACTCACGTCCACGCTGTTCTCTACCTCTCAGCCTTTGGATTGATCTCAAGATGGACGTGGACGGTTTGATCTGGAGGGCGTATGGTACGCTTGGATGCTGAACCTGCATGTGAAGATTTATTGCAAAATAGTATTGAGAATGTTGAAGACCTGGGGTTCGAACCCAGGTCATGTACGTTTCCAACCAACACGTTTGCCACTGAACCAACCCATGCGCGTTTAATATATAATAACGAATAAACATTATAAAAGAAATAATGGTCAGGGGCCACCAACGCGCGCGAATTTTTGAATCAACCTATCACCGTTTGCCACGATATCGTCTTCTCCACATTCCTGAAACACAAATACATTAAGCCACGGTTTTTCACG
This sequence comes from Vicia faba, assembly GCA_948472305.1. NCBI lineage: Eukaryota > Viridiplantae > Streptophyta > Magnoliopsida > Fabales > Fabaceae > Vicia > Vicia faba. The sequence goes on along the minus strand of OX451736.1, from coordinate 435,759,378 downwards.
TGTTCTCCTAGGCCAGTTTTGGGAAAATAACGATTAGGCCTAGGACACTCATAAATTAGGCGCGAGGGTATGTTTGAGATCGTCCAGACGCGCTGAGTTGAATGTTGGTGGTCAGGGGTTCCAATTTTTCCTTGTTACAAAACCCCTAATCTGAAGCTCTGCAAACCCTAAAAAATCATCAATGGCATAATCGTGTACACAGCATAAAAACATAATTGAATCATATGGTTAGCATTAGAATGGCATAAGGAATGCAAATCAACAATTAAAATGCCTTAAGAATGCCTAGATGTCAAAACACAATCATGGATTTTTTCTGTACAGGGGCGGTTCTTGTTACCAATTCTTTGAGCTTTGATGGATGTTTTTGATTGGAACACGTTCAGTAATCTTCAAGGAAGCTAATGGAATGGAAATCGTGCCTTGAATCAACCTGCAAATCAGTTTTCAGTATTGAGTTTTTTTAGAAAAAATTTCAAGTTTGTTTTCCAATTTTCTCAGCAGCTGCGTGTCTTTTGATTAGGGTTGTGATCCTTGCATATGTAGTAGTGAATTAGGTTAAGAATATTGATCCAAATCTCTTGCAATGATGGTTTTTGAAAATTGATTTTCAAAGATTTTTTCAATCTTTTTCCATGTGTTTTTTGTTCTCAATCATACCGATCAATCCAAATCTTTCCATATTGGTACATGCACGAAATCTTGAGGGTAAAACATGCACAAAAAGATTTAAAACTTTAGGTTAAGTATTTTTCATACATTTAATTTGATTTAAATGAATTATTATAAATAAAAATTCAAATAAATAAATAAAAAATGAATAAAGACTTCCCTTTGGGCCAAGTGGTCGTGCACATGCCATGGATGATGATTTGTGGAAGAAAAATGGGCCCATTAGCAATTTTAGACCATTTGAATCAATGTTGACTTTTCAAAATATCCAAACATTTCCCAACTTCCACAAGGCATAACTTGCTCAATTTTTAAGCTTTTCTCATGTTCTTGGACATTTTGGAAAGGTCTTTGGGTACTATAACCAATGCCTTTGGTCCCATGTCATTTTGATTTACCAATCTCAAGTTATGGCCTTTGACTTAAAGTCCCTTTTTGTTGACTTTTGAAAATGACCTATAATGTTGAAATTGATAACTTTTTGTGAGAGCATTTCTTGGACTTGAAGTATGAAGATGAGTTGTATGAAATGTCTTTCTATTCAAAATGAGATTTGGATGGAATTTTTCTGATAATCCATGTGAAAGTTATGCCCTGGTCAATTTCAGTTGACTTTTTCAGCTGTCCAAATAAGGAAACTTTTGCATCTTGATGATTTCTGAGCCAAATTTTGAGAATCATGATCAAGCATTGATCAAATGATGTTTGTGGCTTCAAAATGATATGTTTACCAAAAATTTAAACTTTTGACTGTCAAATGACCATTTTGCCCCTACAGTTGACTGTAGTGCAATTAGGGTTTTTGACTGTGCAATTTTGTGCTGAAAGTCTTGAAACTTGATATGAGGATGCTTGACCATGTTTGTAGGCATATGAGACTTGATTGGACCTTTGAAAACTTCATTTTCTTGACCAGAACACAAACCCTAACTTTGACTGTTCAGGAGGCCCTTGCACTGTGCAACCCTTGGGGAATTTTGAAGCTTGACTTGGCAATTTCTTGAAGAATATGGGAGGGCAAATTTTGGGGTACAACAACACCCATGGATAACCATGGATAAAAAGGGTGCTAATACCTTCCCTTTTCATAATCTACCCCCCGAACCCACGAAAGATCTCAAAAGGTTTTTCCTGTGCTTTTTAACCTTTCCTTTAGGATAAAATAAAAAGTCGGTGGCGACTCTTGCTAAACCGAACAAGTGCGAATACAAACGCAAAACTCAAGTCAGTTATCCCACCGTATCACAATTATGAACCGATGAAGTTTGACTTTTCGGATGAGGAAATTGTGTATATTCGGGATTGTAACATACCAGACCCAGCACCCGAGCCGGGATCACTTTGGACGCTTGTTTTTGATGGTGCCTCTAATGCCATGGGCAACGACATCGGAGATATTATCACTTCTCCTGGGGGCTATCACATTCCTTTCATGGCTCGTATTTGTTTCGATTGCACTAACAACATGGACGAATATGAGGCTTGCATTTATGGCATTGAAGCGGCGATCGACCTGCGCATCAAATTCTTGAAAGTTTACGGGGATTCTAATCTTATTATCAGCCAGATTAATGGAGATTGGGAGACTCGCCATCAGAACCTAATTCCCTATCGTGAGCATGTTATGAAGCTGATTTTGTACTTCGAAGAGATCACGTTTGAGCACATTCCCAGAGAAGAAAACAATCTAGCTGATGCACTTGCAACTTTGTCCTCCATGTTCAAGGTTAAGTGGGCTAATGAGGCACCTTCCATTACAATCAAAAGTTTGAGTGAGCCAGCTTTCTGTTTTGAGGCTAGTTTGGAATCATATGGTAATCCTTAGTTTTATGACGTTAAAAGATATCTCGAAACACAAGAGTACCCTGAAGAGGCATCCGTCACAGATAAGAAGTTTTTGAGAGGATTCTCAGCCAAGTTCTTTCTCAGTGGCGGTGTGTTGTATAGAAGGCATCATGACAGTTTACTGCTCAGATGTGTTGACAGGAAAGAAGCAGCTAGAATCATTGAGGAGATACATGAAGGTGATTTCGGGACCCATTCCAACGGGCATACCATGGCTAAAAAGATTTTGCGATCAGGTTATTATTGGTCCACCATGGAGACTGACTGTTACAATCATGCACGAGTTTGCCACAAATGTCAAGTCTATGCTGACAAGGTGCATGTACCGCCAGTACCTTTGAATGTCTTGACTTCCCCTTGGCCATTTGCAATGTGGGGAATTGATATGATCAGCAAAATTGAACCAACTGCATCCAACAGGCACCGTTTCATTCTGGTTGCCATCAATTATTTTACAAAATGGGTCGAAGATGAATCCTATGCCAATGTCACCAAGAAGGTGATAACTCGGTTCATTAAGCACAATATTATCTGTCGCTACGGAGTGCCTGAAAAGATCATTACCGATAATGGGTCTAATTTGAACAACAAAATGATGAAGGAGATTTGTGAGTCTTTCAAAATCAAGCATCATAACTCTTCCCCATACCGACCAAAGATGAACAACGCTGTCGAAGCGGCCAATAAGAACATTAAGAAAATCGTGCAGAAGATGGTGGTAACCTATAAAGATTGGCATGGGATGTTGCCTTTTGCTTTGCACGGTTATCGCACCACTGTGGGTACTTCGACTGGGGCAACCCCATTTTCATTGGTTTATAGTATGGAAGCAGTATTGCCAGTAAAAGTCGAGATTCCTTCTCTTAGGATCATGAGGGATGTTGAGCTGGATGAAAGTGAATGGGTACAAAATCGGCTGGATCAGTTGAAACTTATTGACGAGAAGAGGTTGACGGCTGTATGTCATGGTCAGGTATATCAGCAAAGGATGAGGAAAGCTTTTGATAAGAGGGTACGACCTCAGTATTACAAGACAGGTGACCTTGTGCTAAAAAGGATAATCCTCCCCCAGGGAGATCCCAGGGGCAAATGGGTTCCGACTTATGAAGGTCCTTTCGTGGTCAGAAAAGTTTTCTCTGGAGGAGCGATGATGCTCACGACTATGGATGGAGAGTACTTCCCTCTCCCTGTGAATGCCGACGTATTTAAAAAATACTTTGCATAAAAAAAATATAATAATAAAAAAACCCGCTAAACTGAAAACCTGAAAGGGCGGTTTAGGCAAAAAGAGGGTGTCCTGGTGAATCGAAAACCCGAAAGGGCGATTCAGGCAAAAGTTAGGGACTTAAAGCAAATGACTACGCTCGGCATAAGATCCTTTATTCTGTCACCTGGCATAAGCTCGAAGCTAATCCAAGAATGATCTGTCTGAAAGAAGATGAAAGAGTGAGAGTCATAAAGGTCATAGCAGAGTCGGGACTTGATGGATATTCACATTCACATTGCCATTTGTAAACACTTGCTTGCTTTGATTTTGTAATTACTTGTTTCCAAATGTAAATGCCTTTTTCACAGGCTGATTTCTCAAAATCAATAGAATATCTTCTTTTAAGTATATGTATACGTTTCTTTTCTTCCCTTTTTACTATTTTGTTTGCAAAAAATGTCCAATATTTTTGATAAGCATGTGCATATAAACTTCGGGGGCCTTACATGAAAATGGTAATCTAAGTCATGGTTAGTTGATCGCTTGAAATGCAGATAACAAACGCAACTACTACCTGTGCAAGGGGCATGTTTGGTTCTATGTTTGATTGGATTTCTCTTTCACTTTGTTGGTGGATGCCTTGCCCTTTTGTTTCACAACTCCTTACTGTTGGTAAATGTCATGGGTCAGGGTAATATCAAGGTTGCGGCAGGTCGGCGATATCGGCATACCTAGTTGGATACATTTCTTCCCCATAATGGCTTTTATTACGTTTCTATGCCGCACTTTCATGTGTTATCCTGATTGATTGTTTTGACATTGTCCGCATATAGGATTTTGTTTGAATCCGAATGTCAGTCTTGATGCGTTGAATACTTTTGCCTTGAATTTTTTTGTTTTATTTTACTTAAATCCATTCAGTACCACTCTTTAAATCGATTTTTCGAGCATTTTGATACCAACACTGCCAATTCTTTTGCTTAGCCAAGAGTTTGGAGGAAAGAGTTTAGCCAAAAATGATGGCTGTAGTGGTATGCTTTTGAGTAGAACCCCGTTGACGATGTACATGCATTGTTTCAATCCCCAAACACCGGAGATATAAGGGAGTTAGACCCTTGTTAACCCCTCTGAGCCTTCGAAGTAGGAGTTTCTTTCCCATTCGAAGAAAAAAAACCTTTTTTTAACCAGGGGCATGGTAGATGCTCAGTTGATGTGACCAAACATTCAAATTTCAGAAGGAATGTCCCATCTGAGGATCACCATATTTTATCTGTCGCATCATGAGATCAGGAAAAATGTCTAAACCATGATGTTCATTTCCTCACAAAGTCCTGAGGTCGAGATCGAATCGATATAATAATGGCTATCCCTCACCGACCAAGGAATGGGGCATTTGTTTCCTTCAAAAAAAAAGAGAAAGAAATAAAAAGTTCAAAGACCTAAAGTCATGTTAACTTGTTCAAAGTGGAAAGCATGAAAAAAAAAAGAAATAAAAAGCCCCGCTAAGTCGAAACTTGAAAACAAGTGACTTAGGAAAAAGTTAGGGCGTCCCGCTGGACTCCCAGAATTGAAATTCAAAAGACTTTGTCCAGGAAAAAGTTAGGGAAAAGAGATCCTAAAAGGCCAACAAAAAAAAGGAAAGAGAGATTATCCGATAAAATTTTCATCAAAAGAAGAGGAACAATAATATCAAAAACAAAAGCAGCAAAAGTTAAGTGACAATCATGTTGGAGAATTTGTCGTGATCACTCAACCATTATAAATCCTTTTGAAAGATGAACGCTTGTGATAAGTCAACTGAACTTAAGACAGGAGAATATCACGAAGGGGGTGGGCACCAAATAACTTGAGCCTTGAAAAACTTTTTTCTAAAAAAAAAACCTCGAACCAGGCCACGTTACAACCTCTAAAAGTCCTAACTGAAACAAGGGTTTAACTCGAAAGCATACTACAACAGGATAACGTTTCCTAAACTCCTAAATACGTGTTGCATATTCATGTTTTTATCTTATCATCGGCATCTTGACTTGTTTTTAAAAAAAAAAAGGGATAAGGGGAAGAAAAGTTTTGAAATTTTTGCACTCTAGCCAGTGATTCATTCACAACAGAGATGCAACACTTTAAGTTTTTCAAATTCAAGGCTTAAAAAAATCACCGCATCAGGTCTATCGTTCTCAAGATAAACATCTTCCTGCATGCAAAACATTGGTTTAACATCAAAAAGAGTTTACACATTGGACACATGTAAAGAGCTTAATGATTATCAGGAAGGGAATGTTTGGTTTTTCTTCTGGTAGACAGAGCCCATGTATGGTTGGGACTCTATTTATCCCCAGTGGAGTTTCATATCCCCAGTGAAGTTTTGTTTTCGCAACGAAGTTTTGTTGCCCCAGGAATATTCTTTTAAAGGCTTCATTCTGAGACTTCAAGTTTGGATATGTCACACATCCCCCGTGAAGTCGTTTAAATGAGAACTCATATTCTGAAGAAATTTTAACTCCCCAACAAAATTGCCAATAGAGATCCCTTGCCATGACCTCTCATTTCCCAGCTGATCTGCTAACTAGGGCATCCTTATGTTAAGATATTTCCTTATCCCCAGTGTGGTCGATATTGTGTGACTATCTGCATGATCCATCCAAAGGTTGCATCCCAAGAAAAATATCTCTCAAACAAATTCTTCAACAGAGTTTTGTCTCCCCGGTGAAGTCCCGTCTCCTCAGCAGAGCTTTATTCCCCCAGCAAAGGTTTTCGCCCCTTTACGTCGGGTATGTTGTTTTGGTGTCATCCTCAACACGGCCGCGTGCTGTCTTTTCCAGAGATTATAGTCTTACCCTGATCTTCTCTCTCAAATGCCTAGTCTTCAGATGGCTCCCTTCTTCAGAAGCTATAGTGTCGAGCTGATCTTCTGTAGGAGTTTGTAATTTATTTTTGCAGCTCCTCTCAATGTTTATGGCCCGTTTCTACTGATTGCCCGTTTGTTATTCTCCACGAAGCTTAATCTCTTCGAGGTTCTCTCTCTAGTGGATCCCCATATTTTTCCTCTCGTTTGGATTTTGCAATTTATTTTTGCAAGTCATGTCAGATTCTGATTTCTTGGTTTTGGCTTCTCAATTAGCCATCCTCCAGTGAAACTTCTAAACATGCATCATTACATTGCATCCACCTAATCGCGTAGCATTTCCATTATATGGAGCTTTGCGCTATATAAAAATAATTCAAACATACATCGGAACATAAGCCATTATTATTTCCGTCATCCCTACTTATTTGACTAATACTTCGGGTTAAATCCCCAGCGAGGTCTTCGTCCTCATTATCTCAGTTTCCTCCCCATACCAATATCCTTCTGACGTCAATCTCTTATTTGTTTGAGTGTCTAATTTTGACCATAGTTCAGTTTCTCCCTGGCACGGTCTTCTCGGGTTTAGTCTTCACTACCCTCTTCGGTTCATTCCAATGTCTATTGATGCACCTTTTGAATACCAGTTTCGTCCCGATATTCGCTTTCAGCAGGTTTTTAGGTGTATGCCCTAATCTCCTCGCTTTGGGTCGAGTTTCGCCTCGTCGTCTGTGCATGAAATCCAATTTCGTCCTGGTACTCATCTTGCTTAGTTTCTCCTAACTAGTTATTGAGTCGAGTTTCGTTTCGTCTTTGTTTTCATACCTTGGACCCTTTGACGGTGTTCGTTTACTGAGTGCAGTGTTCGTACTACGTCCCTGGTTTGAGATCAGTCTCCTTTATTCCTTGGATGCCTCTATCAGTTTTCGTCACTGTCTATCCATTGATCTGAGACCAGCAGGTGCTCTGAGAAACATGAACTCTCATCATTTTGCTATGGGTCGAGTTTCGCCTCGTTACCCGTGCGTGAAATCCAGTTTCGTCCTGGTACTCATCTAGTTTAATTTCGTCTAACTGGTCTTTGAGTCGAGTTTTGTCTCACTTTTGTTCCTCATTTTTGAGATTCTTTCAGTTCCTTCATACTGTCTATCTTAGTTGAGTTTAGCAAGTGCTCCTAGAATTGCGCACTCTAGCCACTTTTGCCTTGGGTCGAGCTTAGAGTTTTGCCTCCTCACCCGCGTACGTTTTCTTTTCCAGAGTTTAGTTTCGCCTAATCTGTAGTTTGAGTTTATCTCACCTTTTCTGAAGCCCATTTTTGCCCTGGCACATCTGTTTGTAAGTTTAGTTGCGTCTACTCTTCTTTTGTTTTCATTCTGTTTCAACCTGCATTACAGCTTCATTCTGACGCATGTCTTGGGAGTTTTATATTTCCGTTTCTTTCTTTCTCATGAGTGTAAATTTTCGGGTTCTTTCGTATTCAAACATATTCAACCTTGTACGCTCGAAAGTTGTCACTTTTTTCACTTATCATGTTGAATATATTTGAATAGGGGCAGCTGTTGCACCCCAAAATTTACCCTCTTGATTTAGGCTTATGTTTCATCATGAACATCATATTGCATTGCATTCATACATTGTGATAGGATCAAAGTACTTTGGTTATCAAGTTTTTCTCAAGCTTTGAAGGTTGATTGCATTGGCAAGTTGCTCAAGTAGAATCTTATCATCTAAACCTCTGAATCTTTCAAGATCAAAATTTATTGCATGTCTCAAGATGATTTATCCCCCAGAGGATTGAAGTTTGTGTTTGATTATAAAAGGGAATTGTGATCGGTGGATCTGGAACTGACTGTTTAACGCTGGTTCGCGAAAATGTCGTGGAAGCAAGAGTCGCCACCGTCTTTTATTTTCTCCAAATGGAAAGGACAAAAGCACAGAAAAATTCCTTATAGAGATTGCTCTCGGTTCGGGAGGTAGGTTATAGAAAGGGAAGGTGTTAGCACCCTTTCTATCCATGGTTATCCATGGGCTCTTAGATACTTGCTCATTTGTGTTTTCAAAAATGGTTTGTTTGCTTTTCAATGTGGGTTTTAAAAAGTTTCTTGGAAAATTTCAGTTCGACTCTTGTATCGGTCCTCAAGAGTGTTTGAAAAATTGCTTTCGAAAGCTTTTTGAAAATGTGTTGGTGTGAAAAGTATTTTTTTGAATTGTTTTGAATTTAGAGAAAGTATCTAGAGTCGTCTACCTACCCTAAGGAATTCGTCTGTGTAAATGTCCTTTGAAGTAGTGCCATCCCACCATTGAGAGGTAGGTAGCACCACCGTTGGAGGTGTTCAGGTCAATTCGAGGTTCGGGACATGGTGATCACCGGAGCAATGGGAAGACACCTTAGAAGCTACCCTCATGCCAGGTTCCCGGATCATGAGGACTTACTAAGACATCCTCTACTCGACGATCACCTTTCGAGAGGCAAGGCAACAGTGAGGCGTACCCTAGGGGTGGTGTGTGTGATTCGTGTGTCGTTTTCATTTGCATTTATCTTGTCATGTTATTGGTGTTCTACGCTTGTTTTTATTTTTATCCATACATTCTTTCATGCCATTTGATTAACAGTTAAAAAGTTGCAAGGAAAGGTAAATTCTAAGCTATTACAAACGGCGCAGGTCCACATCGCCAAAATTAACCAGGACCCGATTTGACAGAAAATAAATAAATAAATTAAAAGAATTAAAAGTGTAAGAAGTAATTTACATGGCTTCGGGAGAGATACATAAATATTTAAACGAAATAACAAAAAACTCGAATTAATAAGAAGTTAAGAACGAGGGCGTTGGACCCTTTTGCAAAATTAAATTACATGATGAAATTAATTAGTTAATTAAAGTTTAAAAGAAAGAAAGGACTTGTTTTTGGTGTTTTTTAGTATTTTAGGATTTAATAGAAAAGAATTAATTGAAGTTAAACGCTAACCCTAATTCTATTTTATTTTAATTTATTAAGAGAACATTAGAATTTAACCTAAATTAACCCTAATTTTTACATGCAAATTTAATTAAAGAAATAAGTATTTAATTATTTAATCATTATGAAAGAAAAATAAAAAGATGAAAAATTATTGATTAAACCTAATTCTATGTTTTTTAGATTTTATTATGAAAAGAATTAAAATTACAACCTAATATAAAACTAAGTTTAATTACATGCAAAGTTATTTAAGAAAATACCAAAATAAAAATATTTATTATTTTAACTCTTTTCTGATTTTTTATGATATTTTGTATTTTTGTGAAAATATAATTAAATTGACAGAACTAAATAAATATAATAATTGAAAGTAAAAAATATAAAGGAAAAAATTAAAGAGCAATTAAAGAATTTGCAAACCTGGGGGTTCAGACCCCAATATGGAGGTTTGGCCTTAGTAATTCAGGCCCAATGACCTTGCTGGCCCTTTTGATTTTTCAGGGAGCATGCTGGCGCGTTGACCAGAGTTTATGGTGTTCCCCAATTCTGAGCCTTTGATCTGATGAAGCTGGACGCGTGTATGGCTGGATAGAGGGACGTACCATGGACCACAACATTATGCCTGCATATGAACGTTAATTGGGAAAAAACAAATAGAAAGGGTGAAGACCTGGGATCGAACCCAAGTCATTAGCATTACCAATCAACACGTGCGCCACAGAACCAAATTGTTTAATTTGTATATTATATGCATGAGAATTACTATAAAGCAAAACAATCGCTAGTGGCCTAATCAGAAAAAGCGCGCGCCAAGATTCAAAGCGTCCAGTCATGGTTGGCCACGTACCCTTCTTCTTCATTGTGTTGTATTTTCCTGAAACAATAACAAACTAGCAACGGTTTTGTAAACGTTGCCATAGGTGAGATACGAGAAAATAGCGAATGGCCCTCTGACGCTCATAAATTGAGCGCGAGGGTGGGTTCAAGTTCGTCCAAGTGCGCTTATTCTCATGGTATGGGTCTGGAAGGCCAATTTTCCTTTGTCTCAAAAGCCCTAATTCCAAGGTCCTGTAACCCTAGAAATCGACCATGGCGAAATCGTCTATACAGCTCAAAAACACAATTAAATACATGGGTTAGCTTCAGAATCAAATGACCAACATGAATCAATAATTAAATTTCACAAAGAATGCATGGAACAGGATGTACGATTATGAAATTTATTTGAAACAGGTGGACTCCATTGTACCAATTCCTGAGGTTTTGATGGATGTTCTTGTTTGGGAAACGTTCAATGATGCTTGAGCAAGCTATTGAAACAAGAATTCTGCCTTGAATCGCCCTCCAATGTGATTTTCAGAATTGAGGTTTTAGAGAAAAATTTCAAGTTTGATAATGGCTTTTTTGAGCAGCTGCGCGTGTTTGAGCATTAGGGTTGTCTTTTGGCTTTTGTATTGAGTCCATTAGGTCAAGAAAAATAGAACAAATCCATTGCCTTCATTGATTTTGAAAATTTGATTTTCAATATCTTTTTTCAATCTTTTCCATGTGTTTTTTGTTCTCAATCATACCAATCAATCCAAATCTTTCCATGTTGGGATATGCACGAATTATTGATGATATAATGTGCACAAAAAGATTGAAAAAATTAGGTTAGACATTTTTCATATATTTAATTTAATTTAAATGAATTATTATAAATAAAAATTCAAATAAATAAATAAAAAATGAATAAAGACTTCCCTTTGGGCCAAGTAGTCGTGCATATGCTATGGATGATGATTTGTGGAAGAAAAATGGGCCCATTAGCAATTTTAGGTCATTTGAATCAATGTTGACTTTTCAAAATATCCAAAAATTTCCCAACTTCTACAAGGCACAACTTGCTCAATTTTTAAGATTTTCTCATGTTCTTTGACATTTTGGAAAGGTCTTTGAGTCCTCTAACCAATGCCTTTGGTCCCATGTCATTTTGATTTACCAATATCAAGTTATGGCCTTTGACTTAAAGTCCCTTTTTGTTGACTTTTGAAAATGACCTATAATGTTGAAATTGATAACTTTTTGTGAGAGCATTTCTTAGACTTGGAATATGAAGATGAGTTGTAGGAAATGTCTTTCTCTTCAAAATGAGATTTGGATGGAATTTTTCTAATAATCCATGTGAAAGTTATGCCCTGGTCAATTTCAGTTGACTTTTTTTCAACTGTCCAAATAAGGAAACTTTTGCATCTTGATGATTTCTGAGCCAAATTTTGAGAATCATGATCAAGCATTGATTAAACGTTGTTTGTGGCTTCAAAATGACATGTTGACCAAAAATTTGAACTTTTGACTGTCAAATGACCATTTTTCCCCTACAGTTGACTGTAGTGCAATTTAGGGTTTTGACTGTGCAATTTTGAGCTGAATGCCTTGAAATTTGATATGAGGATGCTTGACCATATTTATAGGCATGTGGGACTTGATTGGACCTTTGAGAACTTCATCTCCTTGATCAGAACACAAACCCTAATTTTGTCTGCTTAGGAGGCCCTTGAACTGTGCAACCCTTAGGGAATTTTGAAGCTTGACTTTGCAAATCTTGAAGAATATGGGAGGGCAAATTTTGGGGTACAACAGTTGCCCCTGTTCAATCTTCTTAGACCTGAGGATGCAGATTGGCTGATGCGCCTTTCATAATCCGAGGGTAGAAGATGATTGAACACTAGAGTGCCCAGAAATTTGCGCTCACATAGTAGCAGTGATGATGGAATGGGCTTATAGATGCCATTTAGAGATTGGTGAACAGGATGATGGGCTTATAGATGCCATCTGGATGTTGATCGCATAAGAGATTCCTTAGCGAGAACCTGCGTACCATGCAAAAGAAAAATGAGTACCTGACACGTTGCAGGAGCTGGTTTTTTAGATGCTTGGTATAGAGGTGTCCTGACTGGTTACAGGAGCTGAGTCTGGAGCTTCACAAGATGATGAATGAACCAGGGATGGTTACTACCTTAGCATGAACGGTAAGAGAACCTTGGGTGACTTTAACTTCAACAACGCTCGTTGAGAAAATCTTGGTGGGAATTACCATCTTCGCAGTATCGGGAAGAGAACCAAAAGGAAATTACAATCTCAAAGAAAAAACCTAAAATGGAAATCTCATGCACCGTCGGAGAGAGAACCAATAGGACATTATAATCTCAAAGGAAAACCTAAAATGGAAATCTCATGCACCGTCGGAGAGAGAACCAATAGGACATTATAATCTCAAAGGAAAACCTAAAATGGAAATCTCATGCACCGTCGGAGAGAGAACCAATAGGACATTATAATCTCAAAGGAAAACCTAAAATGGAAATCTCATGCACCGTCGGAGAGAGAACCAATAGGACATTATAATCTCAAAGAAAAACCTAAAATGGAAATCTCATGCACCGTCGGAGAGAGAACCAATAGGACATTATAATCTCAAAGGAAATCTTAAAATGGAAATCTCATGCACCGTCGGAGAGAAAACCAATAGGAAATTATAATCTCAAAGAAACCTAAAATGGAAATCTCATGCACCGTCGGAGAGAAAACCAATAGGAAAATATAATTTCAAAGAAAAAAAATGGAAATCTCATGCACCGTCGGAGAGAGAACCAATAGGAAATTATAATCTCAAAGGAAAACCTAAAATGGAAATCTCATGCACCGTCGGAGAGAGAACCAATAGGAAAATATAATCTCAAAGAAAAAACCTAAAATGGAAATCTCATGCACCGTCGGAGAGAAAACCAATAGGAAATTATAATCTCAAAGAAAAACCCAAAATGGAAATCTCATGCACCGTCGGAAAGAGAACCAATAGGAAAATAACTTCTACTGAGTCTTCATCAGAAAAATCTGTTGGGAGTCGATTTAGCTGGACTAGAGAAGGCCCTGGACTGGATAAGAAATCTTTTGAGTCGATTAACTGAACCGGTCTAGGTCTTGAAATGTGGTTGAGAATTTAACTGCCTCTTTCCTGAAAGGTAAAGGTCAGTCGTATGCGATGCATGATATGGATCAAGCAATGATGTTCTCAACATAAATGAGATTTGTATGATATGATGCGTCTATGCATGCTATAATGATGTATGTGATGTTTATGAATGTATTTTTTCGTCTAGGAAAGTAAATCCTTGACAGGTGCCGGGAAGTCATATCCTGGGCTGATATGGGAGGATAAGCTTTTACTTCCGCTGGGGATAATAACTTGCAAGAATACCGGTAGGAGAAGATGACTCCGTTGAGGAATAAACTTGGCAAATGGAATAACTCTGCAGGGAGAAAAATACTCTAGCGACCATGCTGGGGAGTGATACTCTGTGGGGATAGAGATGCTTTGCTGGAATGTTGATAATAAATTGCTGGGGAGACCCTTATTGTTGGAAGTGTTGATAGACTTTGCTGGGGAGCAATACTCTGTGGGGATAGAGATACTTTGCTGGAATGTTGATAATAAATTGCTGGGGAGACCCTTATTGTTGGAAGTGTTGATAGACTTTGCTGGGGATAAGAAGATTCTGTCGACGACGATCTTTCCGTGGCTTTTGGCTGAGGATAACCTAGTTATATCCTGTTAAGGAAATAACTCTTTGAATAAAGCCGGGTGACGCGTTCGTGCTCTGCGAGGATAAGCTTCCAGAATTTACTGGGGATAAGCTTACTGCTTGGGGAGATGAATTCCAACTTTCCTGGAGGACTAGATTGGACTTTCCTGGGGAAGTTTTGATATGCTGGGGAAGTGATTCCTTTGAATGTTGATATGCCGCCGGGGAACAATCTTTAGACCAAGACTGCCGGGGATGCTTGTTATGAATATACATGCTGCTGGGGAATATTGATATCTACTGGAGGATACTCAACTTCCTTGAGATTTGATAACTCTGCTTGGAGAAGAATGCACTGACTGCTGACTTACTCTCTGGGGAATTAAGATGCTTGGTTATGTTCTTTAGCTGAACCTACCTTGGTACCTTGGAGGATAGAACAATCAGATTGCTTAAACCACCCGTTATTGCCCCTGTTCCTATGGGGGAGGCACATGTGGGATGCTGATAATTGTTGAGGGTCAAACCTTCTTCTGGTAGGCAGGTGACAAGATGATAGGACATAGTCGTACGCTTTGATCCCTAACTTTTTCCTGGACCGCCCTTTCGGGTTTTCAGTCCACTGGGATACCCATTTTTGCCCAAGCCGCCTTTTCAGGTTTTCGACTTGCCGGGTGTACAGATTTTTCATTTCATCCCTTATTTTTTCCCGAACCCTTTTGGTTCGCCGAGAAGCCCTTATTTTTGCCTAGGTGTGTCAACCTAGCGGGTCTTTGATTTTGCGTAGTATTTTTTCGACTATGTTCACATTTTCAGAATGTAGGGAGGTGCCCCTGTTGTAATGTTGTGTTGCCATACTACCAGAAGGGATTTGATCAGGCAAGATTCGTTGTTGGAATGCCTCAAGTGACTTAGGCGGAGATTTGCCCCAGGCTATTTGGCCTTTGAGAGATTCTCCGAATCTTGATTGGATTGCCCCAGATGATGGACCATGGTCATGCCATGCCCCTTGATTGGAGATACTCTTGTTCATTAGACTTTCATTGTGTGAATTTCCCTGCTGTTCAAACAAAAAGTCATATGCAAACAAAGTTATGTTAAAAATGCAAAGCCTATGTCTGTCTTGAAGATTTTGTAAATGCGTTTTTTTTTCATAAAACAAGTGATTGTTTGTAAAACGTGATGTCAACACCATATTTACCATAGGCCTTAAGGAGTCAGGATACCTTTCGTAACGGTATGCTTTCGAACTAACCCATGCTTCAGCTAGGACTTTTAAGGGTTATAACGTGGCCTGGTTCATGGTTTAAGAAACAAAGGATAAAGGCTCAAATTATTTGTACCCACCCGCTCTTCGTGATGTTCTTCAAACCTAAAATCAGTTGATCGTGCGTTAGACCTTGTTTGAGTCTTTGTCCTGATGTTCCAATGATGGTTCAGATATTGATGATTTATTCTGAATAGGCAGTCATTTTTTCTTCTTTTTTTCTTGTCGAGGGTTTGTAGGACCTCTTTATTTTTTATTTCGCTATCCCTAAATTTTGCCTGAACTGTTTCTTTTGTGATTACAGTCAGCGGGATGCCCCAGTTTTGTAAGTCCCCTTCATAGGTTTTGACTTATTGGGCTTTTATTTTGAGAAGTAATGACTGCCTCTCTTTATTGATTGTTCGGAACCATCACTGTCTTTCCTTGTTTTGTAAGGACCTCTTTTGATGCTGTTCATTATGCACTTGGATCAACTGAGAAAACTACCCTGCCCCAGGTTATGATTAAGGGTTTTAAATTTCGAAAAGAAAAACTCCTACTTCTTTGGCTCAGAGGGGTTAACGAGGGATTATCTTCCTTATAACTCCAGTGTTTAGGGATTGAAACAATGCCTGTACCTCATCAGCGGGGTCTGTTCAAAAGCATACTGTAGATTATGGTATCGTTTTCGTCATCCTCCCTCAAGAGGCTTAGAATTATTAATCGAGTGTTGACATCAGAAAAAATATGAAAACAATTTGTATATAGTGAATACGAATATATTGCTTCAGAACAGACATATGCGATGCATTAATGAAATAACAATGTTTAACATGAGTAAATGTTTGAACAATCAGAGCACAACACAACTTGAACATTCGAATGAACAAAAGTTTCCTAGTCTCAGAGCTTGTCACTTCAAATGGTGAGCCTTGGAGGGATGGTAGAAAAATTCAGCCTGACCATCTTGTGTGAATTCCAGTGCTCCTTCATCAATCAGGTCCTGAATCTTATTCTTCAAAGCCCAACAATCCTCTGTAGCATGCCCCGGGCTATCAGAATGAGAAGCGCAGCGAGCGTTGGGGTTATACTTTGGTGACGTTGTATTTTGAAACTTCGGAGCCTCTTTTAGAGTTACCAGCTTGGTCTCCAGCAACTGTGGCAATATCTGGGATAAGGTCATGCTGAGCCGAGTGAACTGCCTCCTCTCGCTCTTTTGTTGGTTGTGATGTTGAATTTGTGACACTGGAGCCATCTGAGGAGCTCTCCCCTTACCTCCTTGTCTCAAAGGTGGTTGAACGATGACTGGCTTTTTACCCTTAGACTTTTTCCCCAGCTGGTTATCCTGAAGCAGTTGGTTGACGAGAAGCCAGAGCTCGTCTTGTCTTTGAGCTAACCCTTGAATAGCAGTTACCTGCCCCAGCATCTGGGCCCTCAATGCATCCACCTCAGCTTGTAGGTGTTCCAGCTTTTCATCCTCAGCACTATTCCTGACAAAGGTCTCCGTGAGAAGTATCCTTAGCTCTTCCTGCCCCTTGGATAGATTCAGGAGGATTTCCCCGAACCGAGTCTCTTGAGCAAGACAGTCCTGGTTATCTGGTTGGTAGGCCATTGCTGAAATAAACAGCGATAAAGGTAAGTGACATGCAACAAAGATACCTGTTATGTAATGATGTGTATGACATGCATGCAATGTTTTCAAGGATCCCACGGGGTAAACAAGAAAATTTGTTAGAACTCGGGTCCGGTAGTTTGATTGAAGGAACTGCATGTTGTTGAGAGTCCTTCTTCAAAGGTCAAAGGCTCACCATATCCCGTGGGTCATAGCCCCTGACTTTAGTCATCCTGTCTGGCTTTGATTTCCGAACAACCTTGGTTGGGGGGAACCTTCTTCAAGTGTCAAAGCTCACCATATCTAGTGGGTCATAGCCCCTGACAACTTTGTCTAGAGGAAAATAAATCCTCTTTGCCCCTTGCTGGACAGTTGGTTCATCATGACCTGCATCACAAGCCTTTGAGATCCTTGAAATGGGTTAGTCCTTATGTAGGATGTATGCAATGGTATGATGTTATGCTATGCATGGGGTAATGTAAGTAACCCTGTTATGAGTCCCAATTAAGGACTGTTAAACCTGAACCTGCAAAAAACTCAAGTAAAACCTATCATGAGTCCCGATTAGGGACTAAACAAAACCTGCAAGAAATTTAGTAAGCCCTGTTATGAGTCCTAATTAAGGACTATAAACAAAACCTGCAAGTAGTTCATGTGTCAGATAACAAGCATGCAAATAGTCAAGTACGAAGGCACACAAGTCACACAAAAGAGCCCTTAGAGTTTAGGCTAGCATGAGGTCTAGGTGTTACCCTCTTTCAGTTTGTTGGTTCATACCTGTCCTATCAAAAGTAACCGGGTTCTTAGAGGATCCCAATATCATTGACTACCCTCAATCGGTCATAACTCCAGCATCGCAACCTTTTCTTGCGGCCAGAACCATCACGAGAGTTTAGCCTCAATGGGCGTAGCATACTGCTACTGTTCTAATGGCCAAGTTGTGTCATTTAAGGTTCTAAGGTCTGTTGGTGCTTAATGACTCCTTGGAAGACCCATATTCTCCCCGTTTCAACACGAGGGATATCGGTACAGACCAAGGCGCCACACCAACGTAGCCACTGCTTCACCCATGTCGGTATACGCCGGACAGGTCCCTCACAGCTTATGCTATCTAAACAGGGTATCCCCAGATCCGGGTTAGGATCTATGTAACTCCCATGCAACCCATAAATTTAAAGCAGACAAGTCAATACAATTGAAAACACAGTTATGAACTAACCCTAAGGTACACCTCACTTTATAAAGGGTCCCCAGCAGAGTCGCCAGTTCTGTGATCGGTGGATCTGGAACTGACTGTTTAACGCTGGTTCGCGAAAATGTCGCGGAAGCAAGAGTCGCCACCGTCTTTTATTTTCTCCAAATGGAAAGGACAAAAGCACAGAAAAATTCCTTATAGAGATTGCTCTCGGTTCGGGAGGTAGGTTATAGAAAGGGAAGGTGTTAGCACCCTTTCTATCCATGGTTATCCATGGGCTCTTAGATACTTGCTCATTTGTGTTTTCAAAAATGGTTTGTTTGCTTTTCAATGTGGGTTTTAAAAAGTTTCTTGGAAAATTTCAGTTCGACTCTTGTATCGGTCCTCAAGAGTGTTTGAAAAATTGCTTTCGAAAGCTTTTTGAAAATGTGTTGGTGTGAAAAGTATTTTTTTGAATTGTTTTGAATTTAGAGCAAGTATCTAGAGTCGTCTACCTACCCTAAGGAATTCGTCTGTGTAAATGTCCTTTGAAGTAGTGCCATCCCACCATTGAGAGGTAGGTAGCACCACCGTTGGAGGTGTTCGGGTCAATTCGAGGTTCGGGACATGGTGATCACCAGAGCAATGGGAAGACACCTTAGAAGCTACCCTCATGCCAGGTTCCCGGATCATGAGGACTTACTAAGACATCCTCTACTCGACGATCACCTTTCGAGAGGCAAGGCAACAGTGAGGCGTACCCTAGGGGTGGTGTGTGCGATTCGTGTGTCGTTTTCATTTGCATTTATCTTGTCATGTTATTGGTGTTCTACGCTTGTTTTTATTTTTATCCATACATTCTTTCATGCCATTTGATTAACAGTTAAAAAGTTGCAAGGAAAGGTAAATTCTAAGCTATTACAAACGGCGCGGGTCCACATCGCCAAAATTAACCAGGACCCGATTTGACAGAAAATAAATAAAGAAATTAAAAGAATTAAAAGTTTAAGAAGTAATTTACATGGCTTCGGGAGAGATACATAAATATTTAAACGAAATAACAAAAAACGCGAATTAATAAGAAGTTAAGAACGAGGGCGTTGGACCCTTTTGCAAAATTAAATTACATGATGAAATTAATTAGTTAATTAAAGTTTAAAAGAAAGAAAGGACTTGTTTTTGGTGTTTTTTAGTATTTTAGGATTTAATAGAAAAGAATTAATTGAAGTTAAACGCTAACCCTAATTCTATTTTATTTTAATTTATTAAGAGAACATTAGAATTTAACCTAAATTAACCCTAATTTTTACATGCAAATTTAATTAAAGAAATAAGTATTTAATTATTTAATCATTATGAAAGAAAAATAAAAAGATGAAAAATTATTGATTAAACCTAATTCTATGTTTTTTAGATTTTATTATGAAAAGAATTAAAATTACAACCTAATATAAAACTAAGTTTAATTACATGCAAAGTTATTTAAGAAAATACCAAAATAAAAATGTTTATTATTTTAACTCTTTTCTGATTTTTTATGATATTTTGTATTTTTGTGAAAATATAATTAAATTGACAGAACTAAATAAATATAATAATTGAAAGTAAAAAATATAAAGGAAAAAATTAAAGAGCAATTAAAGAATTTGCAAACCTGGGGGTTCAGACCCCAATATGGAGGTTTGGCCTTAGTAATTCAGGCCCAATGACCTTGCTGGCCCTTTTGATTTTTCAGGGAGCATGCTGGCGCGTTGACCAGAGTTTATGGTGTTCCCCAATTCTGAGCCTTTGATCTGATGAAGCTGGACGCGTGTATGGCTGGATAGAGGGACGTACCATGGACCACAACATTATGCCTGCATATGAACGTTAATTGGGAAAAAACAAATAGAAAGGGTGAAGACCTGGGATCGAACCCAGGTCATTAGCATTACCAATCAACACGTGCGCCACTGAACCAAATTGTTTAATTTGTATATTATATGCATGAGAATTACTATAAAGCAAAACAATCGCTAGTGGCCTAATCAGAAAAAGCGCGCGCCAAGATTCAAAGCGTCCAGTCATGGTTGGCCACGTACCCTTCTTCTTCATTGTGTTGTATTTTCCTGAAACAATAACAAACTAGCAACGGTTTTGTAAACGTTGCCATAGGTGAGATACGAGAAAATAGCGAATGGCCCTCTGACGCTCATAAATTGAGCGCGAGGGTGGGTTCAAGTTCGTCCAAGTGCGCTTATTCTCATGGTATGGGTCTGGAAGGCCAATTTTCCTTTGTCTCAAAAGCCCTAATTCCAAGGTCCTGTAACCCTAGAAATCGACCATGGCGAAATCGTCTATACAGCTCAAAAACACAATTAAATACATGGGTTAGCTTCAGAATCAAATGACCAACATGAATCAATAATTAAATTTCACAAAGAATGCATGGAACAGGATGTACGATTATGAAATTTATTTGAAACAGGTGGACTCCATTGTACCAATTCCTGAGGTTTTGATGGATGTTCTTGTTTGGGAAACGTTCAATGATGCTTGAGCAAGCTATTGAAACAAGAATTCTGCCTTGAATCGCCCTCCAATGTGATTTTCAGAATTGAGGTTTTAGAGGAAAATTTCAAGTTTGATAATGGCTTTTTTGAGCAGCTGCGCGTGTTTGAGCATTAGGGTTGTCTTTTGGCTTTTGTATTGAGTCCATTAGGTCAAGAAAAATAGAACAAATCCATTGCCTTCATTGATTTTGAAAATTTGATTTTCAATATCTTTTTTCAATCTTTTCCATGTGTTTTTTGTTCTCAATCATACCAATCAATCCAAATCTTTCCATGTTGGGATATGCACGAATTATTGATGATATAATGTGCACAAAAAGATTGAAAAATTAGGTTAGACATTTTTCATATATTTAATTTGATTTAAATGAATTATTATAAATAAAAATTCAAATAAATAAATAAAAAATTAATAAAGACTTCCCTTTGGGCCAAGTAGTCGTGCATATGCTATGGATGATGATTTGTGGAAGAAAAATGGGCCCATTAGCAATTTTAGGTCATTTGAATCAATGTTGACTTTTCAAAATATCCAAAAATTTCCCAACTTCTACAAGGCACAACTTGCTCAATTTTTAAGATTTTCTCATGTTCTTGGACATTTTGGAAAGGCTTTGAGTCCTCTAACCAATGCCTTTGGTCCCATGTCATTTTGATTTACCAATCTCAAGTTATGGCCTTTGACTTAAAGTCCCTTTTTGTTGACTTTTGAAAATGACCTATAATGTTGAAATTGATAACTTTTTGTGAGAGCATTTCTTGGAATTGGAATATGAAGATGAGTTGTAGGAAATGTCTTTCTCTTCAAAATGAGCTTTGGATGGAATTTTTCTGATGATCCATGTGAAAGTTATGCCCTGGTCAATTTCAGTTGACTTTTTTTCAACTCTCCAAATAAGGAAACTTTTGCATCTTGATGATTTCTGAGCCAAATTTTAAGAATCATGATCAAGCATTGATCAAATGATGTTTGTGGCTTCAAAATGACATGTTGACCAAAAATTTGAACTTTTGACTGTCAAATGACCATTTTGCCCCTACAGCTAACTGTAGTGCAATTTAGGGTTTTGACTGTGCAATTTTGAGCTGAATGCCTTGAAATTTGATATGAGGATGCTTGACCATATTTATAGGCATGTGGGACTTGATTGGACCTTTGAGAACTTCATCTCCTTGATCAGAACACAAACCCTAATTTTGTCTGCTTAGGAGGCCCTTGAACTGTGCAACCCTTAGGGAATTTTGAAGCTTGACTTTGCAAATCTTGAAGAATATGGGAGGGCAAATTTTGGGGTACAACAGGAATCATTCCTTTGATTCACCAGTCAAGTTAGGGTTTTTCTTGATTAATGCTATTGATCAAATGTGCAAGTCTTGATTTGGAAGCCACAATATCTCATTGGCATTTGAAAAATCTTTGCACAAGGAATTGGTCATGATGCCCAGAGGATTTGAAGTTTTGAAGATGATTCATCAGTCTCCTAAGGTGTTAATCAAAATTAGGGTTTGAGTTTTTATCAGGTTTTCTTGAGAATTTTGAAGTGAAACTTTGTACATGGCCTCTACACATTTGGAAGATCATATGTTGGAAGTTTTGATCATCAATTTTGAAGGGAAGTGGATCAATTGATTCAAAGGGGCAAAATGGTCATTTTGGTCAAAATCAGTCAAAGTCAAGGTTGACCAAGTGAAATTTTGGTCAACCATCAATTCAAGGATGCACTTTTCATATTTCAAGTCCATTTTGGTCATTGGATCAAGGAGATTGAGGTTTGGGTTGAAACTTGTTTTTGAAGAAACCCTAAAAGTTTCTAATTTTGGAAAATAAGGACTTAATTTAAAAAATTCATATTTTATTCACCTTTGATCAAGAAAATGAAAATGAAGCATGCTTGGAAAGATAAGAGGATTATCTTTCATATTCTTTTGGTCTCATGTCCAAATTGAAAAGGAATCAAGAATTATGGTCTTTTGAAGTCACAAAATTATAGGTCATTTTCCAAAATTAATGAATTTCAAGCTAAATTTTTAGGATCTTAATGGATTCAATTGCAAAAACTCAAATCTAAGGGATTGTATATCTTTTCAATACCTTTCCAAATTGTGCTCATTTGTGTCAAAATTCAAAAGTACGAGAAAGTTATGAGCTTTGAAATTTTGAGGCATTTTATTGAAATTTGACAAATATGCAAAATGGCCAATTCATGAGAACTCAAGTTTCAGCCATTCTCTTTGTTTCTAATCCAGCCCATGACCTATTTGTGACTTGCTAAGGCCCATAATGCTAGCTATTTCGTGCTCCATGGACCATGGTGTTTGCTTGGGTACAAAAATGACAAACTTGCTCAATTTGGCAAATTCATCCATACTCTCTCATTTCAAATGATCATGACCTGGCATTTTGAGGATTTATTTCTGAGTTCGTTTGGCTCATAAAATGCAAGGAAAGTGAAGAAACGCACGAGCAAACAGCTGAGGCCCATGTGCACTCATTTTTTGGCCAAATCTTCCAAACTTTCCCCTGAACAGTTTTGAGGACCAATTTCCTTTTCTAACCTTCTCTACTCACAATATATAATGTATTGCAAGCCTCATTTCATGCAGAACACGCTCCATTCATCACAAATCCAGATTTGAACTTTTTTTGCTTTTGCTGAAGTTTTCTTCAATTCTCTCATCTTCTTCGCGCATTCATCAAATTTCTCGTGGATTCATCTTTCTTGAAGTGTGTAGATCAAGATCATGGAGTTTGTTGGCTTCTGGAACTAAGGAATCAAGGTTTCCAGTTTCACATTGAGGTGAGATTTTTGAACTTTGATTTTCTTTGTTTATCATGATTTGATGAATTATTCCATATCCATGATGCATTAGCTGGCCAGACAAATAGGTCTGAGGTATATTTTGTGTTTGATTTGAGCTTGAATCATGTTTTGGAGTTTCTGAAACTCTGTGTGCAGATTGTTTTTTTGAGTTTTCATGAGCTTCGTACCGGACCTATACTTGATGATGTTGCTTAATTCGAGTTGCTATGGATTCTTTGTTGTGCTAGCTTTAATTTGCCCTTGATTTCATAAAAAATGGTGTGAAATTGAGTATGTTATGTTGATCTGAACATGAGCCCTAAGACTGAGTGTTACGCGCGTTTTTAAGTTTGTCCAAAGGTTAAAGATGATGTGGTGGCACTATATGATTGGTCCATTTGAATTTTTGTCTTATTTGAATTATTTGTTTTATTTGGTATTTTATTTGATTTTATTTTCTGATCAAAACATTTTCAAAAATCATGAAAAAATTACCATAGCCTAATAATAATTTCTAATATTTGTCATATTTTTTCTGAATTTTTTTAAAAATGATTTGATTGGTTTAAAAAAATTCATAGGTTTAATTAATTGATTGTTCAAAGTTTATTTTTATTTTAATAGTTCCTTTGATCTAAAAAATCCATAAAAAGTATTTTGAACTCATAAAATAATGTAAAGATTGATTCTGATTTTGGTTTATCATTTTTTTTATTTTTTTGGTTAGAAATTTAATTTCAAAGGATATTTGTAATATTTGTTTGTTTGATTTTTAATTTAATACTTCCATTAATTCAAAAATTCTCAAAAAAATCATGTAAGCTTGTTTTTAATCACGAAGTCTGAATATTATTTCATTTTGGACCTTTTGGTGATTTTTGGCTAGGGTTTGCATTTTTTTCCATTAAATAATAGTTTAATTGTTAATTGTTTGTTTATTTTTTATTTTAATATTTCCTTTAATTCAATAATTCCACAAAAAATCAGGGATATGTGTTTTTAATTATAATATTTTAATATAATTTTGTTTGGGCATTTTTCTGAATTTTTGATTAAAGTTCTATTTTGAGATGTGATTATTTGTTTAATTGTCTAATTGTTTGAAATTAATTTCATTTTTGACTTTTCTTCAATTCAAAAAATGTGAAAAAATATATTTTCTGACATTTAGGGTATCTTCTTAATTTGTATGATCTTGGTTTAAATTGTTTGAATTTTGATCTTACTTAAACAATATTTAAGATTAAAAGTCAAAAATTAGGGTTTTGTTGCTTATGGTGCAAGTTTCATTTTCAAAACCACTATGACCTGGATTTTCAATAGAATTCAAGTCTTGATTAGGGTTCATGAATGTATTGAGGATCTGAAAACCATTTTTCTTGAATTATTTAACTTGGTTTTACATTTTTCCACAAATTATTTTGAAAACTTGTCTAGTTTGGTAGTTTTGCCAACTAGTTTTGAACTTTGGGCCTCATATGACCCCCTCCTCAACCATTCATGAACCCAAGACTTGCTTTCTGACTTCTCTACACTTCAAATATGCCAAGAG
Source organism: Vicia faba (assembly GCA_948472305.1). Taxonomy (NCBI): domain Eukaryota; kingdom Viridiplantae; phylum Streptophyta; class Magnoliopsida; order Fabales; family Fabaceae; genus Vicia; species Vicia faba. The sequence goes on along the minus strand of OX451736.1, from coordinate 435,734,346 downwards.
TTTTTTTGGTTTGAATTATTGAAATCACTTTCTATTTTTGATGTATTTTTGAAGTGAAGGTACCCAATTAATGTTGCATATCTTGTTGCAATTTTTTTGATGGCCAATGAACTTGAGTGAGGCCTATAATTGGGCACCTAATGATCATATTTATTCTGATTATCCATGATAGCTCAATCCATTTCGTTTAATGCCTCATGTTTGAATGTTTGAACCTTCTAATGCATTGTGTGGGATGCACCTTCTATTGTGCATGTGAGTTGTGGTTGAATTAATTATACATGATTGAAATGTGTTTGCCCCTAACTTCTATGGTCTTTGATGTATTCTTCTCAAGCTCTCATGATCCTTGATTGATATTCAATTGTCAAACCAATATGGTGATAGAAAGGAGCAACATTCCTCTATTCCTTTTGACCTAATTGTGCATGTGCCTGTTTCCTCTTGTCTATCATGTCAAATGTTTGATAATTGTTATCATGTTGGTCTCACTTCATCATGTTGTATCCATCCCTTATGTGAGTCATCATTCACCTTATGGAATACTAACTTGGTTGTTGAACGTGCGAGGTACTTTGAGAAAGTTTCCACTCTTGGCTTGAGGCTTTTGTGTTTCACTTTATTTGTGAAACACAACTTATTATACTGGCACTGCTATTGTGTTTGGCATGTTTGATATTCCATGCAGGATATATACATTTGATTGTGAATGTTGCACCTTGCCCATGAGATCTGTTCATATTTGATAATCTCATTACTTACACCCTTATGGCGTAATTTCTGACTTGATTTGTCTACTGATGCCAGCTTGCTCGAAGTTCTCTGGGTTTCTTTTATTCTTGCTCAGTTACTACGGATAACTATCCGTTTGGTATTTCACTATTTCTTTCCTTCCATCTTCATTTTGTATAGTTCTTTGATTGCATGATGGGACCTCTGTTGCTGATATATGTCAGGAGGCCCTCTGGTTTTTGTCTGATGCATGTGTTGTGTTGATTTTGATCGATGAGTCACTCAATTTAGAAATTGAGATCACGACTTCGCTCTCATTGCATGTTCCCTATAGGATGTTTATTACTTTTCTTTTTTAATTGTTGATCGATGAGTCACTCAATTTAGAAATTGAGATCACGACTTCACTGTCATTGCATGTTCCCCATAGGATGTTTATTGCTTTTCTTCTTTAATTGTTGATCGATGAGTCACTCAATTTAGAAATTGAGATCACGACTTCGCTCTCATTGCATGTTCCCTATAGGATGTTTATTGCTTTTCTTCTTTAATTGTTGATCGATGAGTCACTCAATTTAGAAATTAAGATCACGACTTAGCTCTCATTGCATGTTCCCTATAGGATAGTTTTGTTAAGCTTCCTTTAACATGTAAATTAGGGTATGGTTTTCCTTTATCCTCAACCTTAGGATCAACCACTGTATGATAACACTAGGGATAGTACTAGGTTAGTTTCCCTTAGTTAATTTTTTTTCCTTTCGATGCATTCTGCACCTTAAAACAAAAACTATTTTCTTGGCAAATCATAGAAGCATTTCTAATGAACTTAAACCTTTCTTGAGAGTAAAAGATACAAACCAATCTTACTTTGTCTGTGTGCCTCTTGGCTATGCTTTTAAACCTGGTTAATCGATGTTTCGCCATCGTACACTTGTTTGAAGCCAATGTTTCGCCATCGCACATGTTTGATTATCCTACTTTGATTCTCAATATCATTGTTAGGTGTAATGTTTTTACATCCATTTTATTGATGTTTCACCATCTATGCCATGATTTCTTATTATCTTCTCGCCGATGTTTCGCCATCGCACACTTGTTCGAAGCCGATGTTTCGCCATCACACATGTTTGATTATCCTACTTTGATTCTCAATGTCATTGTTAGGTGTAATGTTTTTGTCATCCATTTTGTTGACGTTTTTCCATCTATGCCATGATTTCTTATTATCTTCTCGCCGATGTTTCGCCATCACACATTTTTTTGAAGCCGATGTTTCGCCATCGCACATGTTTGATTATCCTACTTTGATTCTCAATATCATTGTTAGGTGTGATGTTTTATCATCCGTTTTATTGATGTTTTGCCATCTATACCATGATACCTTGTTATCTCTTAGCCGATGTTTCGCTATCACACATTTGTTTGAAGCCGATGTTCCACCATCACATCTGTTTGTTATCCTGCTTTGATTCTCAATATCATTGCTAGGTGTGATGTTTTGTCATCCGTTTTTACCTTTGATGTTTTGCCATATTTGACATGTTACCTTGTTATTATTCAATCAACGTTTGACCATCTCATTTGTTTGTTGTTTCATTCGATGTTTTGCCATCTTGATTGTTTTTGTTTGTCTTAATTAAAAAACACAAACCAACCAAAACACATAAGCTGAACTACGGCTGCTCTGATTCCTTAAAAGGGATACATAGGCATTGGGGTAGGGCCTGATCGAGCATACAATTTTTATTTTCCCTACATTATTTTCTTTTTTCCTTTCGCATGCATTCCCTTTTCAGTTGTAAGCCATAGACATAGGATTTGACCACACCCATTAGATTAGACAACAAGAGTGGATACCGTAGAGTACTACGGGCGGGTGTGGTGCTAACACCTTCCCCTCGCGTAACAGACACCCTTACCCGATATCTCGGTCAAAAGACCGTGATTTCTCCCTTGTCAGGTTTTCTCGATGTTTACCTTTCCCTTTCGGCGGGATAAAAGACATTCGGTGGCGACTTCATTGATGTTTCATTAACATCCAGATAACAGGTTCCGGCCGCGCGGTTTCATAATCGATTGCAACAGAACCAAAATTATTTTCTTGCCTTGTTTTGGGGGTTGTTTTGATCCATAACTCTTTTTCTACTCATTCCTTTTGATTGTTGGTTTGGATTGCAATTTTAAATGTCCAATTTCTCTTTAAATTCAATAGACTCTGGAATGTAGATGAAGTTGGATAAATGTTCATCAATTCAAATCTACCAAAGAGTGAATTATTTAATTCATTTTTGGTGCTTTGGATTAATGATATGTTTAGTGCTTTAATCTATCTAGATGAGTGATTGAATTTAAAGATGAAAGAAATTTGAGGTAGTGGATCTAATAAAAAGTGGGGTTACCTTAGAGTTAGTTCATTATTTAACTGCTTTTGTATGCTTTGTTTGCTTTACTTTTGAGGGCCTTGTTTGGGTTACTATAGATCCTACACCCGAATCTGGGGCACCTTTTAGGTAAGTAGCAATAGATCATGGAAAGTGTGTGGGGTATACCGACACGGTCGAAGCGATAACTATGTTGATGCGATGCTTTGGTTGGCACCGGAAGCCCTTGAGTAATCAAGGAGAATGCGGGGCCGCTGTATGGTGTCATGAAGCATCAACTGACCTTAGAACCTTTAATTGAAAAACTTGGCCATTAGGAAGTAGTGAGATAGCCGTCTTTGGTGTAGCCCGAAGTCGGTTGATACTCGATACTACACTCATTGAGATTTGACTCCCGAGTTTTGTTTGGTGGAAAGTCAGTTGTCGATGAGAATGAAACTTGTGGGAAAGATCAGTGATATTGAGATCCCTTAGAACCCGATTAATTTCTAGGACAGGTTGAACCAACTAAACTTCAAGAGGGTACTTACCTTAAAACCCATACAAGCTTTAAACCTAAGGCCTTTGTGTGATTTTCTTGTGCTTGCTATATTTTTGTTTTCTTAGAATAATCATGATATCATAACATCATAACAAGGCATATCATACTAACCATTTCAAGGATTTTTAGGACTTATCTTTGTGTTGTTTTGTAAGACATGCCATCCACTTGCAGGAATACTATCCAAGTCAACCTCATAAGGGTACCTCCTCAACTCAAGGAATTAGTATTAAGGGTTCCTGAGAGTTCTCCATTCACCGAAAGACATGTTCGACTTCTCAATCTGGTCACCTCAAGCCCTAATGAAGAAATGTTGAAGGTGCTCTTTAAATTCTTTGACTCTTTACATCACTGCTTCACCTTTCCTGATTACTAATTGGTGCCTACTATGGAGGAGTTTTCTCAGTTATTAGGGATGCCCATTCTTGATCAGTCACCCTTCAATGGTATGGAAAGAGACCCAAAACCTGAAGAGATTGTCCAGGCTCTGTCTTTATGACAGTCCGATGTAGTGGCAAATTAGGAAACAAGAAGAGGCGTCAAAGGGTTTCTAGCTAAGTTTCTATTTGAGAAAACTCATCATTTTTAGGATACTCTGGATTTACAAGATTTTGGAGAAGTGTTGGCCCTTCTCATCTATGGGATGGTATTATTTCCTAATCCGGACCAACTCATAGATGTGAATTCAGTCAAGGTTTTTCTGTCTCATAATCTGGTGCCTACTTTACTTGGAGACATCCTACACTCTTTGCATACCCGTAATGTAAAGAGAGGAGGGACCCTACTGTGTTGCACTCCTCTGTTGGCTAGGTGGTTTATTTCGCACCTGCCTCGATCTGTGTTGAAGAATGAGCAAGGCATGAGATGGTCTAATAGGTTGATATCTCTCATACATTCAGACATTCATTAGTGTCCTCGATCCTTGGAGAATGTTACCATCATTGACGGTTGTGGGGAATTCCCCAATGTCCCTCTCCTAGGCATTAGGGGAGGAATCACTTATAATCCTTGTTTGGCATTGTGACAGTTTGGTTATGCTAGGAGGAATGGTCCTCATGATACACTTCTCCAAGGAATCATATTCGACTATGATAATGATGTTCAGGGTTATCGTCAGAGATTCATAAGAGCTTGGGGCATGGTGAACAAAGTTGATAGCAAAACACTAGGGCATATGAACTCCATTCCTTTGGAGCCTTATCTTAAGTGGGTACGAGGCCGTGCTCAAAGTCTCAGGATGCCTTATGAGGCTATTCTACCCATCATCATAGAGCCATTTGCTGAGGGAGACATTCCTTACATTGTTCTTCATCCTGACATGCCGACTAATTTCGAGGAGTTACAAAAATCCTAGATTCAACTCAAAGAGGAACAAGATACCTTTGAAACCCAATTCTACGTCAGCAAGAAGAAAGTCTTAGAGCTCACCAGGCTACTTCACAAAAAGAAGAGTATAAATGCCTACATTGCACCAAAGAGGATGCACCCGTGGGAAGCTTGAGTCTTTTTTTGCTTTGAGAGTTCGTTTTTTCTTTGTTACTTCCTTTGTAAGCCCAAGAGGCATCATTTTAACCGCTTAAACTTCTTAATACAATTAACGTTTGTTTTCCCTTTGGCTAAGCAAATTTAAGTCTTAGAAATCCTTGAAAACTTTGCATACATATATCATACATATCATTGCATAAACAGGTTTTAGGATAGGCTTCTTATCTTTTTCGCTGTTTATTTCAGCAATGGCTCTTGAACAAAAAGTTAAGGAACTTCAGGCACAGAATGCTCAGTTCCAAGAAATGTTCCTAAATCTAGCTAAGGGACAAGAAGATTTGAAAGCTCTATCTCTAAAGGACAAGAAGAAGAAAAAGAGGCAAGTGGGAGTTTTGAATATGGGAAGAAGGTTCAAAGGACCAGTGAGACAAGTTTCAGAGCTTGCAACTCCGTTAAAAGAGAGAGACAATCAGGAAGGAGGGCCAAGAGAAGAAGACCACAGTACAAGGGAGTCTGAAGAAGATGAAGCTGATTACACCAAGGAACAATACCCGCTTGCTGATGATAAGTACAAACAGCCGGAGGACCGTCTCAATTCCATGGAAGTTCAAAGGGTACCTGGCCTGGATTTCGAAGAGCTAGGGTTGGTTTCTAGAGTGGTTGTCTCACAAAAGTTTAAAGTGCCTGCATTTGCTAAATATGATGGCGTCTCATGTCCTAAGCTATATCTCAGATCTTATATCAGGAAGATCCAGCCGCACACTGCTGACATGAATTTTTGGGTTCACTTCTTTCAAGACAGTCTATCGGGGACTCAATTAGAGTGGTTTTATCAGCTGGAGGGAACCAACATCCGTAACTGGGAAGATCTGGCTGCCGCTTTCTACAAGCAGTACCAATATAATGCTGACCTCACTCCAACATGTACATAACTTCAGAGCATGTATATGGGTTCTTTTGAGGGCTTTAAAGATTATGCCCAGAAATGGAGAGACCTTGCGGGAAGAGTCCAGCCTCCATTGTCTGATAGGGAGCTGGTGGTCATGTTCTTGGGCATATTATTTAGGACATTCTTTAACCATCTGATTGGAAGTTCTTCTGCTGGATTTACTGAATTGATCTTGACTGGTGAATGAGTAGAGGCTGATATTAAAAGTGGTAAGATACAGAGAGATGCATCCTCCAGTACTGCAAAGAAACCATTCACAGGGAAGAAGGAGGCCAGTGCTGCTTATGGCCAAAGAAATCTTAATAAAACTGAGCATCATCCGACGGTAGGGGCTGTTATAATTTCCAATCCTGCATCAAACCAGCAACAAAATAATCAGTCCAGAACAGATAAGCCTAGAAGACAGTTCACCCCGATTAATAAGACTTTGTCTCAAGTTTTTCCACATTTGTTGAAATCCAATCTGGTTACCCTGAGAGAGGCTCCCAAAAATCCCAACACTGCATCTCCTCGCTACAGTTCAAATGCTCGGTGTGCTTACCATTCTAAAAGTCCAGGCCATGATACAAACGACTGTTGGGCTTTGAAGAACAAGGTGCAGGATTTGATTAAGGCAAAGGAGATTGAATTTGACGCTCCTGATACCCCTAATGTTATAACTGCCCCTATTCCTAAGCACGGTCGTGGTGTTAATGCTATTGATGATGACATGTTTGTTGCTTCTATTGATGAACTAGCCACTCCACTCTTGAATGTTAAAAAGAATCTCTTACAAGCTGGTTTATTTTCGGGTTGTGGTGAAGGGTGCCTGTTGTACCCCAAAATTTTCCCTCCCATATTCTTCAAAGTTTTGACAAGCATCATCTCAATTTGCTCAAGTCTACTCAAGGGTTACACAGTCAAACCATCTCCTAAGCCAGTCAAAAACTAGGGTTTTGGTCCTTTCAAGGAAGTAGAGGTTTTCAGTGGCTCAATCAAGTCCCATATGCCTATATACATTGTCAAGCACCTACATGCCAAGTTTCAAGGCTCACAGGGTCAAGTTGCACAGTCAAAAGCCCTAGTTGCTCCACAATCAACTGTAGGGGTAAAATGGTCATTTGGCAGTCAAAAGTCAAAATTTTTGGTCAACATCTTATTTTGAGCACACAATCATCATTTGATCAAGTCTTGATCATGATTCTACAAGCATGGCTCAAAAATCATCAAGATGCAAAAATTTCTATTTTTGGATAGCTGAAAAGTCAACTGTAACTTGACCAGGGCATAACTTTTTCATGGTTCATCAGAAAAATCCCATCCAATGCTCATTTTGAAGGGGATGACATTTCCTACAACTCATCTTCACATTCCAAGTCCAAGAAATGCTCTCACAAAAAGTTATCAATTTCTACATTATAGGTCATTTTTAAAAGTCAACAAAAAGGCATTTTAAGTCAAAGACCATAACTTGAGATTGGTAAATCCAAATGACATGGGACCAAAGGCATTGGTTGGAGGACTTCAAGGCCTTTCCAAAATGTCCAAGAACATGTTCATATGATCAAAATTGAGCAAGATATGCATTGGAGAAGTTGGGAAATTTTTGTGAAATGGAAAAAGTCAACTATCCCTAAAACTTCAATTTTTGACAAAAGGGCCCACTTTCTTCCACTTGATTCAGCCTTGTCATACCATACACGTGTCCCATGCTTAATTTCAAGATCAAACATTTATTTTTCTATTTTATTTAATTTTTATTGATTTAATTAATTTTAAATTCATAATAATTCAAATAAAATCCAAAAATTAATGGAATGGCATCTTTATGGTTTGATTAGCTTTTATGTGTCATGAGCCAGCTACCAAATTCGTGCCAAGCCATTTTGAGCATAAAATCCAAGTTTTGCTCCAAGTATGGAATGTTCTCCAATGGTGTTAAAACAAGAATCCAAAACTTAATTGCACAAGGTTCAAGCTCATCATATCACCTAATTCTCATTCATACCTACATATGCAAGCAGTACAAACCTCATTCACGACCTAGAGATCACTGAAAACAGCCAGAACAAAACTCAAAAATTGTGAAAAAAAGTGAGATCAAGAACAGTGATAGAGGCACTTTCAGATCAAAAGAAGCACGTAGTCTTCTTCATTGCCATACCCTGAAGCTAAAGAGACCACAAACGCATCCTAAGATCACCTATACAACACTGTAAGTCACCTCAAAATCACCCCTGTACACGAAGCTTAAATTCTCCATTCTTGCATTTTTTTCTCAAAAATATTGGCATAATAATGTTGCTTGTTTGATTTCTAACATAACTGCATTAACCAATTTGGTTTTTAGGCCCTGAATCGTGGTGCCCGATTCTAGGGTTCGTGATATTGCGTTTTAGGTGTTTTTGGTACAGGGCAAATTGGACCCAATAATGGGGATAAAGATGATCAGGGGATCAAGACGGACACGCCCATGGTCTCAGGTGACATTTTCATAGCCTGAGGATCATTTTCGAAGCAACCTACGAAACCACCTGCGGATAGGAATCCGCAGGCAAGTGGCTCAGTGGAAGGACACGCTGGCAATGATCACTGGGACCTGGGTTCGATTCCCAGGTCCCCCAAACGCTTGTTAATATTTTTCCTTACAGGTTCCCATGCAGGCATGCTCAAAGTGTCCCACCATACATGTCCAGATCCCAGGCGCCATGTGGCCTTGTGTACAGATCTAAAGGCTACAAAGGTGAGGAGCACCATTCTCCCAGTCAACAAGTGCTCTTGAGGATCCAGAAATGTCAAACGTGCTTGGCAACAAAATGGGCCTCAGATTTCTAAGCAAATCCCCTTGCTGGCCCATCACCCCCCTTTGGGTTTGCATTTTTTTTATTTATTTTTCTTTCTTTTAATTGCTTTATTTATTTCTATTGTTTTTTTAATTAATTACTCACCAACCAATTAATTAACATTTTTCACAATAAAAATTCAAAAACTTAAAAAAAATGTAAATATTTTATTTTTATTAATTTCACTTAGGTTTAATTATTTTGTAAATAAATACTAAGTTAAATTAATTTAGTTTAATTAGGTTTAAATTTTAATTTTCTTTTTACAATAAATAAAATTATTTAGACTTAGGTTTTTCTTTTGACACTTTTAATTTCCTCTTTTTATTTTATTTCATTAAAACACAAAAAAACATTTTTTTAATTAATTAATTGATTAGTAAATTAGGTTTAATTTCACTTAATTGCAAAAAAGGACAATCTCATTCTTTCTAAAAAAAAAGGGTCAAAACCCTAAGGACGTCCCGATTCAATCTTTTGCGCGTATTTATATTTTAATTCATTATTTTGTATCTGCTCAGGAAATGTAATAATTAATTAGAACTTTATCGCTTTCTTTTAAATTCTCGCACTTTATTTTCCAAACGGGTTTTTGTTTTTGGCGATGTATAGACCCGCGCCTTGTAATAGCTAGATTTACCTTTCCGCATTTTATTTCCTGCAAATCATTTAACTGTTAATATGCCTGCAAGAATGTATGAACAAATAAAATCAATCTGTATCTCACAAATAACATGTACAAGATAAACATAAACTGAAACAACACACATGCACATGCCACTCCTAGGGTACGCCTCACTGGTTGCCTCGAACGTGGTCATCAAGTATAGGGTGCTTTAGAGGTCGCCCTCCTGTCTAAGATCCAGTTGCCTCAAAACGGTTGCCTCGGATAAAAAGGATCTAGGACATTAGGGTTACCGCTAAGGCGTCCTACTATTGCTTTGGTGACCACATGTCCCTATAATCGAATTGACCCGAATACCTCCAACGACGATGGTACCTACCTCTCAATGGTGGGATAGCACTATCTAAAGGATTCTTACACAGCCTAATTCCTTAGAGTAGGTAGATTTCTCCTGGGTACTTGCTCTCTCAAACAAACAAAATAACTTTTCACACCGACACTTTCAAAAAGTTTTCAAACAAATTTTTCATACACTCTTGAGGACTGATACAAGAGTTACTTAGAAATTTTTCAAACGAAACTTTTTTTCAAAACCCACACACACTTGAAAAGCAAACAATTTTTGAAAACATAAGAGCAAGTACCTAAGAGCCCGTGGATAACCACGGATAGAAAGGGTGCTAACACCTTCCCTTTCTATAAATCTACCTCCCGAACCGAGAAACATTCTCGAATAAGGAATTTTGCTGTGCTTTTGTCCTTTCCATGTTGGAGAACATAAAAGACGGTGACGACTCTTGCTTACCGCGACATTTCGCAAACCAGCTTAAAAAACAGTCAGTTCTATTTCCACCGATCACAGAACTGGCGACTCTGCTGAGGATTAATAAAAGTGAGGTGTACCTTAGGAATAGACCACTCTTATGTTTTCAATTGCTTGCTTTGTTTGTTTTAAAATTGTGGGCCTGCTTCGGAGTTTCATAGATCCTAACCCAGATCTGGGGGATACCTTTTAGAAAGTAGCAACAAACTGTGAGGGAACTGTGCAGGGTATACCGACACGGTTGAAGTAGTTTGCTATGTTGATGTGGCACTTTGGTGAGTACCGGTAACCCTTGAGGCAAGTCAAGGAGAGTACAGGGCCTCCGCGTGGTGTCGTGAAGCATCAACTGACCTTAGGAACCTTACTTGACCATCCTGGCCTCTTTAGGGGTAGTGAGATGACCGACTTTGGTGCAATCCGAAGTTGGTAGATACTCGATACTACACTCATTGAGGGTTGTTTTCTTGGAATATTTTGATCGCCAGTTCAGTGGGTAAATCAAAACAATGAACATAGAAAACAACCCAATGATATTGAGCTCCTTAGAACCCGGTTACTTTTGATAGGACAGGTTTTTGAGCCCACCAACTTCAAGAGGGTAGTACCCCAAACCTCATACTGGCCTAAACTCTAAGGGTTGTCTGGTGTGACTTGTGTGCCTTATCATGTTTTCCTTGTGTGAATACTTGTGGTGTGTTTTTATCATAACATCATAGCATCATACAACATCATATGCATTTACTAACCACTTCAAGGGTTCGAATCTTCATCTTTGTTCTTGTTTTGTAGGACATGGAAACTATCCGCAGAAAGACAATTCAGATCAACCTTGTAAGGGTCCCTCCTCAGCTTAAAGAGCTTACATCCAGGATTCCCGAGAACTCCTCCTTCAGTGAAAGGCATGGTAGACTCATCATCTTGGCCAATACCAACATTGAAGAGGATATGGTGAAGGTGTTGTTCCAGTTCTTTGACCCCCTGCATCACTGTTTTACTTTCTCGGATTATCAATTAGTGCCTACTTTGGAAGAGTTTTCTCAACTTCTGAAGGTTCTTATTCTTAATCAACTACCCTACAACGGTATGGAAAGGGAATCAAAACTTGAAGAGGTTGCTAAAGCATTACACCTACAACCATCTGACATCAAGGGGCATTGGGAAACCAGAAGTGGTATCAAAGGTTTCTTGGCAAAGTTCCTGTTTGAGAAAGCACAAGAATGTTGGAGCTCCCTTGACCTACAAGCCTTTGAAGAAGTTGTGGAACTCCTTGTCTATGGGTTGGTGTTGTTCCCGAATCTGGATCAGCTTATAGATATCAATGCTGTCAAGATCTTCATGTCCAGGAATCCTATACCTACGTTGCTTGGGGACATCCTCCACTCATGTTACACTCGAACCATGAGAAAAAGAGGTGTTCTCATGTGCTGCACTCCTCTTCTGGCAAGGTGGTTTATTTCGCACCTTCCACAATCAGTTTTGAAGAACGAGCGAGGTTTGAGATGGTCACAACGATTAATGACTCTTACACATGCTGATATACATTGGTGTTCTCGGTCCAGAGAAAATGTCACTATCATTGATCGTTGCGGAGAATTCCCTAATGTTCCTTTACTTGGAATTAGGGGGGGCATTACTTACAACCCATTTCTGGCTTTGAGACAGTTTGGATATGCTCGGAGGGATGGCCCTCATGACATGTTGATTCCTGACATAGTTTTTGACTTCGACAACGATGCACAAGGACTTCGCCAGAGATTCATCAGAGCTTGGAGGATGCCCAACAGGGTAGATAGCAAGACACTGGGGCACAAGAACTCCATCCCCCTGGAGCCTTATCTCAAGTGGGTACGAGCCCGCTCCCAGAAGCTGGTGATGCCATATCCTCATGTTCTCCCCGTAATCAAAGAGCCAGTTTTAGAAGGAGAGGTGCCCTACACCATTCAACATCCTGACATGCCAACATCTTGGAAAGAAATGTAGAAAAGCTGGATCCAACTCAAGGAAGAACATAATTCTCTTGAAACCAGTCTACATGCCAGTGAGAAGAAGGTTCTGGAGCTCACCCGCCTACTGCACGAGGAAAAGACTCTCAACACTTACATCGCTCCAAAGAGGATACGCAGTGTCTTTTGGGATTAATTATTTTGTAATGTTTTGCCCATGAGGCCCTGATGTACTGAACAAATTATTTCTTAATATAACGTGTGTTCCTTTTTGTCTACAAAGAATTTGAACTTTCGAACCCTTGAATGCATTGCATAAATAGCATATCATGCATCATGTGCATAACAGGTACCCTTTTTCTACAGGTTGCTTAATCTTCTTCGATGTTTATTTCAGCACTCAATCATCATGTCTTCCGAGCCTACTACCGAACAAGCTATCAAGGCCCTCCAGGCCCAGAACGCCCAGTTTCAAGAGCTGGTCATGAGCTTAGCCCAAGGGCAACAGGAGTTGAAGACTCTGCTCTTGAAGGAGAAGAAGAAGAAGAAAAGGAGGACTGTGATGTTTAACACCGGGCGCAGATTTGGGAATACACTGCAAAATGAGGCTGATCAGGCTACTCCGTCTGTTGGGAAAGACAACCCACAAGGGAGGGAAGTTCCTAGTCCCGTGGTCTCTGACAACGAGACAGACTACAATGATGAGCAGTACCCTCCTGCTGAGGACAGGTACAAACAGCTGGAGGACCGGTTAAATGCTATGGAGATTCAACGTGTGCCTGGGTTGGATTTTGGAGATCTAGGTTTATCTTCTGGGGTGGTGATCCCACACAAGTTCAAGGCGCCTGCCTTTACGAAGTACGACAGAGCTTCCTTCCCTAAGCTGCACCTCCGTTCTTATGTAAGGAAGATCCAACCTTACACTGCAGACAAGAACCTATGGATCCATTTCTTCTAGGATAGCCTTTCAGGGGCTCAACTCGAATGGTTCTATCAGCTGGATGGAGCCAGTATTCGAAACTGGGAGGACTTGGCTACTGCATTTTATAAGCAGTATTAGTACAATTCCGACCTCGCTCCTACACGTACCCAACTCCAGGGTATGGCGCTAGGGACGGGCGAAGGTTTTAAAGAGTACGCGCAAAAGTGGAGAGACCTGGCCGGAAGGGTGCAGCCACCGTTGACTGATCGTGAACTCGTGGACATGTTCTTGGGGACCCTGTCTGATCCATTCTTTAATCACCTGATTGGTAATTCCTCTGCAGGGTTTACAGACCTGATCCTGACTGGTGAAAGGATCGAAGCTGGTATCAAGTCGGGGAAGATACAGAAAGGTGCCTCCTCGAGTACTGAAAAGAAGCCTTTCAAGAAGGAAGCTAGTGCTGTGTATGGTCCCAGAAGACAAAACAAACCGGAACGCCGCCAAGCTGTCAACGCGGTGGTAATTTCAAACCCTGCTGCTGCTCCTCAGGAATATAACCAACCAAGGGGTGAGAGACCCAAGAGGCAGTAGACTCGGCTTAGTATGACCCTGTCACAGATATTACCGCAACTACTGTCGACCAATCTGGTAACTGTCAAAGAAGCTCCGAAGGTAGTGAATACAACCTCTCCAAAGTACAACCCCAACGCCCGTTGCGCTTATCACTCTGATAGCCCGGGGCATTCTACTGATGATTGTTGGGCTCTGAGGAATAAAGTTCAGGACCTTATTGATGCTAAAGAGATACAGTTCGAGGCGCCCGAAAGGCCTAATGTTGTGACTACTCCCATGCCCCAGCATGGAGTGAATGCTGTGGAAGAAGACCCGTACGTAGCCTCTGTGGATGAGATTGTTACTCCGTTACTGACTGTCAAAAGAAACCTGTTGCTAGCCGGTTTATTTCCGGGATGTAGTAAAGGTTGCCTTCTATGTTCTGTTTCATCTGCTGGTTGTCCTTTGCTGAAGTCATGCGTCCAAAACCTGATGGATATCAAAGAGATCTTGTTCAAGAAGATTGTTGTTCCTGCTACCCGTACCGAAGAAGTTTCTATTGTTACCATTTTCAACAACCCTCCTAAGGCTCCCTCAAAGAAGCCTGTCAAAATTATGCCTGTTCACAAGATTGCTCCTATCATCATCACTATTCCGGGGCCCATCCCCTATAAGTCTGACAAAGCTGTCCCGTGGCACTATGGGGCAGATGTTTATGTTCTGGGAGTAAAGCAAGAGTTTGAATCTAGTACCGGTGTCAGCAACATCACCGGGCCTGCTAAGGTTACTCGTAGTGGTAGGCTGTTCTCACCAGATATTGCGCCACCAGTTATTCAAAGACCTCTTGTCATCACGCCTGCAAGTGTGCCCACTTCCTTGCCTGACCAAGTTCCTGTTTCTACCCCTGTTGCCGAGTCATCTGACCCTCGGGGAAAAGGGATTGCTACTGATGTGCCTGCCCGGACAGAGGCACCGAAGACCAATGTTGAAGCTTCCAAGCAAGAGATGGAAGAGATCCTCAAAATTATCAAGAAGAGTGATTTCAATGTAGTTGAGCAGCTGGGGCATACCCCCTATAAGATCTCTATGCTATCACTGTTGTTGTGTTCAGAGGCCCATGCCAAGGCCCTGATTTCCTTCCTGAAGACAGCCCACGTGCCACAAGAAACGCCTGCTGATCAATTTACCGATTGTGTGGCCAACTTGACCGCTGATAATGGGTTGGGCTTCTCTGACGCCGATCTGACTACCAAGGGAAAGAACCATAACGACTCCCTGCATGTCTCCATTAAATGCAGAGGCACTACTCTTGCCCATGTATTGGTAGACACCGGTTCCTCGTTGAACGTATTACCCAAGAAGGCCCTAGACAGGTCGGATTGTGAAGGTTTAGAGCTCAAGCCTAGTAACATTATTGTCCGGGCCTTTGACGGGTTGAAAAGGATGGTACATGGGGAAGTTGACATTCCAATCAGGGTTGGTTCTCAAGTTTTTGATTCTACTTTCTATGTGATGGACATCCGACCATCCTATTCTTGTTTGCTGGGTCGCCCTTGGATCTACAAGGCTGGAGCTGTGACCTCCACATTACATCAGAAGCTTAAGTACCCGGTCAGAGGGAAGATCGTAACAGTTCAAGGGGAAGAAGAATATATGGTTAGCCACCTCAACTCGTTCCGGTACATAGAGATGGATGAGGAGTTCATTGAGACCCCCTTTCAACACTTTGAAGAGGTGCCTCAAACATTGGCCGCAGCAGAGACTGTGACTGAAGAGGGTTCCCCTTTGAAGATGGCTTACTTGAAGGATGCCCGGGCTGTGATTGAGAAGGGTGAGTGCGCAAACTGGGGCCGACTTCCCGATTTCACTCCAAAGACTGAAAAGTTTGGTTTGGGTTTCACTGCAGAAGCTCAGAGGGCTGTCCGTAAAGCAAGGATTGGAAGACCTCCTGTGTTCGTCACCAACCCGGGAGTAAATGCTATTGAAGACGAAGTGGAGGAATCCAAATTTGACAGCTGGATCTACCCAACGACCGACGGTGGACCAAGCAACTGGACTGCAAAAGACTTTACACCTATTACTTTTGTCACTCAGTAATGAACTCCTTTGTTTTGAATTTGTAACAAACAATATTACTAAACTTTATGGCCCGGTGTCTTACCCGGGGCACCGTGGCTTCATTTGTGAGGGCTTATTATTTGTCACTTTCATATATCATGAATAAAAGCATTGGACGTTTTTCGTATTTCAAATCTTGCGCTCCCTTTCTTTCTGTATTATATATTGCAAAACAGCTATATTTACACACACTCACTTATACAGGTTCCAATCCACTCTGGATCCCACTGGTAACGACTCTGCTACTGCCAGTTATGACTTCGAAAATCCGATCAACTTAGCCGAAGACGAAGGTGAAGATGATTGCGAAGTGTCTGGTGAGCTTGCAAGACTGTTACTCCAGGAAGAGAGGGCCATTCAGCCACATGAAGAGCCAGTGGAAACGGTAAATCTGGGTACTGAGACTGACAGAAAAGAAGTCAAGATTGGTGCCAATCTAGAGCTCAGTGTGAAACAACGGTTGATTCAGATGCTGCATGATTATGTGGAAATCTTTGCCTGGTCTTACGAAGACATGCCTGGGTTGGATACCAACATTGTGGTTCATCACCTGCCTACCAAGGAAGACTGCCCTCCGGTTAAATAGAAGGTCTTCCGTATGCGTCCAGAGATGTCCGAGAAAATCAAAGCTGAGGTTATGAAACAATTCGACGCCGGTTTTCTAGCAGTGACTTCTTACCCCCAGTGGGTTGCCAACGTGGTTCCAGTGCCAAAGAAAGATGGTAAGGTCCGAATGTGTGTTGACTACATGGATTTGAACAGGGCCAGCCCTAAGGATGACTTCCCTCTGCCTCACATCGACGTTCTGGTTGACAATACTGCTCAGCACAAGGTGTTCTCCTTCATGGACGGGTTCTCCGGTTATAATCAGATCAAGATGGCTCCTAAAGACATGGAGAAGACCACTTTTGTTACTCAGTGGGGCACCTTTTGCTACAAGGTCATGCTGTTTGGGTTGAAAAATGCTGGGGAAACCTACCAACGTGCCATGCTTGCTTTATTTCATGACATGATCCATCATGAGATTGAAGTATATGTCGATGATATGATTGCAAGGTCCCAAACTGAGGAGGAGCACCTTGACCATCTGCAGAAACTGTTTGACCGTATGAAGTTGTACAAGCTGAGGTTGAACCCAAACAAGTGCACCTTCAGGGTGAGATCTGGAAAATTGCTAGGTTTCGTCGTGAGCGACAAAGGTATTCAAGTGGACCCTGCCAAAGTGAAAGCCATACAAGAGATGCCAGTTCCCAAGACTGAAAAAGAAGTCAGAGGCTTCCTAGGATGGCTGAACTACATTGCCCGATTCATCTCACACCTAACTGCTACTTGTGAACCAATCTTCAAGCTACTGAAGAAAGATCAAGTAGTACGTTGGAACGATGAATGTCAGGCCGCTTTCGAAAGAATCAAAGAGTATCTCCAAGAACCACCCATCCTGATGCCTCCAGTTGAAGGGAGACCTCTAATCTTATACTTAACAGTACTTGACAACTCAATGGGGTGTGTGCTGGGGCAGCATGACGAGTCTGGCCGAAAAGAGCACGCCATTTATTACCTTAGCAAAAAGTTTACCGACTGTGAGACCCGATACTCACTGCTCGAGAAAACTTGCTGCACTTTGGTATGGGCTACTCACCGGCTGAGACAGTATATGTTGACTTACACTACTCTGTTGATTTCAAAAATGGATCCAATAAAGTATATCTTCGAAAAGCCTGCTCTGTCCGGGAGAATAGCAAGATGGCAAATGATCTTGACAGAATACGACATCCAGTACACGACTCAGAAAGCAATCAAAGGAAGTGTATTGGCAGACCATTTGGCACACCAGGCAGTTGACGACTACCAATCTATGAACTTCAAATTTCCAGACGAGAACATCATGGTGGTGACTAATTGCGAAGTACCTGGACCGGATGAAGGACCTGAGGAAGGATCCCGATGGTCTATGCACTTTGATGGAGCCTCAAACGCTTTGGGTAACGGTATCGGCGCTGTGATCATATCCCCCAAAGGCACTCATACTCCACTGACCGCCCAGCTATGTTTCAACATCACCAACAACATGGCGGAGTATGAAGCATGTATCATGGGTTTTCAAGCTGCAATTGACTTAAGGATCAAGTTTCTGAGTGTCTTCGGAGATTCCGCTCTCATGATCAATCAGATCAAAGGCGAGTGGGATACAAAACACCCAAATCTTATTCCTTACAAAGAGTATGTGTTGACATTGATCCCCCACTTCGAAGAGATAACTTTTGAACACTTCCCAAGAGAGGAGAATCAGTTAGCGGACGTGCTAGCTACTATGTCTTCCATGTTCAAAGTCAAATGGGACAACGAGGCTCCTCGGATCATTATCTGGAAGTTGGACGAACCAGCACATTGCTGCGATCTTGAGGCTGAAGAGGTAACTGAAAAACCTTGGTATCATGAAGTGAAGAGGTACTTGGAAGCTCAAGAATACCCTGAAGGCGCATCTGTCAACGACAAGAAGTTCCTGAGAAGATTCGCTGCAAAGTTCTTCCTCAGTAATAACATTCTATACAAACGAAACCATGATTCAACCTTACTGCGTTGTGTGGATAAGGCTGAAGCAGAAAGGATCATGGCAGAATTATATGAAGGTACCTTCAGAACGCATTCCAGTGGACATACCATGGCAAAGAAAATCCTTTGGGCAGGATATTTCTGGTCCACAGTGGAAGCCGACTGTTACCAACATTCCCGGACATGTCACAAATGCCAGATCTATGCTGATAAGGTGCATGTTCCTCCGGTTCCTCTGAACGTCTTGACAGCACCTTGGCCTTTTGCAATGTGGGGCATTGATATGATCGGTGAGATCAGACCTACGGCATTCAACGGGCATCGCTTCATCCTGGTAGCAATTGATTACTTCACAAGGTGGGTTGAAGCAACTTCATACGCTACGGTAACCAAGAACGTCGTGGCACGGTTCATTCGGCACAACCTGATCTGTCGATACGGCGTACCTGAGAGGATCATTACGGACAATGGTACCAATCTTAACAACAAGATGATCACTGAGCTCTGCGAGCAATTCAAGATACAGCACCACAACTCTTCTCCCTACCGGCCGAAGATGAATGGGGATGTCGAAGCGGCGAATAAGAATATCAAGAAGATTGTGCAGAAGATGACAGTGACCTACAAAGTTTGGCACGAGATGTTACCGTTTGCTCTTCATGGGTACCATACCTCAGCAAGGACGTCAACAGGGGCAACACCCTTTTCCTTGGTCTATGGCATGGAGGCAGTCTTGCCTATTGAAGTCCAGATACCCTCTCTCCGGATAATGAAGGATGCAGGTTTGAACGAAGATGACTGGATCCAGAATCGACTTGATCAATTAAATCTAATCGAAGAAAAGAGACTCACTGCTATTTGTCATGGTCAAACGTACCAAAAACGGATGATAAGGGCATTTAACAAGAAAGTCAGACGACAAGAGTATCAAGTCGGAGACCTGGTAATCAAGCGCATCATTCTTCCTCAAAGTGATCCCAGGGGCAAATGGACCCCTACATACGAAGGGCCATTTGTGGTTAAACATGTCTTCTCAGGAGGAGCTATGATTCTAACTACCATGGATGGTGACGACCTTCCTCACCCCGCCAATGCAGACATAGTAAAAAGATACTACGCATGAATTAAAGACCCGCTAGGTTGACACACCTAGGCAAAAATAAGGGCTTCCCGACGAACCAAAAGGGTTCGGGCAAAAATAAGGGATGAAATAAGAAAAAATCTGTACACCCGGCAAGTCAAAAACCTGAAAAGGAGGCTTGGGCAAAAATGGGTATCCTGGTGGACTGAAAACCCGAAAGGGCGGTCCAGGCAAAAGTTAGGGATAAAGCGTAATACTATGTCTCATTGGATCACCTTGCATCCAGAATCCAGTATCAACTATCAGGATCAAACGGCATCAATCAGTCAGCTTCTTCTTCAACTAAGCAGCAAAGTGATGAGACGCTTGAAGACATAAAGGCGATAGCAGAGTTGGAACCCAGTGGGATTATTTTTCACATAGCTGTTTTGCTTTCCTTTGTACAAATTGTATAAACTCTATGCTTGTCCAGCGACGTTCTCTTACTAGGACATCAGCCTCTTGTACATAAACGCCTATTTATAGGCAAATTCAAAAATCAATACAAATTCACTTTTCCATACAAATTGCCAATTGTTTTTCCTTTTTCTGTTTTGTCTAGCGAAGAACGTCCAATGTACATTTTTGATATATGCATTTGACATTAATTGCTAATTCATAAATATTTGCATGGGAAACAAAGGACTAATTACGGGTGACGAAAGAAACAGGGGCAATAATGAGTTGTCTAAGCGATCTAGTTGCTTTGTCCACCAAGGTACCAAGGTAGGTTCGGCTGAAGAATATGACCAAGATACCTTCACTCCCTGCCGAGTAAGTCAAAGTTCAGCAATACTCTCCCAAGCAGAATTGGTCTCCAATCAGCCCCAGGAAGGCACAATATCTCCAGCAAGTCAGCAACACTCTCCCCCAAGCAGAGTTAGTCTACTGTCAGCTTTAAGGAAGTTGGATATCCCCAGAAGATCTCAATATTCCCCAGCGGAGTATACAGAGGTTCCTAAACAAGCATCCCCGGCAGTCTTAATATAAGATTGTTCCACGGCGGAATACCAGACACCCCAGTGGAGCCACTTCCCCAGTACAGTCCAAAGTTTCCCCAGGAGAGTTGAATCAGTCCTCCCCAGTAGATTCTGAAGCTTATCCCCAGTAGATTCTGGAAGCTTATCCCCTGCAGAGTACATATCTCTCACCGGCTTTATTCAGAAGGTTATTCTCCACCAGAGCTTATAACTGGGTTATCCTCAGCTAATTACCACAGAAAGATCGTCCTCGGCGAAGTTCTTCCTATCCCCAGCGGAGTTCATCATCAAATTCCCCAACAGAACCTATCAACGGAATCCCCAGCGGAGTTATCATTAAAATCTCAGCGAAGTATCTCTTCCCCACAGAGTATTCCCCGCAGAGTAATCTCTTCACCAGTTTATTCCTCAACGGAGTCATCTTCTCCTACCGGTTTATTCTTGCAACCATCATCCCCAGCGGAAACAAAGAACTATACTCTTCAAAACGTCAGCCCAGGAGTTAACTTCCCGGCACTCGTCAAGGATTTATTTTCCTAGACGAAAATACATTCATAAACATATCACATTTCATACATCCTGCTTACATACATGATAAAGTGCATACGACACTATCTAATTGAGAACATCGTAACATCATGCATTTCATACATCATGACATTGCATACAACTAATGTTTCGCCTTTTCAGGAGAAAAGGTCAATCTAAAGATGATTACTATCAACTGTCGCAATTCCAGATTCGATTCCTGTATCCAGCCAGGGCATATCTGTAGACGACCAATTCCAGATTCGATTCCTGTATCTAGCCAGGGCATATCTGTGAGCAACTGATTGTAGATTCGATTCCTGTATCCAGCCAGGGCATATCTGTAGACGACCAATTCTAGATTCGATTCCTGTATCTAGCCAGGGCATATCTGTGAGCAACTGATTGTAGATTCGATTCCTGTATCCAGCCAGGGCATGTCTGCATGAAGAGTTTAGAGATTCGATTCCTGTATCCAGCCAAGGCATATCTGTAGACGACCAATTCCAGATTCGATTCCTGTATCTAGCCAGGGCATATCTGTGAGCGACTGATTGTAGATTCGATTCCTGTATCCAGCCAGGGCATGTCTGCATGAAGAGTTTAGAGATTCGATTCCTGTATCCAGCCAGAGCATATCTGTAGACGACCAATTCCAGATTCGATTCCTGTATCTAGCCAGGGCATATCTGTGAGTAAATGATTGTAGATTCGACACATGTATCAAGCCAGGGCATGTCTGCATGAAGAGTTTATAGATTCGATTCCTGTATCCAGCCAGGGCATATCTGTAGACGACCAATTCCAGATTCGATTCTTGTATCTAGCCAGGGCATATCTGTGAGTAACTGATTGTAGATTCGATTCCTGTATCCAGCCAGGGCATGTCTGCATGAAGAGTTTAGAGATTCGACTCCTGTATCCAGCCAGGGCATATTTATAGACGACCAATTCCAGATTCGATTCCTGTATCTAGCCAGGGCATATCTGTGAGTAACTGATTGTAGATTCGATTCTTGTATCCAGTCAGGGTATGTCTGCATGAAGAGTTTAGAGATTCAACTCCTGTATCCAGCCAGGGCATATCTGTAGACGACCAATTCCAGATTCGATTCCTGTATCTATCCAGGGCATATCTGTGAGTAACTGATTGTAGATTCGATTCTTGTATCCAGCCAGGGCATGTCTGCATGAAGAGTTTAGAGATTCGACTCCTGTATCCAGCCAGGGCATATCTGTAGACGACCAATTCCAGATTCGATTCCTGTATCTAGCCAGGGCATATCTGTGAGCGACTGATTGTAGATTCGATTCCTGTATCCAGCCAGGGCATGTCTGCATGAAGAGTTTAGAGATTCGATTCCTGTATCTAGCCAGGGAATATCTGTAGACGACCAATTCCAGATTCGATTCCTGTATCTAGCCCGGGCATATCTGTGAGTAACTGATTGTAGATTCGATTCCTGTATCCAGCCAGGGCATGTCTGCATGAAGAGTTTAGAGATTCGATTCCTGTATCCAGCCAGGGCATATCTGTAGAGGACCAATTGAAGATTGAATTCCTGTATCTAGCCAGGGCATATATGTGAGTAACTGATTGTAGATTCGACAACTGTATCCGGCCAGGGCATGTCTGCATGAAGAGTTTAGAGATGCGATTCCTGTATCCAGCCAGGGCATATCTGTAGACGACCAATTCCAGATTCGATTCCTGTATCTAGCCAGGGCATATCTGTGAGTAACTGATTGTAGATTTGACACCTGTATCCGGCCAGGGCATCTCCGCATGAAGAGTTTAGAGATTCGATTCATGTATCCAGCCAGGGCATATCTGTAGACGACCCATTCCCGATTCGATTCCTGTATCTAGCCAGGGCATATCTGTGAGTAACTGATTGTAGATTCGACACCTGTATCCGGCCAGGGCATGTCTGCATGAAGAGTTTAGAGATTCGATTCCTTTATCTAGCCAGGGCATATCTGTAGACGAAAAATTCCAGATTCGATTCATGTATCTAGCCAGGGCATATCTGTGAGTAACTGATTGTAGATTCGATACCTGTATCCAGCCAGGGAATATCTGCATGAAGAGTTTAGAGATTTGATACCTGTATCCAGCCAGGGCATATCTATAGACGACCAATTCCAGATTCGATTTCTGTATCCAGCCAGGGCATATCTGTGAGTAACTGATTGTAGATTCGATACCTGTATCCAACCAGGGCATGTCTGCATGAAGAGTTTAGAGATTCGATACCTGTATCTAGCCAGGGCATATCTATAGACGACCAATTCCAGATTCGATTCCTGTATCCAGCCAGGGCATATCTGTGAGTAACTGATTGTAGATTCGATACCTGTATCCAGCCAGGGCATGTCTGCCTGAAGAGTTTAGAGATTCGACTCCTGTATCCAGCCAGGGCATATCTGTAGACGACCAATTCCAGATTCGATTCCTGTATCTAGCCAGGGCATATCTGTGAGAGACTGATTGTAGATTCGATACCTGTATCCAGCCAGGGCATGTCTGCATGAAGAGTTTGGAGATTCGATTCCTGTATCCAGCCAGGGCATATCTGTAGACGACCCATTCCAGATTCGATTCCTGTATCTAGCCAAGGCATATCTGTGAGAGAGTTTGAAGATCAACACCTGTATCTAGCCAGGGCATATTTGCATGAAGAGTTTAGAGATTCGATTCATGTATCCAGCCAGGGCACGTCTGTAAGCAACCTTTTGAAGTTTCGGATTCGATTCCTGTATCTAGCCAGGGCACGTCTGTGAGCAATTGATTGTGGATTTGATACTTGTATCTAGCCAGGGCATATCTACATGAAGAGTTTGAAGATCAACACCTGTAATAGGCCAGGAAACCATCTTCCTTTCTCAAAGTACGCAAGTTCTCGCTAAGGAATCTCTTACGCGATCGACACCCCTGATGGCATCTTTAAGCCCATCTCCACCACTATCCATTACCTTTCCAAATGGCATCTATGAGCCCATTCCCGACAAGGTTCTGTCACATCTCCGGATGGCATCTTTAAGCCCATCCTCCTATCCACCGTCTTTCCAAATGGCATCTGTAAGCCCATTCCCGACATCACGTTGCTGATATTCTACTATGTGAGTGCAAATTTCTGGGTACTCTAGTGTTCAATCATCTTCCACCTTCGGATCACGAAAAGCACACAAGCCAATCTACATCCTCAGGTCTAAGAAGATTGAACAGGGGCAACTGTTGTACCCCAAAATTTGCCCTCCCATATTCTTCAAAGTTTTGACAAGCATCATCTCAATTTGCTCAAGTCTACTCAAGGGTTGCACAGTCAAACCATCTCCTAAGCCAGTCAAAAACTAGGGTTTTGGTCCTTGCAAGGAAGTTGAGGTTTTCAGTGGCTCAATCAAGTCCCATATGCCTATATACATTGTCAAGCACCTACATGCCAAGTTTCAAGGCTCACATGGTCAAGTTGCACAGTCAAAAGCCCTAGTTGCTCCACAATCAACTATAGGGGTAAAATGGTCATTTGGCAGTCAAAAGTCAAAATTGTTGGTCAACATCTTATTTTGAGCACACAATCAGCATTTGATCAAGTCTTGATCATGATTCTACAAGCATGGCTCAAAAATCCTCAAGATGCAAAAATTTCTATTTTTGGACAGTTGAAAAGTCAACTGTAACTTGACCAGGGCATAACTTTTTCATGGTTCATCATAAAAATCCCATCCAATGCTCATTTTGAAGGGGATTACATTTCCTACAACTCATCTTCACATTCCAAGTCCAAGAAATGCTCTCACAAAAAGTTATCAATTTCTACATTATAGGTCATTTTTAAAAGTCAACAAAAAGGAATTTTAAGTCAAAGACCATAACTTGAGATTGGTAAATCTAAATGACATGGGACTAAAGGCATTGGTTAGTGGACTTCAAGACCTTTCCAAAATGTCCAAGAACATGTTCATATGATCAAAATTGAGCAAGATATGCATTGGAGAAGTTGGGAAATTTTTGTGAAATGGCAAAAGTCAACTATCCCTAAAACTTCAATTTTTGACAAAAGGGCCCACTTTCTTCCACTTGATTCAGCCTTGTCATGCCATACACGTTTCCCATGCTTAATTTCAAGATCAAACATTTATTTTTCTATTTTATTTAATTTTTATTGATTTAATTCATTTTAAATTCATAATAATTCAAATAAAATCCAAAAATTAATGGAATGGCATCTTTATGGTTTGATTAGCTTTTATGTGTCACGAGCCAGCTACCAAATTCGTGCCAAGCCATTTTGAGCATAAAATCCAAGTTTTGCTCCAAGTATGGAATGTTCTCCAATGGTGTTAAAACAAGAATCCAAAACTTAATTGCACAAGGTTAAGGCTCATCATATCACCTAATTCTCATTCATACCTACATATGCAAGCAGTACAAACCTCATTCACGACCTAGAGATCACTGAAAACGGCCAGAACAAAACTCAAAAATTGTGAAAAAAAGTGAGATCAAGAACAGTGATAGAGGCACTTTCAGATCAAAAGAAGCACGTAGTCTTCTTCATTGCTATACCCTGAAGCTAAAGAGACCACAAACGCATCCTAAGATCAACTATACAGCACTGTAAGTCACCTCAAACTCACCCCTGTACACGAAGCTTGAATTCTCCATTCTTGCATTTTTTTTCTCAAAAATATTGGCATAATCATGTTGCTTGTTTGATTTCTAACATAACTGCATTAACCAATTTGGTTTTTAGGCCCTGAATCGTGGTGCCCGATTCTAGGGTTCATGATATTGCGTTTTAGATGTTTTTGGTACAGGGCAAATTGGACCCAATAATGGGGATAAAGATGATCAGGGGATCAAGACGGACACGCCCATGGTCTCAGGTGACATTTTCATAGCCTGAGGATCATTTTCGAAGCAACCTACGAAACCACCTGCGGATAGGAATCCGCAGGCAAGTGGCTCAGTGGAAGGACGCGCTGGCAATGATCACTGGGACCTGGGTTCGATTCCCAGGTCCCCTAAACGCTTGTTAATATTTTTCCTTACAGGTTCCCATGCAGGCATCCTCAAAGTGTACCACCATACATGTCCAGATCCCAGGCGCCATGTGGCCTTGTGTACAGATCTAAAGGCTACAAAGGTGAGGAGCACCATGCTCCCAGTCAACAAGTGCTCTTGAGGATCCAGAAAGGTCAAACGTGCTTGGCAACAAAATGGGCCTCAGATTTCTAAGCAAACCCCCTTGCTGGTCCATCACCCCCCTTTGGGTTTGCATTTTTTTAATTTATTTTTCTTTCTTTTAATTGCTTTATTTATTTCTATTTTTTTTTAATTAATTACTCACCAACCAATTAATTAACATTTTTCACAATAAAAATTCAAAAACTTAAAAAAAATGTAAATATTTTATTTTTATTAATTTCACTTAGGTTTAATTATTTTGTAAATAAATACTAACTTAAATTAATTTAGTTTAATTAGGTTTAAATTTTAATTTTCTTTTTACAATAAATAAAATTATTTAGACTTAGGTTTTTCTTTTGACACTTTTAATTTCCTCTTTTTATTTTATTTCATTAAAACACAAAAAAACATTTTTTAATTAATTAATTGATTAGTAAATTAGGTTTAATTTCACTTAATTGCAAAAAAGGACAATCTCATTCTTTCTAAAAAAAAAGGTTCAAAACCCTAAGGACGTCCCGATTCAATCTTTCGCGTGTATTTATATTTTAATTCATTATTTTGTATCTGCTCAGGAAATGTAATAATTAATTAGAACTTTATCGCTTTCTTTTAAATTCTCGCACTTTATTTTCCAAACGGGTTTTTGTTTTTGGCGATGTATAGACCCGCGCCTTGTAATAGCTAGATTTACCTTTCCGCATTTTATTTCCTGCAAATCATTTAACTGTTAATATGCCTGCAAGAATGTATGAACAAATAAAATCAATATGTAGCTCACAAATAACATGTACAAGATAAACATAAACTGAAACAACACACATGCACATGCCACTCCTAGGATACGCCTCACTGGTTGCCTCGAACGTGGTCATCAAGTATAGGGTGCTTTAGAGGTCGCCCTCCTGTCTAAGATCCAGTTGCCTCAAAACGGTTGCCTCGGATAAAAAGGATCTAGGACATTAGGGTTACCGCTAAGGCGTCCTACTATTGCTTTGGTGACCACATGTCCCTATAATCGAATTGACCCGAATACCTCCAACGATGGTGCTACCTACCTCTCAATGGTGGGATAGCACTATCTAAAGGATTCTTACACAGCCTAATTCCTTAGAGTAGGTAGATTTCTCCTGGGTACTTGCTCTCTCAAACAAACAAAACAACTTTTCACACCGACACTTTCAAAAAGTTTTCAAACAAATTTTTCATACACTCTTGAGGACTGATACAAGAGTTACTTAGAAATTTTTCAAACAAAACTTTTTTTCAAAACCCACACACACTTGAAAAGCAAACAATTTTTGAAAACATAAGAGCAAGTACCTAAGAGCCCGTGGATAACCACAGATAGAAAGGGTGCTAACACCTTCCCTTTCTATAAATCTACCTCCTGAACCGAGAAACATTCTCGAATAAGGAATTTTGCTGTGCTTTTGTCCTTTCCATGTTGGAGAACATAAAAGACGGTGGCGACTCTTGCTTACCGCGACATTTCGCGAACCAGCTTAAAAAAACAGTCAGTTCTATTTCCACCGATCACAGTGCCACTTATGTTTGTCTCTATCTAATGGTTGTCATTTGTTAAAGGAAGTGTTAGAACATAGTTTGATTCTACAACCCTCAGTTAGAGTTTTGATGATAAAAAATTACGAGATTAAATAAATTGTAAGATTTATAAGACATATATGCTACTTAAAATTATGTTGTGTATTTACAAAAACTCTGATGGAATCAGCATCAGAATATCAGTATCAACATCAACATCAGAAGATATGTCAACATCAGAAGATCAAATAACATGTGCTATACGCTGAAGCCTTATGAACAAAATCTGCGCATAACATACTCTGACTCTGATCAAGATCCTAACCATGTCATCAGCACTCAGAAGCGTCAGAATAAGCTAAAGCCAAGAACACTCTGATTATCATTAGCAGAACACTCTGAAGTGTCAATGTTACTATGCATTCAAGACAGATTAATTACCAACGGCTTTATTCCAAGACAAAGATCTTCTCAAAAAGGAAAGAACTTTATGAGCATTGAAATGGATTTATGGACAACAAGGTATCTATTCCTAGGCTACTTAAACAAGTCAGTGAGAAAAGAAATGGCTAATACTCCACACGCATATACACGGCTAAGCTAATCATCCTCACGCACGCTCTTATTTTTGCTAAAGCTTTCAACCATGCTTACTCTATAGCTCTAGCAATCTAGTTTTATCTTAAGCTTAATATTGTGTATTATCACAGTTGTGATATATAGTTTTGTAAGAAAACATCAAACACACTTTTGTTCAATTATCTGTAAGAGAAATTCCTTGAGATAAACCGGTCTATGGTTAGACTCAAGAAGGCTTTAATAGTTGTTAAAGCAGTTGTGTATTCAGTTGAATTTAGTGGATTAAGACCTCGTTGGAGAGAGGCGAAATCACCTTGACGGGTGGACTGGAGTAGTTTGAGATCAAACGAACCAGGATAAAAATAACGTGTTGTCTGCATTTGAATTCAAGTTTTACAATTCAACCCCCCTTCTTGTGTTTTTCACATCTTCAATTGACATCAGAGCGCCTGGTTCTGAGCTTATAACACTTAACCGTGTCAGTACAAGATCCAGTGTTAGAAAAACACAATGGCAGGACCATATCAAAACATCAACAATGAAAACAATGAAGAAAGAGACAGATTCAGTGGCAAACCTCCAGTCTTTGATGGAGAGAACTTTGATTATTGGAAAGACAGAATTGAAAGCTTCTTTCTGGCCCATGATGCTGATCTGTGGGATATGGTGACTGATGGATACACGCACCCAGTGAATGGAAATGGTCAGAAGATTGACAGGAAAGCAATGTCTGATCAACAAAAGCGTGATTTCAGAAATCATCATAAGGCCAGAACAATTCTTCTCAGCGCCATCTCTTACTCTGAATATGAAAAGATATCAAACAGAGACACTGCAAAGAATATGTTTGACTCTCTGAGAATGACGTATGAAGGCAACATTCAAGTCAAAGAAACCAAAGCTCTTGCGCTCATTCAGAAGTATGAGGCATTCAAGATGGAAGAAAGTGAATCAATTGAAACGATGTTCTCAAGATTTCAAATTCTGGTGGCTGGTCTCAAAGTTCTGGACAAAGGGTATTCTACTGCTGATCATGTTAAGAAGATCATCAGAAGCTTGCCAAAACAGTGGAGGCCAATGGTCACATCGCTGAAGCTAGCTAAGGATCTCAACAAAATCTCTCTGGAGGAACTTGTCAGCTCCCTCAGAAGTCACGAGATAGAGCTACAAGCAGATGAACCTCAAAAGCAAGGTAAGCCATTAGCTTTAAAATCTAACAGAAAACCTGACTCCAAAGTTTTGCAGGCTGTTGAAGAAACCTCTGATGGGTCCTCATCAGAAGAAGATGAACTATCTCTCCTCTCCAGAAGGGTGAACCAACTATGGAAGCAGAGGCAAAGAAAGTTCAGGAATCCCAAAAGATCAGAAAATCAGAATGAATCTTCCTCCAGATATAGAAGGTCAGAATCCTCCTCTGGACACAGAATATCTGAAGGCTCTTCAGGAAGCAGAAAGTCAAACAACAAAGACATCATCTGCTATGAATGTAACGAGCAAGGACACTACAAGAGTGATTGCCCAAAGCTTCAGAGGGAAAAGCCCAAAAATAAGTTTGGCAAGGAAAAGAAGAAAAGTCTCATGGCTACGTGGGATGACTCTGACACATCTGAAGCTGACTCAGAATCAGATGATGAGAGAGCAAACATAGCTCTCATGGAAAACATAACAGAAGACAGTGAAGCTTCTGAATCAGACTCTGAATCAGACACAGAAGAGGTATTCCCTGACTTTGCTATTAAATTTACTAAGGCTGAACTAGCTGAAAGCCTTAATGAAATTCTGGAAAGATATCAGCAGATCAGAGTCAAATTCAGAAACCTGAAAAGGAATCTTGCTTCTGACTTTGATAAAACTGAGAGTCTCAAATTGGAGAATTCTGAGTTGAAAGATAAAGTTTCAAAAGTAGAAAATCTATTGCAAACCTCTCAGAATGAAACAATTCCTGAAACTCCCAGCAGTGCTGATGAGATCATCAAGGAGTATGATCACAACTTTCAGAAGTTTCTAGCTAAAAACATAGATAGAAGCAAAATGGCTTCAATGATCTATGGAGTTAGCAGAAATGGAAGAAAAGGAATAGGATACCAAGGTAAGGTACCTACACCAAAGAATGCCATGGATTTAGTTATAAAACGAACTCCACTTAACTCACACTTTGTATATGGGCACACAAACGACATCAAATATACTAGTAGTAATTATTCTGTCAAACCAAAATTCAACCAGAGTTTTGGTAAAACTAACAAATCAGGACCCAAGAAAATATGGGTACCTAAGGATAAAATAATACATGTTGCAGATATCTTTAGCAGCAAAGCAGAAACACCAGTCATGGTACCTGGACTCTGGCTTCTCACGACACATGACGGGAAGAAAGCATATGTTCCAAATCCTGGAACTTAAGCCTGGAGGCCACGTAGGTTTTGGAGACAATCAGAGGGGAAAGATCATTGGCTCTGGAACAGTAGGTAATGGAAATCTTCCCTCTATAAGTAATGTTTTATTAGTAGATGGATTAATGCATAATCTGTTATCCACAAGTCAATTAAGTGATAACGGTTATGATATAATCTTTAATCAAAATTCATGCAAAGCTGTTAGTCAGAAAGATGGGACTATCCTATTTAATGGAAAGAGGAGAAACAACATTTATAAAATAAAACTTTCTGAACTAAAAAGTCAGAATGTAAAGTGTCTTCTGTCTGTTAACAACGAGCAATGGATCTGGCACAGAAGATTGGGGCATGTTAGTATGAGAAGAATATCTCAGATTAACAAACTCAATCTGGTCAGAGGACTTCCTAACCTGAAGTTCAATTCAGATGCTCTGTGTGAAGCATATCAGAAAGGCAAGTTTGCAAAACCAGCTTTCAAATCTAAAAACGTTGTTTCCACCTCTAAGCCATTAGAACTTCTGTATATTGACTTATTTGGACCAGTTAAAACTGCCTCAGTCAGTGGTAAGAAGTATGGGTTAGTAATCATAGATGACTATAGCAGATGGACATGGGTAAAGTTCTTAAGACACAAGGACGAGTCACACTCTGTGTTTGTCACCTTCTGCAACCAAGTTCAGAATGAAAAGGATCTTAGAATCGTCAAAGTCAGAAGTGATCATGGTGGAGAGTTTGAAAACAAAGATTTTGAATCATTTTTTAATAACAAAGGCATTCTGCATGATTTCTCTTCTCCTAGAACTCCCCAGCAAAATGGAGTTGTAGAACGAAAGAACAGAACATTTCAAGAAATGGCCAGAACCATGATCAACGAGACTAACGTTGTTAAGATCTTCTGGGTAGAGGCAATAAACACAACGTGCTACATTCAAAATAGAATCTCCATAAGACCTATTCTGGAAAAGACTCCATATGAATTGTGGAAGAACAGAAATCCCAACATTTCATATTTTCATCCATTTGGATGTACTTGCTTTATTTTGAATACAAAAAATTATTTGAACAAGTTGGACTCTAAAGCACAGAAGTGTATTATGTTAGGATACTCTGAACGCTCAAGAGGGTACAGAGTATACAATACAGAAACACAGATTGTGGAAGAATCATTCAGTGTTTGTTTTGATGATAAGCTTGACTCTCAAAAGTCAAAGCAGAATGAATTACCTGCAGGTATGGAAGTTGAATTCACAGGTACTGAAGACAAGTCATCAGAAGCTCTCAACAAAGACACTCCCTCAACATCAGAAAGAGGCACTGCAAGCAATCCAGCACCTTCTGTTGATCAACTTCAGAAAAGACCATCCAGAAGCAGCATGGATCACCCAGAAGAAACAATATTAGGAAGAAAGGAAGATCCAATCAGAACAAGATCTAGCTTTAGAAACTCTGAAGAATCCCTCATGGGACTTGTCTCTCTGATTGAACCATCTTCAGTTGATGAAGCACTTCTGGACAATGACTGGAGTCTAGCAATGCAAGAAGAGCTTAATCAATTCACAAGGAATGACGTATGGGATCTAGTTCCTAAACCAAAAGGATTCAACGTCATTGGAACAAAATGGGTGTTCAGAAATAAGCTGAATGAACAAGGTGAAGTCATCAGAAACAAGGCACGATTGGTAGCACAAGGTTATAGTCAGCAAGAGGGGATAGACTATACAGAAACCTTTGCTCCAGTCGCCAGGTTAGAATATATCATACTTTTAATTTCATTTGTTGTAAATAAAGGAATCACTCTATATCTGATGGATGTTAAGAGTGCATTCTTAAATGGATATATAGAAGAAGAGGTATATGTGCACCAACCCCCTGGTTTTGAAAGTTCAAATAATCCAGAATATGTTTTCAAACTAAAGAAGTCACTGTATGGTCTGAAACAAGCTCCCAGAGCTTGGTATGAAAGACTGAGTAACTTCCTGTTAGAAAAGGAATTCACCAGAGGGAAAGTGGACACAACCTTATTCTGTAAGACAGTCAAGAATGACATCTTGGTATGCCAAATTTATGTTGATGATATCATTTTTGGATCTACTAAACCCAACTCCTCAAACTTTCGATGATTTTGACTTAGACTTTGACCCTTCTGAGTCATTAACCCTCAGAAGATCCCGCTCCCAACCACAAAATCCAAATACTGCAACCATACCAGAACCAGAACTTGCACAAGTTCTTTCTGATATAGACCAACACACTTCCACTCCCGAAACAGAAAATCCAAATCCAAACACAGAAGCACAACCAGAAACTCCCCTCTCACCAATACCAGAAATTCCACTCTCTCCAGAACCAGAAATCCCACAACCTTCATCTCCTCAACCAGATATTAATCCACCCTCTCCTCAACATGAACAATCTCCACAACCTGAGACTCAAACCTCTGAGACTCAACACTCTGAATCCCATGAACCACAACCTTTGGCCATTCAATTGCCCTGTGGTACCACTGTGAATATTCCTCAACTTCCCTCTTCACTTGAAATAACTCCACCAAATACCCCATCAAGTCCAATCGTAATTTCTGACTCTCCCACTCCCTAACCTAAGAAAAACTCAGATGACCACAGCAAGACTGTCATTGATCTAACAGTCTTTGAACGCCTTGCTGCAATAAACAACAAAACTGCTATCCCTAAACCAAAACAACCAGATGTTGGTTCCAGCATATTGAACTTTGAAACAGATATACAGAAGTGGATCACTTCTTTGAAACAGGCAAGTCTGGAACTGGTGGATCCTGCTGTATCAGACCTCCTCTGGACACATTTCAGAAGATGGGTATGCGCTGAAAACTTTAAGTTGCAAGACCAGAGCTATGGACAGGCTCAATAGAACTTCAGCAATCTGCTGAAGGAAATGGAAGGTCCAGTTCTAAGCAAGCTGCTTAAGGAAGAAGTTCTCCATCTGGACATTGCGCCTTGGTCTGAAAAGCGTCCAACATCTAAAGTTCAACCTGCAGAAGAACAGACGATTCCAGCTGAAGACTTGGGTCAAGAAGAAGTTATTACAGAAAGCTCTGAGAAGCAGATTGTATCTGAAGATCCTCAAGCTTCCTCTCTTGATAGGCAGACTCTGGAGGATTTGAAAAGATCTGATATGCTGATGAATGAAAGGATGGATAAGCAGGATATCAAGATTGATTCTATAGAAAACATGGTATCTAAGCAACAGGAAACCAACAATCAAATCAAGAGCATGTTGGAAGCTCTGTTCACACGTCTTCCACCTTCTTCTTAGAATTTTCTTGTGTTTTCTTTACATGTTTGTCTGTAATATTTTACGTGTTCTGAACTTAATCATTGCTTCTGTTTCTTATATAAACGCTCTTTTTGCTCTGATCATTTTAACTCTGATTATTTGTACTTTTTGATAACTGACAAAAAGGGGGAGAAAGAATGATATTTTTCAATAACGGATTACTGAGACATAAGTCTCAAACATTCTAACATTCTGATCTATTTGAATCTTTTTTTTCTGAAAAGCTTACAGGTACAAGAATCTGATGAATCTGATGAATTCTGATAAAGTAAAGTTCTGATGCTCAAGGTCTCATGGAATTAAAGGGAAGTAATCAACTCAGGGGGAGTTTTTCTCTTCATTACTCCGATACTTTTTATTCCTTATCTTCTTATCTCTGATACCTTTTATTCGTTATTTGATTATCTCTGATACCTTTTCCTCTCTATCCTTAAACTCTGATACCTTTCATCATTTTATTTTAATTGAAAAAATCTGGTTTTTGTCATCATCAAAAAGGGGGAGATTGTTAGAACATAGTTTGATTCTACAACCCTCAGTTAGAGTTTTGATGATAACAGAATACGAGATTAAATAAATTGTAAGATTTATAAGACATATATGCTACTTAAAATTATGTTGTGTATTTACAGAAACTCTGATGGAATTAGCATCAGAATATCAGTATCAACATTAGCATCAGAAGATATGTCAGCATCAGAAGATCAAATAACATGTGCTATACGCTGAAGCCTGATGAACAAAATTTGCGCATAACATACTCTGACTCTGATCAAGATCCTAACCATGTCATCAGCACTCAGAAGCGTCAAAATAAGCTAAAGCCAAGAACACTCTGATTATCATTAGCAGAACACTCTGAAGTGTCAACGTTACTATGCATTCAAGACAGATTAATTACCAACGGCTTTATTCTAAGACAAAGATATTCTCAAAAAGCAAAGAACGTTATGAGCATTGAAATGGATTTATGGACAACAACGTATCTATTCCTAGGCAACTTAAACAAGTTAGTGAGAAAAGAAATGGCTAATAATCTACACGCATATACACGCCTAAGCTAATCATCCTCACGCACGCTCTCATTTTTGCTAAAGCTTTCAACCACGCTTACTCTATAGCTCTAGCAATCTAGTTTCATCTTAAGCTTAATATTTTGTATTATCGCAATTGTGAAATATAGTTTTGTAAGAAAACATCAAACACACTTTTGTTCAATTATCTGTAAGAGAAATTCCTTGAGATAAACCGGTCTGTGGTTAGACTCAAGAAGGCTTTAACAGTTGTTAAAGTAGTTGTGTATTCAGTTGAATTTAGTGGATTAAGACCTCGTTGGAGAGAGGCGAAATCACCTTGACGGGTGGACTGGAGTAGTTTGAGATCAAACGAACCAGGATAAAAATAACGTGTTGTCTGCATTTGATTTCAAGTTTTACAATTCAACCCCCCTTCTTGTGTTTTTCACATCTTCAGGAAGGTGTTCAACACCTGATGGATGATAAAGAAGTTCTGTTTGAGAAGACTCCAGTTACAAGTGTTCCGTATAAAGATGTTTCTATCATTACCATTTCCGCCAATCCTCCCAAGGTCTCCTCCAAAAGACCTGTCAGGATTACATCTGTTCTAAAAGTTGCTCCGTTGATAATTGCTTTTCTTGGACCTATACCATATTCCTCGGATAAAGTCGTTCCCTGGAATTATGGGCCTGACGTCTATTAGCATGGCATCAAGCAAGACCTGTTGGCTATTAAAGACAAAGTTGTTGAAAGTACTGAGCCTGACATCGCCAATATCGTCGGGACCAGTAAGATAACAAGAAGCGGAATAGTTTTCTATCCCGAGATCTCTCCAAAAATTGTTGCTACTCCTGTGATCATCCCTGCTGCTGCTCTTGTTAATACTTCTATTACTACTCTGGTGATTATTCCTGCTGCTGCTCTTGTCAGTATTCCCATGGCTACTCCTGTTGTTAGTCCTACTGTTATCCCTGCTACCGAGCCGGCAGAGACTCGGGGCAAAGAGGTATTGGTTTAGCCTGCCCGGACAAAGGCACATCCAGAAGCCATTCTCGAGGATTCTAAAAAAGAGATGGAAGATTTGATACGATGGCAGAATCGACTGTTTAATACTGGTTTTCCATTTTGTATTCACAAATGTCGCGGTAAGCAAGAGTCGCCACCGACTTTTCTTTTATTCAAATTAAAGAAAAGGTGAAAAGAACAGAAAAAGACCTTTTCGAGAATTTTTTGAGTAAGGGAGGTAGATTATGGAAAAGGACAGCGTTAGCATCCTTTCCATCTGTAGTTATCTACGGGATTTTAGAGGTTTGCTCATTTTAAAGTACCTTTTTGCTTTGTGTGTTTGAAAAAATGTTTTGAAATGCCTTAGTGCGGCGATTTTCTTTGCGTTTAACTCTTGTATCAGTCCTCAAGAGTGTTGACAAAGCAAATGTTTTTGAAAATTGTTTTTGAAAAGTAGTATTTGTGTAAGTGCAAAATGTTTTTGAGCAAACTTTTAACAGCTATCTACTTTGTACTCAAAAAGATAGTTCTTTTCCTCCTATCCTTTAGACAGTGCTATCCTACTATTAGTTAGTAGGTAGCCCTATCCTTGGATGTATAAGGGACATTCGAAAGGACGTTACAGTCACGAAGGCAACTTGTGGAGACGCTTTAGCAATTTTGTTTAGGGACTAGATCATTTACCGAGAGGCAACTGTAGAGTCATCGAGGGACTATGATCTTTTTGATTTACGGGTCTTTGCTAAAGCGTCCCCGTTTCGAGGGACATGACTGCTTTATTTCCGAAGGCAACTAAAGTGGGCTACCCTAGACGTGTATATGTGCAATGTGTGTTATATTCAGTTATTTTTTATCTTTTATGTTAGGTTTTCTAACATTTTGTTATTAGTCTTTACATACATGCCTAGTTATTAGCAATTAATATGCATAGACTATAAAGTGCGGAAATATAAACCTACACTATTACATGGCTTCGGGGAGGGGATTTACAATGTACAAAACTTGGGGAGTGCAGAAATTAAAAGCAGAAAATAAAGCCTAATTACTATTACATATTATAAGCAGTTACATCATTATAAAAATTGCGAGAGTAAAATAAATGCGCGCGAAGATTGAAAGTTCGTCTAAAAATCTAATAAGAAAACCTTTTATTGTTTTTTTTGTTTTTTTCAAGAAGATAATTAAACTACCTTAAATCTAATTTACATTTAAAAAGATAATTGATAAATGAATTTAAAGCCTAATTCTAGTATTTTTGTATTTTTATTTGAGAAAATAAATTAAACACAAATTAAACCCTAAGTTCTAACTTATTTTAATAAAAAAAATGTTAAAGTTAATTAATTAATTAATTAATTTCAGAAATTAATTATTCTAAAAAAACTAATCCTAAGTTTTGTTGATTTTTTTTATTTGATTAAAAAAACTTACTGATTAAATAAAATAAACAAATTAAAAGAATAAAAATAAAGATAACAAAATCAAATGGGTCTGGGTCTGCAGGATTAAAATGGGGGTGTTGATTGGAATTTACTAAGCCCAAACAAAAGGGAGGCCCAAGATGTGTATGATTCCATGGTGCTGCCCTTTTGAAGGCCTATCATGAGCGCTTGGTTCTGGCACATTGGATCTGATGATGTGATGCTTTGATTATAGTGATCTGAGGACACAGGGTGTATGCATGGTAGCTAGAAGCATGGGATCTGCACACAAGATTTGGAAAAAATGAAAATGCAAGAGGCACGGGTCAAACCTCTGACCTCCCACACACATAACGCCTTAACACTCACACACCCAACCGTTGGAACGACTTTACATCCATTAGTATAATCACAAAGAAACATGTATAATATAAAATGAGTCATATTGCTGAATTGTCACAAGCGCCCCCTCCAGTGGGCCCCTTTGTATTTGAAAGGGCCAATCAAGGGTGGAGAGAGAGAGCTCGTATCTTGAATCAACTAATGAGATACAGGGATGAAGCCACGCCAACTTGGACCACCACTTGCAATTAGTCAGACCACCGAAGACGGTGGTTTCCACCGTCTTCTCCGGTGAGACCCCCTGGGAACATGACAAAATACAAAAACAAAATATGTAGATCTACATAAAAACGTCTCCTAATCATGGATATGGCCTCCAAATTTGATAAAACTTCGTGTATCCTTGGATTCGAGCACAAAACCCTAATCACGGTCAAACATGGCATTATGGGTTCTAAGGCCATAGATATTCATGTAACACGTTAGAACGAATGCAAACAATATTAATAACATGAATATAAGCTTAAGAAAGATTTATATGCATGATTTGAAAGTTTGAAAGTCATAAAATTTCACCAAAAAGTGAGGTTCAGTTGAGCACTTCTGGGCGTGAGACAACTTGAATAGAGGGTGGTATATGCTCCCAGGAACCCTGGGATGTTGATAGAGTGCTTGGAAAGGGATGGATCTGGCTGGGCCAGAGGTTTCAATTTGGACAACTTTAGGAATTTTTTGCAATTTTGTAGTGTTCTCCCTAGGCTGTGTGGGCGCATTTGGCTTGAAAGCATGCTGCTTATATAGAGTAGAAGGGAGGGGACAAGAAGGAAATGGTTTAAACAACCTTCATCATGTTCTTTAAGAGCAATAAACA
Organism: Vicia faba; assembly: GCA_948472305.1. Taxonomy (NCBI): domain Eukaryota; kingdom Viridiplantae; phylum Streptophyta; class Magnoliopsida; order Fabales; family Fabaceae; genus Vicia; species Vicia faba. Next base: position 435,695,588 of record OX451736.1, on the reverse strand, counting down.
AAATATTGTAACTTTGCCAAAGGTGTGGAAATCCGTCTCTTTTTTGAATTTGAATGAGTGTGGACAATTTGGCTTTCAAATACCTTCCATCCTTGCTCTTCGATTGGCCCAGAGTTGCCTCCTTTGAATGGCTCCAATCCTCATCATTGGGGCTTCTTCAATTGAGCCCCTATTTACCTTGGTAGCTTGATCTGAAACTTTTGAACTTAACCCAATCGAAAACTCTTTTCTGGCCATTCAAAGCTTCTTTTGTGATGAATGGTATTGTGAAGGAGGCTTGGGTCTGGTAGCATGCAGGACTTTGGCCAGACTCATCAAAAGACAAAACAACACTTATCTTCAACCATTATGTGCCTTTCGACTGGACCAAATGCATGCCTCTTCGAAGGCACCATTTGTGTGTCCTTTGAATAGCCCATATGCACTCCTTGTGCATTCTTCGAATGGGCCACCAATATGCGTTTGTAATGTAGTAATCCTATACTTGTGAAACAAAGGCAGACATGAAGAGGAAACCTTTACTTGGTGAATCAAAGGCCAGTTGAAGAGGGAGCCTTTGCCTTGTGGATCAAAGGCAAGCATCTTGAACCAATACTCATCAAAAGGCAAAACAAGCTTATTTCCCACAATTATGTATCCTTCGAATGAAACACATATATGTCCTTCGAAGGCACCATTAGTGTATCCTTCGAATGGACCTTACTAGGTGTCAAAATGTGGAAAACTATGTGTTGAATATTTTAGAGGTGGAGTTAAAGCTAGCATAAGGGAAGTCAACTGCTTAATGAATTGAAGCACATATGAAAGAAAATCACTACTTTATGGGTGCTGGCATGAAGGGAAACCATTGCCTTGCGCATTGGAGGCAAGCCCATAGGAAGTCATTTTCTTGTGGGTCGAAAGCAAACACAGAGGCAAGTTGAAGGGGACTTGGCCTTGTGGATCGAAGGCAAGTTGATGGGCCATTGCCTTATGAATCCAAGGCAAGCATGAGGAAGCATAACGTGTGTTAGTGACAAACTGAGGGGCCTTTTTCCCATTGGGAGCTTTGTGAACTAGGCTTGATCAAAGGATACTCAGCGCCTAATCGAAGCTGGTATGCAGGAGTTCATTGCTGGCGAATCGAAAAAAACTTGTAGGGGATTCTTGCTTTGTGCGCTGAAGGCGCGCACAGAGGGAGAATTTGCCTAGTCGAAGCAGGAATCAAGCTTATTGCAAATAAATCAAATGCCCAAACGAAACAGGAATCAAGCTTGCTCCAAAGAAACCAAATGCCCAATTGAAGTAGGAATTAAGCTTGCATGCAGGTAGCCATTGCATTGTGAATCAAGCCATCATGCAAAGCCAATGGTGCAATCGAAAGATGTATGCAGGAGGCCATTTCCTTGTGCCTGCTGGCATGAAGGAAGTTCCTGCTTTGTGAATTGAAAGAAGCCAGTGGGAAGCTACTAACTTCTGAATCGAAGGAGCACCAACATGAGGCCCTTCCCTTTTGAATCGAAGGAAGTTATTTCAAAGGAAACACATGCCCAGTTGAAGCTTGTATATATAAAACAAGCAACAAGCCAAGTCTTCAATCGAAGCTTGGAAATTTGAAGCAAAGTTGGAGGAGGTTAGGTGCTCAATCGAATCCTGTCAAGATGCCAATCGAAAGACCCTGTTTATCTTCAAAATTTTTATTTTTTCTTTAATCAAGTGCTTATGACCACCTATATAAGAAATAAATCTTGGAAAAATATGAGAGGGTAAATTTTGGGGTACAACAGCTGCCCCTGTTCAATCTTCTTAAACCTGAGGATTTAGATTGGCTTGTCTTCCTTTCATGATCTGAAGGTGGAAGACGATTGAACACTAGAGTGCCCAGAAATTTGCACTCGCATGAAATAACACTGATGGTTGATGTCAGGAATGGGCTTACAGATGCCATTTTGAGGAGATGACAGAGAGTCTTTGGAGATAGGCTTAAAGATGCCATCCAAAGTAGATGCTGATTTCACACATGGTCCCTTTGGGGGTTCCGTTTCCTACTGTCTGAGGAGGAGTCTGTTGGGGAATGTGTGTTTCCGTTATTCTCCTGTTTGAGGAAAACTCCATGGGTAATAGAGTTTAGGAACTTCAATTGTCCAAGGATCTACTGAAGAGTTATCTTTGTACTTGAGAGATGAAAGTTTATTATTTTCTGGTTGAAATCCAGGCTTCACAGTAACTTACTAGGGATAATGGAATTAAGCGTTATTTGAAAATGTATTAGAAAGAGCCTGTGTAGGGATGTTTCAGGATGAGTCCGTGTTAGTCTGCATCCGAAGATATATGAGAATGAGCCTGTGCGAGGTTGATTCAGGATGAGTCCATGTTAGACTGCATCTGGAAAGTTGAGAAGGAATCCATGTAAGATTGCTTCGTCTGGTCGTGTAGATAGTTTTCCTGTCTAGTTTCAGGTGTTAATCTATAAATCATCTGTTCGTAGATAGTTGTCCTGTCTAGTTTCAGGTGTTAATCTACAAATCATATGTTCGTAGATAGTTGTCCTGTCTAGTTTCAGGTATTAATCTGGAACTTAAAAATCACCGGTCGCTGAGATAGTTATCCTGGCTGGTTTCAGGTATTAATCTATAACCTGAGAAACAAAGATAGTTTTCCTGGCTTGTTACAGGTATTAATCTTCAATCTCCTTATGTAGATAGTTTTCCTGGGCTGTTACAGGTATTAACCTACAATCGATCGTCCACAGATAGTTCTCTTGGCTTGTTACAAGTATTAATCTGGAACTTGAAAATTGTCAGTCGCTGAGATAGTTGTCCTGGCTGGTTTCAGGTATTAATCTCTGAACTAAGAAAGAAAGATAGTTTTCCTGGCTTGATACAAGTATTAATCTTCAATCTCCTTATGTAGATAGTTTGCTGGTCACATAGATAGCTTCCCCGTATGGTTTCAAGAATTAATTCGTGGCCTGCTGTATTTGTTGGTAAACCTATCTTGTTTCGGGAGTTCATACCACTTGGTCATGCAGATAGTTTCCCTGTCTGGTTTCGGGCATTAATCTTTGACCTGCTGTAAAAGTTGATATTGTTTGTCTGTCTGCTAATTTAACCTAAAAAGGTAAAATCAGTTTCATGCGATGTCATGATGTATGAATTTGCATGATGCTCCCAAAATAAATGAGATTATGATATATGTATTTATATGCACATGCTATTATGTATGAATATGTAATGTTGTTTGCGCAATATCTTTGTCTGGAAAAATAAATCCCTGATAGCTGCTAAAGAGTACCGGGAAGCTGAATCTCGGACTACTGTTGGTGAGTGAAGAAAGTGATTATTCAATTTCCGTTGGGGATAGTGAATAGAGATAGTTTTGTTGGAGATTCCCTTTCTCTGCCGAGGATCTTCGACTTATGTTTGAGAATGATTTTGCCGAGGGGAAAAGTTCTGTTGGAAGATTTCACCAATTTGGAGAAATAAACTTCGTTGGGGGATAAACTTTTGTAGCTAGAGAAATAAACTCTAATGGGGATAAGGATTTATAAACTACTTGAGATTTATAAAAATCTGTTGAGGAAGGTGAACTCCAGAAACTGCTTGGGGATTTTGTTGAAATCCTGTAGGGGAATCTTGAGAAGCTTGGCTACTTCACTGGGGGACTTTGGAACAGTAATTGGAGATTTTTATTCTCCCGAGATGAGAGAGCAACTAACATCAATAGGCTACATGATGAGAATATGGCAGTGACCTTGTAGTAGAATTCCCCTGCCTCTATACCTGTTGGAGAAGGTATCTGCCGGCGAAGACATCTGTGGAGATCTTGTGGACGACCCTTAGATATTGTCCCGTTTCTTAAAGTCATTAGAAATTGTCTTTCTGTTTTTTATGCGTGTATTTGTAAGCAGTAATCACTTTCAAATGCATATGTTCAAGAATAATCACTGGACGTTTTCGCACACAAAATGGAAAAATAAAAAACAGAAGTTTTGCACATTCAAAGGAATAGTTTTGTATTAACTTGAAATAAGCGTTTTAGTACATGGAGACAGACACCCTAGTAAGAGAAGGTCGTCGTAAGACATGGAAATTATACAAAAAGAGTATACAAAGAAAAACAACTATGTAAAATGATCCCATTAAGTTCCCATTCTGCTATTGCCTTTATGTCTTTGAGCGTCTCATCCCTTTCGTTGCTTGTCCGAAGCTGATTGGATTGATTAGTATCGCTTTGAGTTTGATAGTTGATACTAAAGATTGGATGTAAGGTGATCCAACGTGACATAGTTATATGCTTTAAATCTCTAACTTTTTCCTGGACCGCCCTTTCGGGGTTTCAGTCCACCGGGATACCCTTTTTTACCCAAGCCGTCTTTTCAGGTTTTTGACTTGCCGAGTGTACAGATTTTTTTATGTATATCCCTAATTTTTTCCCGAACCCTTTTGGTCCTCCAGGATTCCCTTATTTTTTCCTAGGCCAATCGGCCTAGTGGGTCTTTGTTTATGCGTAGTATCTTTTAACTATGTCCGTGTTTACAGGGTGTGGAAGGTCGTCACCATCATAGTGGTTAGGATCATGGCTCCACTAGAGAATATGTTCTTGATTACAAATGGCCCTTCGTATGTGGGAGTCCATTTTCCCTTGGGATCACCTTGCGGAAGTATGATGCATTTGATTACCAAGTCACCAGCCTGATATACCTGACATCTGACTTTCTTGTTAAAAGCTTTGATCATACGTTTTTGGTACATCTGACCATGGCAGACATCCGCGAGCTTCTTCTCGTCAATCAGGTTTAACTGGTCAAGTCAAGTTTGGACCCATTCATCTTCACCCAGCCCTGCATCCTTCATGATCCTCAAGGAAGGGATCTGGACCTCAATGGGCAAGACAGCTTCCATACTGTATACCAAAGAGAAATGAGTTTCCCTGGTTGATATGTGCATTATGGTGCAGTAACCATGAAGATAAAATGGTAACATCTCATTCCAATCTTTATATGTCACCATCATCTTTTGTATGTTTCTCTTGATGTTTTTGTTAGCAGCGTCTACAACGCCATTCATCTTCGGCCGGTAAGGAGAAGAATTATGATGCTGGATTTTGAATTGGGTACAAAGCTTGGTGATCATAGTGTTGTTGAGATTGGTACTGTTGTACCCCAAAATTTGCCCTCTTATTTTTCTCAAGAAATCACCCCGGATCCTCAGGTTTACTTCCATCCAATCCCAAGCTTTGAATTACAAATTTTTCATGAAGATCACTCTTAAGGGCAAAATAGTCATTTACACGCTGAAAGACCAAACTTTGACCTTTTGATCAAAATCAAATCTCAAAAAATCATATTTTATCAAAACATGTTGAAACAGGAAGTTTGTTCCATCTAAAGTTCAAAAGTCAAATTTACTATGGAAAAGCCAAATTTCTAAATACTTGGGATTTTTCTAAGTATTTAAGAAAAAATGACACTTCATAACTTCTGAACCAACCTCCAGGAAGGAGCAGTCAGAAGTTGCAAACTTAGCTCAGCACATAACATTCAGTCAGAATGTGGCTCTTCAGCATCTACGCACGCTCAGTCAGAATTTGCCAGAAGATTATAAAACGTGATGAAAAAAATTTGAATGCTCTTTCAAAACATGCTGGAAAGCCTGGGGATCCCTCAAGACTTGCTGAGGCAACAAGATACCAAGATCAGAACTTGGGTGCGTTGTTTTGGACTATGCTGAAGTGGATCTTCTGGCTCAGATTTAAGTAATGATGCAAATCTCATATTACTAGATTTCTGATTTTGACAAATCTCATCATCATTTAATGCTCATTAATGCTCATAACCACTTTTGAGTCTTTGTCCAAAGGGTCACTCCACGTGTAGCATAGAAATTCCTTTGTACAGATTTAGGTATGGGTCCATGCACTACTTTTAGCTTATGGGTGTCACTTTTCCTTAATCCTTGCTTACTAATCCAGCCTAGGCTAAAAGCTGTCAATCATCACAACCTTTTTTGAACTTTCTTCAAGAGTAAGTTAGCATCTAGTGCATGATATTGGCGCAACTTGACATTTTAAAACCCATAAAGCTTTGTCTATAAATAGAAGTCCATTGGTCACTAAGGTCAAGTCCAGAAAAATTGCTAAAAAGAGACAGAAAGTTTGGGCAAGAAAACACCTTGAATCTCTGCCAAAATTCCTAGTGTTTCAAGAACTATAAACACAACGCACAAAAAAACCATTAACTTTAAATTCCCTGCTTTCAAACTCCATTTGATCTCAAAATATTTCTTGACTAAAAAAACCATCCATACAGTTTCTGACCCACGCGTTGGAAACTTCCATAGCTTCTGCGTTCATACTACTATACATTCTCCATCCATTCATTCAAAGAAGTCAGAACATCATCCCCTGCCATCCCCATAAGTTGGAGATTGTCAGCTTGCTGAGTACGCAAAGAAGTTGTTCAGAACGTCATTGGAGTTGAGGTTAACTCCAATTCATAGAACTTCTTCCAGCTGCAAGGTAAGCATCTGCTGACTCTCACCACATTGCTTAAGCATCACCAGATTTTCATGCTCAAAAAACACAATGTAAATATCATGCTTTTGATGTTGTACGTATTCTGAGATTTTCACACATCTGTATGCTTAAGTAGAGAGTGAATCAGTTCAGAACTTCCTTGAAGAAACTAAACTCAGAGTTAGGATTAGAAAACGCATACTTGCCTCTGATTTTTGGTTCTGATTTTTCTTATTTCTGAAGCACTATAAAACCTGCTGAAACTGTCCTAGGCATGTCTTCTGTTTTGTGGAGAAATAACCAAATTGCAGATGTTCTGACTAGCATAGGGAGAGACCAAGTTCTGATATTGGCACCAGTGCTTCTGGATCCTGTTTTGTTATCAGTAATATAAGAACTTCTGAAAATTACTATGTTCCCAGCAGGGTCAGAACCTCTGATCTCATACATTTTCACTAACAGGTTTCTGTTTCACAGCATGCCAGGGTCAGAACCTCTGACCTATACATTTTCACTAACAGATTTCTGTTCTGCAGCATGCCAGGGTCAGAACCTCTGACTTCCTTTCAGCAGCACGCTGATCCTTTTCTTTTTTTCTTTCTTTTTTCCCCTTGGTATTTTCTTTATTTTTCTCGCTGGCACTCTTCATTCATAAATTTGTACCCCCACCCCCTAAATATTGTAATAGCGTAAGACTTTACATTTCCGCAATTTATCGCTTTCAAGTGTAAATGCTAGTGATTAGGATATGCATGGCAAGATAAAATCAATGAATTAGCAAACCATAATTCAAGATAAAATCATGCATGCAATCAAACACACTTGCACACAAGCACCCTTAGGGTTTCTCCACTTGGTTGCCTTATACAAAAATAGCCATATTACGCATGCGAAGTATCTTGGTAAAACAAACAAAATAAAAAGATCATAGTCCCTCGATGATGCTATTCAAAGTTACCTTACAAAATGATCTTGGTCCCTAAAAAATGCTAAGATACTTTGCAAAATTGCTAATCATGGTTATACGATGACCCACGCCTGCCCTGTTTACATCCAAAGATAGGGTTGCTTACCAAATCAATGGTAAGACAACAATATCAAAGGAATAGGAAAATGAACAAAAAAAATACATTTGAGTAGGTAGATTACTTCTAGTTACTTGCTCCATTTCAAAACAAATATCCTTGCTATTTTCAAACACACACATTTCCAAAACATCTTACAAACTTGAAAACATTTTCAAAAAGATAAACATCTTTGTATACATTCTTACGAATGAGAATCGTTACAAAGATTGCCTAAACGAGTGGCCTCTTTTACAAAATACTTTCAAAACCACACAAAGCACAATTTCAAAACAAAAGCAAGTGATCTAGCAAGTAACTAAGAGCCCATGGAAAACCATGGATGAAAAGGGTGCTAATACCTTCCCTTTTCATAATCTACCCCCCGAACTCAAGAAACAATCTCAAAGGTTTTTCCTGTGCTTTTTCACCTTTCCTTTTGGATAAAAGAAAAGTCGGTGGTGACTCTTGCTAACCGCAACATTTGCGATAAAACGCAAATCCTCAAGTCAATTCTCCCACTATATCACAGAACTGGCGACTCTGCTGGGGATCATTGAAAAAGTGGGGCTACCTTAGGGATAGATCACATTTTACTTGCTTACATTGTTTGATTTGTTTGCTTTACAATTTGGTTCTTTGTTTGGGTTTGAATCCTCTACCCGGATTTGGGGATACATTATAGGTAAATAGCAATACATTGTGGAAACTGTGCGGGGTATACCGACATGGTCTAAGCAATAGCTATGTTAGTGTGACATATTTGTGGGTACTGGTAGCCCTTGAGTAGTCAAGGAGAATACGGGGCCGCTTAGTGATGTCATGAAGCACTAACGAACTTCTAGAACCTTTACTTGACCAACTTGGCCTTTAGGACGTAGTGAGATGACCGGCTTTGGTGCAGCCCGAAGTTGGTAGATAATCGATACTATACTCATTGAGGGTTGGTTTCTTGGGATATTTAGGTCGCCATTAAAGAGGCTCGAGCTGAAACAATGACCAAGGAAACAATCCGGTGATATTGAGCTCCTTAGAACCCAGTTATTATTACTAGGACAGGTTTAAGCCAACTAAACTTCAAGACAGTACTTACCTATAAAACCCCATGCAAGCCTAAACTAGGAACTTGATTGCTTTGCTTGTATATGCATACTTGTACATAACATCATGGACATCATGAACATCATATGCATCCACTAACCATTTCAAGGATTTTGGAGATTCATCTTTGTTCTTGTTTTGTAGGATATGGATTCACTTCGCAGGAAAACTATCCAAGTCAAACTTGTAAGAATTCCTCCACAACTTAAGGATCTAGCTTCAAGGATCCCTGAAAATTCTCTGTTCACCGAGAGACATGGTCGTCTACTCCACTTGGTCACCTCTAATACGGATGAGGATATGATGAAGATGCTCTTTCAGTTCTTCGATCCTTTGCACCATTGCTTCACATTTCCCGACTACCAGCTTGTGCCTACTTTGGAAGAATTCTCTTAACTCTTGAGGATTCCCATTCTCAATCAACTACCTTTCAGTGGTAAGGAAAGAGACCCAAAGCCAGAAGAGATTGCTCAAGCTCTGCACTTGCACTCATCTGATGTCACAACTCATTGGGAAACTAGGAGTGGTGTCAAAGGCTTCTTGGCAAAGTTTCTGTTTGAGAAAGCCCAAATCTGTTGGAATTCCTTAGAATTACAAGCCTTTGAGGAAATTGTGGCTCTTCTTATCTATGGTATGGTCTTGTTCCCAAATCCTGTCCATCTCATAGATGTGAGCACCGTCAAAATCTTCATGTCACGCAATCCAGTGCCTACATTGCTTGGAGATATCCTACACTCTTTTCACACTCGTACAATGAGGAAAAGAGGCGTCCTTATGTGTTGCGCTCCTCTTCTGGTAAGGTGGTTTATTTATCATCTTCCCCAATCAGTCTTAAGGAATGAGCAAGGTTTGAGGTGGTCACAAAGGTTAATGACGCTCGAACATTCAGACATTCATTGGTGCTCCCGATCCAAAGAGAATGTTATCATTATTGACCGTTGTGGGGAATTTCCTAATGTACCTCTACTTGGCGTTAGGGGAGGCATCACCTACAAACCATGCTTAGCTTTAAGACAATTTGGTTATGCCCGAAGGGATGGCCCGCACGAGATGCTGATTCAAGGATTGGTATTCGACTACGACAATGACGATCAAGGTCTTCGCCAGAGATTCATCCGAGCTCAGAGGATGCTAAACAAGGTGGATAGCAGGACTTTGGGACACAAGAATTCCATCCCTCTTGAGCCTTACCTCCAGTGGGTATGAACCCGCGCTCAAAGTCTTATGATGCCATATCCTTCCATTCTCCCGGTGATCATTGAGCCTGTTAAGGAGGGAGAAGTTCCATACACTATCCTACATCCTAACATGCCCACATCTCTTAAAAACCTACAAAGGGATTGGATATAGCTCAAAGGAGAGCGTGATACTTTCGAAGCCCAATTCTACATAAGTGAGAAGAAGGTTTCGGAACTCACTAGGCTACTTCATGAAGAGAAGACTCTAAATGCCTACATTGCACCGAAGAGGATGCGCACCACTTTTTTTATCTTAGAGAGTGTATTATTTTGCCCAAGGGGCATTGTTGTACTCAAACTCTATCTTATTAATATAACATGTGTTTCTTTTTGTCTAAAACGAACTTGAATCTTTGAAATCCTTGAAAACATTACATATGCACATATCATTCATCATAACATAAACAGGTCTTTTGCAACAAGTTCCCTCATCTCTCTGCTGTTTATTTCAGTAAGATGGATCTCGAGCAACCAGTCAAAGATATTTAAGCTTAAAACACCCAGTTTCAACAGTTACTCACAACCCTGGCTAAAGGACAAGAGGAGTTGAAGACTCTGTTGGCCAAAGAGAAGAAGAAGAAAGAGAAGAAACCAACCGGTGTTGTAATTATGGGGAGAAGGTTTCAAGGACAGACTAGAAGAACCTTGAATTTCGCAACAACATCTGATGAAAGAGAAGGAAAAGGAAAGGAAACAACAGTTCCGTCAGAATTTGAAGAGGAGGAAGAAGAGGAAGACTACTCTGAAGAACAGTATGCGCCAGCTGATGATAAGTATAGACATCTTGAAGAGCGTCTGAGCGCTATAAAAATACAAAGGGTACCAGGTCTAGACTTTGAAGAACTGGGTCTAGTGTCGGGAATTGTGATCCCACTGAAGTTCAAAGTATCATTATTTGCAAAGTATGATGGGGTGTCATGTCCTAAGATGCACCTCCGATCGTATGTGAGAAAAATCCAACCACACTCCGCTGATAAAGACTTGTGGGTGCACTTTTTCCAGGATAGTCTATCTGGAATACAACTCGACTGGTTTTACCAATTGGAAAGAGCCAACGTCCATAATTGGGAAGATCTCGCTGCAGCTTTCTATAAGCAGTATCAATATAATGCAGATTTGGCACCTACCCATACTCAACTTCAGAGTATGGCTATGGTTTCCAATAAAGGTTTAAAGGATTACGCGCAGAAGTGGAGAGATCTAGCTGGGAGAGTCCAACCCCCTCTGTCTGAAAGGGAATCGGTGGACATGTTCTTAGGCACTTTATCAAGCCTTTTCTTCAACCATTTAATTGGAAGCTCATCTACAAGATTCACTGAGTTAATACTGACCAAAGAGAGGGTGGAAGCTGGCATAAAAAGTGGAAAGATTCATAAGGATTCATCTACCTCTATAGCTGTGAGAAAGCCTTTCACTGGGAAGAAGGAAGTATCTGCTGTTTACCCACCAAGGAACCAAGGGACAGCTGAACGCCGACCAATGGTAGGAGCTGTCGTGATCCCAAAGCCTAAATCTGATCAACCAAGAGGTAATCAACCGAGGGTGGAGAGGCCAGTCCGGAAATTCACCAGAATCAATATGACTCCATCTCAAGTATTATCGCATCTGTTGAAATCCAATTTGGTAACCCTGAAGGAAGCTCCGAAAAATCCCAATACGACATCCCCTCATTATCACCCCAATGCCCGTTGAGCATATCACTCCGAAAGTCCTGGACACGATACAAATAATTGTTGGGCCTTGAAAAACAAAATACAAGATCTCATTGAAGCAAAGGAAATTGAGTTTGATGCGCCCTATAAGCCAAATGTTATCTCTGCTCCCATGCCCAAACATGGTCACAACACTAATGCTATTGAAGAAGACTTGTTTGTTACCACAGTTAATGAACTCGTGACTCCACTTCCAATCATTAAGATAAATTTTTTGAAGGCCGGTGTGTTCCCGGGTTGTAATGAAGATTGCCACCTCTACTTATCCTCACCAACTGATTGCCCTTTGTTGAAAGTAGGCATTCAACGATTGATAGACAACAAAGAGATTTTGTTTAAAAGTACTTATGTTTCACCTATTTCTGTTGAAGATGTTTCAATCATTACCATATCCGCCAATTCTTCCAGGGTTTCCAAAAAACCCATTAGAATTACATTGGTTCCCAAAGCAACTCCTCTAATAATCACAATGCCTGGGCCAGTCCCATATGAATCAGACAAGACCGTGTTGTGGAATTACGGTGGGGACATTTATTAACATGGCATCAAACAAGAGGGGCTGGCCGCCGAAGAAATAAACTCCAAAGAAGAAGACTCCGACATTAGCAATATTGTCGGAACCAGTAAGATTACCTGAAGCGGTAGAATCTTTTCTCCAGAGATTCCCCCCCCCCCCCCCCTAAAGGCGGTTTTTGGACCCGTGGCTGCTCCGAAGGTTACTTCCGTACCCATAGTCATCTCTGCAAGTGCTCCTATTGACAAAGACAACACAACCCCCGCTGTTATCCCTACCGACACTCCTGCTACTGAAACGCGAGCAAAAAGTATTCAAGAAGAGCCTGTCCGGATGAAGGCTCAACCATTGACTATTCCCAAATCTTCCAAGAAGGAAATGGAGGAGATCCTGAGAATAATAAGGAAGAGTGACTACGAAGTAGTTGAACAGTTGGGGAAAACTCCCTCCAAAATCTCCATGCTAGCATTGTTACTGTGCTCCGAGGCACATGCGAAAGCCCTGGTGAAGTTTCTAAAGACAACCCATGTGCCTTAAGAGACGTCTGCCGACCAATTTCAAGATTGCATGGCCAGTCTGACAGCGGATAACGACCTAGGCTTCTCGGATGCTGATCTGACACCAAGGGGAAGAAAGCACAACGAGGCATTGCATGTCTTTATGGAATGTAGAGGAACAACTCTGGCCCATGTCTTGGTGGACACTGGCTCATCTCTGAATGTTTTACCGAAGAAAGCTCTCGACAGACTGGACTATGAAGGACTGACGTTGAAACCCAGTAACATAGTTGTAAGAGCATTTGATGGCTTAAAGAGGATGGTCCACAGGGAGGTGGACATCCCCATAAAGGTTGGGGATCAAACTTTCAGCTCAACCTTCTATGTAATGGACATCCGCCCCTCTTATTCCTGTCTGCTAGGACGACCGTGGATCCATAATGCCGGTGCTGTCAGCTCTACACTACACCAGATGCTGAAATATCCGGTCCATGGAAAGATTATCACTGTCCATGAAGAGGAAGAATATATGATTAGCCACCTCAATTCCTTCAGGTATGTGGAATTGGACGGCGAGTTCATTGAAACTCCTTTTCAACATTTTGAAGAAGTCTCTCAAGAGGTAGCAGTGACCAAGACTGTGTCCCAGATTCCCAAGATTACAAGACCTCCTCTCTGGATGTCATCTCTAAAGGACGCCAGGGAAGTAGTAGAGGAGGGTGGACGCACCATCTGGGGGCAACTTCCGGATATTCTGTATAAATCTGACAAGTTTGGCTTAGGGTTTACTTCAAGTGCTCAGAAGGCTGTGCACCGTGCCCGTGCAGGAGAGCCACCCTTGAAGATTAGCAACCGAGAGGTCAATGCGGTGGAAGATGGTGAAGAGGATTGCAGCTTGGAGGATTGGATCTTTCATACTATCAACGGAGGACTTCGCAATTGGGAAGCCAGAGACTTTGTTTCGATAACTTTCATCCCTCAGTAATTTATCTTTTACATTTCTATTGGATTTGTAATATTCACAAACAATTCACACATTTTAAACCTTGTGTCTTTCCCGAGGCACAATGGTCCATTTGTGAGGGTTTTTATTTCATCTTCATATGACATTCAATGAGTCATGGAAGTTTTTCACATAAAAACCTTTTGTGCTCATTGTTTTTCTTTTACATTTTATTTTTAAGGATGGCTATACCCTTACACACACCCATACTCACAAATGCAGGTACCCCTCCATTCCGAATCCCATGGGTAATGATACTGCTATGGCCTTTCACGACTCTGAGGATCTAATCTACCAAGCCGAAGACGAAGGTGAGGAAGATTGTGAAGTACCAGGGGAACTGGCCAGACTACTACAGCAAGAGGAAAGAGCTATTCAGCCTCATGAGGAACCTGTGGATACAATCAACTTGGGTACCGAGGAGGATAGAAAAGAGGTCAATGTGGGTGCCAATCTAGAGGCCAGTGTCAAGGAGCGTCTGATTCAGCTATTATGTGATTATGTTGAGATCTTTGCCTGGTCATATGAAGACATGCCAGGACTTGATACAGACATTATGGTACATCGTCTGCCAACAAGAGAAGACTGCCTACCAGTAAAACAAAAAGTCCACCGCATGAGACCTAATATGTTAGAGAAGATCAAAGCGGAAGTCATGAAACAATTCAATGCTGAATTCTTGGTTGTCACTTCTTATCCCCAATGGGTTGCCAACATTGTTCCCGTGCCTAAAAAGGACGGCAAAGTACGCATGTGCATGGACTATAGAGATTTGAATAGGGCCAGCCCTAAAGATGATTTTCCACTCCCCCACATAGATTTCTTGGTTGAAAATACGGCCCAAAACAAAGTGCTTTCCTTCATGGACAGATTCTCAGGTTATAACCAAATCAAAATGGCACCCTAGGACATGGAGAAAACTACATTTGTCACACAGTGGGGCACATTCTGCTACAAAGTGATGCCATTCGGACTGAAGAATGTTGGGGCCACCTATCAGCGCGCCATGGTAGCTTTGTTTCATGATATGATACACCATGAAATAGAGGTCTACGTAGACGATATGATAGCCTGATCACAAACTGAAGAAGAGCACCTCGATCACTTGAAAAAGTTGTTTGAGAGACTGAAGAAGTATAAGCTGAGGTTGAATCCAAACAAGTGCATGTTTGGAGTACGGTCCGGTAAACTCCTAGGTTTTGTCGTCAGTAACAAAGGCATTGAGGTTGATCCTGCCAAGGCTAAAGCAATACAAGAAATGCCGGCTCCTCGTACTGAGAAGGAAGTCAGGGGATTCTTGGGGCACTTGAACTATGTTGCCAGATTCATTTCTCACCTAACAGCTACTTGCGAGCCAATCTTCAAACTATTGAAAAAAGATCAAGTAGTCAGATGGAATGATGAATGCCAGGCTGCTTTTGACAGAATCAAAGAGTATTTATAAGAGCCTCTTGTGTTGTTACCACCAGTCGAGGGAATACCGTTGATCATGTATCTAACTGTTTTAGAAAACTCAATGGGGTGTGTATTGGGGCAGCACGACGAGTCTGGCCGAAAAGAGCATGCTATTTACTACCTGAGCAAAAAGTTTACCGACTGTGAAACCAGATATTCACTGCTCGAGAAAACTTGCTGCGCTCTGGCATGGTCTGCTCGCCGGCTAAGACAGTATATGCTGACTCATACTACCTTATTGATATCTAAGATGGACCCGATAAAGTACATCTTCGAAAAACCTGCTCTGTCTGGGAGGATAGCTAGATGGAAGATGATCCTAACAGAATATGACATACAGTATACTACCCAGAAAGCTATAAAGGGTAGTGTATTGGCGGATCACCTTGCTCACCAAGCTGTAGAAGATTATCAGTCCATGAAGTTTGAGTTCCCGGATGAAGACATCATGACATTAGACAATTGTGAAGGAATCGGGCCATATGACGGACCTGAACAAGGATCCTGATGGAACCTGTTCTTTGATGGGGCATCCAATGCACTTGGTAATGGTATCGGCGCCAACTCATATCTCCAGAAGGGTGTCATACTCCCTTCACTTCCAGACTTTGCTTCAAATGTACAAATAACATGGCGGAGTACAAAGCATGCATCTTCGGTCTCAGAGCTGCCATAGACTTGGGAATCAAATCTTTAGATGTGCTTGGAGATTCAGCTTTGGCCATCAGTCAGATCAAAGGGGAGTGGGACACTAAGCACCCAAACCTTATCCCTTACAAAGAACATGTTTTGACCTTGCTACCACATTTTGAGAAGATTACCTTCAAGCACTTCCCGCGAGAAGAAAATCAGCTAGCCGACGCTCTAGCTACAATGTCATCTATGTTTAAATTTAATTGGGACGAAGAGGCTCCCCAGATCACAATCGAACGAATGGATGAACCAGCATACTGTCACGAGATTAATATTGAAGAAGTAGTGGACCAACCTTGGTTTCACGAAGTCAAGAGGTATCTCGAGGATCAAGAATACCCAGAAGGAGCTTCAATCAATGATAAGAAGTTCTTAAGGAGGTTCTCTGCTAAGTTCTTCCTTAATAACGACATCCTGTACAAACACAATCATGACTCCATTTTACTTCGGTGTATGGATAAGGTTGAAGCTGAAAGGATTATGGCTGAATTACACGAAGGTACTTTTGGCACCCACTCCAGTGGGCATACGATGGCGAAGAAAATCCCGCGGGCAGGCTATTATTGGTCTACTATGGAAGCAGATTTCTATCAACACTCTCGGACCTGCCATAAGTGCCAAATTTATGCTGACAAAGTGCACGTGCCTCTGATTCCTCTGAATATCCTGACGGCTCCTTGGCCCTTTGCTATGTGGAGAATTGATATGATTGGGGAGATCAAGCCGACAACTTCCAATGGACACCTCTTCATCCTAGTGGCCATTGACTATTTTACAAAATGGGTCGAAGCGGCTTCCTTCACTTCCGTTACTAAGAATGTTGTTGCCCGCTTCATCAAGCAAAATCTTATTTGCCGATATGGTATCCCGGAAAGGATCATCACTGACAATGGTACAAATCTCAACAACACTATGATTACCGCATTGTGCGAGCAATTCAAGATTCAGCATCACAATTCTTCTCCCTATCGACCAAAGATGAATGGTGCTATCGAAGCGGAAAACAAAAACATTAAAAAGATCATACAAAAAATGACAGTCACATACAAAGACTGGCATGAGATGTTACCATTCTATTTCCACGGGTATCGTACCACGACTTGCACCTCAACCGGGGCAACACCCTATTCTTTGGTATATGGCATGGAAGTTGTTTTACCTATTGAGGTTCAGATCCTCTCTCTGAGAATTATGAAGGATGCATGTTTGAATGAAGACGATTAGATCCAAACTTGACTTGATTAACTAAACTTAATTGATGAGAAGAGACTTACTATTGTTTGCCATGGTCAAATGTATCAAAAATGGATGATCAAAGCTTTCAACAAGAGAGTCAGACACCAAGTATATCAAGTGGGGGATTTAGTGATCAAACGTATCATCTTGCCACAAAGTGATCCCAGGGGAAAATGGACTGTTACCTATGAATGACCATTTGTAATAAAAAACATATTCTCCGGTGGGGCAAAGATCTTGACCACCATGGATGGCGACGACCTGCCACACCGTGTGAACACGGGCATAGTCAAAAGATACTATGCATAAGAGACCCGCTAGGTTGACACACCTGGGAAAAACAAGGGCATCCCGGTGAACCAAAAAGGTTCGAGCAAAAATTAGGGATAAAATAAAAAAAATCTGTACACCCGGCAAGTTGAAAACCCGAAAGGGAGACTTGGGCAAAAAAAGGGCTTTCCGGTGGACTGAAAACCTGAAAGGGCGATCCAGGAAAAAGTTAGGGAATAAAAGTGTATGACTGTGTCCCGTCGGATCACTTACGGACAACCTTTGACTTCCACTAACAAACTCGGAGTTTTTGATCAATTCAATTATCTTCAGACAAGGCAAATAGAAAAGATACTCGGAGATACGAAGAATATGGCAGAATTGGAACCCCATGGAATTATTACACATAGATATCTTTCTTTGCACTAAATTTTTCTTGTTTACGACGACATTCTCTTACTAGGGTGTTTGTCTCCTTTGTACAAAATACTTACTCAAAGTCAATACAAAGATATCCCTTTGAAAGTGCAAACACTATTTGTCTTTACTCTTGTGTTTTGTTTGCAAAAACGTCCATTGATTCATTGATGAACATATGCATTTGAACATGATTACCGTTTACGAATAAACAAAGTGGGAAAGAGACAATTACTGATAGGTTGAAAGGATAGGAAAATATCTCAGGGCCATCCCATAAACATTCTCCCCACGGAGTTTTCAACAATCCCCAGCGGAACAAACCTCCCAGTTACCCAGCAGGAAGAAGCTTCTAGTTTACCAATCCCCGGTAGAAATCACCCAATTTCTCCAAATACCCCAACAGGTTGTTGTGAAGCCTGGAATCCGACCAGATAACAGCTAACTTTTGATTCTCTCCAGCCAAGGATAACTCCCCAATAGAGGGCAGAAAACCGAGACTCCTGAACCCTCTTTTTTCCAAGCAGGGATAAATATTCTCCCCACAGAGTTTTCAATACTCCCCAGTGGAACAAAAACTCCCAATGGTTAATCCTTAGTAGAAATCGTCAAGATTCTAAGGTTTCCCCAAGCAGATCTTACGAGCAATACATGGCATTTCCCTTACAATAAGAGTTTATTTCTCTCAGCAAAAATTCATCAACACTTCGGCTTCAAGACATGAAGACTTGCATATCCTCAGCAGCAGTCAAGGATTTATTTTCCCCAATCCGATAGCAATACAGCAAATCAGCCCACATACGCATACATCGCATTCATATATCATAAACACTGAAAAAACAAACGCATTATATCATACATGTCATACAACATGATCTTTCATTTTAGCTAACCTTTTACCCTTTTCAGGATAAGATTAAAAGCTACCATTAACAATGTTCAAAGTTACCTGATACAGTTCAGATACGCTCTAGACACGAAAGCCATTCTGATACTCATTCAGATTCAACCTCTTAATACAGTCCAGATACGCTCCAGACACGGAAGCCATTCTGATACTCATTCAAAGACACTTCCCGGTACAATTCAGATACTCTTCAGACACGAAAGCCATTCTGATACTCATGCAGACCCAACCTTTTGATACAATACAGACACGCTCTAAATACAGACGCCATTCTGATGTTCAAACATACAAACTACATCTCAACAAACATTCTTGGATGGCATCTTTTAAGCCCATCCCCTACACAATCAACCAGCGCGTCATCGAGTGCAAATTTCTGGGTACTCTAGTATTCAATCATCTTCCACTCTCAAGCCACGAATGACAAACATGTCAATCTCGCATTTCAAGTCTAAGAAGATTGAACAGGGGCAACTGTTGTACCCCAAAATTTGCCCTCTTATTTTTCTCAAGAAATTACCCTGGATCCCCAGGTTTACTTCCACCCAATCCCAAGCTTTGAATTACAAATTTTTCATGAAGATCTCTCGTAAGGGAAAAATAGTCATTTACACGCTGAAAGACCAAACTTTTACCTTTTGATCAAAATTAAATCTCAAAAAATCATATTTTATCAAAACATGTTGAAACAGGAAGTTTGTTCCATCTAAAGTTCAAAACTCAAATTCTAAATACTTGGGATTTTTCTAAGTATTTAAGAAAAAATGACACTTCAGAACTTCTGAACTAACCTCCAGGAAGGAGCAGTGAGAAGTTGCAAACTTAGCTCAACACATAACATTCATTCAGAATGTGGCTCTTTAGCATCTACGCAAGCTCAGTCATAATTTTCCAGAAGATTATAAAACGTGATGAAAAAAATCTAAATGCTCTTTCAGAACGTGCTGGAAAGCCTGTGGATCCCTTAAGACTTGCCGAGGTAATAGGATACCAAGATCAAAACTTTGGTGCGTTGTTTTGGACTATGCTGAAGTGGAACTTCTGGCTCAGATTTAAGTAATCATGCAAATCTCATATTACAAGATTTCTAATTTTGATAAATCTCATCATCATTTAATGCTCATTAATGCTCACAACCACTTTTGAATCTTTGTCCAAAGGGTCTCTCCATGTGTAGCATAAAAATACCTTTGTACAGATTTAGGTATGGGTCCATGCGCTACTTTTCGCTTATGGGTGTCACTTTTCCTTAATCCTTGCTTACTAATCCAACCTAGGCTAAAAGCTGTCAATCATCACAACCTTTTTTGAACTTTCTTCAAGAGTAAGTCAACATCTAGTGCATGATATTGGCGCCACTTGACATTTTAAAACCCACAAAGCTTTTCCTATAAATAGAAGGCCATTGGTCACTAAGGTCAAGTCCAGAAAAATTGCTAAAAAGAGACAGGAAGTTTGAGCAAGAAAACACCTTGAATCTCTGCCAAAATTCCTAGTGTTTCAAGAACTATAAACACAACGCACAACAAAACCATTAACTTTGAATTCCATGCTTTCAAACTCCATTTGTTCTCAAAATATTTCTTGACTAAAAAAACCATCCATACAGTTTCTGACCCCCGCGTTGGAAACTGCCATAGCTTATGTGTTCATACTACTATACATTCTCCATCCATCCATTCAAAGAAGTCAGAACATCATCCCCTGCCATCCCCAAAAGTTGGAGACTGTCAGCTTGCTGAGTATGCAAAGAAGTTGTTCAGAACGTCATTGGAGTTGAGGCTAACTCCAGTTCATAAAACTTCTTCCAGCTGCAAGGTAAGCATCTCCTGACTCTCACCACATTGCTAAAGCATCACCAGATTTGCATGCTCAAAAAACACAATGTAGATATCATGCTTCTGATGTTGTACGTATTCTGTGATTTTTACACATCTGTATGCTTAAGTAGAGAGTTAATCAGTTCAGAACTTCCTTGAAGAAACTAAACTCAGAGTTAGTATTAGCAAAGGCATACTTGCCTCTGATTTTTGGTTCTGATTTTTCTTATTTCTGAAGCGTTATGACACCTGCTGAAACTGTCCTAGGCATGTCTTATATTTTTTGGAGAAATAACCAAATTGCAGATGTTCTGACTAGCATATGGAGAGACCAAGTTCTGATATTGGCACTAGCGCTTCTGGATCCTGTTTTGTTATCAGTAATATAAGAACTTCTGAAAATTACTGTGTTCCCAGCAGGGTCAGAACCTCTAACCTCATACATTTTCACTAACAGGTTTCTGTTTCGCAGCGTGCCAGGGTCAGAACCTCTGACCTATACATTTTCACTAACAGGTTTCTGTTCTGCAGCATGCCAGGGTCAGAACCTCTGACTTCCTTTCAGCAGCACGTTGATCCTTTTCTTTTTTTCTTTCTTTCTTCCCCTTGTTATTTTCTTTATTTTTCTCGCTGGCACTCCCCATTCATAAATTTGTACCCCCACCCCCTAAATATTGTAATAGCGTAGGACTTTACATTTCCCCAATTTATCGCTTTCAAGTGTAAATGCTAGTGATTAGGATATGTATGGCAAGATTAAATCAATGAATTAGCAAACCATAATTCAAGATAAAATCATGCACGCAATCAAACACACTTGCACACAAGCACCCTTAGGGTTTCTCCACTTGGTTGCCTTATACAAAAATAGCCATATTACACATGCGAAGTATCTTGGTAAAACAAACAAAATCAAAAGATCATAGTCCCTCGATGACGCTATTCAAAGTTTCCTTACAAAATGATCTTGGTCCCTCAAAAATGCTAAGATACTTTGCAACATTGCTAATCATTGTTATACGATGACCCACGCCTGCCCTGTTTACATCCAAAGATAGGGTTGCTTACCAAATCAATGGTAAGACAACAATATCAAAGGAATAGGAAAATGAACAAAAAAATACATTTGAGTAGGTAGATTACTTCTAGTTACTTGCTCCATTTCAAAACAAATATCCTTGCTATTTTCAAACACACACATTTCCAAAACATCTTACAAACTTGAAAACATTTTCAAAAAGATAAACATCTTTGTATACATTCTTACGAATGAGAATCATTACAAATATTTCCTAAACGAGTGGCCTCTTTTACAAAATACTTTCAAAACCACACAAAGCACAATTTCAAAACAAAAGCAAGTGATCTAGCAAGTAAGTAAGATCCCATGGAAAACCATGGATGAAAAGGGTGATAATACCTTCCCTTTTCATAATCTACCCCCCGAACTCAAGAAACAATCTCAAAGGTCTTTCCTGTGCTTTTTCACCTTTCCTTTTGGATAAAACAAAAGTCGGTGGCGACTCTTGCTAACCGCAACATTTATGATAAAATGCAAAACCTCAAGTCAGTTCTCCCACCGTATCACAGGTACCATTATCTGTAATGACTCTTTCTGGAATACCGTACTGATAGATAAGGTTATGTTTGATGAATCAGGCCACAACCTTCTTGGTAACAGAAGAAAATGAAGCTGCCTCGATCCACTTCGTGAAGTAATCAATGTCAACTAGGATGAAGCGTTGCCTATTAGAGGTTATAGGTCTGATTCCTCCAATCACGTCGATGCCCCACATTGCAAATGCCCAAGGAGAGGTCAAGACATTTAGAGGAACTAGAGGTACATGTACTTTATCAGCATAGATCTGGCACTTGTGACAAGTCCGTGAATGCTGATAACAATCTGTTTCTATGGTGGACCAGTAGTATCCTTCCCATAGGATCTTTTTAGCCATTGAGTGCCCACTGGAATGAGTGCCAAAGGTACCTTCATGCAAATCAACCATAATCTTTTCTGCCTCACTCTTGTCTACACACCGAAGTAAGGTAGAACCAAGATTGCGCTTGTAGAGGATCCCGTTACTGAGAAAGAACTTAACAGAGAACATTCTTAGAAACTTCTTATCATTGACCGAAGCTCCTTCAGGATATTCTTGGCTTTCAATATATCTTTTGACTTCATGGAACCAAGGCTTGTCAACTACTTCTTCAATACCAATCTCGTGATAGTATGTTGGCTCGTCCATCCTCTCAATGGTGATCTGAGGGGCCTCATTATCCCATGTTACCTTGAACATGGATGACATCGTAGCTAGTGCGTCCGCTAGTTGATTTTTCTCTCGTGGAAAATGCTTAAAGGTAATTTCTTAAAAGCATGGGATTAGTGTCAACACATGCTCTTTGTATGGGATGAGATTAGGGTGCTTTGTGTCCTATTCTCCTTTGATCTGGCTGATTACCAAAGCTGAGTCTCCAAACACGCTTAAGAACTTGATCCTTAAATCGATTATGTCTTTGAGACCCATGATACATGCTTCATACTTAACTATATTGTTGGTATAGTTGAAACATCGCCTGGAAGTGAAAGGAGTATGGAAACCTTCAGGAGATATGATCACATCACCGATGCCATTGCCAAGAGCATTGGAAGCCACGTCAAAAACCATAGTCCATCGAGATCCTTTTTCAGGTCTTTCATCCGGTCCAGGTTCTTCACAATCAGTTACTAGCATGATGTTCTCGTCCGAGAACTCAAAATTCATGGATTGGTAGTCATTCACAGCCTGATGAGCCAAATGATCAGCTAATACACTTCCCTTAATTGCTTTCTTGGTGGTATATTGAATGTCGTATTCGGTCAGGATCATTTTCCATCTTGCTATTCTTCCGGAGAGAGCAGGCTTCTCGAAGATGTACTTGATAGGATCCATTTTAGATATGAACAAAGTAGTGTGAGTCAACATATTCTGTCTTAGTCGGCGAGCAACACATGCCAAAGCACATCAAGTTTTCTCGAGCAGTTAGTATTATGTTTCACAGTTGGTAAACTTTTTGCTAAGGTAGTATATTGCATGCTCTTTTCAACCAGACTCGTCATGCTGCCCCAACACACGCCCCATTGAGTTCTCTAATACCATTAAGTACATCATCATAGGTCTTCCTTCAACTGGTGGCATAAGAATTGAAGAATCTTAGAGATATTCCTTGATTTTGTCGAAAGCATACTGGCAGTCGTCATTCCACTTCACTGCTTGATCTTTCTTCAGTAATTTGAAGATTGGCTCACAAGTAGCGGTCAAATGTGAAATGAATCTGGCTATCTAGTTTAGACGTCCCAAGAATCCCCTAACTTCCTTATCAGTGCGAGGAGTCAGAATTTATTATATAGCTTTGACCTTTGCGGGCTCTACCTCAATACCTTTGCCGCTGACAACGAAGCCTAAAAGCTTACCGGATCTTACTCCAAAAGTGCACTTATTCGGATTCAGCCTCAGTTTGTATTTCTTTAGCCTGTCAAATAGCTTCTGTAGGTGATCAAGGTGCTCCTCCTCAGTCTGAAACCTGGCTATCATGTCATTAATATAAACCTCTATCTCATGGTGAATCATATCATGGAACAAAGCTACCATAGCACGCTGATAGGTTGCCCCAGCGTTCCTCAATCTAAATGGCATAATCTTGTAACAAAAAGTGCCCCATTGTATGACAAATGTTGTCTTCTCCATGTCCTCGGGTGCCATTTTGATCTGATTGTATCCAGAGAAGCCATCTATGAAGGAGAAGATCTTATGTTGTGCGGTGTTATCAACCAGAACATCAATGTGAGGAAGCGGGAAGTCATCCTTGGGGATTTCCCTGTTTAGGTATCTGTAATCCACACACATACGTAGCTTACCATCCTTCTTAGGCACTAGAACAACATTAACGACCCATTACGGATAGGACGTGACAGCTAAGAAATCGATATTGAATTGTTTCATGACTTTAGCCTTGATCTTTTCTGACATATCCGGCCGCATACGACGAACCTTCTGTTTCACTGGAGGGCAGTCCTCTTTTATAGGTAGGTGATGAACCACAATATTGGTGTCAAGTCCCGGCATGTCTTCATATGACCAGGAAAAAACCTCAACATAATCATGTAGCATCTGTATTAACCGTTGTTTGACACTGGACTCCAAGTTAGCACATACCTTGACTTCTTTTCTATTCTCTTCAGTACCCAAGTTCACTGTCTCAACTGGCTCCTCATGAGGATGCATTGCCCTTTCTTCCTGTTGTAACAGTCTGGCAAGATCTCCCAGTACCTCACAATCTCCCTCACCTTCGTCTTCGGCTGTGTAGATCAGATATTCAAAGTCATAATGAGCAATAGCAGAACCATTATCAATGGGATCTAGAGTGGATGTGGATCTGCAGTTTGATATGTGAGTGCGTGTAAGAGCATAACTGTTTTGATAAAGTAAAAAGCATAAAAGAAAGGCAGAGAGCGCAAAATTTATATGTAAAAAACGTCCAATGCTTTATTAATGACATATGAAAGTGAAACATGATAACCCTAAAAAAATAAACCATTGCGCCTCGGGTAAGACACAAGGTTTTAGAGTTTGTATTATCATTTATTACATATAAAAAAACAAAAAAAGGACAATTACTCCTGAATAAAAGTAATCGGCACAAAGTCTTTAGTCTTCCAGTTGGTGAGTCCTCCGCTGAAAGTTGGGAAGATCCACTAGTCCATGTCACAGTCACTGTCATTGTCCTCCAAATCACTAACCCCATGATTGTTGATGCGTAGGGGTGGTCCTCCGGCACGAGCACAACTAACATCTCTTTGAGCTCCTGATATAAAACCCAAACAAAATGTTTCAGATTTGTAGGGAATATTCGGAATTTGGCCCCAAATTATACACTCACATTCTTCAACAACTGCCCTGGCATCTTCCAAAGAAGCCATCTTCAGCGGAGGCCTAGTAGTCTTTGGAACACTGGCAGAGGTTTTGGTGGAAACAACAGTCTGTGGAACCTCCTTGAAGTTCTGATAGGGGGTCTCAATGAACTCGTCGTCCATTTCAACGTACCTGAAAGAGTTCAGGTGGCTCACCATGTACTCCTCCTCCCCATGAACTATGACAATCTTCCCATTGAATGGGTACTTCAGCATTTGATGTATGGTGGAAGTCACAGCGCCAGCCCCATAGATCCAGGGTTGACCCAATAAATAGGAGTAAGATGGGCGGATGTCCATCACATAGAAAGTGGAGTTAAAAGTCTGAGTACCCATTTTGATAGGGATGTCCACCTCCCCATGCACCATTCTTTTAGAACCTTCAAAGGGTCTCACCATAATGTTACTAGGCTTCAGAGTCAATCCTTCGTAATCTAACTTGTCAAGGGCCTTCTTGGGCAGAACATTCAGTGATAAACCTGTATCCACTAGAACATGGGCCAAAGTAGTGCCCATGCACTCGATAGAGACGTGCAGGGCATCATTATGTTTCCTTCCTCTAGGAGTCAGATCAGCGTCAGAGAAACCTAGCCCATTGTCAGTAGTCAAACTAACCACATAGTCTTCAAATTGATCAGCGGAGGTATCTTGAGTGTTGTACCCCAAAATTTGCCCTCTCATTTTTCTCAAGGCATGCTCATTGAGGTTCCCAATTGCCCAAGGATGACCAAGAATCGACCAGACAAATTATCCTCCTAAGGCAATGAACCTCTAATTAGGGTTTCAATTTTCATTAAGATGTTTGAGCTTTAAAGGTATCAAATGTTTTCCGGGGTCCTAATATGTCTTTAAGATTATCCATGCCAAATTTCATGCTTTGCACTACAAGTTTGCTCAGTAAATTGCCCAAATGTTTGAAAATCAACCGTACTAGGTCAAAAGTCAACTGTGGCCTATATACGGTCAAACTTCAAGGTTTTTGGTCAACCTCGACATTTTGAAGTGATATCCATCATTTGATCAAGGGTTGATCATGATTCCTCAAGAAATGTTCCTAACCCATAAAAATTCAAAAGTGGCAAATTAGGGTTTCTATAGGAAAAGTCAACCAAACTTTGACCAGACATAACTTTCTCATACTTCATCCATTTTATCCCAATTAAAGTTCATTTTTAAGAGAATTAAATTCCCTACAACTTCTCTTCAGCCCTCAAGTCCAAGAAATGTACCATTTGAAAGATACAAGCTCATACATTACAAGTCATTTTCAGAAAGTCAACAAAAGCCACTTTTTGCTAAGACCTTTTACATCAAGATAAAATATTCAAATTCAAAATTAATGTATTGAAGTAGATATATTGGGCTTTCCTAAAAGTCCAATATCATCATCATGAGATAAAAATTGAGCAAATTTGGGAATTTTTAAGAATTATGCATTGAGCAAATTTGAAATTTTAAGGCAAGGGCTCAATTTCTGAGATTTCAAACATCTTTCTAAGATTATAGAGGGCCTCCAAAAACACTCTTACCATGCCTTACATTTTTTACTTATTTTGTAATATTTATTTTCATTTATTTCAAATAAATATAAAATAAAATGTATAAAATAATTGGAAATAGGTTTTGGCATTTGGGCTGGTGTTTTAGCTTGCCTTGAAGCCCAAGATTTCATGCAGCCATGTCCACATTCATTCAAATTCAAAAAATGACAAGGTTCCTTGTTTTTGGCCAAATTTACAAATTTCATTCATGGCTTTGAAACGTTTGCTTTAAGGTTGTTTAAACCTTTATTTACTTGTCTCCTCATTCCTCTCTATATAAACAAGCATCTAACAAGCATTTCAACACACCTACACAACCTAGAGAGAGCTCTACAATTATTTCAAAATTATCAAAAGCGGTAAAAATTCGAAACCCACTTTGCAGGTACTTTTGGTCCGAACTAGTAATCATACATTACTCTTGAGGTTCCCAGGGACTTGTTCCAACCATCGTCAAAGCTTGCATGGTCCCAGATCTCAAATTCGAATCTCTATTTTTATTAATTGTTGAATATTCTAATGTGTGTATATGAGTTCCTGGATATCCTTAGAGCAGGTTAGGGGAATTACATGGAATGCATGACATCTAGAAAATGAGATACCATATGCCATCAAGTTCTCTCCATACTGGATCCAAGGATGGACTTGGGCTTCACAATCGGGGCTTACCGAAATTTCAATTGCACCCCCCCATTCTACTTCAGTCGTCAAGCCAAATTCCTTTTCTTTTTGCTTTATTTAATTATTTCATCTCTTAATCATTTTAATTATAATAATAAAAAAACTCACAAAACAATTTAGGCTTAGAATTTTTTTAATTAAATAAATAATTTTTTTAATTAAATAATTATTTTTTTAATTAATTAATTAATTAATTAAAACTTTAACCTTTTTGTTAATTAAAAATGAATTAGAATTTAAGTCTAATTACTTTCTTTTCATAATAAAAAAAACCACAAAAAAAGGCTTAGTTTATTTTTTTTAATTTAATTTTTTAAGTAGACTTTAGGATAATTAATTTAATTATTTTTCTTAAATCAAAAACAACAAAAAAGATTTTTCTCACTAGGTTTTAGAACATATTTTCATTCTTTCGGGCATTATTCATTTTTCGTATTTTTTTTATATATATTCATGTAACTGTTATTTGGGATGTAATAGTTTTAAATAAGACTTTTCATTGCTTTCTTTATTTTTTTCCCCAATTGTTTGTACATTTTAAATACCTCATCCCCGAAGCCATGTAATAATGTAAGTTTATATTTTCACACTTTATTTTTCTGTACAATATTACTGCTAGTAATTAGGCATGTATGACAAGACTGATAATCAAACGTTAGCAAACTTAACAAAAAGACAAAAATAATTGAACATAACACACTTGCACATATACATCTCTAGGGTATCCCACTTTGGTTGCCTTCAGAAATAAAATAGTCATAAGGCAGGAACACTTTAGCAAAGACCCATAAATCAAAAGATCATATTCCCTCGATGTCCCTACAGTTGCCTTCTCGATAAATGGTCTAGTCCCTAAACAAAATTGCTAAAGCGTCTCCACAAGTTGCCTCTGTGACTGTAACGTCCCTTTCGAATGTCCCTAATACATCCAACGATAAGGCTACCTACTCACTAATAGTAGGATAACACTGTCTAAAGGATAGGAGGAAAAGAACAACCCTTTTCGAGTGTAAAAGTAGATAGCTGTTAGAAGTTTGCTCAAAAAACATCTTGCACTTACACAAAAAAACTAATTTTCAAAATACATTTCAAAACACTTTGTATACTATTGTACCCCAAAATTTTCCCTCTCACTTATCAATTATTTTCTCACAAAATATCTCTCTTGGTTCAAGATTGCACTAGGGTTGATCAACTCAAGACACCTCCTTAAGCACTGATGACCAAAATTATGGTTTGAGATTGCACAAGGATAATTGAACTTTCAATGCTTCATATGAATTTCATGGATAATTATGGACCCCCAAGATTACTCATGTCACGTTTCAAGCTTTGGATCACATCCTTGCTCAGTCAATTGAGTAGTTGACCTAAAAATCAGTTGTATTGGGGAAAAAGTCAACTGTGGCCAATTTACAGTCAAACTTCATAATTTTTAACCCATAGCAACACTATAAACTCATATGTATCATTTTATCAAGTTTGGATCACAATTACTCAAGAAATCTGATCAAATCATCAAAAGGGCAAAATGCTCATAATTAGGGTTTTGACTGAGGAAAGGCAATTTCTGATTTTTGACCTAGCAAATGGTTAAGTGGTTTGAGGAATGATCTCAAGAATTCAATTGCATCATTTTGACCTAATGGCATGACCCAAAAGATTGCTCAATATCAATTGGATTGATAGTAAATTTTCAGTCAACTAATCAAAAGTCAATTGTACACTGAAAAGTCAAACTTTGACTTTTTAGTCAAAATCCAATGTCAAAGATCATAATTCATCAAAACATGTCAAAATATGAAACTTATTCATCAAGAAATCAAAAAGTCAAGATTTCATTTTGAAAAGTCAAAGTTTTCTAACTTAGAAATTTTTCTAAGTGTTTAAAACTTCATGTTTTTTAACAACTTTGAGAAAAAATTTCACCATGATGCAAGAGGATTCAGAAGAAACTTTCAACATGAAAGTTGTAGATCTCAATGATATCTACAACATTTATTTAAACAACTTCTTCTAAAATTTATTAGATCTCAAGTTATTAATTCATAAAGTCATGGTCTTGAAATTAAACACTTAGTGAAATTTTGCCCTAGTTTTGGTCAGAATTTTGACCTAACTTCTGACCCAAGTTTCACCTAGTTCCAAGGGGAATTTTCAAAAGTTATTCAAAGCTGGGTTGTAGAGCACATTACAAGCTTTCCAAAATTTCAGAGAACTCCTTGAGATCATTTGTGAGCAAGGAGAATCGAAGGTCAGAAGTTGGAGTTTCAAGTTGTTTTGCAAGGCAAAATTTATGATGCACAATGAACCAAATACATAGCCATGCTGCATAATCTTCACTTTGCAGGCCTCAAACTTGCAATTCACTCCATAATTAATGTTTTGTATAGCAGCTAGAAGCTTTAATCCAAGCATTCAATGAAGATGAGAAAAACACAAGAAGGGGGTGGGGGGGAGGTTGAATTGAAAACTTGAAATCAAAAGCACAATGACACAATAGTTTTATCCTGGTTCGTTTGATCTCAAACTACTCCAGTCCACCCGTCAAGGTGATTTCGCCTCTCTCCAACGAGGTCTTAATTCACTAATCTCAAAAGGATTACAATCACTACTTTAACAACTGTTAAAGTCTTCTTGAGTACAACCACAATCCGGTTAATCTCAAGGAACACTGTTTCAAGACAATTATACAAGAAGTGTGTTGTTGTTTTTCTTACAAAAACAGTTTATCACAACTGTGATAATTTACACAACATTATAGCTTGGAAATGTAAAGAATATTGCTTGCAGCTTGAATATGCGTAAGTGGTATATGGAAAATCATCTACGATTTTGAATACTAACTTTGTTTATATAGGCATTGGAATAACGTTGATCATTAAGCATGTTTAATGTCATTAACACACTTTCCATTTGGAGAAGATCCTGTCTGAAAGAAGGCGTTGGAAATGATGTTGTCTTGAATGATCAGTAACGCTTCAGAGTCTTATATCCTTACTTGCTACTGATGCTTCAGAATATAGATGACTTGGATTAACATGTTCTTGTTCAGAATCAGAGTTTACTTTGATTAAGTGTAGGTTCTGGTCATCAATCTTCAGCGCATGTTCTGATTACTTCAGCGTGTAGCTCTTATATTTTATCTTCTGATGCTGCTATGGTTAGAACTTTTGCATACACACAACATAATTTCTAGGATGCATATTTGTTCTTTGTATTTGTCATTAGTTCTTTTTATTTGTTATCATCAAAACTCTAACTAAGGGTTGTAGAATCAAACTATGTTCTAACAATCTCCCCCTTTTTGATGATGACAAAAACTAGATTTTTCAATTAAAAATAAAGAACAAAAGTTTAAGAGAAACTCCCCCTGAGTTGATTACTTCCCTTAAGTTCCTTGAGCATCAGAGTTTAGCTGCATATTTCATAAGAATTTGTACCTGTTCAATCTTCTTAGAAGATAGAGGTTAAGCAATACAAAATGTTTGAGACTTTTGTCTCGGTAAACCATCATTGAAAATATCTGACTTTCTCCCCTTTTTTGTCAGTTATCAAAAAGGAATTATAATCAGAGCCAAAAGATAAGAATTATATTAAAAACATGATGCAATGATAAGTTCCAGAACAGAAGAGGTTAAAATTAAGCGTTACAGATAAACAAATTTAAAACAGAAATCTAAGAAGGAGGGGGAAGTCGTGTGAATAACGCTTCCAGCAAGCTCTTGATCTGAGTATTAGACTCTTCTTTCTTTCCCAATATGCCTCTTATTTCTTTTGTGGTGTCTTCCTGTTTACCCATAATGCTTTTAATCTCTTTGTTCGTGTCCTCCTGCTGATCCAACCTTGCAAGAATAAGAGCATTTTCTTTCTTCAACTCTTCTAGAGTTTGAATAACTAAGGAAGGTGCTGGAGTTTCTTCAGGAGTTGGACATTGCTTAGAGCATCCTGCAGCTTGTTTGGAGTGAACCATTGCTTCTGCTGTAACCATGTCTTCTGGAGCAGCAGTCACGAAGAGACTCTCTGGTTCTGGTTGAACTTCATATGAGGGATGATGCTCTGTCCAGGGAGCACTATCCAGAGAGAGGATGTCTTTCTTGAACAGTGGGGCCAGAACTTGGTCTTGAAGAGCCTTCAGCTTATCACTAAAGTTCTGCTGAACCTGTTCATAACTCTGTTCCTTCAGCTTCAGCGTTTCAGAACTAAACCAGTTTCTGAATCTTGTCCATATATAATCAGAAGCAGCAGGATTAGTCATCTCTTGACTAGCAGCTTCAAAGAGTTTATCCATTCCTGTATTCTTGTTTCAAAAATCAACAAATTTGTACCAACATTTGATGGGTCGGATGTGGTTTCAGTTGGTTTGGGTTTGGGAATGGTAGTTTTGAGAGATGTGGAGGTTAGTCTTTCCAGCAAGATTGGAACAATGACAAGTCTCAAATTTTCAGCTGGACGGCTAGTAGGTGAAGGAGTGGGAGAGTCAGGTATGATGATTGGTCTAGTGGGGGTGTTTAAAGAAGTGGATTCCAGAGATGAAGGGATTTCTGGAATGTCGTGAATTGTGAGAGGCATGCGAACAACAAGTGGTTCTGTGATTCCAGGTATTGGGATAGTATCAGAATCTGAATGAGGTTCTTCAGATTGGTTTGTTGTAGCATGGTGAGGTTCTGGTTCATGGATATCAGACAATTGATTTTCATAAGATTGAGCTTCTGGTTGTGGAGAGTTGGAGTTCAGATCTTCTGGTTGTGGTATTTCTGGTTGAGGAATACCTTGTTGTGGTGATTGTGGTTGTGAAATTTTTGGTTGAGAAAATTCTGGTTGATGTGTTTCTGGTTGAGGTGATTGTGGATGAGGAATTTCTTGTTGTGGAATTTCTGTTTGTGGAGAGAGTGGTTGCGGAATTGCTGGTGTGGTATCAGAGTTTGGATTTTCAGGGATTTGAGAGTTTGGATTTTGTGGTATGGGAGCAGAAAAGTCTTGGTCAAATAAATCAATATCAGACAGAACTTTGGCAAGTTCTGGTTGGTTTTGTTCAGGATTTGGATTAAGAGAAAGGGAGTGAGTTTCATTCAGATCTAGAGTTTCTGATGGATCAAACCCTATGTCAAAGTATTCAAATGTTTGTGGAGTTGGATGTTCTGGTTGAGTAGGCATGGCTTCAGATGTTGATACATTTATTGATTCCATAACAGTAACAGAGGAAGGATTACCTTTCTTTTTGGAAGCTTTTAGAGTCCTCTGAGATGGTCCTTCTGCTGCATCTTTCCTCTTCTTGGTCTTCTTTAAAACAACTTCTGGAGCAGCCTTATGCAAATCCTGGATGTTGATTTCTGGTCCAGTACCATCTGCCTTACAGGCGTCCATATATCTGACTATTATTTCTGGCTTGGAGTCAATCTCAGAAAATAGAGGAAAATTATCCAGAGGTATCCTTCTTGAAGTGATGGTTGCATGAGAAGTAACAGTGGGTTCCTTCTTGATATTCTCAATGATTTTCATCTTCTTCAGATTTTTAGCGTTCAGGGGCTTCCCAGCGGTTGCTTCCAATGTGCTGATTTCCCGGGCCTCAGTCAAATGCTCCATCAGCCTATTCTCTGTAAGAATATCTGATATGAGCCTGCCTAAGGGTATCCAATCCCTCTTGGTCCGTTCATCTTATCTTGTTTCCTTCTGTTTTACCCCAAAATTTTCCCTCCCATATTCCTCAATACATGTCAAGTGAGATCCTCAAATTGCTCAAGGAAGTCCAAGAGTTGACCAGACAAACTCTCTCCTAAGGCAGTCTACCCCAAATTAGGGTTTCATTTTGCACCAAGATGTTTGAATAAAAAGGGTCCCAAATTCTCACTATTATCCTAATATGTTCTCAAGATCATCCATGTCAAGTTTCAAGCCTTGCAGAGGAAGTTTGCTCAGTCAATTGCTCAAAGGCCCGAAAATCGACTGTGCTAGGGCAAAAGTCAACTGTGGCCCACATATAATCAAACTTCAAGATTTTTGGTCAACATTCTCATTTTGAAGTATTATTCATCATTTAATCAAGGGTTGATCATGATTCCTCAAGGATTGCTCACAATTCATCAAAACCTAAAAGTTGCTAAATTAGGGTTTTGTAGGAAAAGTCAATTCAACTTTGACCAAGCATAACTTTCTCATACTTTATCAAAAATGACCCATCAAAATCTCATTTTGAAGAGGATGTGATTCCCTATAATTCATCTTCATCTCCCAAGTTCAAAATATGCACTCACAAGAAGATATGAATTTGGACATTATAGGTCATTTTGGAAAGTCAACAAAAACACCTTTTATGTCAAAGCTTCATACATGAACATGGAAGACTCAATTGAGATTAGACCAAAAGGGTTGCTTATATGACATCTTAATATTTCTAAAAAGTCCAAGAACACCTCTCTAGTGTCAAAATTGAGAGAGTTGTACTTTGGTAAAGTTGGCCCTTTTTGCAAAATTGCCAAAAGTCAAATATGGCCAAAATTGAATTTTTTGCTAAATGGGCCAAACTTTTTATGCTTTCACTGAGTTTGTAATGTGACCCACGACCCATGAGCCCTTCCACTTGTCATTCTTTTTATTTTTTCATTTATTTTGATTTTATTTCATTTAAATCAAATAAAATCAAAATAAAATAATGAAAATATCAAAAACTAATTAAATCTTGAGATTTTGTACATGATTAGGTCCATTACACAGCTGGAAACAAGATCAAATTATGCAAGGTTCAAATGGACACAAAAAGATTGAATTTGCTTGATTTGGAAAGATTTTGCACAAGGATCAAATCATGAATCAATAATCATAATTGAGAGTGATTTGATACAGAATTGTAACCCTAATGCATTCTACTATACATAAGGAACAAGTGTAGACCAAAAACAGGGGGTTAGGGGCGTGCAAGAGAGAAAACAAGTTTCAAAAAATTCAAGAAAACTGGCAAACTGATTTCCATGTTTCAGATCACTTCAAGGCATTCTAGTCATCCCAATCGATTGCTGGATTCCCTAGGATCAAGATTCAATTGCTAGCAAGCCTCCTCACACTTAGAATCACGTTGTAAGGTTCATATGGTTTATCACTTTTCTTGAATTCGAAAATCTTAATTCTGGCATCCTTAACATGATTGATTGGTATATTCTTAAACCTTGTGATGTTTGCAAGCTAATGGTTATATTTAATTACGTTTTTACTTACTGAACATGAAAGTGCCATGGTTAGGGTTTTTGCTTTGTTTTTAGGGGTTTCTTGTACAGGTACAATTAGGCATGGATAATGGCACCACGATGCTCGTGAGGTTGCAACGAGTTGATTGGTACCATTAGTTATGATTTATCATGCTTGCACAGGGTTTTGGATATGCACAGGGTTATACCTACGCCTGGTATCCGTAGGTAAAAGCCATATAATTTACAGCGACGGTGGGAGGAAGAAGAAAGTAACGTGGCACTCCCTGACTTGCCAATTCAAATTTAGCGCATTTTAAATATAACCTTTTTGCTTTTGTCATATTATATTTGTTGTTAATCATATGTACAACTAACACAACCAGCTCAGCTGGCAAGCGCGCAGTTGGAGAATGCCTAAGGGCCTGGGTTCGATCCCCAGGTCCCAATATTGCTTCATATTATTTTTATTGGCATAATCAATTACACAAGCCCCCCCTGCGTCCACCATACATCATCAGTATCCAACCATCAGATCATCAACCTGCCAGATCCAAGGACTCTTCCATGAGGGTCCACCATACGCCCAATCAAGCAGTCACACATGATTGAAAAAGTCAAACAGGCCAGGAGCTTATTGGGCCCAGAAAATTGCAAACAACACCCCTCTTTTTCCTAATACCAGGCCCATTCTCTCTTTTTTATTTCTTTCTTTTATTTAATTTAATTTACTTAATTGTTTTTTTAAACAAAGTTAATTTCTTTTTCATAAAAAATCATAAAATCGAGTTTCACAAAAAATTAGAATTAGTTTTTTTTTGTCAAAATTAATTTAATATTAGTTTAAATTTAATTTAGGGTAATTCTAACTTTTTTGTATATAATTAAAATCAATTAGAAAAATTAGGGTTAGCTTGTGATTTAATTTTTATTTCTTTTTCAAATCAAATAAAAAAAATACAAAAGTAGGTTAATTTAATTATTTTTCTTAATTTAAATTAATTAGTAATTAGGTTTTTTATTTATTCAATTAAAACTTTATTTTCTCAAAATAGCATAAAAACCAAAAAGATGATTTTTTCTTGTAAATTACAATTAGGTAGTTGGGGTCAAAACCCTAAATCTCTCGTTTTCGATTCATCACGCGCGTGTATTATTTTTGCCATATTAATGTAACTGCTCACGGTATGTAATAACTTAATTAGGATTTTCTTTATTTATCATCTTTTACGGGTTTTTTGGCTATGTAATTAATCCCTACCCCGAAGCCTTGTAATAGCGTAGGTTTTATTTTTCACATTTTAATTCTCGCAAATATTAACTGTTTAGATGTATGTTAATAGGATTGTATGACAAGATTGCATGATAATTTAAAACGGCTAGAAAACCCTAATGTGCAAAGATAATAACTGAAATCAAATCACTCACACATGCGAACTCTTAGGGTATACTCTCACTTCGGTTGCCTTCGGTAAACGGTCATTAAGTATAGGGTGTCTTAGTGGTTGCCCTCCTGTCTAACAACGATTAAAAGTCCCGTTCGGAAATGTTGCCTCGAATATGATCTTAAGACATTAGGCTAATTACTAAGACGTCCTAACTTTGCTTTAGTGATTGTACGTCCCTTTCGAATTGACCCTTACAATTCCAACAACGGTGCTACCTATTTCGCAATAGTGGGATAGCGCTGTCTAAGGAAACAAGAATAGAAATAATCTTTTTTCGAGTAGGTATATGCTAGTAGATACTTGCTCAATTCAAACTTTTTCACACCAAACACTTTTCAAACAAAGTTTTCAAAAACAACTTTGTAACACTCTTAAGGACAGAAACAAGGGTTAAAACGAAGCAAAAAAAAACTTTTCAAAACAAACACACACAAGCAATTTTCAAAGATGAGCAAGTACCTAAGAGCCTATGGAAAACCATGGATAAAAAGGGTTCTAATACCTTCCCTTTCTATAATCTACCCCACGTACTCAAAATCTCGAAAAAGGAATTTTCTGTGCTTTTTTCCTTTCCGGTTGGATAAAATAAAAGTCGGTGGCGACTCTTGCTTACCGCGACATTTTGAAAACAAAAAACGCAAAACGCAAACCAGCATTTTTCAAAACAGTCGGTTCTGTCACCGTATCACAGAACTGGCGACTCTGCTGGGGATTTATAAGTGGGGTATATCTTAGGATTTAGTTCATCATAAATTTCTTCTCTTGTTTGTTTTGGTTGCTTTACTTTTAAGGTTTTTTTTTTGGAGTTACTATAGATCCTAACCCGGATTCGGGGACACCTTTTAGGTAAGTAGCAATAAACTATGAGGGATTTGTACAGCGTAGACTGATACGGTTGAAGCAGTAGCTACATTGATGTGGCACATTGGTTGGTACCGGTATCCCTTGTGGAGAAACGAGGAGAATACGGGGCCGCTATCTGTGTCGTTAAGCATCAACTGACCTTAGAACCTTTAATCGACCAACTTGTCCATTAGAAAGTAGTGAGATAGCCGGCCTCAGTATAAAGCTGAGAACTGGTTGATACTCGATGCTACACTCATTGAGACCATAATCTCGAGATAGTTTCGGCCACAAGAAAAGATTGCGTGAGCTGAAACCATGACCGATGGAGGATGGTCAGTGATATTGAGAACCTCTAGAACCCGATTACTTTTTCTAGGATAGGTTAAAACCAACTGAACTTCAAGAGGGTAATACCTTTGACTCCATGCAAGCCTTAAACTTAGGGGCTTTTGTGTGACTTGTTTGCCTTTGCCATGCCTGTTATCTGCTATACCTGTTGTTTTTATCATGACATCATGCATCATAACATGGCATTCATACTTCATTATACTAACCATTTCAAAGACCAAGGGGATTTATCTTTGTTCTGTTTTGCAGATTATGGCTTCCGTGCGCAGAAATACCATCCGAGTTAACTTTGTGCAAATACCTACTCAACTTAAAGAGTTAGCCTTAAGAGTTTCTGAGACTTCTACGTTCATTAAGAGACACGGTCCGCTTCTTAGCCTGGTCACCTCAAAGTTTGATGAGCAGATGATGAGTGTGCTTTTCCAGTTCTTCGATCCTGTGCATCATTGCTTTACATTTCTGGATTACCAGCTGGTTCCCACTTTGGAAGAGTTTTCTCACTTATTGGGCATATCCATCCTTGAGCAGGTACCCTTCACAGGTATGGAAGAGGTTCCTAGACCGGAAGATATTGCCTCAGCTCTGCATCTGAAACGGGCTGATGTAGTATCCAATTGGGAAACACGAAGCGGGGTCGAAGGGTTCTTAGCCAAATTTCTGATAGACCAGTGTTGTACCCCAAAATTTGCCCTCCCATATTTCTCAAAATATTTCAAGAAAAATTCACAAGTCCAACCCGGCGCGTCATATTCAGGTATTCTTTCGCCAAGATATCTCTGATAACGTATTCTCAAATTCAGGTTCGGCTCAAGAGTCAATTCTTTAAAGAAGGTATCCGAATGTGTGAGTTTTCTCGAAGAAATATGGTGAAAAAGTATGTTGAAAGTGCAGTTTTTACGCGCTAAAAAATTCATAACTTGAAGATCGTGGCTCGTTTTGAACCCGTTCCGGTGGCCAAAATTCCGTCTTGACATTATCTACGTTTTCATCTCTCACGGCTGGAAGCCAATTTCAATCAGAAGGTCTTCAAAAATGTGGATTTATCAAGTATTTTCGCACAGAAAATTTGTGACAGAAGTTTATTTGCGTCATGTTCATAAAATCATAACTTGGTCGATTTTCATCGTATCGAGCTGGTTCCGGCGCCAAAATTTCACAAATTGAGTTGACTACATTTTCACAGAAGGTATTGAGTTCAAACGGTATTCAAAAGGCCTTCGTTTTTTGCTCAGAGTGCATGATACGCTGAAAATCCTGAATGCTGAATATTATTTCATTTGAGCCGAAACTTCGAAATTCATAACTCGGTAAATTTTTATCGGATTGGGCTCATATTTTTACACAAGGTCACTGACTCATAGATCTACAACTTTGCTTCAAAAGTCGAGACCGGATTATGCTCCGATCAATACCAGTTTTTTATTGAAGAACGTGTCAGAGTCGACACTGGAGCCCAAAATAAGTTTGTCTGAGCTGAAACTTCAAAAATTCATAACTAATTCCACGTTTATCCGATTGAGTCGATTTTCGGACAGGAGTTAGTTATCGATGTCGGCTACATTTTGTTTTCACATTTCAACTTCAAAAATTGCACTTAAGTCCCTTCTATTTAGCCTGGAAAGTGACGAACTCAAGTGAACATTGGAGGCCCAATTGCACATTCAAAGCCCATTTTCTTTACTCTAATTTCCATTATATAATCACCTTCTTTTCACACAAACCAGGGAGGAGAAAAAAAGGAGAAGGAAGGAGAAAAAAAAAGAGAAAAAACTTTGCCACAACACTGTTAGAATATCAAATTCTTTCAAGAACCCTAAAACCTTGAAATCCTTATTACAAATTCTTCTCACTACAAACAAGCCATCACAGTTACAAACCAACACCTCACTACTTCTTCAGTAAGGGTAAGGCTGACTTTATCTCCATGATCCAAAAGGCATAAAAGTATTCACGTCACTAATTTTCCAGTAAGGTTAAGATTGATTTGATCTCCATGATCAAAAGGGTATAATCATTCATACATACCATATTGTGCCTAAACATTAAATTTCTTCATATATTGGCTTTATTTGCATTTTATGATTTTATTTAACGTGTTCATGAGATTCAACACTGCAGATTTAGACAGGATTCCCATGCAGGTTCATTAAGGAACGTTGAGGCCAAAACACAAATGGCCAAAAGCCAAAAGCCAAATGGCCAAAGTAGAACAACTTATGCATAACACCAATACATGGCGAAACAGACATCCCGAGAAGATTAAGGAACGTTGAGGCCAGAACACAAATGGCCAAAAGCCAAAAGCCAAAAGCCAAATGGCCAAAGTAGAACAACTTATGCATGAAACCCAATCCAGTGGCCAAAGAATGCAGACCACGGTACTCAGGAGTCAATGAACACGCACGTGATGCCAGAAAGTCAAACAAGGCTTTTTGTCTAATGGGTCAGATTTCTCACAATAAACCTCCAAATTGGGTCAGACACCCCATTGTTTGTATTCTTTTTTTAATTTCCTTTTCTTTTCTTTTAATTATTTTAATTGTTTTCTTTAAATTCCAATGATTAATTTTCATAATAAAAATAAAATACAGAAAAATCAAAAACTGTTCATTGTTATTAATATTAATTTCACTATTATTATTTTTGTAAATTATTTTAATAATTAACTTAGTTAATTTAGGTTTCAATTTTAACATTTTTCTTAATAAAATAAAATATGTAGAAATTAGGTTTTTTTAACATTCACATCCTTTTTTAATAAATAATTTTCTCACCATTATTATTATTATTATTATTATTATTATTAATTACTACTTTTGTAAATAAACATGTACATTAAATATTTAGTAAATTAGGTTAAACTTTAATATTTTTCATTAATAATTAAAAACAACTTAGAATTAGGTTTTCTCTTTAATTTTTAATTTCTTTATATCATAAATACCAAAAACATAAAAAACATTTCTTTTCTTTTAATTAAATAATTCATTAACCTTTCATTCAATTTAATTCCAAAAGGGTCCAACGCCCTCGAACGTTCAATTTTTATTTCGTTTCGCATGTTATTTTATTTTCCTTTGTGAATATTATGTAATTGCTCAAGCCTTGTAATAGTAATTAGGAATTTATTTACTTTCCGCATTTTTATTCAAAACGGGTCTTTGTTAATTTGGCGATGTATAGACCCGCGCCTTGTAATAGCGTAGGATTTTACTTTCCGCATTTAAATTTCCGCACTTTTTAATTATAATTGCATGAAAGAATGTATGGCTAAATTAAAAACAAGCGTAGATCACCAAATGCATGATCAAGATAAAACCTAACATGAAAATAATACACAAATTCACACACCACTCTTAGGGTACGCCTCACTGTTGCCTTGCCCCTCGAAACGTGGTCGTCGAGTATAGGACGTCTTAGTAAGTCCTTATGTCCATTGATCTAGTTGCCTCGAAACGGTTGCCTCGGAACAGTTGCCTCGAAACGGTTGCCTCGGAATAAAAAAGATCAATGGCATAAGGTTAGCTTCTAAGGTGTCCTACTGTTGCTCTGGTGACCACACTGTCCCTAAACTCGAATTGATCCGAACACCTCCAACGGTGGTGCTACCTATCTCTCAATGGTGGGATGACACTACCTTAAGGACATTTACACAGCCTAATTCCTTAGGGTAGGTAGATAACTCATAGATACTTGCTCTAATTCAAAAACAAATCAAAAACTCTTTTCACACCGACACTTTCAAAAAGCTTTCAAAACAATTTTTCAAACACTCTTGAGGACTGATACAAGAGTCGATCTGAAATCTTTCAAACGAAACTTTTTCAAACCCACTCATGATTGAAAAGCAAACACTTTTGATAACACAATGAGCAAGTATCTAAAAGCCCATGGATAACCATGGATAGAAAGGGTGTTAACACCTTCCCTTTTTATAAATCTACCTCCCGAACCGAGAGCAATCTCAATAAGGAATTTTTCTGTGCTTTTGTCCTTTCCATTTGGAGAAAATAAAAGACGATGGCGACTCTTGCTTCCGTGACATTTCGTGAACCAACGTTAAACAGTCAGTTCCAGATCCACCGATCACAGAACTGGCGACTCTGCTGGGGAGATTTTATAAAGTGAGGTGTACCTTAGGACTAAGATCACTTATGTTTTCAATTGCTGTGTTTGTTTGCTTTATTATTGTGGGCTGCATCGGAGTTACATAGATCCTAACCCGGATCTGGGGATACCCTGTTAGGTAGCATAAGCTGTGAGGGACCTGTCCGGCGTAGACCGACATGGGTGAAGCAGTGGCTACGTTGGTGTGGCACCTTGGTCTGTACCGATATCCCTTGTGTCGCAACGAGGAGAATATGGGTCTTCTGAGGAGTCATTAAGCACCAACCGACCTTATAACCTTAAATGACCCAACTTGGCCAATAGAACAGTAGCAGTATGCTACGCCCATTGAGGTTAAACTCTCGTGATGGTTCTGGCCGCAAGAAAAGATTGCGATGCTGGAGTTATGAACGATTGAGGGTAGTCAGTGATATTGGGATCCTCTAGAACCCAGTTACTTCTGATAGGACAGGTCTTAACCAACAAACTGAAAGAGGGTAATACCTAGACCCCATGCTGGCCTAAACTCTAAGGGCTCTCTTGTGTGACTTGTGTGCCTTCCAACTTGACTATTTGCATGCTTGTTATCTGACACTTGAGTTTCGTGCAGGTTTTGTTTACAGTCCTTAATTGGGACTCATAACAGGGTTTACCTACTTTACTCCATGCATAGCATAACATCATACCATTGCATGCATCCTACATAAGGACTAACCCATTTCAAGGATCTCAAAGGTTTGTGATGCAGGTCATGATGAACCAACTGTCCAGCAAGGGGCAAAAGGGATTTATTTTCCTCTAGCCAAGGTTGTCAGGGGCTATGACCCACTCGATATGGTGAGCCTTGACCCTTGAAGAAGGACTCTCAGCAACACGAAGTTCCTTCAATCAAGCTACAAATTCAAATGCTAACAAATTTCTTGTTTACCCCGCGAGATCCTTGAAAACATTGCATACATACATACACATCATTGCATAACAGGTACCCTTGGTACAGGTCACTTACCTTCTTCGCTGTTTATTTCAGCAATGGCTTCCCAACAAGATAACCAGGAGATCTTTCTAAGCCTATCCAAGGGGCAGGAAGAGTTG
This sequence comes from Vicia faba, assembly GCA_948472305.1. Classification (NCBI taxonomy): domain Eukaryota; kingdom Viridiplantae; phylum Streptophyta; class Magnoliopsida; order Fabales; family Fabaceae; genus Vicia; species Vicia faba. The sequence goes on along the minus strand of OX451736.1, from coordinate 435,652,974 downwards.
AGGACACTCCTCATGGGGACTTTGGTCAGGAACAGTTCTGAGGACGATAAGGACGAACGGCTGAAACGCCTACAAGCTGAGGTAGATACAATGAAAACCCAGATGTTGGGGCAAAGGGCTCTCATCCAAGGTTTGGCTCGGGAGCAAGAGGAGTTGAGGATCATGATCAGTCAACTCCACTAAGACAGATCCAACATGAAGCAACCAGTTCGAGTCAGGGACCAGGTCTTTGATCAGCTTCCAAGAGGACAAGAGTCTGGTATGGTGAAGAATGGACCTCTCCAAATTATTACTACTTCACAAGCCCAACATCAACCTCGCCCAGAGCAACAGGTCGATCAGAGTAAGCCAAGCAGGACCAAGAGGCAGTTCACCCAGCTCAACATGCCGTTGTCTCAAGCTCTACAACACCTGTTGAGGTTGAATCTGATTACACCAAGGGCTCCTCCCCGGAATCCCAACATATCTGCTCCTAACTATCATCCCAACAAAAGGTGTGCGTACCACTCCGATAGTCCTGGACATGACACTGCCGACTGCTGGGCTCTGAAGAACAAGGTCCAGGACCTGATTAATGAAGGAGCAGTGGATTTCACCCAAGTGGGTCAGGCTGAGCTTTTCTACCATCCCTACAGGATTCACCAGCTGAAGTAACAAGTCCTGAGAGGAGAAGACTTTTTGTCTGTTAAGATTTTTCAAGTTGTAACTTTCTTTTGACTGTTCAAACATTTATTCATGTCAAATGCTGTTATTTCATTAATGCATCGCATATGTCTGTTTTGAATCAATATATTCGCATTCGCTATATTCAAACTGCTTTCATTTTTGATGTCAACTCTCAATTAATAATTCTAAGCCTCTTGAGGGAGGATGACGAAAACGATACCACGACATTTACAGTATGCTTTTGAACAGACCCCGCTGATTAGGTACAGGCATTGTTTCAATTCCTAAACACTGGAGTTATAAGGATGATAATCCCTCGTCAACCCCTCTGAGCCAAAGAAGTAGGAGTTTTTCTTTTCGAAAATTAAAACCCTTTATCATAACCTGGGGCAGGGTAGTTCTCTCAGTTGATCCAAGGGCATAACAAATGGCACCAAAGAGGTCCTTACAAAAAAAAGAAGACCGTGATGATTCCGAATAATCATAAGGATAGGCAGTCATTACATCTCAAAAATAAAAACCCATTAAGTCAAAACCCATGAAGGAGACTTACAAAACTGGGGCATCCCGCTGACTGTAATCACAAAAGAAACAGTTCAGGCAAAAAAATAGGGATAATAATAAAAAAAAAGGAGAAAAGAGGTCCTACAGACCCTCAACACAAAAAAGAAATGACTGCATATCCAAAATAAACGTTCAGTATCCGAACCATCACCGGAATATCAAAGCAAAGACTCAATCAAGGTCTAACGCACGATCAACTGAGCTTAGGTTTGAAGAACATCATGAAGAGTGGGTGGGTACAAATAATTTGAGCCTTTATCCTTTGTTTCTTAAACCATGAACCAAGCCACGTTATAACCCTTAAAAGTCCTAGCTGAAGCATGGGTTAGTTCGAAAGCATATTGTTACGAAAGGTATCCTGACTCCTTAAAGCTCGCAATAAAATAACGAGTTGACATCACAGTTTACAAAACTTGCTTGTTTTACTAAAAAAATTCATTGTAAAAATTTCAAGACAGACATACGCTTTGCATTTTCGACATAACTTTGTTTGCATATGACTATTTGTTTGAACAGCAGGGAAATTCGCACGATGAATACCTAGTGAACAAAAGCACTTCCAATCAAGGGACATGGCATGACCAGTATCCATCATTTGGGGCAGTCCAATCAAGATTCGGAGAATCTCTCAAATGCCAAATAGCTTTGGGCAAATCTCCGCCCGAGTCACTCGGGGCATTCCAACAACGAATCTTGCCTAATCAGACATCTTCTGGTAGCAGGGCAACACGACACTATCAACAGGGGCACCCCCCCTACATCCTGAGAGCGTGGACATATTCGAAAAAATACTACGCAAAATCAAAGACCCGCTAGGTTGACATACCTGGGCAAAAATAAGGGCTTCCCGACGAACCAAAAGGGTTCGGGCAAAAATAAGGGATGAAATGAAAAAATCTGTACACCCGGCAAGTCGAAAACCTGAAAAGGCGGCTTGGGCAAAAATGGGTATCCCGGTGGACTGAAAACCCGAAAGGGCGGTCCAGGTAAAAGTTAGGGATTAAAGCGTACGACTATGTCCTGACATCTCGTCACCGGTCCACCAGAAGATTTGTCAATCACTCCCACAGGCATCTTGTCCCATATCAGAAACAGGGGCAATAACGAGTCGCCTAAGCCATCTAGTTGCTCTGCCACCAAGGTACCGAGGTAAGTTCAGCTGAAGAACATAACCAGTATACCTTAATTCCCCAGAGGGTGAGCCAGCAAGTCAATGCACTCTCCCCAAGCAAAGCTATACTATCAGCCTTAGGGAAGTTGGGTATCCTCCAGCAAATCTCAACATTCCCCAACACGATATACAGATACTCTTAAACAAGCATCCCCGGCAGTCTTGACCTAAAGATTGTTCCCCGGCGGTATATCAAACATTCAATGGAGTCACTTCCCCAATATAGTTCAAAATATCCCTAGTAGATTCCGGAAGCTTACCCCCTACAGAGCATGAACGCGTCCCCGACTTTATTCAAAGGTTAATTCCCTACCAGGATATAACTGGGTTATCCTCAGCCAAAAGCTACGGAAAGATCGTCCTCGTCGAAGTCTTCCTATCCCCAGCGAAGTCTATTAACACTTCCAACGTAACAATGGTATCCCCAACGAAGTTACCATCAATATATCCTAGCAAAGTACCTCTCTCCCCACAGAGTACTATTCCCCAGCAAGATCACTAGAGTATTTTTTCTCCCCGCAGAGTAATTTATTCCCCAACGGAGTTATCCTCTCCTACCGGTATTCTTGCAACTATCATCCCCAGCGGAAGCAAAGATCTATTCTTCAACATCAGCCCAGGAGTGACTTCCCGGCACCCGTCAAGGATTTATTTTCCTAGACAAAAAGATACATCCATAAACATCACATTTTCCTACATTACAGCATGCATATACACATCATATCTTACAAATCTCATTTATATTGAGAACATCATTGCTTGATCCATATCATGCATTGCATATGACTGACTTTTTCCTTTCAGGAAAGATCCAGTTAAGTTCTCAGCTATATTTCAAGACTTTAGTCTGGTTCAGTTAAATCGACCCTAAGATTTTCCTGTTTCTTATCCAGTCAAAGGCCTTCTCTGGTTCAGTCAGATCGACCCTAAGATCTCCCTGATTCTTATCCAGTTGAAGATTCCAAGACCTAGACCGGTTCAGTTAAATCGACCCTAAGATTTTTCTGTTTCTTATCCAGTCAAAGGCCTTCTCTGGTTCAGTCAGATCGACCCTAAGATCTCCCTGTTTCTTATCCAATTGAAGATTTCAAGACCTTATCCGGTTCAGTTAAATCGACCCTAAGATTTTCCTGTTTCTTATCCAGTCAAAGGCCTTCTCTAGTCCAGTTAAATCGATCCCTAAAAGATTTTCCTGATGAAGACTCAGTAGAAGACACCCAAGATTCTCTCAGCGTTACTGTTGAGGTTGAAGTCGTCCAAGATTCTCTCAGCGTTACTGTTGAGGTTGAAGTCGCCCAAGATTCTCTCAGTGTTACTGTTGAGGTTGAAGTCGCCCAAGATTCTCTCATCGTTACTGTTGAGGTTGAAGTCGCCCCAGGTTCTCTCATCGTTACTGTTGAGGTAGTAATCACCCCAGGTTCTCTCATTGTTACTGTTGAGGTAGTAATCACCCCAGATTCTCTCATCGTTACTGTTGAGGTTGAAGTCGCCCAAGATTCTCTCATCGTTACTGTTGAGGTTGAAGTCGCCTATGATTCTCTCATCGTTACTGTTGAGGTTGAAGTCGCCCAAGATTCTCTCATCGTTACTGTTGAGGTTGAAGTCGCCTATGATTCTCTCATCGTTACTGTTGAGGTTGAAGTCGCCCAAGATTCTCTCATCGTTACTGTTGAGGTTGAAGTCGCCTATGACTCTCTCATCGTTACTGTTGAGGTTGAAGTCGCCCCAGATTCTCTCATCGTTACTGTTGAGGTTGAAGTCACCAAAGGTTCTCTCATCGTCCCGTTGAGGTAGTAATCGCCCAAGGTTCTATCATCGACCCGTTGAGGTAGTAATCGCCCAAGGTTCTCTCATCGTCCCGTTGAGGTAGAAATCGCCCAAAGGTTCTCTCATCGTCCCGTTGAGGTAGTAATCGCCCAAGGTTCTCTCATCGTCCCGTTGAGGTAGTAATCGCCCAAGGTTCTCTCATCGTCCCGTTGAGGTAGTAATTGTCCAAGGTTCTCTCATCGTCCCGTTGAGGTAGAAATCATTCAAGGTTCTCTCATTGTCCCGTTGAGGGCACGTCTGAAGAGTTTGAAGATCAACCCCTATAACAGGCCAGGTAATTATCTTTCTTTCTCAGGTACGCAAGTTCTCGCTAAGGAATCTCTTACGTGATCGACAACCTCTCGATGGCATCTATAAGCCCATCCACATACCAACAGTCTCCAAATGGCATCCATAAGCCCATTCCCGACAAAGCTTCGTCACAGCTCCAGATGGCATCTATAAGCCCATCCCCCCATCCATCACTTCCAAATGGTATCTATAAGCCCATTCCCCCTACATCACATTGCTGATACTACACCATGCGAGTGCAAATTTCTGGGCACTTTAGTGTTCAATCATCTTCCACCTTCGAATCACGAAAGGCACGCAAGCCAATCTACATCCTCAGGTTTAAGAAGATTGAACAGGGGCAACTGTTGTACCCCAAAATTTGCCCTCCCATATTTCTCAAAATATTTCAAGAAAAATTCACAAGTCCAACCCGGCGCGTCATATTCAGGTATTCTTTCGCCAAGATATCTCTGATAACGTATTCTCAAATTCAGGTTCGGCTCAAGAGTCAATTCTTTAAAGAAGGTATCCGAATGTGTGAGTTTTCTCGAAGAAATATGGTGAAAAAGTATGCTGAAAGTGCAATTTTTACGCGCTAAAAAATTCATAACTTGAAGATCGTGGCTCGTTTTGAACCCGTTCCGGTGGCCAAAATTCCGTCTTGACATTATCTACGTTTTCATCTCTCACGGCTGGAAGCCAATTTCGATCAGAAGGTCTTCAAAAATGTGGATTTATCAAGTATTTTCGCACAGAAAATTTGTGACAGAAGTTTATTTGCGTCATGTTCATAAAATCATAACTTGGTCGATTTTCATCGTATCGAGCTGGTTCCGGCGCCAAAATTTCACAAATTGAGTTGACTACATTTTCACAGAAGGTATTGAGTTCAAACGGTATTCAAAAGGCCTTCGTTTTTTGCTCAGAGTGCATGATACGCTGAAAATCCTGAATGCTGAATATTATTTCATCTGAGCCGAAACTTCGAAAATTCATAACTCGGTCAATTTTTATCGGATTGGGCTCATATTTTTACACAAGGTCACTGACTCATAGATCTACAACTTTGCTTCAAAAGTCGAGACCGGATTATGCTCCGATCAATAACAGTTTTTTATTGAAGAACGTGTCAGAGTCGACACTGGAGCCCAAAATAAGTTTGTCTGAGCTGAAACTTCAAAAATTCATAACTAATTCACCGTTTATCCGATTGAGTCGATTTGCGGACAGGAGTTAGTTATCGATGTCGGCTACATTTTGTTTCCACATTTCAACTTCAAAAATTGCACTTAAGTCCCTGCGATTTAGCCTGGAAAGTGTCGAACTCAAGTGAACATTGGAGGCCCAATTGCACATTCAAAACCCATTTTCTTTACCCTAATTTCCATTATATAATCACCTTCTTTTCACACAAACCAGGGAGGAGAAAAAAAGGAGAAGGGAGGAGAAAAAAAGAGAGAAAAAACTTTGCCACAACACTGTTAGAATATCAAATTCTTTCAAGAACCCTAAAACCTTGAAATCCTTATTACAAATCCTTCTCACTACAAACAAGCCATCACAGTTACAAACCAACACCTCACTACTTCTTCAGTAAGGGTAAGGCTGACTTGATCTCCATGATCCAAAAGGCATAAAAGTATTCACGTCACTAATTTTCCAGTAAGGGTAAGATTGATTTGATCTCCATGATCAAAATGGTATAATCATTCATACATGCCATATTGTGCCTAAACATTAAATTTCTTCATATATTGGCTTTATTTGCATTTTATGATTTTATTTAACGTGTTCATGAGATTCAACACTGCAGATTTAGACAGGATCCCCATGCAGGTTCATTAAGGAACGTTGAGGCCAAAACACAAATGGCCAAAAGCCAAAAGCCAAATGGCCAAAGTAGAACAACTTATGCATGACACCAATACATGGCGAAACAGACATCCTGAGAAGATTAAGGAACGTTGAGGCCATAACACAAATGGCCAAAAGCCAAAAGTCAAATGGCCAAAGTAGAACAACTTATGCATGAAACTCAATCCAGTGGCCAAAGAATGCAGACCACGGTACTCAGGAGTCAATGAACACGCACGTGATGCCAGAAAGTCAAACAAGGCTTTTTGTCTAATGGGCCAGATTTCTCACAATAAACCTCCAAATTGGGTCAGACACCCCATTGTTTGTATTCTTTTTTTAATTTCCTTTTCTTTTCTTTTAATTATTTTAATTGTTTTCTTTAAATTCCAATGATTAATTTTCATAATAAAAATAAAATACAGAAAAATCAAAAAATGTTCATTGTTATTAATATTAATTTCACTATTATTACTTTTGTAAATAATTTTAATAATTAACTTAGTTAATTTAGGTTTCAATTTTAACATTTTTCTTAATAAAATAAAATATGTAGAAATTAGGTTTTTTTAACATTCACATCCTTTTTTAATAAATAATTTTCTCACCATTATTATTATTATTATTATTAATTACTACTTTTGTAAATAAACATGTACATTAAATATTTAGTAAATTAGGTTAAACTTTAATATTTTTCATTAATAATTAAAAACAACTTAGAATTAGGTTTTCTCTTTAATTTTTAATTTCTTTATATCATAAATACCAAAAACATAAAAAACATTTCTTTTCTTTTAATTAAATAATTCATTAACCTTTCATTCAATTTAATTCCAAAAGGGTCCAACGCCCTCGAACGTTCAATTTTTATTTCGTTTCGCATGTTATTTTATTTTCCTTTGTGAATATTATGTAATTGCTCAAGCCTTGTAATAGTAATTAGGAATTTATTTACTTTCCGCATTTTTATTCAAAACGGGTCTTTGTTAATTTGGCGATGTATAGACCCGCGCCTTGTAATAGCGTAGGATTTTACTTTCCGCATTTAAATTTCCGCACTTTTTAATTATAATTGCATGAAAGAATGTATGGCTAAATTAAAAACAAGCGTAGATCACCAAATGCATGATCAAGATAAAACCTAACATGAAAATAATACACAAATTCACACACCACTCTTAGGGTACGCCTCACTGTTGCCTTGCCCCTCGAAACGTGGTCGTTGAGTATAGGACGTCTTAGTAAGTCCTTATGTCCATTGATCTAGTTGCCTCGAAACGGTTGCCTCGGAACAGTTGCCTCGAAACGGTTGCCTCGGAATAAAAAAGATCAATGGCATAAGGGTAGCTTCTAAGGTGTCCTACTGTTGCTCTAGTGACCACACTGTCCCTAAACTCGAATTGACCCGAACACCTCCAACGGTGGTGCTACCTATCTCTCAATGGTGGGATGACACTACCTTAAGGACATTTACACAGCCTAATTCCTTAGGGTAGGTAGATGACTCATAGATACTTGCTCTAATTCAAAAACAAATCAAAAACTCTTTTCACACCGATACTTTCAAAAAGCTTTCAAAACAATTTTTCAAACACTCTTGAGGACTGATACAAGAGTCGATCTGAAATCTTTCAAACGAAACTTTTTCAAACCCACTCACGATTGAAAAGCAAACACTTTTGAAAACACAATGAGCAAGTATCTAAGAGCCCATGGATAACCATGGATAGAAAGGGTGCTAACACCTTCCCTTTCTATAAATCTACCTCCCGAACCGAGAGCAATCTCAATAAGGAATTTTTCTGTGCTTTTGTCCTTTCCATTTGGAGAAAATAAAAGACGGTGGCGACTCTTGCTTCCGCGACATTTTACGAACCAGCGTTAAATAGTCAGTTCCAGATCCACCGATCACAACCAGGCTCAGCTATTCTGGGATAATTTGGATTTTCAGGTTTTTGAAGATGTCTTGGCTCTCCTTATCTATGGTTTGGTTCTCTTCCCGAATCCAGATTCCTTTGTAGATGTGCATGCTGTCAAGATTTTCCTTTCTCACAATCTTGTGCCTACTCTACTGGGTGATATCTTACATGCCCTCTACACTCGTACTGTAAGGAGAAGAGGGACTCTTATGTGTTGCATGTTGTTGCTGTCGAGGTGGTTTATTTCGCACCTCCCTAAGTCTGTGTTGAAGAATGAAGAAGGTTTGGGATGGTCCTACAGAATAATGTCACTCGCCCATATAGACATTCTTTGGTGTTCTCGGGCTATGGAAAACATTGATGTCATTGATTGTTATGGGGGATACCCTAATGTCCCTTTGCTTGGAATCAGAGGGGGTATAACCTACAATCCTTGTTTAGCTTTGTGACAATTTGGTCGTGCTCGGAGAGATGGTCCCCATGAGCTACTTCTTGAGGATATTGCCTTTGACTACAAGGAAGATTTTGACGAGCACCACCGGAGGTTTATACGAGCTTGGGGCATGGTGAACAGATCTGACCCCCAAGAGTTGGGACTAAGGACTTCCCTTCCTATGTAGCCTTACCTCCAATGGGTCCGAGCTTGTGCCTAGAAGCTCGGGATGCCTTATGAAGCTGTATTGCCAGTGATTGTGGAGCCCACTAATGAAGAAGGCGTTCCTTACACGTTTCTTTATCCTTACATGCCCACTGATCATGGGGCATTGCAGAGGGCTTGGATTCAGCTGAAAGAGGAAAGGGATACTTACCGAGAGAAGTATCATGAGCAAGAAAGGAAGATTTTGAAGCTCACCAGGCAGCTCGAGGAAGAAAGAGTGTCAATGACTACGTCAACACAAAGAGGAAGCGTCCATGGGATTTTTGCTTTTTGCTTTTCTAGTTTTAAATTTGTTTTTCATTTACTTCTTTGTAACGCCTCAAAGGAATTGTTGAACCTTTTACAAGTTAATCTAATAAAGTTTGTTCACTTTTGGTTTGCAAATTTAAATCTCCCAAAGTCTTTGAAATCATTACATATGCATCCCATTATCATGCATATCATTACAAGTATCATTACAGGTTTCTCATCTCCTTCGCTGTTTATTTCAGCAGAAATGTCTTCTGATCAAGCCATCAAAGATCTTCAGGCATAGAACGCCCAATTCCAAGAGATGTTCTTGAGCTTGGCTAAAGGGCAAGAGGATTTGAAGACTCTCATTCTGAAGGAGAAGAAGAATAAGAAGAAGGTCGTTCTTCTGAGTATGGGCAAAAGGTTTGGGGATAGGTTGAAACAGCAAGCTGATCTGTCCTCTTCATCCAGGGAAGGGGAGAACCAAGAAGAAGAAAAGGGCCCCAGTCCTGCAATCTCTGATAATGATACTGATTTTGGTGATGAGCAATATTCTCCTGCCGAGGATAGGTACAAGCAGCTAGAAGACCGTCTGAGTGCTATAGAGATTCAGAAGATCCCTGGTTTGGACTTCGGAGAACTTGGACTGGTATCAGGAGTGGTGATCCCACATAAGTTCAAAGCTCTGGTTTTTGCCAAGTACGATGGAGTATCCTGTCCAAAACTCCATCTTCGCTCGTATGTCAGGAAAATCCAACCCCACATTGCTGATAGAAATTTGTGGGTGCATTTCTTTCAAGATAGTCTGTCAGGGACTCAACTTGAATGGTTTTATCAATTGGAAGGAGCCAATGTCCGAAACTAGGAAGACCTTGTTGCTGTTTTTTACAGACAGTATCAGTATAACGCCGACCTTGATCCCGCTCGTACTCAGCTCCAGGGTATGTCTATGGGTGCAAGTGAAGGTTTTAAGGATTATGCTTAAAAGTGGAGACATTTGGCTGGCAGGGTTCAACCCCCTTTATCTGATCGAGAGTTGGTTGATATGTTCTTGGGGATGCTATTTGGTCCATTTTTCAATCATCTGATTGGCAATTCGTCATCTGGGTTTACTGAGTTGATCTTGACTGGAGAAAGAGTAGAAGCTGGTATCTGAAGTGGTAAGATACAAAAGGATACTTCATCAAGTGCAGTGAAGAAGCCTTTCACTGGTAAGAAAGAAGCTAGTGCATTCTACGGCCCGAGGGGCCAAAGCAGACCTGAACATCGTCAAGCAGTAAATGTGGTAGTGATATCAAGACCCACAATTGCTCCATAACGTAACAATCAACAAAGGGTGGAAAGACCACAGAGGCAGTTCACTCGGCTCAATATGACCCTGACTCAAATTCTACCATAATTATTGAAGACCAATCTGGTAACCCTGAGGGAAGCCCCGAAGAACCCCAACACCACTTCTCCCCACTATAACCCGAATGCCCGCTGCGCCTATCACTCCGAAAGTCCAGGTCATGATACAAACAACTGTTGGGCTTTGAAAAACAAAGTGCAAGACTTGATCGAAGCCAAAGAGATTGATTTTGACGCTCCAGAGAAGCCCAACGTCATAACTGCTCCCATGCCCAAACATGGTTAGGGAGTAAATGCTGTAGACGATGATTTATTTGTGACCTCCGTGGAAGAAATATCTACTCCTTTGATGACAGTTAAGAAGAATTTGTTGTTAGCCGGTTTATTTCCGGGTTGTGGTGAAGGTTGCTACAGGTGTTCAATGTTGCCTGCTGGTTGCCACTTATTGAAATAAGGTGTTCAACGCCTGATGGATAACAAAGAGATCATGTTCGAAAAGACTTTGATTCCATTGGTTCCAATTCAAGATGTTGCCATCATAACCATTTCCGCCAATCCTTCCAAGGTTTCCTAGAGAAAACCTGTTAGGATTACACCCGTCCCAAGAATTGCTCCGTTAATAATTACTGTCCCTAGTCCTATCCCATACACTTTGGATAAGGTTGTCCCTTGGCATTATGGGGCTGATGTGTATTACCATAGAGTTAAACAAGACTTAAAGAGTGAGGAAGTTGATGTTAATGTCAACAATATTGTCGGGGCTAGAAAGGTCACCAGAAGCGGAAGACTCTTTTCTCCCAAGATTTCCCCTCCGGCTGTCCACAAACCTGTTGTCATTCCATCTGCTAGTACATCAGCTACTATCCCAGTTCTTATTCCAGTTATCACCCCTGTCGCCGAGCCATCTGGGACTCGGGACAAAGAAATCACAGGTGAGCTTGCCCGGACGGAGGCACCTAAGAAAATCATTGTAGAAACCTCAAAACAAGAGATAGAAGAAATTTTGAAGATTATCAAGAAGAGCGACTACAACATAGTTGAGCAGTTGGGGCAGACCCCGTCAAAAATCTCCATGTTGTCCTTGTTGTTGTGTTCTGAAGCCCATGCAAAGGCTCTAATTGCATTCCTCAAGACTGCGCATGTGCCACATGAAACTTCAGCCGACCAATTCAAAGATTGCATAGCCATCCTGACTGCTGACAATGGGTTGGGTTTCTCAGATGCAGATCTGACTGCTAAAGGAAGGAATCATAATGATGCTCTACACGTCTCGATCGAGTGTAGGGGCACTACTATGGCCCATGTACTGGTGGATACCGGGTCCTCATTGAATGTTCTTCCAAAGAAAGCATTAGACCCTCTGGACTGTGAAGGTTTGATTCTAAAGCCGAGCAATATTGTGGTCAGAGCTTTCGACGGATCAAAAAGGATGGTGCACGGGGAGGTTGAAATCCCTGTCAAAGTGGGTTCTCAGACCTTTGGATCCACCTTCCATGTAATGGACATCAGACCATCGTATTCCTGCTTGCTGGGTCGTCCCTAGATTCATAGGACTGGGGCAGTCACTTCCACACTCCATCAGATGCTGAAGTACCCGGTACAAGGGAAAATTGTCATGGTACAAGGTGAAGAGGAGTATATGGTGAATCATCTCAATTCCTTTCTCTACGTGGAGATGGATGAGGAGTTCATCGAAACCCCTTGTCAGAATTTTGAAGAGGTCCCCCAGACTTTGGCGTCAACTGAAGTTGCTACCGATAAACCTCCGATGAAGATGACTTCCCTCAAGGATGCCAGGGATGTAATTGAAGAAGGTGGGTGTACAAATTGGGGTCAGCTCCCTGATTTCAAGCACAAAGCGTACAAATTTGGTTTGGGCTTTACTACATGAGCTCAAAGGGCTGTTAGGCGCGCACGGATTGGAAGCCCCCCTCTTCACATCAGCAATCAAGGAGTTGATGCGATTGAAGATGGTGAAGAAGATTCAGATATCGACAGCTGTAGCTATCCTACAACCAATGGTGGATTGAACAACTGGACGACGAAGGACTTCATACCTGTTTCTTTTATTCCACAGTAATTGACTTTCGTTTTAAGAGTTGTAATAAACAGTTTGAGAATTTACGGCCTGGTGCCTTTCCCAAGGAACTTTGGCCTTGCTTGTGAGGGCTTATTATTTGTCATTTTCATATATCATTAATAAAGCATTGGACGTTCCTTGCATTACAAATTTTATGCTCTTTGTTTTTCTTTTTTGTCTCTCACTCTATTAAAAAAGCTATTCTCTTACACACACTTACGTATCATAATGCAGATCCATATCCACTATGGATCCCATTGATAACAACTCTGCTACTGCCAGTTATGACTTCAAAAATCCGATCAACCAAGCTGAGGACGAAGGTGAGGATGATTGTGAGGTTCCTGGAGAGCTTGCTAGACTGTTACTACAGGAAGAAAGGGCCTTACAGCCCCATGAAGAGCCAGTTGAATCAGTGAATTTGGGTACAGACGAAGACAGGAAAGAGGTCAAGGTAGGTGCAAATCTGGAGCCTAGTGTCAAGCAGAGGTTGATACAGATGCTACGCGACTATGTTGAGATCTTCGCTTGGTCCTATGAAGATATGCCTGGTCTGGACACTGATATTGTGGTACACCTCCTGCCAACTAAAGAAGATTGTCCTCCGGTAAAGCAGAAGGTTCACCGTATGTGCCCCGAGATGTCTGAGAAAATCAAAGCTGAGGTCATGAAACAGTTCGACGCGGGATTTTTAGCTGTCACTTCTTATCCGCAGTGGGTTGCCAACATTGTTCAGGTGCCTAAGAAGGATGGTAAGGTACGGATGTGTGTGGACTATAGAGATCTGAACAGGGCGAGCCCCAAATATGACTTCCCACTTCCTCACATCGATGTTCTGGTCGACAACACCGCGCAACATAAGATCTTCTCCTTCATGGATGGTTTTTCTGGCTACAATCAGATCAAGATGGCTCCCGAGGACATGGAGAAGACAACCTTCGTTACACAGTGGGGTACCTTTTGCTACAAGGTAATGCCTTTTGGGTTGAAGAATGCTGGGGCAACTTATCAGCGCGCCATGGTCGCTTTGTTCCACGACTTGATTCACCATGAGATTGAAGTTTATGTTAATGATATGATAGCAAGGTCCCAGACTGAGAAAGAGCACATGGATCATCTTCAAAAACTATTTGACAGGTTGAAGACGTAGAGGCTGAGGTTGAACCCAAACAAGTGTACCTTCGGGGTAAGGTCTGGTAAGCTGCTGGGTTTCATCGTCAAAGATAAGGGTATTCAGGTGGACCCTGCCAAAGTAAAAGCCATACAGGAGATGCCGGCTCCCCGCACAGAAAAGGAAGTTAGAGGCTTTTTGGGACGTCTGAATTACATTGCCAGGTTCATTTCATACTTAACCGCTACTTGTGAGCCAATCTTCAAGCTACTGAAGAAAGATCAAGTGGTAATGTGGAATGACGAGTGCCAGACCGCTTTCGATAGAATCAAGGAATATCTTCAAGAACCGTCAATTTTGATGCCTCAAGTTGAAGGAAGACCTTTGATCTTATACTTGACAGTACTGGATAGTTCAATGGGGTGCGTGCTGGGGCAGCATGACGAGTCTGGCCGAAAAGAGCATGCTATTTACTACCTTAGCAAAAAGTTTACCGACTGTGAGACCCGATACTCATTACTCGAGAAAACTTGCTGCGCTTTGGCATGGGATGCTCGTCGGCTGAGACAGTATATGCTGACTCACACCACCTTATTGATATCAAAGATGGATCCAATCAAGTATATCTTCGAAAAGCATGCCTTATCAGGAAGAATAACAAGATGGCAGATGATCTTAACCGAGTATGACATCTAATACACAACCCAAAAAGCAATCAAGGGGAGTGTATTGGCGGATCATTTGGTGCATCAGGCTGTGGATGACTACTAGTCCATGAATTTCGAGTTCCCAGATGAGAACATCATGTTAGTGACCGACTGTGAAGAACCTGGACCGGATGAAGGACCTAAGGAATGATCCCGATGGTCTATGTATTTTGATGGAGCATCAAACGCATTGGGTAACGGAATTGGCGTTGTGATCATATCTCCTGAGGACTGTCATACTCTGTTCACCGCTCGATTATGTTTTAACTGCACCAATAATATGGCGGAGTATGAAGCATGTATCATGGGTCTTCGAGCTTCTATTGACTTGAGGATTAAGTTCTTGAGTGTATTCGGAGATTCTGCTCTAGTGATCATTCAGATCAAAGGAGAGTGGGATACGAAGCACCCAAATCTTATTCCTTACAAAGAGTATGTATTGACGTTGCTCCCACACTTTGAGGAGATAACCTTTGAACACTTCCCTAGAGAAGAGAACCAGTTAGTGGACGCGCTAGCTACCTTTTCTTCTATGTTCAAAGTCAGGCGGGACAATGAATCTCCCCAGATTACCATCGAGAGGTTGGACGAACCCGCACATTGCTGTGACATTGAGACTGGAGAGGTAGCAGATAAACCCTGGTTTCACGAGGTAAAGAGGTATCTTGAGGCCCAAGAATACCCCGAGGGTACATCTGTTATTGATAAAAAGTTCTTGAGAAGGTTCACCGCGAAGTTCTTCGTCAGCAATGGTATCCTTTACAAGCATAACCATGATTCAATCTTACTGCGATGTATGGACAAAAGCGAGGTGGAAAGGATCATGGAAGAATTACATGAAGGTACCTTCGGAACTCATTCCAGTGGATATACCATGGCAAAGAAGATCCTACGGGCTGGATATTATTGGTCCACTATGGAAGCCAATTGTTATCAGCAGTCTCGAACCTGTCATAAGTTCCAAGTCTATGCTGATAAGGTGCATGTACCTCTAGTTCCTCTAAATGTTTTGACAGCTTCTTGGCCCTTTGCAATGTGGGGCATCTACATGATTGGCGAGATCAAACCTACCGCGTCTAACGGGAATCGCTTCATTCTGGTAGCAATTGATTATTTCACAAAGTGGGTTAAGGCAGCTTCCTTTGCTACAGTAACCAAGAACGTCGTGGTGCGGTTTATCCGACACAATCTGATATGTCGATAGGTGTACCGGAGAGGATCATCACAGACAATGGTACAAATATCAACAATACGATGATCACCGAGCTCTGCAAACAGTTCAAGATACAACATCGTAACTCTTCTCCCTACCGGCCGAAGATGAATGGGGCTGTTGAAGTGACTAACAAGAACATCAAGAAGATTGTGCAGAAGATGATTGTGACCTGCAAAGACTGGAACGAGATGTTACCATTCGCTCTTCATGGGTACCGTACCTCAGCATAGACGTCGACAGGGGAAACACCCTACTCTTTGGTATATGGCATGGAGGCAGTCCTACCCATCGAAGTCCAGATACCCTCTCTCCGGGTTATGAAGGATGCGGGTTTGAGCGAAGACAACTGGATCCAAAACCGGCTTGATCAGCTGAACTTAATCGATGAAAAGAGACTTACTGCTATTTGTCATGGTCAGACGTATCAAAAGAGAACGATCAAGGCTTTTAATAAGAAAGTCAGGCATCAAGAATATCAAGTCGGGGATCTGGTGATCAAACACATCATTTTTCCGCAAGGTGATACCAGGGGCAAATGGACCCCCATGTACGAAGGGCCATTTGCGGTTAAGAACATTTTCTCGGGAGGAGCTATGATTCTAACCACCATGGATGGTGATGACCTCCCTCACCCCGTCAATACAGAAATAGTGAAAAGATACTACGCATAATCAAAGACCCTCTAGGTTGATTGGCCTAGGAAAAAATAAGGGCTTCCCGGCGAACCAAAAGGGTTCGGCAAAAGTAAGGGATGAAAATGAAAAAAAAAACTGTACACCCGGAAAGTCGAAAACCTGAAAAGGCGGCTTGGGCAAAAAAAGGGTATCCTGGTGGACTGAAAACCCGAAAGGGCGGTCTAGGCAAAAATTAGGGATCAAAGCGTAACACTATGTCTCATTGGATCATCTTACAAACAGACTTTGGTATCGACTACCAAGCTCGGACGACGCCAATCAATCTGATCTACCTTCGACCAAGTAGCAAAGTGATGAGACACTTGAAGATATAAAGGCAATAACACAGTTGGAACTCGATGGGATTATTTCACATAGCTGTTTTTCTTTCTTTTACAAAAATTGTATAGTTTCTATTCTTCGGTGGCGTTCTCTTACTAGGATGTTAGCCTCTTTGTATAAAATGCCTATTATGGGCCAACTTCAAAAATCAATACAATTCGTTTCCACAGGAAATTCCAAATTGTTTTTCTTTTTCTGTTTTGTTTTGCAAGAACGTCCAATGATACATTTTTTATATATGCATTTGAGAATAATTGCTGCTTATAAATACTTACACAAGAAACAAAAGACAATTACTCGTAATTCCAAGAACAGGGGAAAACAAGAAATGTCCAGACCTTACAGTTGCTCCACCCACCAGGTACAGGGATAGAGCCAGCTTGAGAATATGAATAAAGTTACATACGCTCCCCGCAGAGTAGGAAGCATCCAAAGACATTGGTGTTAGCTCTCTCCAGCCGAGGTTCATAATCACGAATGAGTCGGCAAAATTCTTCCCAAGCAGAGTTTATCTATCACCAGCAAGAGAAGTTCACTGCCAACGAAGTTTATTTCTCCAAATCAGCAGATCATCCAACAGAGTATCTCTCTTCCCCACAAAGTCATTCTCCCACAGGGTTATTCTCAAACAGAGTCTCTCCCGGCGGATTATTCTCAAGCAAAACAAACGCAAGTCTCCAGTTAATCATTTTCGGTCACTATCCCCAGTGAGAACGAAGAAATCACCTCCTTATACTCTCCAACAGCAGCCCGGGATTTATTCTCCCCAGCTGTAGAATATCACAAGAACATTGCATATCCATACATTGTGGCATGCGCATATGCATCATACAGCACAATCTCATTTATTTTGAGAACATCATTACTCAATACATTTCATACATCATGACATTACATACGACTAACTCTTTACCTTTCAGGGAAAGACGCAATCAAGTTCTCACAAGTTTCCCCTGGTTCAGTCAAATCGATACTAAGATTTCTATTCCAGTTCAAGCTATGAAGCCCAGAAATCGACCAGATAATATCTTGATTTCTCCAAAATGCTACGAAGCCTGGAGTCGACCAGATAGTGGTATATCTTAAATACAAGCTATAAAGCTTGGAAATCGACCAGAAAACAACTTAACCCCTCAACAAGTTATTGTGAAGCCTGGAAATCGACCAGATAGTAGTACAAGATACCATGAAGCCTTGAATCGACCAGATAATGGTATAAGACGCTGTGAAGACTGGATCACGACCAGATAACGGAAAAGGACACTGAAACCTGGGACACGACCAGATAACAGTATAAGGTACTGCGAAGCTTGGAATTCGACCAAATAGCTGTTTACTCGGCCAATTACTATAAAGCCCAGAAATCGACTGGATATTAGTATGCCTTAAATTCAAATCGAAGTCCGGACGCGACCGGATAACCATCTAATTCCTTCTGAAGCCTGGAGCACAACCAGATAAGAATTGAGAAATTGCAAAGCCTGGAAGACGACCAAATAGCAAGCCTAATCTCATCTCCCCAGTAAGTTGCTGTAAAACCTGGAGCACGACCAGATAGCAGTCAGTCTTATTTTCCTCAACAAATCACTGTAAAGCCTGGAGCACGACCAAATAGCAGTTCATTTTCACCTCCTTGACTAAGAGATGATTCCCCAGTAGAGTAACGGACAACTGAAGCTCCTAAAATTATACTTCTCTCAAGACAGAGATTGGCGTTCCCCAGCGTAGTCCTCCTCAATAACAGGTATACGGGTTCTCGCAAAGGAATCTCTTATGCGATCGACACTTCTTTGGGTGGCATATTTAAAGACCATCTTCCGTCATTGACTTCCAAATGGCATATATAAGCCCATTCCTGTAATCTCCAAACAAGTACCACTTCATGCGAGTGCAAATTTCTGGGCACTCTAGTGTTCAATCATCTTCAACCCTCAGATCATGAAAGGAAGATAAGCCAATCTACATCCTCAGGTTTAAGAAGATTGAACAGGGGCAGCTGTTGTACCCCAAAATTTTCCATCCCATATTCCTCAATACATGTCAAGTAAGATCGTCAAATTGCTCAAGGAAGTCCAAGAGTTGACCAGACAAACTCTCTCCTAAGGCAGTCTACCCCAAATTAGGGTTTCATTTTGCACCAAGATGTTTGAATAAAAAGGGTCACAAATTCTCACTATTGTCCTAATATGTTCTCAAGATCATCCATGTCAAGTTTCAAGCCTTGCAGGGGAAGTTTGCTCAGTCAATTGCTCAAAGGCCTAAAAATCGACTATGTTAGGGCAAAAGTCAACTGTGGCCCACATACTGTCAAACTTCAAGATTTTTGGTCAACATTATCATTTTGAATTATTATTCATCATTTGATCAAGGTTTGATCATTATTCCTCAAGGATTGCTCACAATTCATCAAAACCCAAAAGTTGCTAAATTAGGGTTTTGTAGGAAAAGTCAACTCAACTTTGACCAAGCATAACTTTCTCATACTTTATCAAACATTACCCATCCAAAGCTCATTTTTAAGAGGATGTGATTCCCTATAATTAATGTTCATCTCCCAAGTTCAAAATATGCACTCACAAGAAGATATGAATTTGGACATTATAGGTCATTTTGGAAAGTCAACAAAAACACCTTTTATGTCAAAGCTTCATACATGAACATGGAAGACTCAATTGAGATGAGACCAAAAGGGTTGCTTAGAGGACATCTTATGCTTTCTAAAAAGTCCAAGAACACCTCTCTATGGTCAAAATTGAGAGAGTTGTACATTGGTAAAGTTGGCCCTTTTTGCAAAATTGCCAAAAGTCAAATATGGCCAAAATTGCATTTGTTTGCTAAATGGGCCCAACTTTTTATGCTTGCACTGAGTTTGTAATGTGACCCACGACCCATGAGCCCTTCCACTTGTCATTCTTTTATTTTTGTCATTTATTTTGATTTTATTTCATTTAAATCAAATAAAATCAAAATAAAATAATGAAAATATCAAAAACTAATTAAATCTTGAGATTTTGTGCATGATTAGGTCCATTACACAGCTGGAAACAAGATCAAATCATGCAAGGTTCAAATGGAAACAAAAAGATTGAATTTGCTTGATTTGGAAAGATTTTGCACAAGGATCAAATCATGAATCAATAATCATAATTGAGAGAGATTTGATACATAATTGTGACCCTAATGAATTCTACTATACATAAGGAACAAGTGCAGACCAAAAACAGGGGGTTAGGGGCGTGCAAGAGAGAAAACAAGTTTCAAAAAATTCAAGAAATGTGGCAAACTAATTTCCATGTTTCAGATCACTTCAAGGCATTCTAGTCATCCCAATCGATTGCTGGACTCCCTAGGATCAAGATTCAATTGGTAGCAAGCCTCCTCACACTCAGAATCACGTTGTAAGGTTCATACGGTTTATCACTTTTCTTGAATTCGAAAATCTTAATTCTCGCATCCTTAACATGATTGATTGGCATATTCTTAAACCTTGTGATGTTTGCAAGCTAATGGTTATATTTAATTGCGTTTTTACTTACTGAACATGAAAGTGCCATGGTTAGGGTTTTTGCTTTTTTTTAGGGGTATCTTGTACAGGTACAATTAGGCATGGATAATGGCACCACGATGCTCGTGAGGTTGCAACGAGTTGATTGGTACCATTGGTTGTGATTTATCATGCTTGCACAGGGTTTTGGAGATGCACATGGTTATACCTACGCCTGGTGTCTGTAGGTAAAAGCCATGTAATTTACAATGACGGTGGGAGGAAGAAGAAAGCAACGTGGCACTCCCTTACTTGCCAATTTAAATTTCACGCGTTTTAAATATAACCTTTTTGATTTTGTCATATTATATTTATTGTTAATCATATGTACAACTAACACAACCAGCTCAGCTGGCAAGCGCGCAGTGGGAGAATGCCTAAGGGCATGGGTTCGATCCCCAGGTCCCAATATTGCTTCATATTATTTTTCTTGGCATAATCAGTTGCACAAGGGCCCCCTGCATCCACCATACATCATCAGTATCCAACCATCAGATCATCAACCTGCCAGATCCAAGGACTCTCCCATGAGGGTCCACCACACGCCCAGTCAAGCAGGCACACAGGATTGAAAAAGTCAAACATGCCAGGAGCTTATTGGCCCCAGAAAATTGCAAACATCACCCCTCCTTTTGCTAATACCAGATACATTCTCTCTTTTTTTTATTTCTTTCTTTTATTTAATTTGATTTACTTAATTTTTTATTTAACAAAGTTAATTTCTTTTTCATAAAAAATCATAAAATCGAATTTCACAAAAAATTAGAATTAGTTTTTTTTTGTCAAAATAAATTTAATATTAGTTTAAATTTAATTTAGGGTAATTCTAACTTTTTTGTATATAATTAAAATAATTAGAAAAATTAGGGTTAGCTTGTGATTTAATTTTTATTTCTTTTTCAAATCAAATAAAAAAAAATACAAAAGTAGGTTAATTTAATTATTTTTCTTAATTTAAATTAATTAGTAATTAGGTTTTTTATTTATTCAATTAAAACTTTATTTTCTCAAAATAGCATAAAAACCAAAAAGATGATTTTTTCTTGTAAATTACAATTAGGTAGTTGGGGTCAAAACCCTAAATCTCTCATTTTCGATTCATCGCGCGCGTGTATTATTTTTGCTATATTAATGTAACTGCTTACGATATGTAATAGCTTAATTAGGATTTTATTTATTTATCGTCTTTTACGGGTTTTTTTGGCTATGTAATTAATCCCTACCCAGAAGCCTTGTAATAGCGTAGGTTTTATTTCTCACATTTTAATTCTCGCAAATATTAACTGTTTAGATGTATGTTAATAGGATTGTATGACAAGATTGCATGATAATTTAAAACGGCTAGAAAACCCTAATGTGCAAAGATAATAACTGAAATCAAATCACTCGCACATGCGCACTCTTAGGGTATACTCTCACTTTGGTTGCCTTCGGTAAACGGTCATTAAGTATAGGGTATCTTAGTGGTTGCCCTCCTGTATAACAAAGATCAAAAGTCCTGTTCGGAAATATTGCCTCGGAAATGTTGCCTCGAATATAATCTTAAGAAATTAGGGTTATTACTAAGACGTCCTAACATTGCTTTAGTGATCGTACGTCCCTTTCGAATTGACCCTTACAATTCCAACGACGGTGCTACCTATTTCTCAATAGTGGGATAACGCTGTCTAAAGGAAACAAGAATAGAAATAATCTTTTTTCGAGTAGGTAGATGCTAGTAGATACTTGCTCAAATCAAACTTTTTCACACCAAACACTTTTCAAACAAAGTTTTCAAAAACAACTTTGTAACACTCTTGAGGACAGAAACAAGGGTTAAAACGAAGTAAAACAAAACTTTTCAAAACAAACACACACAAGCAATTTTAAAAGATGAGAAAGTACCTAAGAGCCCATGGAAAACCATGGATAGAAAGGGTGTTAATACCTTCCCTTTCTATAATCTACCCCCCGTACTCAAAATCTCGAAAAAGGAATTTTTCTGTGCTTTTTTCCTTTCTAGTTGGATAAAATAAAAGTCGGTGACGACTCTTACTTAACGCGACATTTTGCAAACAAAAAACGCAAAACGCAAACCGTCATTTTTCAAAATAGTCTGTTCTGCCACCGTATCACACCTTCACACAGTTCTAAGATGATTAAACAGCAAGTGTGGAAGGTTTACCTTTGTCCTCTTGGAAATGAAATAGATCAGAAACTGCTGATCAATGTTGATATAATCAAGAGAGCTAGTTGGCTTCCTGTGGTTGATATACCCCATAATGATTCTTGCCCAAATTGTGTGGTGATCCTTCAGATCTCTGATTTTGCTGGAGGGAAGTCCATGAGTAAATATTTCCCTAGCAATAGAACTTACGTCAGAGCATCTCTCAGCCATGTCTATGCATCTGACACCTCCACCATTGTATCCAATAAGCTTTGCAATTAGGTCTTCTGTAATAACGATTTTCTTCCCCATGACTTAAGAAGTAGCCTGATGATTTGAAGAAGAAGCATGTATCCAGAATTCTTTGACAAGAATTGGAAAAGTTGTCCCCAGAAGACGATCAAAGTACATCTTCCAACCTTGAGCAGTGACGTCTTCATACAGATTGAAGCCATTTTCTTGCAAGCTTTCAAAGTCAATAATCAGTTCTGAGAGAACTTCCAGATTATCAATGGGAGTGAGGAGCGTTCTGTAAGGTTCTTCATACTGTTCCATTGAAGATTCCTAAGTACTGATGTTTTGGACGCTTGAAGAAGACATTGTTCACACGAGATTTGAGGAAGATGAAAGGGGTTTTATAAAATAAGAACTTGCAACGAGAGAAAATATTGAGAGAGTAAAAAGAAAGTGAATGTAAAAAGTAAAATTTGAGTTTAAATAGTTTTTCTTGAAAGTGTAAACAGTAAGAGAGAGAAATAACTAGTCATGATTATAAGCATTAATGACAGTTGAAATTAGGGGATTCAGAAAGATACTTGAATGGTTACTGTTGTACCCCAAAATTTTCCCTCCCATGTTCTTCAAGATTTGGCAAGATCATGGTTCAAAATCTCTCAAGGGTTGCACAGTCCAATTGCCTCCTAACACAGTCAAAATTAGGGTTTTGGTTCTTGCAAAGAAATTGAGGTTTTCAAGGTTCCAATCAAGTCCCATATGCCTATATACATTGTCAAGTATTCATATGTCAAGTTTCAAGACTCACAGCATCAAATTGCACAGTCAAAAGCCCTAATTGCTCCACAGTCAACTGCAGGGGCAAAATGGTCATTTGACAGTCAAAAGTCAAAATTTTGGGTCAACATCTTATTTTGAGGCCACAATCATCATTTGATCAATTCTTGATCATGATTCCACAAGCATGGCTCAAAAAGTCTCAAGATGCAAAAGTTTCTATTTTTGGACAGCTGAAAAGTCAACTGCAAATTGACCAAGGCATAACTTTTTCATGGTTTATCAGAAAAATCCCATCCAATGCTCATTTTGAAGGGGATGACATTTCCTACAACTCATCTTCATATTCCAAGTCCAAGAAATGCTCTCACAAAAAGTTATCAATTTCAACATTATAGGTCATTTTCAAAAGTCAACAAAAAGGCACTTTAAGTCAAAGACCATAACTTGAGATTGGTGAATCAAAATGA
Source organism: Vicia faba (assembly GCA_948472305.1). Taxonomy (NCBI): domain Eukaryota; kingdom Viridiplantae; phylum Streptophyta; class Magnoliopsida; order Fabales; family Fabaceae; genus Vicia; species Vicia faba. Next base: position 435,629,157 of record OX451736.1, on the reverse strand, counting down.
CATGGGACCAAAGACATTGGTTAGAGGACTTCAAGACCTTTCCAAAATGTCCAAGCACATGATCATAGCTTCAAAATTGAGCAAGATATGCATTGGAGAAGTTGGGAAATTTTTGGGAACTTTCAAAAGTCAACTTTGCCTAAAACACTTCAATTTTGCTAATGGGCCTCAAATTCTTTCTTGAATCTTTACCCAAAGCCTATGCACGACCCATTGAGCTCAAAATAATTTATTTTCTTATTTTTAATTAATTAATTGAATTTTTATTTATATTAATTCATTTAATTGATTTTAATTATAAGAAAATTCAAAAGATGTGCTTTTTAGATCTTTTTGTGCAGAAAATATGACTAGGGCAAGCTGGCAACTCGTTTCTCAATCAACAAGGCAAAAAAATCCATGATTGGCAAGGTTTCATGAAAGAAAAGATTGAAAAAGATATGATTAGGCAATCAAATTTTCAAGTCATAATGCCATGGACTTTTGGGCTTATTCTTGACCTAATTCACATCACATACATATGCTGAGTGAAACCCTACTCAAGGACACGAAAAATTGCTGCAAGAACATCATATGCAACATTGAAAAAAAGTGAAAAAACTCAAAAACTGTTTTCTAATTTACAGTCCAATTCAAAGAAGTTTGTTGATTCCAATCCCTTGCTGAGAGTTCCCTGAACGTATTGCAAGCACTTTCCAGCTCTCATACTCAAAGAAACGGTAAAACAAAGTCATGGTTTGAACGAATATTTTCATAATCGAAACCTAATTTCTATGCATCATTGACATGTTTTGCTCATTGATTTGTATCACTGACATCTCCCTGAAGCTTTTGGTATAGTTGAATTATGCTGAAACTGCCTAAATCAAAATCCACCATGGGCGATATCTAGGGTTTCAAGGTTCGAAAATTAGGGTTTTGCGTATGCTATAAAATTAGACCTCAAGCCATATATGGACAAATTCGTTGCAACAAGACGAATCGAATGAGATACTCGCGCTCAATTTATATAATCTGTGTGCGTAATTGCTATTTTTTGGACTTGTGCTTTGTGGGGGTTTAAAACCCCCGCTATCTTATTCATGTTTGCAGGTGAAAACGAAGAAGACAACATGCATGGCATTGTGTGATTGGAGAGTTTAAATCTGGCGCGTTTTATTTGGTTTTATACCATTAATATTTGTTTTTTTATATAATAATTGTTTTTCACTTATACTACAAACGTGTTGGATAGCTCAGTTGGCAAAGGCCTAGTGGCAAAAGGTATTGGGACCTGGGTTCGATTCCCAGGTCCCCCATATAATTCTTTCTATTTTTTCCTCAAACATTCCCATGCAGCATTCGTTCAATGGTCCATCATGCACCCTCACGCGTAGCTTGCCAGATGGTCTTGATCAACAATCCAATGGCCACAGAATGAAGTCCATCATATGGTCCAGTCAATGAGCGTGCACACAATCTGAAAAGTCAACAAGGCCTTGTGTTCATGGGCCTGAATTGCTTCAATCTCACCTCCACTTTGGGCCTGACACCCCCTTGATTTGCATAATTTTATTTTCTTTTCTTTTCTAATTCTTTTAATTGCTTTAATTATTTTATTAATTCACCACAAATAATTTTTCCTAATAAAAAATCAGAAACTCAAAAATATTTAATTATTTATTTAATTTCACCATTAATCTATTTTTTTTGTAAATAAATTCTAATAATTAACTTAGTTAATTTAGGTTTTAAATTTTAATCCTTTTTCTTAATAAATAAAATGGTATAGAATTAGGTTTTGAATTTTAATTATTTTTATCATGATTGATTATTATTATTATTTTTTGTAAATAACATGTAAATTAATTAATTAGCTTAAATTAGGTTAATTTTAATATTTTCATTAACAATTAAAATAAATATAGAACTAGGGTTTTTCTTAATTCTTTTTCTTATTTTCATTAAATACAAAAAAACATAAAAAACACTTTCTTGTAAATAATTGAATAATTAGATTTAGGTTTAATTTTAATTTCATACAAAAGACACAAAAAACTCATAATTGCTCAAAAGGGTCCAACACCCTCGGACGTTCTCGGTTTAATTCTTTTCGCGCATTATTTTTCTTATTGATTATTATGTAATTGTTCAAGGATGTAATAGTAATTAGGTTTATTGCTTTTATTTACTTTCCGCACTTTTTATCAAAAACGGGTCTTTGTATTTTGGCGATGTATAGACCCGCGCCTTGTAATAGCGTAGCTTTTATCTTTTTGTCTTTTAATTTTCCGCACTCCTAACTGCTAAACTCGCATGAAAGAATGTATGTTAATTAAAAACAACTCGTAGCTCACAATGCCATGATCAAAGATAAAACATAACATGAAAACAACACATAATACACACACCACTTCTAGGGTACGCCTCACTCGTTGCCTTCGAAACGTGGTCGTCAAGTATAGGACGTTTTAACGGTCGCTCTTATGTCCAAGATCCAGTTGCCTCGAAACAGTTGCCTCGGATTAAAAAGGATCTAGGACATTAGGGTTACTTCTAAGGTGTCCTACTATTGCTTCGGTGACCACACTGTCCCTAAAATTGAATTGACCCGAACACCTCCAACGGTGGTGCTACCTACCTCTCAATGGCGGGATGGCACTACCTTAAGGACTTTTACACAGCCTAATTCCTTAGGGTAGGTAGACGACTCATGGGTACTTGCTCTCTAAAAAAAAACAACAAACAAAACAACTTTTCACACTGACACTTTCAAAAGCTTTCAAAACAAATTTTTCAAACACTCTTGAGGACAGATACAAGAGTCACTCAGAAATCTTTCAATGAAACTTTTTCAAACCCACTCACATTTTGAAAAGCAAACATTTTGAAAGCATAAGAGCAAGTACCTAAGAGCCCGTGGATAACCACGGATAAAAAGGGTGCTAACACCTTCCCTTTCTATAAATCTACCTCCCGAACCGAGAAACATCTCGAAAAGGAATTTTGCTGTGCTTTTATCCTTTCCATGTTGGAGAACATAAAAGACGGTGGCGACTCTTGCTTACCGCGACATACGCGATCCAGCTTTAAACAGTCAGTTCTATTTCCACCGATCACAGAACTGGGGACTCTGCTGGGGTGAATATAAAGTGAGGTGTACCTTATGATAGCTCATACTTGTGTTTTCAATTGCTTTGTTTTGTTTGCTTTATTATTATGGGCATTGTCTTGGAGTTTCATAGATCCTAACCAGGATCTGGGGATACCCTGTTAGGTAGCATAAGCTGTGAGGGACCTGTCCGGCGTAGACCGACACGGGTGAAGCAGTAGCTACGTTGGTGTGACACCTTTGTCTGTACCGATATCCCTTGTGTTGCAACGAGGAGAATATGGGTCTTCTGAGGAGTCATTAAGCACCAACCGACCTTAGAACCCTAATTTGACCCAACTTGGCCATAGAACAGTAGCAGTATGCTACACCCATTGAGGCTAAACTCTCGCGATGGTTCTGGCCGCAAGAAAAGATTGTGATGCTGGAGTTATGACCGATTAAGGGTAGTCAGTGATATTGGGATCCTCTAGAACCCGATTACTTTTGATAGGACAGGTCTTAACCAACAACCTGAAAGAGGGTAGTACTTGAACTTCATGATGGCCTAAACTTTAAGGGCTATCTTGTGTGACTTGTGTGCCTTATCATGTTTGCCTTTGTGAATATTTGTGGTGTGCTTTATCATGACATCATACCATCATAGACATTGCATGCATCCTGCATAAGGACTGACCCATTTCAAAGACAAGAGGGTTTCATCTTTGCCTTGTTTTGTAGGACATCATGATGCCTATGCGAAGGAACACTATCCGATTCAATTTTGTTCACCCACCTGAGTTGCTTGAAGAGTTGGTTAGCAGAATTCGAAACACTACTTCTTTCATCCAGAAGCATGGTTCTCTTCTTGGTTTAGTCACTTCAAAGTGGGACCAACAACTGATGAGTGTCTTGACCCAGTTTTATGATCCCTTGTACAATTTCTTCACCTTTCAGGACTTCCAGCTTGTCCCTACCCTGGAATAATTCTCTGATTTGCTTGGTATCCCTATCTGGGATCAGACTCCCGACTGGTTGGGAAAAGACTCTTAGGCTTGAGGAGATTGCTGCAGCCCTTCCCTTGACCCACAAAGAGGTAATGGACAACTGGGTGACTAGAAGCAGAGTTAAGGTTTCTTGGCCAAGTTTCTGATTGGTAAAGCTAACAGTTTCTGGAATGACTTAGACTTCAGGGCGTATGAAGACATTCTGGCTCTCTTAATCTATGGTCTAGTTTTGTTTCCTAATCCTGATAACTTCATTAACGTTACTGCCATAAGGATCTTCATGTCTCGGAACCATGTGCCCACTCTCTTGGGTGATATCCTGCAACAACTCTATGCTCGTACTTCCCGAAGACGAGGAACTCTGTGGTGTTGTATTCCTTTGTTGGTGAGGTGGTTTATTTTGCACCTCCCTAAATTCGTGCTGAAGAACAAAGAAGGAAGAGGTTGGGCTCATAGGTTAATGTCTCTCACTGATAATGACATCATTTGGACTCTCAAAGGTTTAGATGAGGTAGTTGTTATTGATCGTTGCGGAGAATACCCTAATGTTCCTTTGATTGGTACCCAAGGAGGAATCTCTTATAATCCATGTCTAGCTCTCCGTCAGTTTGGAAGAGCCAGAAGAGCAGGGCCTCATGAGATGTTGGTGCCTCACATCAGTTTTGAGTTTCCAGTAGATAGTGACGAGCTACGTCGTAGGTTCATCAAGGCTTGGGAAAAAATTCACAAAGTTGACCCACATGAGTTGGGACCGAAGACTTCTCTACCTATGGAATCCTACTACAGATGGGTCCGCATCCGTGCTCAAAAGTTAGGTATGCCATACGAAGCTGTCAGACCCATCATTCTTGAATATCCTGATAGAGACGGGGTTCCTCCAACTGTTCTCCCTCCTCAGATACCTACTGATGTTGATACACTAAAGAGGTCTTGGGCGCAACTACGAGAAGAATGGGATTCTTATCGGGAAAAGTTCAAAGAGCAGAAATTGAAGATCCAAAAGCTGACAAAGCAGTTGGAGAACGAGCGGGCCTTGAATGACTACATCCGTACTGAGAAGAGGAGACCCTGGGATCACTGATGAGCTTTGGATGTTCTTTTACAGTTTTTATTTCCCTTTTCAGTATTTCCATTTTATGTAATGCCTAAAGGCAATCTGTTGAACAATCTAAATTTCAAAGTTGAATCTAATAAAGTGCGTTTCCTTTTTGTTTACAAAGTTGAATCCCGATTGTCTTTGAAAACATAAATCATACGCATTCCATTCATCATGTGCATCACAGGTACTCTTCTTTTCAGGTTGCTTAATGTTCTTCGCTGTTTATTTCAGCTTGCCATCATGAATTCTGAACCATCTACTGAGCAATCCATCAAGGCCCTCCAGGCTCAAAACGCCCAGTTCCAAGAGTTGGTCATGAGTTTAGCCCAAGGTCAAGAGGAATTGAAGGCTCTGCTGGTCAAGAAGAAGAAGAAGAGAACTGTACTATTCAACACTGGCCGGAGGTTTGGTAACACACTGCAAAATGAGGTTGATCAAGCTGGTTCTTCTGTAGGGAAAGGCAGTCCCCAAGGGGGAAGGGTTCCTAGTCATGTGGTCTCTGACAACGAGACTGATTTCAATGAAGAGCAGTATCCTCCCGCTGAAGACAAGTACAAGCAGTTAGAGGATCGCCTGAATGCCATGGAAATTCAACAGGTGCCTGGGTTGGATTTTGGAGACTTGGGTCTATCTTCTGGTGTGGTAATCCCACATAAGTTCAAAGCACCATCTTTCGCAAAGTATGATGGGGCGTCCTGCCCTAAGCTACATCTCAGATCTTATGTGCGGAAGATCCAACCATATACTGTGGACAAGAACTTATGGATCCATTTCTTCCAACAGAGTCTTTCAGGGACTCATCTCGAATGGTTCTATCAGCTGGATGGAACCAAGGTTCGTAACTGGGAGGACTTGGCTACTGCTTTTTATAAGCAGTATCAGTACAATGCCGACCTCGCTCCTACACGTACCCAACTCCAGGGTATGTCGCTAGGATTCGGAGAAGGTTTTAAAGAGCACGCACAGAAGTGGAGGGACCTGGATGGCAGGGTGCAGCCGCCGTTAAACGACCGTGAACTCGTGGACATGTTCTTAGGGACCCTATCCGGGCCGTTCTTCAACCACTTGATCGGTAATTCTTCTGCAGGGTTTACAGATCTCATTCTGACGGGTGAAAGGATAGAAGTCGGGATGAAATCAGGAAAGATACAGAAAGGTGCGTCCTCAAGTTCTGAGAAGAAGCCTTTCAAGAAGGAAGCCAGTGCTGTGTATGGCCCCAGGAGGCAAAATAAACCAGAACGCCGCCAAGCTGTTAACGCGGTGGTAATTGCAAAGCCTGCAGCCGCTCCTCGGCAACCTAACCAACCAAGGGGTGAGAGACCCAGAAGAGAATATACTCGGCTTAGTATGACCTTGTCATAGATCTTGCCACAACTGCTATCGACCAACTTGGAAACCGTCAGAGAAGCTCCGAAGGTGGTAAACACAACCTCTCTGAAGTACAATCCCAACGCCCGCTGTGCTTATCACTCTGATAGCCCGGGGCATTCTACTGATGATTGTTGGGCCCTGAGGAATAAGGTCCAGGACCTTATCGATGCCAAGGAAATACAGTTTGAGGCGCCTGAAAGGCCCAACGTTGTGACTGCTCCTATGCCCCAGCATGGAGTAAATGCTATTGAGGAAGATCTGTATGTAGTTTCTGTGGATGATGTTGTTACCCCTTTATTTACCGTCAAAAGGAACCTGTTGCTGGCCGGTATATTTCCGGGTTGTAGCAAGGGTTGCCTTCTATGTGTTGTTTCACCTACTGGTTGTCCGTTGCTGAAGTCAGGCGTCCAAAACCTGATGGATAGCAAAGAAATCTTGTTCAAGAAGACCAATGTTCCTATTGTTCCTACTGAAGAGGTATCCGTTGTCACCATTTTCAACAATCCTACCAAGGCTCCCCCGAGGAAGCCAGTCAAAATCATGTCTGTTGCACCTATCATCATTACTGTTCCGGGGCCCCTCCCCTCTAAATCTGACAAGGCTGTCCCATGGCACTATGGGGCAGATGTGTATGTGCTTGGAGTGAAGCAGGAGTTCAACACTAGTACCAGCATCAGTAACATCACTGGTCCCGCTAAAGTTACTCGCAGTGGCAGGCTCTTCTCGCCTGACATTGCGCCACCAGTTATCCGAAGACCTCTTATCATCACGCCTACTAGTACGCCTGTTCCCTCTCCTGATCAAGTTTCTACCCCTGCTGCCGAGTCATCTGACACTCGGGGCAAAGGGATCGCTGATGTGCCTACCCAGATGGAGGCATCGAAGACTGTTAATGTTGAAGCCTCCCAGCAAGAGATGGAGGAAATTCTCAAGATCATCAAGAAGAGCGATTTCAACGTCGTTGAACAGCTGGGGCATGCCCCCTCTAAAATCTCTATGCTATCACTGTTGTTGTGCTCATAGGCCCATGCCAAGGCCCTGATTTCATTCCTGAAGACGGCTCACGTGCCACAAGAAACATCTGCCGATCAATTTACTGATTGTGTGGCCAACTTGACCGCTGACAATGGGTTGGGTTTCTCTGATGTTGATCTGACCGCTAAGGGAAAGAACCATAATGATGCCCTGCATGTCTCCATTGAATGCAGGGGCACTACTCTCGCCCACGTGTTGGTAGACACCGGTTCTTCACTAAACGTATTGCCCCAGAAGGCCTTAGACAGGTTGGATTGTGAGGGCTTGGAGTTGAAGCCTAGTAACATCGTTGTCCGAGCCTTTGACGGGTCGAAGAGGATGGTACATGGTGAAGTGGCCATTCCGATCTGGGTTGGTTCCCAAGTCTTTGATTCTACATTCTATGTGATAGACATTCGTCCATCCTATTCTTGTTTGTTGGGTCGTCCTTGGATCCACAAGGCTGGGGCTGTGACCTCCACTCTACACCAAAAGCTTAAGTACCCTGTCAGAGGGAAGATCGTTACAGTGCAGGGGGAGGAAGAATACATGGTTAGTCATCTTAACTCGTTTCGGTATATAGAGATGGACGGGGAGTTCATTGAAACCCCCTTTCAACATTTTGAAGAGGTGCCTCCAACATTGGCGTCAGCAGAGACAGTTATTGAAGAAGGTTCTCCTTTGAAGATGGCTTCCTTGAAGGACGCCAGGGCTGTGATTGAGAAAGGTGAATGTGCAAACTGGGGCAGGCTCCCTGATTTTACTCCAAAGACTGACAAGTTTGGGCTGGGTTTCACTGCAGAGGCTCAGAGGGCTGTACGTAAAGCAAGGATTGGAAGACCTCCCGTATTCATCACTAACCCGGGAGTGAATGCTATTGAAGGCGATGCAGAGGAATCAGAGTTTGATAGCTGGATCTACCCGACGACCGACGGTGGACTGAACAATTGGACTGCAAAAGACTACATACCTGTTACTTTTGTTACTCAGTAATGAATTCCTTTGTTTTTAAATTTGTAATGAACAATAATTTGATACTTTATGGCCCGGTGTCTTACCCGGGGCACTGTGGTTTCATTTGTGAGGGCTTATTACTTGTCATTTCCATATATCATGAATAAAAACATTGGACGTTTTTCGCATTTCAAATCTTGTGCTCCCTTTCTTTCTTTCTTTATTGCAAAACAGCTATATTTACACACACTCACTTACACAGGTTTCAATCCACTATGGATCTCACTGGTAACGACTCTGCTACTGCCAGTTATGACTTCAAAAATCCGATCAACTTAGCCGAAGACGAAGGTGAAGATGATTGCGAAGTGCCTGGTGAGCTTGCAAGATTGTTACTCCAGGAAGAGAGGGCCATTCAGCCACACGAAGAGCCAGTGGAAACGGTAAATCTGGGCACTGAAATAGACAGAAAGGAAGTCAAGATTGGTGCCAACCTGGAGCTCAGCGTGAAACAACGGTTGATTCAGATGTTGCATGATTATGCGGAAATCTTTGCCTGGTCTTATGAAGACATGCCTGGGTTGGATACCGACATTGTGGTCCATCACTTGCCTACCAAGGAAGAATGCCCTCCCGTTAAACAGAAGGTTCGCCGTATGCGTCCAGAGATGTCCGAGAAGATCAAAGCTGAGGTTATGAAGCAATTTGATGCCAGGTTTCTAGCAGTGACTTCTTACCCTCAGTGGGTTGCCAACGTGGTTCCGGTACCTAAGAAGGATGGTAAGGTCCGAATGTGTGTTGATTACAGGGATTTGAACAGGGCGAGCCCCAAGGATGATTTCTCTCTACCTCACATCGACGTTCTGGTTGACAATACTGCTCAGCACAAGGTGTTCTCCTTCATGGACGGCTTCTCAAGTTATAATCAGATTAAAATGGCTCCTGAAGATATGGAAAAGACTACCTTTGTTACTCAATGGGGCACCTTCTGTTACAAGGTCATGCCGTTCGGGTTGAAAAATGCTGGGGCAACCTACCAACGTGCCATGGTTGCTTTATTTCATTACATGATCCATCATGAGATAGAAGTATATGTCGATGATATGATTGCAAGGTCTCAAACTGAGGAGGAACACCTTGACCATCTGCAGAAGTTGTTTGACCGTCTGAAGTTGTACAAGCTAAGATTGAATCCAAACAAATGCACCTTCGGGGTAAGATCTGGAAAGTTGTTAGGCTTCGTCGTGAGCGACAAAGGTATTCAAGTGGACCCTGCCAAAGTGAAAGCCATACAAGAGATGCCAGTTCCCAAGACAGAGAAAGAAGTCAGAGGCTTTCTAGGACGTCTGAATTACATTGCCCGGTTCATCTCGCATCTAAATGCTACTTGTGAACCAATCTTCAAGCTACTGAAGAAAGATCAAGTAGTACGTTGGAATGATGAATGTCAGGCCGCTTTCGACAGAATCAAAGAGTATCTCCAAGAACCACCCATCCTTATGTCACCGGTTGAAGGGAGACCTCTGATACTATACCTGACAGTACTTGACAGCTCAATGGGGTGTGTGCTGGGGCAGCATGACGAGTCTGGCCGAAAAGAGCACGCCATTTATTACCTTAGCAAAAAGTTTACCGACTGTGAGACCCGATACTCACTGCTCGAGAAAACTTGATTTGCTTTGGTATGGGCTGCTCGCCGGCTGAGACAGTATATGCTGACTCACACTACTCTGTTGATTTCAAAAATGGATCCAATAAAGTACATATTCGAAAAGCCTGCTCTGTCTGGGAGAATAGCAAGATGGCAGATGATCTTGACAGAATATGACATCCAATACACGACTCAGAAAGCAATCAAAGGAAGTGTGTTGGCAGACCATTTGGCACACCAGGCAGTGGACGACTACCAGTCAATGAACTTTGAATTTCCTGACGAGAACATCATGGTAGTGACTGATTGTGAAGTACCTGGACCGGATGAAGGACCTGAGGAAGGATCCCGATGGTCTATGCACTTTGACGGAGCCTCCAACGCTTTGGGTAACGGTATCGGCGCTGTGATCATATCCCTAAAAGGCACTCATACTCCACTCACTGCCCGGCTATGTTTCAACTGCACCAACAATATGGCGGAGTATGAGACATGCATCATGGGTCTTCAAGCTGCAATTGACTTAAGGATCAAGTTTCTGAGTGTCTTCGGAGATTCCGCTCTCGTGATCAATCAGATCAAAGGCGAGTGGGATACGAAACACCCAAACCTTATTCCTTACAAAGAGTGTGTGTTGACATTGATCCCCCATTTCACAGAGATAACTTTTGAACACTTCCCAAGAGAGGAGAATCAGTTGGCGGACGCGCTGGCTACGATGTCTTCCATGTTCAAATTCAAATGGGACAACGAGGCTCCCCGGATCATTATCTGGAAACTGGACGAACCTGCATATTGTTGTGATCTTGAAGCTGAAGAGGTAACTGAAAAACCTTGGTATCATGAAGTGAAGAGGTACTTGGAAGCTCAAGAATACCCCGAGGGTGCATCTGTCAACGACAAAAAGTTTCTGAGAAGGTTCGCTGCAAAGTTCTTCCTTAGCAACGACATTCTATACAAGCGAAACCATGATTCAACTTTGCTGCGTTGTGTGGATAAGACTGAAGCAGAAAAGATCATGGCAGAACTACATGAGGGTACTTTCGGAACACATTCCAGTGGACATACCATGGCAAAAAAGATCCTTCGGGCAGGATATTTCTGGTCCACAATGGAAGCCGACTGCTACCAATATTCTCGGACATGTCATAAATGCCAGATTTATGCAGATAAGGTGCACATTCCTCCAGTACCTCTGAATGTCTTGACAGCACCTTGGCCTTTCGCAATGTGGGGAATTGATATGATCGGCGAGATTAAACCTACAACATCCAACGGGCATCGCTTCATCCTGGTGGCGATCGATTACTTCACAAAGTGGGTTGAAGCAACTTCCTATGCTACGGTAACCAAGAATGTCGTGGCACGGTTCATTCGACACAACCTGATCTGTCGATACGGCGTCCCGGAAAGGATCATTATGGACAATGGTACCAATCTTAATAACAAGATGATCACTGAGCTCTGCGAGAAATTCAAGATACAGCACCACAACTCTTCTCCCTACCGGCCAAAGATGAATGGGGCTGTAAAAGCAGCAAATAAGAATATCAAAAAGATTGTGCAGAAGATGATAGTGACCTATAAAGATTGGCACGAAATGTTACCGTTTGCTCTTCATGGGTACCGTACCTCAGCAAGAACGTCAACCGGGGAAACTCCCTTTTCCTTGGTCTATGGCATGGAGGCAGTCTTGCCGATTGAAGTCCAGATACCCTCTCTCTGGATAATGAAGGATGCAGGTCTGAGTGAAGATGACTGGATCCAGACTCGACTTGATCAATTAAACCTAATTGACGAAAAGAGACTCACTGCTATTTGTCATGGTCAAACGTATCAAAAATGGATGATCAGGGCATTTAACAAGAAAGTCAGACCGCAAGAGTATCAAGTTGGGGACCTGGTAATCAAACGCATCATTCTTCCTCAAAGTGATCCCATGGGCAAATGGACCCCCACATACGAAGGGCCATTTGTGGTTAAACATGTCTTCTCAGGAGGAGCCATGATTCTAACCACCATGGATGGTGACGACCTTCCTCACCCCGCCAATGCAGATATAGTAAAAAGATACTACGCATGATAAAAGACCCGCTAGGTTGACATACCTAGGCAAAAATAAGGGCTTCCCGGCAAACCAAAAGGGTTCGGGCAAAAATAAGGGATGAAATGAAAAATCTGTACACCCGGCAAGTCGAAAACCTGAAAAGGAGGCTTGGGCAAAAATGGGTATCCCGGTGGACTGAAAATCCGAAAGGGAGGTCCAGGCAAAAGTTAGGGATTAAAGTGTAATACTATGTCTCATTGAATCACCTTGCATCCAGAATCTGGTACCAACCATCAGGTTCAGACGACATCGATCAATCAGCTTCATCTTCAACTGAGCAGCAAAGTGATGAGACACTTGAAGACATAAAGGCGATAGCAGAGTTGGAACCCAGCGGGATTATTCCTTTCACATAGCTGTTTTGTTTTCCTTTTTCGCAAAATTGTATAAAGTTTGTTGTTCGGCGGCGTTCTCTTACTAGGACGTCAGCCTCTTGTACATAAACGCCTATTTACAGGTAAATTCAAAAAATCAATACAAATTCACTTTTCAGACCAATTGCCAATTGCTTTTTCCTTTTTTTGTTTTGTTTTGTAAAGAACGTCCAATGTTCAATTGTGATATATGCATTTGACACTAATTGCTAACTCATAAATATTTGCATGCGAAACAAATGATTAATTACAGGTAACATCAGAAACAGGGGCAATAATAAGTCGTCTAAGCAATCTAATCGCTCTGTCCACCAAAGTACCAAGGTAAGTTCGGCTGAAGAATGTAACCCAGATACTTTCACTCCCCGCCGAGTAAGACCAGAATCTCACCCGAGCAGAGTTGGTCTCCCCTCAGCCCCGAAAAGGCACAGTGTCTCCAGCGAGTCAGCGATACTCTCCCCAAGAAGAGTTAGTCTACTGTCAGCCTCAAAGAAGTTGGGTATCCCCCAGAAGATCCCAATATTCCCCAACGGAGTACACAAACATTCCTAACAAGCATCCCCGGAAATCTTGATCTAAGATTGTTCCCCAGCGGTATACCGGACATCCAGTGGAGCCATTCCCCAGTCCAGTCTCAAAGTCTCCCCAGGAGAGTTGAATCAATATCCCCAGTAGATTCAGGAAGCTTATCCCCAGTAGATTCTGGAAGCTTATCACCTGCAGAGCACGAACGCTCCCTCGGCTTTATTCAAAGGTTATTCTCCACCAGAGTTTATAGCTGGGTTATCCTCAACTGAAAACCACAGAACGATCGTCCCCGGCAAAGTTCTTCCTATCCCCAGCGGAGTTCATCAAATCTTCCAACAGAGCTCAACAATGGTATCCCTAGCGGAGTTATCATCAACATCTCAACAAAGTACCTCTCTTCCCATAGAGTAATTCCCCGCAGAGTAATGTCTTCACCAAGTTTATTCCTCAACGGAGTCATCTTCTCCTAGAGGTTTATTCTCGCAACCATCATCCCCAGCGGAAACAAAGAGCTCTACTCTTCAACACCAGCCCAGGATTTGAACTCCCAACTTTCGTCAAGGATTTATTTTCCTAGACGAAAATACATTCATAAACATCACATCTTCATACATTATAGCATGCACGTACGCATCATGAACCTACAATCTCAATTATTTTGAGAACGTCATGCATTTCATACATCATGCCATTGCATACAACTAACGTTTTGTCTTTTCAGGACAAAAGTCAATACAAAGATAATTACTATCAACTGTCGCAATTCCAGACTCGATACCTGTATCCTGCCAGGGCACGTCTGAAGAGTTTGAAGATTCGATTCCTGTATCCGGCCAGGGCATATCTGTTGACGACTAATTCCGGACTCGATTCCTGTATCTTGCCAGGGCACGTCTGAAGAGTTTGAAGATTCGATTCCTGTATCTGGCCAGGGCATATCTGTTGACGACTATTTCCAGACTCGATTCCTGTATCCTGCTAGGGCACGTCTGAAGAGTTTGAAGATTTGATTCCTGTATCCGGCCAGGGCATATCTGTTGATGACTAATTACAGACTCGATTCCTGTATCCTGCCAGGGCACGTCTGAAGAGTTTGAAGATTCGATTCCTGTATCCGGCCAGGGCATATCTGCTGACGACCATTTCCAGACTCGATTCCTGTATCCTGCCAGGGCACGTCTGAAGAGTTTGAAGATTCGATTCCTATATCCGGCCAGGGCATATCTGTTGACGACTATTTCCAGACTCGATTCCTGTATCTTGCCAGGGCACGTCTGAAGAGTTTGAAGATTCGATTCCTGTATCCGGCCCGGGCATATCTATTGACGACTAATTCCAGACTGGATTCCTGTATGCTGCCAGGGCACGTCTGAAGAGTTTGAAGATTCGATTCCTGTATCAGGCCAGGGCATATCTGTTGACAACTAATTCCAGACTCGATTCCTGTATCCTGCCAGGGCACGTCTGAAGAGTTTGAAGATTCGATTCCTGTATCAGGCTAGGGCATATATGTTGATAACTAATTCCAGACTCGATTCCTGTATCCTACTAGGGCACGTCTGAAGAGTTCGAAGATTCGATTCCTGTATCTGGCCAGGGCATATCTGTTGACGACCATTTCCAGACTCGATTCCTGTATCCTGCCAGGGCACGTTTGAAGAGTTTGAAGATTCGATTCCTGTATCCGGCCAGGGCATTACTGTTGACGACTATTTCCAGACTCGATTCCTGTATCCTGCCAGGGCACGTCTGAAGAGTTTGAAGATCAACTCCTGTAACAGACCAGGTAATTATTTTTCTTTCTCGGGTACGCAAGTTCTCGCTAAGGAATCTCTTACGCGATCGACACCTGGATGGCATCTATAAGCCCATCCACATACCAACAGTCTCCAAATGAAATCTATAAGCCCATTCCCGACAAGATTCTGTTACATCTCCAAATGGCATCTGTAAGCCCATTCCCGCCATCACACTGCTAACACTCTACTATGTGAGTGCAAATTTCTGGGCACTCTAGTGTTCAATCATCTTCCACCTTCAGATCACGAAAGGCACGCCAGCCAATCTACATCCTCAGGTCTAAGAAGATTGAACAGGGGCAACTGTTGTACCCCAAAATTTTCCCTCCCATGTTCTTCAAGATTTGGCAAGATCATGGTTCAAAATCTCTCAAGGGTTGCACAGTCCAATTGCCTCCTAACACAGTCAAAATTAGGGTTTTGGTTCTTGCAAAGAAATTGAGGTTTTCAAGGGTCCAATCAAGTCCCATATGCCTATATACATTGTCAAGTATTCATATGTCAAGTTTCAAGACTCACAGCATCAAATTGCACAGTCAAAAGCCCTAATTGCTCCACAGTCAACTACAGGGGCAAAATGGTCATTTGACAGTCAAAAGTCAAAATTTTGGGTCAACATCTTATTTTGAGGCCACAATCATCATTTGATCAATTCTTGATCATGATTCCACAAGCATGGCTCAAAAAGTCTCAAGATGCAAAAGTTTCTATTTTTGGACAGTTGAAAAGTCAACTGCAAATTGACCAAGGCATAACTTTTTCATGGTTTATCAGAAAAATCCCATCCAATGCTCATTTTGAAGGGGATGACATTTCCTACAACTCATCTTCACATTCCAAGTCCAAGAAATGCTCTCACAAAAAGTTATCAATTTCAACATTATAGGTCATTTTCAAAAGTCAACAAAAAGGCACTTTAAGTCAAAGACCATAACTTGAGATTGGTGAATCAAAATGACATGGGACCAAAGACATTGGTTAGAGGACTTCAAGACCTTTCCAAAATGTCCAAGTACATGATCATAGCTTCAAAATTGAGCAAGATATGCATTGGAGAAGTTGGGAAATTTTTGGGAACTTTCAAAAGTCAACTTTGCCTAAAACACTTCAATTTTGCTAATGGGCCTCAAATTCTTTCTTGAATCTTTACCCAAAGCCTATGCACGACCCATTGAGCTCAAAATAATTTATTTTCTTATTTTTAATTAATTAATTGAATTTTTATTTATATTAATTCATTTAATTGATTTTAATTATAAGAAAATTCAAAAGATGTGCTTTTTAGATCTTTTTGTGCAGCAAATATGACTAGGGCAAGCTGGCAACTCGTTTCTCAATCAACAAGGCAAAAAAATCCATGATTGGCAAGGTTTCATGAAAGAAAAGATTGAAAAAGATATGATTAGGCAATCAAATTTTCAAGTCATAATGCCATGGACTTTTGGGCTTATTCTTGACCTAATTCACATCACATACATATGCTGAGTGAAACCCTACTCAAGGACACGAAAAATTGCTGCAAGAACATCATATGCAACATTAGAAAAAAGTGAAAAAACTCAAAAACTGTTTTCTAATTTACAATCCAATTCAAAGAAGTTTGTTGATTCCAATCCCTTGCTGAGAGTTCCCTGAACGTATTGCAAGCACTTTCCAGCTCTCATACTCAAAGAAACGGTAAAACAAAGTCATGGTTTGAACGAATATTTTCATAATCGAAACCTAATTTCTATGCATCATTGACATGTTTTGCTCATTGATTTGTATTACTGACATCTCCCTGAAGCTTTTGGTATAGTTGAATTGTGCTGAAACTGCCTAAATCAAAATCCACCATGGGCGATATCTAGGGTTTCAAGGTTCGAAAATTAGGGCTTTGCGTATGCTATAAAATTAGACCTCAAGCCATATATGGACAAATTTGTTGCAACAAGACGAATCGAATGAGATACTCGCGCTCAATTTATATAATCTGTGTGCGTAATCGCTATTTTTTGGACTTGTGCTTTGTGGGGGTTTAAAACCCCCGCTATCTTATTCATGTTTGCAGGTGAAAACGAAGAAGACAACATGCGTGGCATTGTGTGATTGGAGAGTTTAAATCTGGCGCGTTTTATTTGGTTTTATACAATTAATATTTGTTTTTTTATATAATAATTGTTTTTCACTTATACTACAAACGTGTTGGATAGCTCAGTTGGCAAAGGCCTAGTGGCAAAAGGTACTGGGACCTGGGTTCGATTCCCAGGTCCCCCATATAATTCTTTCTATTTTTTCTTCAAACATTCCCATGCAGTATTCGTTCAATGGTCCATCATGCACCCTCACGCGTAGCTTGCCAGATGGTCTTGATCAACAATCCAATGGCCACAGAATGAAGTCCATCATATGGTCCAGTCAATGAGCGTGCACACAATCTGAAAAGTCAACAAGGCCTTGTGTTCATGGGCCTGAATTGCTTCAATCTCACCTCCACTTTGGGCCTGACACCCCCTTGGTTTGCATAATTTTATTTTCTTTTCTTTTCTAATTCTTTTAATTGCTTTAATTATTTAATTAATTCACCACAAATAATTTTTCCTAATAAAAAATCAGAAACTCAAAAATATTTAATTATTTATTTAATTTCACCATTAATCTATTTTTTTTGTAAATAAATTCTAATAATTAACTTAGTTAATTTAGGTTTTAAATTTTAATCCTTTTTCTTAATAAATAAAATGTATAGAATTAGGTTTTGAATTTTAATTATTTTTATCATGATTGATTATTATTATTATTTTTTGTAAATAACATGTAAATTAATTAATTAGCTTAAATTAGGTTAATTTTAATATTTTCATTAACAATTAAAATAAATATAGAACTAGGGTTTTCCTTAATTCTTTTTCTTATTTTCATTAAATACAAAAAAACATAAAAAACACTTTCTTGTAAATAATTGAATAATTAGATTTAGGTTTAATTTTAATTTCATACAAAAGACACAAAAAACTCATAATTGCTCAAAAGGGTCCAACACCCTCGGACGTTCTCGGTTTAATTCTTTTCGCGCATTATTTTTCTTATTGATTATTATGTAATTGTTCAAGGATTTAATAGTAATTAGGTTTATTGCTTTTATTTACTTTCCGCACTTTTTATCAAAAACGGGTCTTTGTATTTTGGCGATGTATAGACCCGCGCCTTGTAATAGCGTAGCTTTTATCTTTTTGTCTTTTAATTTTCCGCACTCCTAACTGCTAAACTCGCATGAAAGAATGTATGTTAATTAAAAACAACTCGTA
Source organism: Vicia faba (assembly GCA_948472305.1). Taxonomy (NCBI): domain Eukaryota; kingdom Viridiplantae; phylum Streptophyta; class Magnoliopsida; order Fabales; family Fabaceae; genus Vicia; species Vicia faba. Next base: position 435,610,896 of record OX451736.1, on the reverse strand, counting down.
TCTCACAATGCCATGATCAAAGATAAAACATAACATGAAAACAACACATAATACACACACCACTTCTAGGGTACGCCTCACTCGTTGCCTTCGAAACATGGTCGTCAAGTATAGGACGTTTTAACGGTCGCTCTTATGTCCAAGATCCAGTTGCCTCGAAACAGTTTCCTCGGATTAAAAAGGATCTAGGACATTAGGGTTACTTCTAAGGTGTCCTACTATTGCTTCGGTGACCACACTGTCCCTAAAATCGAATTGACCCGAACACCTCCAACGGTGGTGCTACCTACCTCTCAATGGCGGGATGGCACTACCTTAAGGACTTTTACACAGCCTAATTCCTTAGGGTAGGTAGACGACTCATGGGTACTTGCTCTCTAAAAAAAACAACAAACAAAACAACTTTTCACACTGACACTTTCAAAAGCTTTCAAAACAAATTTTTCAAACACTCTTGAGGACATATACAAGAGTCACTCAGAAATCTTTCAATGAAACTTTTTCAAACCCACTCACATTTTGAAAAGCAAACATTTTGAAAGCATAAGAGCAAGTACCTAAGAGCCCGTGGATAACCACGGATAAAAAGGGTGCTAACACCTTCCCTTTCTATAAATCTACCTCCCGAATCGAGAAACATCTCGAAAAGGAATTTTGATGTGCTTTTGTCCTTTCCATGTTGGAGAACATAAAAGACGGTGGCGACTCTTGCTTACCGCGACATACGCGATCTAGCTTTAAACAGTCAGTTCTATTTCCACCGATCACAGTTACCCATGACATGTGTCTCAATACACCCAATCAGCGCCTTTGACCTTTCAGAAAAGTGAACGCGTGTTCAGCCTCAGAAGGTAGCTGATGAATGGATGACAACTGTTTGGTTATCTGAACAACATGCTTCTATCCTTGAAATGAAACATTCAAATATTCTTGGATAGATTATGATGCAATCTGTACTTCTAAACTCTGAAGACAGGTTAATCAGTAGTTCATAGAAGATTGCAAAGTTCTGAAGGTTAAGATATACAAATAAAATATTTTATTCTGGGCATAGCTTCATACTGAGATGTTTCAGAATGAAGTTAAACCTATATTCAGAAAGAGGATTTGTAAAGACATCAGCCCATTGATGGTCTGTGTCAATAAATTTTAAGCTGAGAATCCCTTTCTAAATATAGTCCCTAATAAAATGATGTTTTATTTCTATATGCTTAGCCCTAGAATGCAAAATTGGATTCTTACTGAGACAAATAGCAAAAGTATTGTCACAGAGGATAGGAATGTTACTCTCAAATATGTTGAAGTCTTCAAGTTGACTTTTCATCCAGAGCATTTGAGTGCTACATCCAGCAGCTGCTATGTATTCAGCTTCTACTGTTGATAGTGCAATTATGGACTATCTCTTGCTGGTCCATGAGATCAGATTTTCTCCTAGAAACTGGCAGCTTCCATAAGTGCTTTTTCGTTCTACTCTGTCTCCAGTGAAGTTAGCGTCACAATATCCTACTAAGCTGTAATCATTTGATTTTCTATAAAACAAACTCAGATTAGTAGTACCTTTCAGATACTTGAAAATTCGCTTAAATGCTGTTAAGTGAGATTCTCTAGGATCTGATTGGAATCTAGCACATAAGCAAACACTAAATAAAATGTCAGGCCTTGAAGCCGTCAAATAGAGAAGAGAACCAATCATACCTTTGTAGACCTTTTGTTCTACCTTTTTACTTACCTCTTCCTTTTCCAGGATGCACGTGGGGTGCATTGGAATCTTTGAGGGATTACATTCTGAGAGATCAAATTTCTTCATAAGTTCTATGACATATTTGCTCTGATAAATGTAAGTTCCTTCTGGAGTTTGGTTTATCTGAATGGCCAGAAAGAATTTGAGTTCCCTCATTAAGCTCATCTCAAACTCTGCCTGCATACATTTAGCAAACTCTCTTCCCAGAGAGGGTTTAGTAGATCCAAATATCATGTCATCAACATAAATCTGACATACTAACATGTCATTCTTAACTTTCTTACAGAATAAGGTTGTGTCCACTTTCCCTCTGGTGAATTCCTTTTCTAACAGAAAGTTACTTAGTCTTTCATACCAAGCTCTGGGAGCTTGTTTCAGACCGTAGAGTGACTTCTTTAGTTTGAAAACATATTCTGGGTGTTTGGAATTCTCAAACCCAGGGGGTTGGTGCACATATACCTCTTAATCTATATAGCCATTTAAGAATTCACTTTTGACATCCATCTGATACAGAGTGATGCCATTGTTTACAGCAAATGATATTAAAAGTCTGATAGATTCTAACCTGGCGATTGGAGCAAAGGTTTCTATATAGTCTATCCCCTCTTGTTGACTATAACCTTGTGCTACCGATCGTGCTTTGTTTCTGACGACTTCTCCTTGCTCGTTTAGTTTGTTTCTGAACACCCACTTTGTTCTAATGACGTTGAATCCTTTTGGTTTGGGAACCAGATCCCATACGTCATTTTTGGTGAATTGATTCAGTTCCTCTTGCATTTCCAGAATCCAGTCATTATCAATAAGTGCTTCATCAATTATTGTTGGTTCAATCAGAGAGACTAGTCCCATGAGGGATTCTTTAGAGTTTCTGAATGTTGATCTGGTTCTGATTGGATCATCTTTCTTTCCCAGTATTGTATCTTCTGGGTTATCAATGCTGCTTCTGGATAGTATTTTCTGAAGTTGATCAATAGAATGTACTGGATTGCTTGCAGTAACTCTTTTTGATGTTGAGGGAACGTCTCTGTTGAGAACTTCTGATGAGTTGTCTTCAGTACCTATGAGTTCAACCTCCATACCTGCAAGGATTTCATTCTTCTTTGACTTTTGAGAGTCAAGCTTATCATTAAACCTAACACTGATTGACTCTTCAACAATCTGTGTTTCTGTATTGTATACTTTGTACCCTCTTGAGAATTCAGAGTATCCTAACATAATACACTTTTGTGCTTTAGAGTCAAACTTGTTCAAATAATTTTTTGTATTCAGAATAAAGCATGAGCGTCCAAATGGATGCAAATAAGAAATGTTGGGCTTTCTGTTCTTCCACAATTCATATGGAGTCTTTTCCAGAATAGGTCTTATGGAGATTCTATTCTGAATTTAACACGCTGTGTTAATTGCCTCTGCCCAGAAGATCTTAGCAACGTTAGTCTCGTTGATCATGGTTCTGGCCATTTCTTGCAATGTTCTGTTCTTTCGTTCTACAACTCCATTTTGTTAGAGAGTTCTAGGACAAGAGAAGTCATGCAAGATGCCTTTTTCATTAAAAAATAATTCAAAATTTTTATTTTCAAATTCTCCACCATGATCACTTCTGACTTTGACAATTCTAAGATCCTTTTCATTCTGAACTTGGTTGTATAAGGTAACAAACACAGAGTGTGACTCGTCCTTGTGTCTTAAGAACTTTACCCATTTCCATCTGCTATAGTCATCTATGATTACTAACCCATACTTCTTGCCACTGACTGACGCAGTTTTTACTAGTCCAAATAAGTCAATGTGCAGAAGTTCTAATGGCTTAGAGGTGGAAACAACATTTTTGGATTTGAAATCGGGTTTTGCAAATTTGCTTTTCTGACATGCTTCACACAGAGCATCTGAGCTGAACTTCAAATTAGGAAGTCCTCTGACCAAATTGAGTTTGTTAATCTAAGATATTCTTCTCATACTAACATGCCCCAATCTTCTATGCCAGACCCATTGCTCATTATTAACAGAAAGTAGGCATTTTACATTCTGACTCTTTAGTTCAGAAAGTTTTATTTTATAAATGTTGTTTTTCCTCTTTCCATTAAATAGGATAGTCCCATCTTTTTTACTAACAACTTTGCATGAATTTTGATTAAAGATTATATCATAACCATTATCACTTAATTGACTTATGGATAACAGGTTATGCATTAATCCATCAACTAATAATACATTATTTATAGAGGGAAGATTTCCATTACCTACTATTCCAGAGCCAATGATTTTTCCTCTCTGATTGCCTCCAAAGCCCACGTAGCCTCCAGGCTTAAGTTCTAGGCTTTGGAACATATGCCTTCTTCCCGTGATGTGTCGCAAGCAGCCAGAGTCCAGGTACCATGACTGGTGTCTTAGCCCTGCTGCTAAAGATATCTGCTACATGTATAATTTTATCCTTAGGTACCCACATTTTCTTGGGTCCTGATTTGTTAGTTTTACCAAAATTCTAATTGAATTTTGCTTTGACAGAATAATCATTACTTGTGTATTTTATGTCATGTGTGTGCCCATATATAAAGTGTGATTTGAGTGGTGTGCGTTTTATAACTAAGTCTATGGCATTTTTAGGTGTAGATACCTTACCTTGACATCCTATTCCTTTTCTGCCATTTCTGCTTACTCCATAGATCATTGAAGCCATCTTGCTTCTGTCTATGTTTTTATATAGAAACTTCTGAAAGTTGTGATCATACTCTTTGATGATCTCATCAGCATTACTGGGAGTCTCTAAGATTGTTTCCTTCTGACAGTTTTGCAAATCATTTTCTAATTTTGAAATTTTCTCTTTTAACTCAGCAATCTCTAATCTGAGACTCTCATACTTTTCAGAGTCAGAGGCAAGATTCCTTTTCAAGTTCTTGAATTTGACTCTGATTTGCTGATACCTTTCCAAAATTTCATTTAGACTTTCTGCAAGTTCAGCCTTAGTAAAGTTTATGGTAAAATCAGAAAATACCTCTTCAGTGTCTGATTCTGAGTCTGAACCAGAAGCTTCACTGTCTTCTGATACGTTTTCCATGAGAGCTTAGTTTTCTCTTTCATCATCTGATTCTGAATCAGCTTCAGAGGTGTCTGAATCATCCCATGTAGCCATGAGGCTTTTCTTCTTTTCCTTGAAGAACTTCTTTTTGGGCTTCTCCTTCTGAAGCTTTGGGCAGTCACTTTTGGAGTGCCCTTGCTCGTTACATTCTTAGAAGATGATGTCCTTGTTATTTGGCTTTCTGTATCCTGAAGAACCTTCAGATCTTCTGTTTCCAAACTCAGACTCAAACTTTCTGTATCTGGAGGAGGATTCATTCTGATTTTCTGATCTTCTAGGATTTCTGAATTTCCTTTATCGCTGCTTCCATAGTTGGTTCACCCTTCTGGAGAGGAGAGACAATTCATCTTCTTCTAATGAGGATCCATCAGAAGTTTCTTCCACAGCCTGGAAAACCTTAGAGTCAGATTTTCTGTTAGATTTTAAAGCTAGTGGCTTACCTTGCTTTTGAGGCTCATCTTCTTCTACCTCTATCTCGTGACTTATGACGGAGCTGACAAGTTCCTCCAGAGAAATTTTGTTGAGATCTTTGGCTAGCTTAAGTGTTGTGACCATTGGTCTCCATTGCTTGGGCAAGCTTCTGATGATCTTCTTAACATGATCAGTAGTGGAATACCCTTTGTCAAGAACCTTCAGTCCTGCAACAAGGATTTGGAATCTTGAAAACATAGTTTCTATTGATCCACTATCTTCCATCTTGAATGCCTCATACTTCTGAATGAGTGCAAGGGCCTTGGTTTCTTTGACTTAAATGTTACCTTCATGCGTCATTCTCAGAGAGTCAAACATGTTCTTGGCAGTCTCTCTGTTTGATATTTTCTCATATTCTGAGTATGAGATGGCACTGAGAAGTATTGTTCTGGCCTTGTGGTGGTTTCTGAATTCACGCTTTTGCTGATCAGACATCATTTTTCTGTCTATCCTCTGACCATGTCCATCCACTGGGTGCGTGTATCCATCAGTCACCATGTCCCACAAATCAGCATCATGGGCCAGAAAGAAACTCTCAATTCTGTCTTTCCAGTAGTCAAAGTTTTCTCCATCAAAGATTGGAGGTTTGCCACTAAATCTGTCCTTGTCTTCATGGTTGTCATTGCTGATGTTTTGGCTTGGTCCCACCATAGTGTTTTTCTGAAGCTTGGATCTTGTATTGACACGGTTAAGTGTTTAACCTCAGAACCAGGTGCTCTGATGCCAATTGAAGATGAGAAAAACACAAGAAGGGGGGGTTGAATTGAAAACTTGAAATTAAAAGCACAATGACACAATATTTTTATCCTGGTTCGTTTGATCTCAAACTACTCCAGTCCACCCGTCAAGGTGATTTCGCCTCTCTCCAACAAGGTCTTAATTCATTAATCTCAAAAGGATTACAATCACTACTTTAACAACTGTTAAAGTCTTCTTGAGTACAACCACAATCCGGTTAATCTCAAGGAACACTGTTTCAAGACAATTATACAAGAAGTGTGTTGTTGTTTTTCTTACAAAAACAGTTTATCACAACTGTGATAATTTACACAAGATTATAGCTCAGAAATGTAAAGAATATTGCTTGCAGCTTGAATATGCGTAAGTGGTATATGGAAAATCGTCTACGATTTTGAATACTGACTTTGTTTATATAGGCAGTGGAATAACATTGATCATCAAGCATGTTTAATGTCATTAACACACATTCCATTTGGAGAAGATCCTGTCTGAAAGAAGCCGTTGGAAATAATGTTGTCTTGAATGATCAGTAACGCTTCAGAGTCTTATCTCCTTGCTTGCTGCTGACGCTTCAGAATATAGATGACTTGATTAACATGTTCTTATTCAGAATCAGAGTTTACTTTGACTAAGCTCAGGTTCTAGTCATCAATCTTCAGCGCATGTTCTGATTGCTTCAGCGTGTAGCTCGTATATTTTATCTTCTGATGCTGCTATGGTCAGAACTTCTGCATACACACAACATAATTTTTGGGGTGCATATTTGTTCTTTGTATTTGTCATTAGTTCTTTTTATTTGTTATCATCAAAACTCTAACCAAGGGTTGTAGAATCAAACTATGTTCTAACATTCAATGCATTGCCCATGCTTAATACCATTTTAGGAAGAAAGGCAACATTGCCATTTTGGAAAAGTGGCTTTATGCACAAAGTCCACTCTTCTTGAGCCTCTAACTTGTTTGTTCAACACACACTCAACATACAAAGTCAGATAAACATGTTTAAAGTTTGCAACCACTATATGCAACCTTGTACTATGCATTGGGATAATGTGTGTCAAGCTTGCTTCAAAAACAAGAAAAAGAGCCATAACATGTGATTTTTGAATTCTGATCAAGGACAAGTCTCCAAACTTGTTGCTTATAAATAGAGTAACTATTTGTGAGCTAGAACACGAATGCTAAGACCCTGAAACTCCATCAAACAATCACAAATAAGAAATTGCTCAAAAAACCACCATTGATACATAGTTCTGCCCTTGAACTTGTATCTTTCATTTCCCTCGTGCATTTTCCCTCAAATTCATTTCTAAAGCTTCCTTACATCAAATATAATCCATCCTTGTCCTTGGTTTGAAACTGTAACTCCATCTTTATCATCCTCCATAACCAAAAACAGAGGTCTGCAACTTGACTTCTCCAGACCATTCAAGCCATCCATTGCTCAAGCTAATCATTGCATTAGCTTCCCGGGGACTTGAGAAAGCTAGCCTGATCATCACCATTACTTGAAACAAGCTCAAATCCATTTCACGATTTCAAGTTTTGAAGTATTTTTCTTGAACTTCTATCTTCATATTTAGGCATTGTTAGGCTTGTATTTGTGAAGATAAAATGTAGACATCATTGTCCTGAAACTATACATGTCGATAGATTTCATTTGTTTTGATTGAGCTAGGAGAATTTTGAGTTTGAACTTTCTGAGATATTTAGGTCAGAATTTGGTACTTCTAGAAATTCTCATTCATCTTTGATTTATAGCTTATGATATTTATATGGTTGGATTCGTGTGAAAAAATGGAGCAATTTCATGTTTACATTTTTGCAAATGGTTGAGAAATGAACAAGTTACAAATCCTTTGGCTGGAGGTTGAAGATGAAGTGCAGTCAGGGCGCGTTTTATGTTATGTATTTATCATTTCACACAAGTTAACAGATGTATCACCACCCCAGTGGTTAAAGCGCACGCATGTCACTATGAGGTCCTGGGTTCAAGCCCCAGCGTGACCTTTTTTTTTCCTTTTTTTCACTTTTTGAATTTTTTTTGTGTTTTACAGCGCATGGGTTTCCAACAATTCGGCTTTTTTTTTTGCTTTTACTAACCCCTGTTATTACTTCAATACACCTGGCCCAATTTCTTTTATTATTTTCTTTTTCTTATTTTTTTATTTTTTTATTTCTTTTCTTCTTTAATATTTTTATTATTATATTATTATTATTATTATTATTATTATTATTATTATTATTATTATTATTATTATTATTATTATTATTATTATTATTTTTATTAATAAAAATCCAAAAAAATATTTTATTTACTATTTACATTTATTTATTTTATTTTCTTATGAAACAAAAAACATTAAAAACATTTTCTTTTAACAAATTAATTTCTCTTTTAAATAATTAAATAAAAACTTAGGTTTAATAATTATTTTTTTCCTTTTTAATTAATATTAACTTAGAATTTAGTTTTCTTTTAATTATCTAATTTTCATTTTTTATTACTATTTAACTTAAAACCCTTTTTCTTCATAAAAACCCTAAAAAATATTTTTTAATTTAATTTCTTTTCTCAATTAGTTTAAGTTAATTTTACTTTAATTCTAACTAATCATTTTTTAATTAGGTTTAGGTTAAACCCTTTTTTATAAAATAACAACAAAAATCATATTTGTTTACATTTATATTCTTGCATTTTTATCTTTATTTTGTACATTTATTCAATTTCAATATGGTTGTAATATTTATTTAGATTTAAATTCTTGCAATACTCCCCATTTGTAATTTGTACACCCCCCTCCCATAAGAATTGTAATAGTGTAGTAATTTTAAATTCTGCAATCTATCGCTTTATATACAAATGTTAGTAATTAGGGTTTTATATGGAAAGACTAAAACCAACAAAATAGCAGACCCTAATCAAGACAAAAACAAAGCATGAAAATTAATACACTTGCACACAAGCACCCCTAGGGTAAATCCACTTGGTTTCCTTACAAAAATAACCATATTACGTATGTGAGGTATCTTAGCAAAGACAAGCAAAATATAAGATCATAGTCCCTCGATGACGCTATCAAAAGTTGCCTTACAAAAATGACCACATTACGCATGTGAGGTATCTTAACAAAGACAAGCAAAATACAAGATCATAGTCCCTTGATGACGCTATCAAAAGTTGCCTTTCAAAATGATCTTAGTCCCTAAAGAAAAATTCTAAAATACCTTGCAACATTGCTAATCATGGTTATACGATGACCCACGCCCGTCCATTTTTCATCCAAAGATATGGTTATTTACCAAATCAATGGTAAGATAACAATGTCAAAGGAAAAAGGAAATGAACATGAAAGACTTTTGAGTAGGTAGATTGTTCCTAGTTACTTGCTCCATTTCAAAACAAAAACATCCTTTCTATTTTCAAAACAAACACCAACACTTTCAAAACATCTTTCAAAACATGAAAACATTTTTCAAAAGATCAAACACTTTGTATACATTCTTACGAAAAAGAATCATTACAAAGTTTGCCTAAACAATGGCCTCTTTTCAAAAATACTTTCAAAACCACACAAATCACGATTTCAAACAAAAGCAAGTGATCTAGCAAGTAACTAAGAGCCCATGGAAAACCATGGATGAAAAGGATGCTAATACCTTCCCTTTTCATAATCTACCCACCGAACTCAAGAAATAATCTCAAAGGTCTTTCTTGTGCTTTTTCACCTTTCCTTTTGGATAAAAGAAAAATCGGTGGCGACTCTTGATAACCGCAAAATTTGCGATAAAACGCAAAACACCCAAGTCAGTTCTCCCACCGTATCACAAATCTGGCGACTCTGCTGGGGAATATCTTAAAAGTGGGGTTACCTTAGGGCTAGATCACATTTACTTGCTTTCTTTGTTTGACTTGTTTGCTTTACATTATGGTTCTTTGTTTGGGTTTGAATCCTTTACCCAGATTTGGGATACCTTATAGGTAAGTAGAAATACGTTGTGGAAACTGTGTGGGATATACCGATATGGTCTAAGCAATAGCTATGTTAGTGCGACATATTTATGGGTACCGGTAGCCCTTGAGTAGTCAAGGAGAATACGGGGCCGCTAAGTGATGTCATGAAGCACTAATGAACTTTTAGAACCTTTACTTGACCAACTTGGCCATTAGGACGTAGTGAGATGACCGGCTCTGGTGCAATCCAAAGTTGGTAGATACTCGATACTACACTCATTGAGGTTTGGTTTTTTGGGATATTCCAGTCGCCATTAAAGAGGCTTACGCTGAAACAATGCCCAAAGAAAACATATCAGTGATATTGAGCTCCTTAGAACCCGGTTACTATTACTAGGACAGGTTTGAGCCAACTAAACTTCAAGAGGGTATTTACCTATGAGACTCCATGCAAGCCTAAACCTAAGGACTTATTTTCTTTGTTTGTATATACTTGTATATAACATCATAAACATCATAACATCATACTCATATTCACTAACCATTTCAAGGATCTTGAGATTTATCTTTGTTATGTTTTGTAGGACATGGATTCTATTCGCATGAAAACTATTCAAGTCAATCTTGTAAGGATCCCTCCTTAACTTAAAGAGCTAGCATCAAGGATTCCTGAAAATTCTCCATTCATCGAAAGACATGGTCGCCTACTAAACTTGGTTACCACCAATGCTGATGAAGACATGATGAAGGTTCTCTTTCAGTTCTTTGATCCTTTACAACATTGCTTCACATTTCCTGATTATCAACTTGTGCCAACTTTGGAAGAATTCTCCCAACTCTTGAGGATTCCAATTCTCAATCAACTACCTTTCAACGGTACGGAAAGAGATCCAAAACCATAAGAGATTGCTCAAGCTATACACTTGCAACCATCTGATATCACAAGTAATTGGGAAACAAGGAGTGGTGTCAAAGGTTTCCTAGCAAAGTTCTTGTTTGAGATAGCCCAAAACTGTTGGAACTCTTTGGATTTTCAAGCTTTTGAGGAAATTGTGACTATCCTCATCTATGGGATGATTTTGTTTCCAAATCCTGACCAACTCATAGATGTGAACACCATCAAAATCTTCATGTCTCATAACCCGGTGCCTACTTTGCTAGGGGACATCCTACATTCCTTTCACACTCGCACTATGAGGAAAAGGGGTATCCTTATGTGTTGTACTCGTCTCTTGGAAAGATGGTTTATTTTGCATCTTCCCCAATCTGTATTGAAGAACGAGCAAGGTTCAAGGTGGTCACATAGGTTGATGACGCTCAAACATTCAGACATTCATTAGTGTTCCTGATCTATAGAGAATGTTACTATTGTCGACCGTTATGGAGAATTACCTAATGTCCCTTTACTTGGCATTAGGGGAGGTATTACCTACAACCCCTGCTTAGCCTTAAGACAATTTGGTTACGCCAGAAGGGATGGCCCACATGAGATGCTCATCCAAGGTTTGGTATTTGACTACGAGAACGATGATCAAGGTCATCACCAGAGATTTATCCGAGCTTGGAGGATGTTGAACAAGGTAGATAACAAGACATTAGGGCATAATAATTCCATCCCTCTTGAGCCTTACCTCAAATGGATGCGAGCTCGTGCTCAAAATCTTATGATGCCTTACCCCTCCATTCTCCCAGTAATCATAAAGCCTGTTGTGGAAGGAGATGTTCCATACACTGTCCTGCATCCTGACATGTCCACCTCTCTTGAAGACTTACAAAGGGATTGGATACAGCTTAAGGGGGAGCAAGACACTTTCGAAGCCTTATTCTACACCAGCGAGAAGAAGGTTTTGGAACTCACTAAGCAACTTCATGAGGAGTGGAGCCTAAATGCCTACATCGCACCAAAGAGGATGCGTACAACTTTTTTATCTTAGAGTTTTTGTACTTCTTTGTAATCCCAAAATAGGCATGATTTACTCAAGATTTGATTTATTAATATAACGTGAATTCCTTTTTGGTCTAAAGCAATTTTAAATCTCTAATTTCCTTGAAATCATTGCATATGCATTTACCATTCATCATAACATAAGCAGGTTTCTTACGATAAATCTCCTCATCTTTCTACTGTTTATTTCAGTAAGATGGATCTCGAGCAGACGGTAAAAGACCTCCAAGCACAGAATGCTCAGTTTCAGCAGTTGTTCTCGACTCTAGCCAAAGGACAAGAAGATCTGAAAACCTTGTTGATTGAAGAAAAGAAGAAGAAAAAGAAAGTAACCAGAGTTCTGAATATGGGAAGAAGGTTCCAAGGACAAGCTAGACGGACCCTAGATTTTGCAACGTCATCTGGTGAAAAGGATAACCAAGATGGGAAAGGCAAGGAAGCAGTTCTCCAGCAAGAGTGTGAAGAGGAAGAAGAAGAAGAGGATTACTCTGAAGAGCAGTATCCCCTGGCCGACGACAAATACAAGCATATAGAAGAACGACTAAGCGCAATGGAAATCCAGAAATTGCCCGGGCTAGACTTTGAGGAGCTAGGTTTGGTGTCTAGGATCGTCATTCCACCAAAATTTAAGGCACCAATATTTTCTAAGTACGACGGAGTTTCGTGCCCCAAAATGCATCTCCGATCCTATGTGAGGAAGATACAACTTCACACTACTGACAGAGATTTATGGGTCCACTTCTTCCAAGACAGTCTATCCGGAACTCAACTTGATTGGTTCTATCAACTAGAAAGGGCCAATATCCATAATTAGGAAGACCTTGCCGCTGCTTTCTATAAACAGTATCAATACAACACAGACCTTTCTCCTACCCATACTCAACTCCAGAGTATGGCTATGGTTTCTAGTGAAGGTTTCAAATACTACGCTCAGAAATGGAGGGACTTAGCAGGAAGAGTCTAGCCTCCCCTTCTGAAAGAGAGCTAGTAGACATGTTTCTGGGTACCTTGTTCGGTCCTTTCTTTAATCATTTAATTGGAAGCTCCTCAGCAGGCTTCACTGAATTAATCTTGACCCGATAAAGAGTGGAAGCTGGGATTAATAATGGGAGGATCCAAAAAGACGCATCCTCCACGGCTGTAAGAAAACCATTTATTGGGAAGAAAGAAGTTGGTGTTGTGTATCCTCAAAGGAATCAAGATAGAACTGAACGTCGTCCAATGGTGGGGGCTGTCATGATCCCTAAGCCTGTACCTACTCAACAAAGGAACAACCAGCCTAGAACAAAAAGACCAGTAAGATAATTTACCCAGATTAATATGACACTATCTCAAGTCCTGCCACATTTGTTGAGATCTAATCTGGTAAATTTGAAATAAGCTCCAAAGAATCCTAACACAACCTCTCCTCATTATCATCCTAATGCTCGTTGCGCATACCATTCAGAAAGTCCAGGCCATGATACTAACAACTGTTGGGCTTTGAAAAACAAGGTGCAAGACCTTCTTGGAGAAAAATAAATTGAGTTTGATGCCCCTAAAATCCCAAATGTTATCATCGCTCATGTGCCCAAGCATGGTCGTGGTGTTAACGCTGTTGAAGATGTTATGTTTGTTTCTACTGTTGATGAACTTGTTACTCCTCTCCTAACCATCAAGAAGAACCTATTGAAGGCTGGTTTATTTCTGGGCTGTGATGAAGGTTGCCACTTCTATTTATCCCGACCAACTAGTTGTCATTTATTAAAAGCAGGTGTTCAGCGCCTAATGGATGACAAAGAGATTTTGTTTGAAAAAACTCCCGTTCCAACCATTTCTTACAAAGATGTTTCAATAGTAACAATTTCCGCCAATCCTTCCAGGGTCTCCACCAAAAGACCAATTAGGATTACATCTGTTCCTAAAGTAGAACCACTGATAATTACTATGCCAGGTCCAGTCCCATACTCATCAGATAAAACTGTCCCATGGAACTATGGGGGCGACGTCTACTATCATGGTGTCAAGCAAGATTGGCTGGCTGATGAAGACTCAATTCTTGAGAAGGATGACCCCGACATCAGCGACATTGCGGGAACCAATAAGATAACCCAAAGTGGAAGAATTTTCTCTCCAGATATTGCTCCTCTGAAGACTATCACCGGTCCTATGATCATCCTTGTTTCTGTTCCTGTTGACACTACAACTACTACTACTACAATTCCTATAGTTACACCTGCTGAGACTCAGGGCAAAAGCATTATGGTTGAGCCTGTCCGGATAAAGGCGCAAAAAATATCTATCCCTGAGGCCTCCCAAAAGGAGATGGAAGAAATTCTGAAAATTATAAAAAGAAGCGACTATAACGTAGTCGAACAGCTAGGGCAGACTCCGTCAAAGATTCCCATGTTGGCTTTATTATTGTGCCCCGAGGCTCATGCAAAGTCCTTGGTGAAATTCCTTAAAACTGCCCATGTACCACAAGAAACCTCTGCTGATCAGTTCCAAGACTGTGTGGCCATCTTGACCGTGGATAATGGTTTAGGCTTTTCTCATGTTGACTTGACACCTAGAGGGAGAAAGCACAACGAGGCATTGCATGTCTCTGTCGAATGCAGGGGCACAACCTTGGCCCATGTCTTGGTTGATACCGGTTCATCTTTGAATGTGCTGCCTAAGAAGGCTCTTGATAGACTTGACTGTGAAGGTCTGACCTTAAAACCCAACAACATAGTGGTAAGGGCCTTCGACGGTTTAAAGAGAATGGTGCACGGGGAGGTGGGCATCCCCATAAAAGTTGGAACCCAAACCTTTGATTCAACTTTTTACGTGATGGACATCCGCCCTTCCTACTCCTGCTTATTGGGACGACCATGGATTCACAATGCTGGTGCTGTCACCTCTATATTACATCAAATGCTGAAATACCCAACCAAGGGGAAGATCATTACTGTCCATGGAGAGGAGGAATATATGGCCAGTCATCTAAAATCCTTCAGATACGTGGAATTGGATGGTGAATTCATTGAAACTCCATTTCAGCATTTCGAGGAAGTCCCACCAACCATGGCAGTAACCAAAGATGTTTCCCAAATCCCAAAGATTACAATGCCTCCGCTAAAGATGTCTTCTCTGAAAGATGCCAAGGCAGTGATAGAAGAAGGTGAGTGCACTATTTGGGGCCAACTCCCAGATATCCCATACAAGTCTGAAAAATTTGGTTTGGGTTTCACTTCAGGAGCCCTGAAAGTTGTACGCCGTGCTCGCGCCGGGGGACCACCCTTGAAGATCAGCAACCCCGAAGTCAATGCAGTGGAGGATGATGAGGACAACTACGACCTGGAGGAATGGATTTTCCCAACTGTCAATGGAGGACTCAGCAACTGGGAAGCTAGAGATTTTGTCCCAATTAATTTTATCCAACAGTAATTGTCTTTAAATTTTGTCAGATATGTAATAATTAAACAATTCAGACTTTTAAAGCCTTGTGTCTTACCCGAGGCACAATGGTCCATTTGTAAGGGTTGTTATCTCATTTTCATATGTCATCAATGAATCATGGACGTTTTTGCATACAAACTTTGTTTTATTTGTCTTTCTTTTTTACATGTTTTATTTTCTTTCAAAGATAGCTATACTCTGACACACACTCACATTCAAAATGCAGATCTACATCCATTCGGGATCCCTTGGGTAATGATTATGCTATGGCCTTTTATGACTCTGAAAATCTAATCTACCAAGCCGAAGACGAAGGTGAGTAAAATTGTGAAGTGCCAGGGGAACTAGTCAGGTTACTACAATAAGAAGAGTGGACCATTCAGCCCCACGAAGAACCAGTGGACACAGTTAACCTAGGTACCGAAAAGGATAAGAAAGAAGTCAAGCTGGGTGCCAATCTGGAATCCAGTGTCAAGAAGCGTCTGATTAAGTTGCTAAATGATTATGTTGAGGTATTTGCGTGGTCGTATGAAGACATGCCAAGACGTGATGCAGGTATTGTGGTACATCATTTACCCACAAAAGAAGACTGCCCACCGGTAAAACAAAAGGTTTGTCGCATGCGGCCAGACATGTCAGAGAAGATCAAAGTGGAAGTCATGAAACAATTCAACGCCGGATTCTTGGTCGTCACCTCCTATCTGCAATGGGTCGCCAATGTTGTTCCCATGCCTAAAAAGGACGGCAAGGTATGAATGTGTGTGGACTACAGAGATTTGAATAGGGAAAGCCCTAAGGATGATTTCACACTTCCCCACATCGATATTTTGGTTGACAATACAGCACAACATAAGGTGTTTTCCTTCATGGATGGTTTCTCAGGCTACAATCAAATCAAAATGGCGCCTGAGGACATGGAGAAAACAACCTTTGTCATACAGTGGGGCACTTTATGTTACAAGGTGTGATACGGTGGGAGAACTGACATGAAGGTTTTGCGTTTGATCGCAAATGTTGCGCTTAGCAAGAGTCGCCACCGACTTTTCTTTTATCCAAAAGGAAAGGTGAAAAAGCACAGGAAAGACCTTTGAGATTGTTTCTTAAGTTCGGGGGGTAGATTATGAAAGGGGAAGGTATTAGCACCCTTTTCATCCATGGTTTTCCATGGGCTCTTAGTTACTTGCTAGATCACTTTCTTTTGTTTGAAATTGTGCTTTGTGTGGTTTTTGAAAGTATTTTGTAAAAGAGGCCATTGTTTAGGCAATCTTTGTAATGATTCTCGCTCGTAAGAATGTATACAAAGATGTTTGTCTTTTTGAAAATGTTTTCAATGTTTGTAAGATGTTTGGAAATGTGTGTGTTTGTTTTTGAAAATAGCAAGGATAGTTGTTTTGAAATGGAGCAAGTAACTAGAAGTAATCTACCTACTAAAATATCTTTCTTGTTCCTTTTCTTTTTCTTTGACATTGTTGTCTTACCATTGATTTGGTAAGCAATCCTATCTTTGGATGTAGACGGGACGGGCGTGGGTCATCATATAGCCATGATTAGCAATGTTGCAAAGTATCTTAGCACTTTTGAGGGACTAAGTTCATTTTTGTAAGGCAACTCTAAATAGCATCGTCGAGGGACTATGATCTTATATTTGTTTGTTTTGCTAAGATACTTCGCATGCGTAATATGGCCATTTTTGTGTAAGGAAACCAAGTGGAGTAACCCTAAGGGTGCTTGTGTGCAAGTGTGTTGTTTTCATGCTTGATTTTGTCTTGGATTAGGGTTTTCTATTTGATTGTTTTTATCTTGCCATACAAACCCTAATTACTAACTTGTTATGTAAAAGCGAAAAATTGCGTAATTTAAAGATTACTACGCTATTACAACATTTTATGGGAGGGGGGATACAAATTATGAATGGCGATTTGCAATAATATAAATCTAATTAAACTATTACAACCAAATTGAATTTGTACAAATATTTGAATAGATAATGTATAATATAAATTAAATATGCAAAGATGTGTATATGCAAGAAAAGATTTTGTTTTGTTTTTTATGTGAAAAAAAGAGTTTTAAACTAAACCTAATAATTTAAGAAAAGGAAATTATTTCTTAGAAATTGATTAGCCCTAATTCTAATTTGTTAAAAAAGAAAATGAATTTTCTTAAGTATTTTTTATATTTTTGTCTTGAAAATAATAAATAGTATTTATGAAGTATTTTGGTCCTTTTATATGTCAAAATAAATATTTATAAGTGTGAGAGAAAAGAAATAAATATTAACCGAATTCTATTTTATTTTTAATTTACAAGTTTATTAAGAAAAATAGTTAATGTATAATTAAAAAAAAATATTTTTTCATGAGAAAATAAAATAAAATAAACAAAATGTAATATTTTATCATTTTTATGTTTTTTATGATTTTTAATATTCAGGAAAAATAAATTTAATGAAATAAAACAAAATAAAATAAATAAATGAAAATAGTTGGGCCAGGGGTGCTATAAGAAAAAAGGAGGCAGAAGGTTAGCAAAAACCATTGGGCCCAATGTGCTGAAGCCCATGCTGCAAAAAAAATCAAAAACAATGGAAAAAGTATGAAAAATGCAAAAGGCAGGCGCCAAGGCTCGAACCCATGACCTATGGCAATTTCTGCGCGCTGCCTTGCCACTGGGGTGGCTGTACATCCGTTAGTTCAAAAGAAACTAAAAATACATAACATAAAACGCTTCCTTGCCATGTAGTTCATATTCTTCCTCTAGCCAGCTAGACCCCCTGTAACTCTTTCATCTCTTAACAAAAATGGAAAGTGATAACATGAACACTATAGCATTTTATCTCACGATTCTAACCATGTGCATAAATAAAACTATAAGTCCAAGATAAGAGATAATTTTGTTGGCCCTAATTCTTAACCTAACTTTTTCAGAAACTTCAAACTCAAAATTCTCTCACCTCAGGCCAAATAAATGCAAGTTATGGATATTTACAGCTTCGTAGAAATGATGTCTACATTGTATATTCACAAATGGAAAGCTAACTATGCTTGTATCAAGAGTTAAAAAAACAGAAAACTCACCTTGAAAATGGAAATCGTGTTTTGGAAATGAGCTTGCTTTAGGATGCTGTGATGATCAGGTTAGCTTCCTTGGACCTCTAGGAAGCTAATGCAATGCTTAGCTTGTCTTGAGGGTGGCTGGAATGATCTGGAGAAGTCCACCTGTGTTACTCTGTTTTTGAAGTTCAACAATGGGGAAGATGGAGTTACAATGATGTTTCGGGGTGTGGGATGGTTCACTTGTAAGGTAAGGAAGCTTAGGGAAGCAAAAGGCCTTAAAACGCACGAGTGGAATGGAAGATTCATTTCACAAGCCAGAAATGGAAAGTTAGGAGGCTTGGTATGAAATTTATGATTCTAGGGTGTTTCAAGGATTGGGCATTCGTGGTTTTAGTTGCATAATGATGGCTTTCTATAGAGCAAAAGATTGGAGGACTTATACTTGCTCAGAAGTACAAGATCACATGTCTTGCTACATTTCTTGTTTTTGAAGCAAGGTGAGGAGACAAGTCCCTAAGAGCTGTACATGCATGGTCTGGTTTGGTAGAGGCTTCAGGCAAGTTGCTCTTTATTGTGGCTTTGCTTAGGTGCAGAGAAAACAAGTGCAAGGATCAAGGAGTGAAAAGTTACAAAAGTTATGCTTTATCAAAATGGAAATGGCACCTTTGTGCTAAAAATGGAAATGTTCATGTACAAAGCATTGAATGCTTGGCATTAGGGCATGAAACCTTGTGAAATTCATTAATGGTGGAGTGACAAACGAGTTTGAGGCCTGAAAAGTGAAGATTGTACAACATACTTGAGGATTTGAATTTTGTTCTTCATGAAATGGCTTGAAATCAAAGTGAGAAATTGCCAACTTCATCTCTTCGATTCTCCATACTCAAGAATGATCTCAAGGAGTTCTTGGACATTTTGGAAATCTTGCAATATGCTCTATAACTCATCTTTGAATTGCTTTCCAATATTTCCCTTGGAACTATGTGTAAAAATGGCATGAAGTTAGGTCCAAAACCTGCCTAATTAGGGCAAAATTTCACAAAGTTATTTTAGTTCATGAGCATGTATTCACAAAATTATATCTTGAGATCCAAGCGTCTTCAGGAGAAATTGTGTGAAGAAATTTTGTAGATTTCATGGATATCTACAACTTTCATGTTGGGAACTTTCTTGGAATCATCTTGCATCATGGTGAGAATTTGGCTTTAAGTTGAGAAAAATAAGAAATTTTCTATACTTAGAAAAATTTCTAAGTTAAGAAAACTTCAAATTTCAAAACAAAATCTTCAATATTTGATTTCTTTATGAACAAGTTTCATATTTTGATATGTTTTGATGAATTTGATCCTTGATATTTGATTTTGACCAAAAAGTCAAAGTTTGACTTTTCAGTATACAATTGACTTTTGATCAATTGATTGAAAAATTCATCTGTCAATCCAATGGATTTGCATTGTTTTGAACCATGTCATTAGGTCAAAATGATGCAATTGAACTCTTGAAATCATGATTCAAACCAATTGGTCATTTTCTAGGTCAAAAATCAGAAATTGCCCTCTCTCAGTCAAAACCCTAATTTTGACCAGTTTGCCCTTTTGATGATTTGATCAAATTTCTTGAGGAATTGTGGTCCAAACTTGATCAAATGATACATATGAGTTCAAGATGTTGAGGTGGATAAAAAGTTATGAAGTTTGACTGTAAATTGGCCATGATTGACTTTTTCCCCAATACAGTTGATTTTTAGGTCAACTGTCCAATTGACTGATCAAAAATGTGATTCAAAGCTTGAAACTTGGCATGAATAATCTTGGGGGTCCATAATGATCCATGAAATTCATATGAAGCATTGATAGTACAAAAATCCATGTGCAATCCCAAACCCTAATTTTGGGTTATTAGGGCATGATGAGATGTCTTGAGCTGGTCAAACCCTAATCCAGTCTTGAGTCAAAGAGATCTTGTGAGAAAAATCTTGATAAATGAGAGGGAAAATTTTGGGTACAACAGCTGCCCCTGTTCAATCTTCTTATACCTGAAGAGTTAGATTGGCGAGTTTTGCCATTCGTGACTCGAAGGTGAAAGATGATTGGATACTAGAGTGCCCAGAAATTTGCACTCGACGATGTGTGGTTGAGGGAATGGGCTTAAAGATTCCATTTGGAGAGGTGATAGAATCTTGTTGGATATGGGCTTGTAGATGCCATCCAAAATGCTTGCTGAATTGTAATTTGTAAGCTGAAAGAATGAGTATCAGAATGGCGTCCGTGTTTGGAGCGTACCTGAACTGTATATGGGAGCTGATTTGGACTAAGTATCAGAATGGCATCCGTGTCTGGAGCGTATCTGAATTATATCTGAAAGTTAAATCTGAATGAGTATCAGAATGGCATCCGTGTCTGGAGCGTATCTGAATTGTATCTGAATTGCATTTTTTAATGGTAGTTGTTAATCTTATCCTGAAACGGGTAAAATGTTAGCTAAAATACAAAGTTATGTTTGCATGAAATGTATGATGCAATGTATTTTCTTTATCAATGTTTATGATATATGGATGCAATGTATGTGTATGTGAACTAATTTGTTGAATTGTTGTTTGATTGAGGAAAATAAATCCCTGAATGCCGCTGAGGATATGTGAATTTTCATGTCTTGAAGTTAAAGTACTGATGAACTTTTGTTGAGAGAAGTAAAATCTGTTGTAAGGGTAATGCCATGTACTGCTTGTAAGATTTGTCGGGGAGTCCCGAGAAATTTGACGACTTTTGCTGAGGATTGATAACTGGGAATTTTGTTCCGCTGGGATTTAAACGACGTACTGTAGGGGATTACTCATGGAATAGCCTAGAGACATTTTCCTATTCTTTCAACCTATCAGTAATTGTCTTTCTCATTTTGTTTATTTGTAGACAGTAATCATGTTCAAATGCATATGTTCAACAATGAATCATTGGACGTTTTTGTAAACAAAACAACAAGCGTAAAGAAAAAGGACAAATAGTTTTTGCGCTTTCAAATGGTTATCTTTGTATTGACTTTGAATAAATATTTTGTACAAAGGGGACAAACATTCTAGTAAGAGAATGTTGTCGTAAGAAAAATTTGATATAAAGAAAAGATAGCTACGTATATAAAAATCCCATGGGGTTTCCGTTTTGCTATAGCCTTCGTATCTCTGAATATCTCGTCTATTTGTGCCTTGTCCGAAGATGACTAGATTGATCAGAAATACTGAATCTGTCAGTTGAAGCCAAAGGTTGTCCCTAAAGTGATCCGACGGGACATAGTTATACGCTTTAATTCCCTAACTTTTGCCTGGATCGCCCTTTCGGGTTTTCAGTCGAACGGGAAACCCCTTTTGGCCCAAGTCGCCCTTTTGGGTTTTCAACTTGCCGGTGCACAGATTTTTCATTTTATCCCTAATTTTTGCCTGAACCTTTTAGTTCGCCGGGATGCCCTTGTTTTGCCTAGGTATGTCAACCTAGCGGGTCCCTTATGCGTAGTATCTTTTGACTATGTCCGCGTTTGCAGGGTGTGGCAGGTCATCACCACCTATGGTGGTCAAGATCATTGTCCCACCGGAGAATATGTTTTTTATTACAAATGGTCCTTCATAGGTAGGAGTCCATTTGCCCCTGGGATCACTTTGTGGCAAGATGATACGTTTGATCACTAGATCCCCAACTTGATATATTTGGCGTCTGACTTTCTTGTTGAAAGCCTTGATCATCCATTTTTGATACATTTGACCATGGAAAACAACAGTAAGTCTCTTTTCATCAATCAAATTCAGTTGATCAAGTCGAGTCTGGATCCAATCGTCTTCGTTCAACCCTGCATCCTTCATAATCCTCAGGGAGGGGATCTGAACCTCGATAGACAAGACAACCTCCATGCCGTAAACCAAAGAATAGGGTGTTTCCCCGGTTGATGTGCGAGCTGTGGTACGATAACCGTGGAGAGAAAATGGTAACATCTCATGCCAATCTTTATATGTGACTATCATTTTCTATATGATCTTCTTAATGTTTTTATTTGCAGCTTCGACAACACCATTCATCTTTGGCCGATAGGGAGAAGAATTATGATGCTGGATCTTGAATTGCTCGCATAATGCGGTGATCATAGTGTTATTGAGATTTGTACCATTGTCACTGATGATCCTTTCCGGGATACCATACCGGCAAATAAGGTTTTGTTTGATGAAGCGGGCAACAACATTCTTGGTAACGGAAGCGAAGGAAGATGCCTCCACCCATTTTGTAAAATAGTCAATGGCTACTAGGATGATGCAATGTCCATTGGAGGCTGTTGGCTTGATTTCTCCAATCATATCAATTCCCCACATAGCAAAGCGCCAAGGAGATGTCAAGACATTCAGAGGAATCGGAGGTACGTGCACCTTGTCAGCATAAATTTTACACTTATGACAGGTTCGAGAGTGCTGATAGCAATCTCCTTCCGTGGTTGACCAATAATAGCCTGCCCGTAGGATTTTCTTCGCCATCGTATACCCACTGGAGTGGGTGCCAAAAGTACCTTCATGTAATTCATCCATGATCTTTTCAACTTCAACCTTATCCACGCACCGAAGCAAAATAGAGTCATGATTGCGTTTGTACAGGATGCCATTACTAAGGAAGAATTTAGCAGAGAATCTCCTTAAGAAATTCTTATCATTGATTGAAGCCCCTTCTGGATATTCTTGAGCCTCGAGATACCTCTTGACTTCATGAAACTAAGGTTGGTCCACTACCCCTTCAGTATTAATCTCGTGACAGTTTGTTGGTTCATCCATTCGTTCAATGGTGATCTGGGGAGCCTCGTTATCCCAATTAAGTTTAAACATAGATGACATTGTGGCTAGAGCATCTACTAGCTGATTTTCTTCTCGCGGGAAATGCTCGAAGGTAATCTTCTCAAAATGTGGTAGCAATGTCAAAACATGTTCTTTGTAAGGGATAAGGTTTGGGTGCTTGGTGTCCCATTCCCCTTTGATCTGACTGATGACCAAAGTTGAATCTCCAAATACATCTAAGGATTTGATTCCCAAGTCTATGGCAGCTCTGAGACCAAAGATGCATGCTTCGTATTCCACCATGTTGTTTGTACAATTGAAGTAAAGTCTGGCGGTAAGGGAGTATGACACCCTTTCGGAGATATGAGTACATCACCGATACCATTACCAAGTGCATTAGATGCTACATCAAAGAATAGGGTCCATCGGGATCCTTGTTCAGGTCCGTCATATGGCCTGATTCCTTCATAGTTGTCTAATGTCATGATGTCTTCATCCGGGAATTCAAACTTCATGGACTGATAGTCTTCTACAGCTTGGTGAGCAAGGTGATCAGCTAATACACCGCCCTTTATAGCTTTATGGGTAGTATACTGTATGTCGTACTCTGTCAGGATCATCTGCCATCTAGCTATTCTCCCAGAAAGAGAAGGTTTTTTGAAGATGTATTTTATCGGATCCATCTTAGATATCAATAAGGTAGTATGAGTCAGCATATATTGTCTTAGTCGGCGAGCAGCCCATGCTAGAGCGCAGCAAGTTTTCTTGAGCAGTGAATATCTGGTTTCACAATCGGTAAACTTTTTGCTCAGGTAATAAATAGCGTGCTCTTTTCGGCCAGACTCGTCATGCTGCCCCAATACACACCCCATCGAGTTTTCTAAAACAGTCAGATACATGATCAGTGGTCTTCCCTCGACTGGTGGCATCAATACAGAAGGTTCTTGTATGTATTCTTTGATTTTGTCAAAAGCAACTTGGCATTCATCATTCCATTTTACTACTTGATCTTTCTTCAATAGTTTGAAGATTGGCTCACAAGTAGCTGTTAGGTGAGAAATGAATCTGGAAATATAGTTCAAACGTGCCAAGAATCCTCTAACTTCCTTCTCAGTACGAGGAGCAGGCATCTCTTGTATTGCTTTAACTTTGGCAGGATCGACCTCAATACCTTTGTTACTGACGATAAATCCTAGGAGTTTACCGGACCATACTCCAAATGTGCACTTGTTTGAATTCAACCTCAGCTTGTACTTCTTCAGTCTCTCAAACATCTTTTGCAAGTGATCAAGATGCTCTTTTTTTTTTGCGATCTTGCTATCATATCGTCTACGCAGAACCCTATTTCATGATGTATCATGTCGTGAAATAAAGCTACCATGGCGCGTTGATAGGTTTCCCCAGCATTCTTCAATCTGAATGGCATTACCTTGTAGCAGAATGTGCCCCACTGTGTGACAAATGTTGTTTTCTCCATGTCCTCAGGTGCCATTTTGATTTGGTTATAACCTGAGAATCCGTCCATGAAGGAAAACACTTTGTGTTGTGTCGTATTGTCAACTAGAATATCAATGTGGGGGAGTGGAAAATCATCTTTAGGGTTCGCCCTATTAAATCTATGTAGTCCACACACATTCGTACTTTGCCGTCTTTTTTAGGTATGTGAATAATGTTGGCAACCCATTAAGGGTAGGAAGTGATAGCCATGAATCCTGCATTGAATTGCTTCATGACCTCCGCTTTAATCTTTTCTGACATATCAGGTCTCATACGGTGAACCTTTTGTTTTACTGGCGGACAATCTTCTCTTGTAGGCAGACGATGTACCACAACGTCTGTATCAAGTCCTGGCATGTCTTCATATGACCTGGAAAAGATCTCAACATACTCATGTAACAACTGAACCAGACGCTCCTTGAAATTGGTTCCAGATTGGCACCCACCTTGACCTCTTTTTTATCCTCCTCGGTACCCAGGTTGATCGTATCCATAGGTTCCTCGTGAGGCTGAACGGTTCTTTCCTATTATTGCAGCAGTCTGGCAAGTTCCCCTGATACTTAATAATCTTCCTCACCTTCGTCTTCGGCTTGGTAGATTAGATCCTCAGAGTCATGAAAGGCCATAGCAGTATCGTTACCCATGAGATTCATAATGGATGGATACCTGCATTTGTGAGTGTGGGTGTGTGTGTAAGGGTATAGCTATCTTTAAAAGAAAATAAAATGTGAAAGAAAAACAATGAGAAAAAAAGTTTGTATGTGAAAAGACGTCCATGATTCATTGATGTCATATGAAGATGAAATAATAATCCTTACAAATGGACCATTGTGCCTCGGGCAAGACACAAGGTTTTAAGAGTGCGAATTGTTTTTGAGTATTACAGATCCAACAAAATGTAAAGATAAATTACTTTGGGATGAAAGTTATTGGGACGAAGTCTCTAGCCTCCCAATTGCTGAGTCCTCCATTGACAGTCGGAAAGATCCAATCCTCCAGGTTGCAATCATCTTCACCATATTCTACCGCGTTGACCTCACGGTTGCTAATCTTTAAGGGTGGCCCTCCAGCACGGGCATAACGTACATCCTTTTGAGCACTTGAAGTGAAACCTAGGCCAAACTTGTCATACTTATACGGGATATCCGGAAGTTTCCCCCAGATGGTGCATCCACCTTCCTCTACTACTGCTTTAGCTTCCTTCAGAGATGACATCCGGAGTGGAGGCCTTGTAATCTTAGGAATCTAGGACACGGTCTTGTTCACTACTACCTCTTGGGGTACCTCTTCGAAGTGTTGAAATGGAGTTTAAATGAATTCGCCGTCCAATTCCATACATTTGAAGGAATTGAGATGGCTGATCATGTATTCTTCCTCTCAGTGGACAGTGATAATCTTTCCTTGAACTAGATACTTCAGCATCTGGTTCAATGTAGAGGTAACAACGCCAACATTATGGATCCATGGCCATCCTAGCAAACAGGAGTAAGAAGGGCGGATATCCATTACATAAAAGGTTGAATTGAAAGTTTGAGTCCCAAGGTTTATGGGGATATCCACTTCCCCGTGAACCATTCTCTTCGAGCCATCAAATTCCCTTACTACTATGTTACTTGGCTTTAACACCAGTCCTTCGCAGTCAAGTCTGTCAAGAGCTTTTTTCGGTAATACATTCAAGGATGAGCATGTGTCCACCAAAACATGGGCCAGAGTTGTGCCTCTACATTCCACAGAGACATGTAATGCCTCATTGTGCTTTCTTCCCCTTGGTGTCAGATCCTCATCCGAGAAGCCTAGGCTGTTATCCGCTGTCAAGCTGGCCACGCAGTCTTGAAATTGACCAGTAGACGTCTCTTGAGGCACATGGGCTGTTTTTAGGAACTTCACCAAGTCTTTCGCATGTGCCTCGGAACACAGTAGTAATTCCAGCATGGAGATTTTGGAGGGAGTTTGCCCCAACTGTTCAACTACATCATAGTCGCTCCTCTTTATAATTTTTAGGATCTCCTCCATTTATTTCTTGGATGTCTCGGGGATAGTCAATGATTGAGCCTTCGTCCATACAGGCTCCACTTGAATACTCTTTCCTCGAGTTTCAACAATAGGAGTGTTGGTAGGAATGACAACAAGGGTTGCAACGGCTTCGTCAATAGGAGCACTTGCAGAGATGATTATGGGTACGGAAGTAATCTTTGGAGCAGCCATAGGGATGATCACGGGTCCAGAAAATGCTTTTGGGGGAGAAATTTCTGGAGAAAAGATCATACTGCTTCGGGTAATCTTACTAGTTCCGACAATATTGCTGATGTCAGCATCTTCTTCTTCGGAGTTTATCTCTTCGGAATCCAGCCCATCTTGTTTGATGCCATGGTAATAAATGTCCCCTCTGTAATTCCACAACACAGTTTTGTCTGATTCATATGGGACTGGCCCAGGCATTGTGATTGTTAGAGGAGTTGCTTTCGGAACCGATGTAATTCTAACGGGTCTTTTGGTAGAGACCCTGGAAGAATTGGCGGAGATGGTAATGATTGAAATATCTTTAACAAGAACAGGCGAAACAGGAGTACTTTCAAATAGAATCTCTTTGTTATCTATCAAGCGTTGAATGCCTGTTTTCAACAAAGGGCAATTAGTTGGTGAGGATAAGCAGAGATGGCAGTATTCAACCCGGGAACACACCGACATTTAACAAGTTTATCTTAATGGTTGGAAGTGGAGTCACGAGTTCATCAACTGTGGTAACAAACAAATCTTCTTCAGTAGCATTGGTATTGTGACCATGTCTGGGCATAGGAGCATAAATGACATTTGGCTTCTCGGGCGCATCAAACTCAATTTCTTTTTCTTCAATGAGGTCTTGTATTTTGTTCTTCAAGGCCCAACAGTTATTAGTATCATGACTAGGACTTTCAGAGTGATGTGCGCAACGAGCATTGGGGTGATAATGAGGGGACGTTGTGTTGGGGTTTTTTGGAGCTTCTTTCAAGGTTGCCAAATTGGATCTCAGAAGATGCGGTAATACTTGAGACAGAGTTATGTTGATTCTGGTGAATTGCCTGACTTTCCTTTCCACCATTGGTTGATTACTTCTTTGTTGATCAGACGTAGGCTTTGGAATCATAACAACCCCCACCATTGGTCGGCGCTCGGCTCTTTCTTGGTTTCTTTGCGGATATACATCAACTATCTCTTTTTTTTCCAATAAAAGGCTTCCTCACAACTGTAGAAGAAGATGAATCCTTCTGAATCTTTCCACTTTTTATGCCAGCTTCCACCCTCTCTCCGGTTAATATTAGTTCAGTAAAGCCTGCAGAGGAACTTCCGATTAAATGGTTGAAGAAAGGGCCAGATAAGGTGCCTAAGAACATGTCCACCAATTCCCTTTCAGACAGAGGGGGTTGAACTCTTCCAGCCAGATCTCTCCATTTTTGTGTGTAATCCTTGAAACCTTCATTAGAATCCATGGCCATACTCTGGAGTTGAGTACGGGTAGGCACCAAATTAGCATTGTATTGATATTTCTTGTATAAATCTACGGCAAGATCTTCCCAATTATGGACGTTGGCTCTTTCTAGTTGGTAAAACTAGTCGAGTTGTGTTCCAGACAGACTATCTTGGAAAAAATGCACCCACAAGTCTTTCTTACATATGATCGGAGATGCATCTTAGGGCATGACACCCCATCATATTTTGCAAACATAGGCACTTTGAATTTCGGAGGAATCACAATCCCCGACACTAGTCCCAAATCCTCAAATTCTAAGCCTTGCACCTTTTGTATTTCCATCGCGCTCAAACGCTCTTCGAGATGTCTGTACTTGTCATCAGCTGGAGAATACTGTTCCTCAGAGTAGTCTTCCTCTTCTTCCTCCTCTTCAGATTCTGACAGGACCACTGTCTCCTTGCCTTTCCCCTCTCCTTCACCGGATGTTGTTGAAAAATTCAAAGTCCTTCTCGTCTGCTCATGAAATCTTCTCCCCATGTTCAAGACTCCATTTACCTACTTTGTTTTCTTTTTCTTCTCTTCATCTAGCAGAGTCTTCAATTTTTCTTGCCCCTTGGCTAGGGTCATGAGCAAATGTTGAAACTGTGTGTTCTGAGCTTGGAGATCTTTCACTGTTTGTTAGAGATCCATCTAACTGAAATAAACAGTAGAGAGATGAGGAAACTTGTTGCAAAAGACCTGTTTATGTTATGATGAATGATATGTGCATATGCAATGTTTTCAAGGATTTCAAAGATTCAAGTTCGTTTTAGACAAAAAGAAACACACGTTAAATTAATAAGATAAAGTTTGAGTAAATCAATGCCCTTTGGAAAAAATAATACAAAACTCTAAGATAAAAAAGTAGTGCGCATCCTCTTTGGTGCAATGTAGGAATTTAGAGTCCGCTCCTCATGAAGTAGCCTAGTGAGTTCCAAAACCTTCTTCTCGCTTGCGTAGAATTGGGCTTCGAAAGTATATCTCTCTCCTTTGAGTTGTATCCAATCCCTTTGTAAGTTTTCAAGAGATGTGGGTATGTCAGGATGTAGGATAGTGTATGGAAGGATAAGGCATCATAAGACTTTGAGAATGAGCTCGTACCCATTTGAGGTAGGGCTCAAGAGGGATGGAATTATTGTGCCCCAAAGTCTTGCTATCCACCTTGTTTAGCATCCTCCAAGCTCGGATGAATATATGGCGAAGACCTTGATCGTCGTTGTCATAGTTGAATACCAAACCTTGAATCAGCATCTCGTGCGGGCCATCCCTTCGGGCGTAACCAAACGGTCTTAAATCTAAGCATGGGTTGTAGGTGATGCCTCCCCTAATTCCAAGTAGAGGGACATTATGGAATTCTCCACAACGGTCAACAATGATAACATTCTCTTTGGATCGGGATCACCAATGAATGTCCGAATGTTTGAGCGTCATCAACCTTTATGACCACCTTGAACCTTGCTCATTCTTTATAACTGATTGGGGAAGATGAGAAATAAACCATCTTGCTAAGAGAGGAGTGCAACACATAAGAACACCTCTTTTCCTCATTGTGCGAGTGTGAAAAGAGTGTACAATATCCCCTAGCAATGTAGGCATCGGGTTGCGTGACATGAAGATTTTGACGGTGCTCACATCTATGAGTTGGTCAGGATTGGGAAACAAGACCATCCCATAGATAAGAAGAGCCGCAATTTCCTCAAAGGCTTGCAAGTCTAAGGAATTCCAACAGCTTTGGGATTTCTCAAACAGGAACTTTGCTAAGAAGCCTTTGACACTAATCTTAGTTTCCCAATGAGTTGTGACATCAGATGAGTGCAAGTGTAGAGCTTGAGAAATCTCTTCTGGCTTTGGGTCTCTTTCCATACCGTTGAAAGGTAGTTGATTGAGAATGGGAATCCTCAAGAGTTGAGATAATTCTTCCAAAGTAGGCACAAGCTGATAGTCGGGAAATGTGAAGCAATGGTGCAAAGGATCAAAGAACTGAAAGAGAACCTTCATCATATCCTCATCAGTGTTGGAGGTGACCAAGTTGAGTAGACGACCATGCCTTTCGGTGAATGGAGAGTTCTCAGGGATCCTTGAAGTTAGCTCCTTAAGTTATGGAGGAATTCTTACAAGATTGACTTGAATAGTTTTCCTGCGAAGTGAATCTATATCCTACAAAACAACAACAATGATGAATCCCAAAATCCTTGAAATGGTTAGTAGATGTATATGATGTTCATGATGTCTATGATGTTATGTACAAGTATGCATATACAAGAAAAGCAATCAATTTCTTAGTTTAGGCTTGCATGGGGTTTTATAGGTAAGTACCCTCTTGAAGTTTAGATGGCTTAAACCTGTCCTAGTAATAGTAATCGGGTTCTAAGGAGCTCAATATCACTGGTTTGTTTCCTTGGTCATTGTTTCAGCTCAAGCCTCTTTAATGGCGACCGAAATATCCCAAGAAACCAAACCTAAATGAGTGTAGTATCGAGTATCTACCAACTTCGGGTTGCACCAAAGTCGGCCATCTCACTACATCCTAAAGGCCAAGTTGGTCAAGTAAAGGTTCTAGAAGTTCATTAGTGCTTCATAACATCACTCAGCGGCCCCATATTCTCTTTGATTAACTCAAAGGCTACCGGTACCCACAAATATGTCACACTAACATATCTATTGCTTAGACCATGTAGGTATACCCCGCATAGTTTCCACAACGTATTGCTATTTACCTATAATTTATCCCAAATCCGGGTAGAGGATTTCAAACCCAAACAAAGAACCATAATGTAAAGCATACAAATCAAACAATGTAAGCAAGTAAATGTGATCTATCCATAAGGTAATCCCACTTTTAGAATTTTCCCCAGCAGAGTCACCAGTTCTGTGATACGGTGGGAGAACTGACTAGAAGGTTTTGCATTTATCACAAATGTTACAGTTAGCAAGAGTTTCCACCGACTTTTCTTTTATCCAAAAGGAAAGGTGAAAAAGCACTTGAAAGACCTTTGAGATTGTTTCTTGAGTTCGGGGGGTATATTATGAAAAGGGAAGGTATTAACACCCTTTTCATTCATGGTTTTTCATGGGCTCTTAGTTACTTGCTAGATCACTTGCTTTTGTTTGAAATTATGCTTTGTGTGGTTTTTGAAAGTATTTTATAAAAGAGTCCATTGTTTAGGCAATCTTTGTAATGATTCTCGTTCGTAAGAATGTATACAAAGATGTTTGTCTTTTTGAAAATGTTTTCAATGTTTGTAAGATGTTTGGAAATGTGTGTGTTTGTTTTTGAAAATATCAAGGATGGTTGTTTTGAAATAGATCAAGTAACTAAAAGTAATCTACCTACTAAAATATCTTTCTTGTTCATTTTCTTTTCCTTTGACATTGTTGTCTTACCATTGATTTGGTAAGCAACCCTATCTTTGGATGTAGACGGGACGGGCGTGGGTTATCGTATAGCCATGATTAGCAATGTTGCAAAGTATCTTAGCACTTTTAAAGGACTAAGATCATTTTTGTAAGGCAACTCTAAATAGCGTCATCGAGGGACTATGATCTTAAATTTGTTTGTTTTGCTAAGATACTTTGCATGCGTAATATGGCCATTTTTGTGTAAGGCAACCAAGTGGAGTAACCCTAAGGGTGCTTGTGTGCAAGTGTGTTATTTTCATGCTTGATTTTGTCTTGGATTAGGGTTTTCTATTTGATTGTTTTTATCTTGCCATACAAACCCTAATTACTAACATGTTATGTAAAAGCGATAAATTGCGTAATTTAAAGATTACTACGCTATTACAACATTTTATGGGAGGGGGGTACAAATTATGAATGGGGATTTGCAATAATATAAATCTAATTAAACTATTACAACCAAATTGAATTTGTACAAATATTGGAATAGATAATGTATAATATAAATTAAATATGCAAAGATGTGTATATGCAAGAAAAGATTTTGTTTTGTTTTTTATGTGAAAAAAAGGGTTTTAAACTAAACCTAATAATTTAAGAAAAGGAAATTATATCTTAGAAATTGATTAACCCTAGTTCTAATTTGTTAAAAAAGAAAATGAATTTTCTTAAGTATTTTTTATATTTTTGTCTTGAAAATAATAAATAGTATTTATGAAGTATTTTGGTCCTTTTATATGTCAAAATAAATATTTATAAGTGTGAGAGAAAAGAAATAAATATTAACCTAATTCTATTTTATTTTTAATTTACAAGTTTATTAAGAAAATTAGTTAATGTATAATAAAATAAAAATATTTTTTTATGAGAAAATAAAATAAAATAAACAAAATGTAATGTTTTATCATTTTTATGTTTTTTATGATTTTTAATATTCAGGAAAAATAAATTTAATGAAATAAAACAAAATAAAATAAATAAATGAAAATAGTTGGGCCAGGGGTGCTGTAAGAAAAAAGGAGGTGGGAGATTAGCAAAAAACATTGGGCCCAATGTGCTGAAGCCCATGCTGCAAAAACAATAAAAAACAATGGAAAAAGTATGAAAAATGCAAAAGGCAGGCGTCAAGGCTCGAACCCATGACCTATGGCAATTTCTGCGTGCTGCCTTGCCACTGGGGTGGCTGTACATCCGTTAGTTCAAAAGAAACTAAAAATACATAACATAAAACGCTTCCTTGCCCTGTACTTCATCTTCTTCCTCTAGCCAGCCGGACCCCCTGTAACTCTTTCATCTCTAAACAAAAATGGAAAGTGATAACATGAACATTATAGCATTTTATCTCACGATTCTAACCATGTGCATAGCTAAAACTATAAGTCCAAGATCAGAGAGAATTTTGTTGGCCCTAATTCTTAACCTAATTTTTTCAGAAACTTCAAACTCAAAATTCTCTCACCTCAGGCCAAATAAATGCAAGCCATGGATATGTACAGTTTCGTAACAATGATATCTACATTGTATATTCACAAATGGAAAGCTAAATATGCCTATATCAAGAGTTAGAAAAACAAAAAACTCACCTTGAAAATGGAAATTGTGTTTTGGAAATGAGCTTGCTTTAGGATGTTGTGATGATCAGGTTAGCTTCCTTGGACCTCTAGGAAGCTAATGCAATGCTTAGCTTGTCTTGAGGGTGGCTGGAATGATCTGGAGAAGTCCGCCTGTGTTACTCTATTTTTGAAGTTCAACAATGGGGAAGATGGAGTTACAGTGATGTTTAAGGGTGTGGGATGGTTCACTTGTAAGGTAAAGAAGCTTAGGGAAGCAAAAGGCTTGAAAACGCACAAGTGGAATGGAAGATTCAGTTCACAAGTCAGAAATGGAAAGTTAGGAGGCTTGGTATGCAATTTCTGATTCTAGGATGTTTCAAGGCTTGAGCATTTGTGGTTTTAGTTGCATAATGATGGCTTTATATAGAGCAAAAGATTGGAGGACTTATGCTTGCTCAGAAGTACAAGATCACATGTCTTGCTACATTTCTTGTTTTTGAAGCAAGGTGAGGAGACAAGTCCCTAAGAGATGTACAAGCATGGTCTGGTTTGGTAGAGGCTTCAGGCAAGTTTCTCTTTGTTGTGTCTTTTCTTAGGTGCAGAGAAAACAAGTGCAAGGCTCAAGGAGTGAAAAGTTGCAAAAGTTATGCTTTATCAAAATGGAAATGGCACCTTTGTGCCAAAAATGGAAATGTTCATGTACAAAGCATTGAATGCTTCGCTTTAGGGCATCAAACCTTGTGCATTTCATTAATGGTGTTATGAAAAACAAGTTTGAGGCCTGAAAAGTGATGATTGTACAACATACTTGAGGATTTGAATTTTGTTCTTCATGAAATGGCTTGAAATCAAAGTGAGAAATTGCCAACTTCATCTCTTTGATTCTCTATACTCAAGAATGATCTCAAGGAGTTCTTTGACATTTTGGAAAGCTTGCAATATGCTCTATAACTCATCTTTGAATTGCTTTTAAATATTTCCCTTGGAACTATGTGAAAAAATGGCATGAAGTTAGGTCCAAAACCTGCATAACTAGGGCAAAATTTCACTAAGTTATTTTAGTTCATGAGCATGTATTCACAAAATTATATCTTGAGATCCAAGCATCTTTAGGATAAATTGTGTGAAGCAAAGTTGTAGATTTCATGGAGATCTACAACTTTTATGTTGGGAACTTTCTTTAAATCATTTTGCATTATGGTGAGAATTTGGCTTAAAGTTGAGAAAAAATTAGAAATTTTCTATACTTAGAAAAATTTCTAAGTTAAGAATATTTCAAATTTCAAAACAAAATATTCAATATTTGATTTCTTGATGAACAAGTTTCACATTTTGACATGTTTTGATGAATTTTGATCCTTGACATTTGATTTTGACCAAAAAGTCAAAGTTTGACTTTTCAGTATACAATTGACTTTTGATCAATTGACTAAAAAATTCATCTGTCAATCCAATGGATTTGCAATGTTTTGAACCATGTAATTAGGTCAAAATTATGCAATTGAAATCTTGAAATCATGCTTCAAACCAATTGGTCATTTGCTAGGTCAAAAATCAGAAATTGCCCTCTCTCAGTCAAAACCCTAATTTTGACCATTTTGCCCTTTTGATGATTTGATCAAATTTCTTGAGGAATTATGGTACAAACTTGATCAAATGATACATATGAGGTCAAGATGTTGAGGTGGATCAAAAATTATGAAGTTTGACTGTAAATTGGCCATGGTTAACGTTTTCCCCAATACAGTTGATTTTTAGGTCAATTGTCCAATTGACTGATCAAAAATGTGATTCAAAGCTTGAAACTTGGCATGAATAATCTTGGGGATCCATAATGATCCTTGAAAGTCATATAAAGCATTGATAGTCCAAAAATCCCTGTGCAATCCCAAACCCTAATTTTGGGTTATCAGTGCATGATGAGATGTCTTGAGTTGGTCAAACCCTAATCCAGTCTTGAGTCAAAGAGATCTTGTGAGAAAAATCATGATAAATGAGGGGCAAATTTTGGGGTACAACACAAGGTTATGACATTGGGGTTGAAGAACGCTGGGGCAACCTATCAGCGTGCCACGGTAGCCTTATTTCACGACATGATACATCACGAAATAGAGGTCTATATGGACGATATGATAGCCAGATCTCAAACTGAAGAGGAACATCTTGACCATTTGCAGAAACTCTTTGAGAGACTAAATAAATACAAGCTGAGGTTGAACCCGAATAAATGCACATTTGGGGTGAGGTCCAGTAAACTCCTAGGCTTTGTCGTCAGCCGTAAAGGTATCAAAGTGGATCCTGCCAAGGTGAAAGTAATACAAGAAATGCCTGCTCCTTGCACCGAGAAGGAAGTCAGAGGATTCTTGGGACGGTTAAACTACATTGCCAGATTCATTTCTCACCTAACAGCTACTTGTGAACCAATCTTCAAATTACTGAAGAAAGATCAAGTAGTCAAATGGAATGATGAATGCCAAACTTCTTTCGACAAGATCAAAGAGTACCTACAAGAGCCTCCTTTTTGGATGCCACCAGTCGAGGGAAGACCCTTGATTATGTATCTAACTGTTTTGGAAAATTCAATGGGGTGTGTGCTGGGGCAGCATGACGAGTCTGGCCGAAAAGAGCATGTTATTTATTACATGAGCAAAATGTCTACCGACTGTGAAACAAGATATTCACTGCTCGAGAAAACTTATTGCGCTTTCTCATAAGATGCTCGCCGGCTAAGACAGTATATGCTGACTCATACTACCTTATTGCTATCCAAGGTGGATCCAATAAAATACATCTTCGAGAAGCCTTCCCTCTCTGGGAGAATAGCGAGATGGCAGATGATCCTGACGGAATATGACATTCAGTATACTACCCAAAAAGAAATAAAGGGAAGTGTGTTAGCCGACGACCTTGCTCATCAAGATGTGTATGAATAACAGTCCATGAAGTTCATATTCCCAGATGAAGACATCATGATGGTAAAAAGTTGCGAAGAACCCAGACCATATGACAGACCTGAACAAGAATCCCAATGGACCCTGGTTTTTGATGGGGCGTCTAACGCACTCGGTAATGGCATCGGTGTTGTACTCATATCCTCTGAAGGATGTCACACTTCCTTCATGACAAGACTCTACTTCAACTGTACAAATAACATGGCAGAATATGAAGCGTGCTTTTTTTGTCTCAAAGCTGCCATAGATTTGGGGATCAAGTCCTTAAGTGTATTCAGAGATTCAGCTTTGGTCATCAGCCAGATCAAAGGAGAATGGGACACCAAACACCCTAACCTTATCCCCTACAAAGAACATGTGTCGACATTAATCCCACACTTTGAGAAGATTACCTTCGAGCATTTCCCACGAGAAGAAAATCAACTAGCAGATGCGTTAGCCACGATGTCGTCCATGTTTAAACTTAAATGGGATAAAGAGGCTCCCCAGATCACCATTGAATGAATGGATGAACCAGCTCACTATCACGAGATCAATACTGAAGAAGTAGTGGACCAACCTTGGTTCCACGAAGTCAAGAGGTATCTCGAGGCTCAAGAATATCTGGAAGGAGCTTCAGTCAATGATAATAAGTTCTTAAGGAGATTCTCTGCTAAGTTATTCCTTAGTAATGGCATTCTCTACAAGCGCAACCATGAATCTATTTTGCTCCGTTGCATAGACAAGGTTAAGGCAGAGAAGATCATGGCTGATCTACATGAAGGCACTTTTGGCACCCATTCCAGTGGGCATACGATGGTAAAGAAAATCCTACGAGCAGGTTATTACTGGTATAACCTGGAAGCAGATTGCTATCAGCACTCTCGAACTTGTCATAAGTGTCAGATCTATGCTGACAAGGTGCATGTGCCTTCGGTTCCTTTGAACATCTTGACGGATCCTTGGCCCTTTGCTATGTGGGGCATCAATATGATTAGGGAAATCAAGCCAACAGCCTCTAATGGACACAACTTCATCTTGGTGGCCATTGACTATTTCATGAAGTGGGCTGAGGCGACTTCTTTCGCTTTTGTTACCAAGAATGTCTACGCCCGGTTCATCAAACAGAATCTTATCTGTCGGTACGGTATCCCAAAGAGGATCATCATTGACAATGGTATGAATCTCGACAACACTATGATCGTCGCACTGTGTGAGCAATTCAATATCCAGCACCATAATTCTTCCACTTACCGGCCAAAGATGAATGGTGTTGTCGAAGCCGCAAATAAGAACATCAAAAAGATCATACAGAAAATGACAGTCACATACAAAGACTGGCATGAGATGCTACCATTCTCTCTCCACGGTTATCGTACCACGACACGCACATCAACCGGGGTAACACCCTACTCTCTGGTATACGACATGTAGGCTGTCTTGCCTATTGAGGTCCAGATCCCCTCTCTGAGAATTATGAAGGATGCAGGGTTAAATGAAGAAGATTGGATCCAAACTCGAGTTGATCAACTTAATTTGATTGATGAGAAAAGGCTTACTGATGTCTGTCATGGTCAAATGTATAAAAAACGGATGATCAAGGCTTTCAACAAAAAGGTCAGACGCCAAGTATATCAAGTCGGGGATCTGGTGATCAAGTGCATCATACTACCGCAGGGTGATCCCAGGGGAAAATGGACTCCTACATACGAAGGAATGTTTGTGATCAAAAGAATATTCTCTGGTGGAGCAATGATCTTGACCACTATGGATGGCGACGACCTGCCACACCCTGTAAACGCTGACATAGTCAAAAGATATTACGCATAAGAGACCCGTTAGGTTTACACGCCTAGGCAAAACAAGGGCATCTCGGCGAACCAAAAAGGTTCGGGCAAAAATTAGGGATAAAAACAAAAAAAATATGTACACCTAGAAAGTTGAAAACCCGAAAGGGAGACTTGGGCAAGAAAGGGTATTTCGGTGGGCTGAAAACGCGTAAGGGTTGTCCAAGCAAAAGTTAGGGAGTTAAAGCGTACGACTATGTCCCATTGGATCACCTTTACGGACAACCTTTGGCTTCGATTGACAAACTCAACCGTTCTGATCAATCCAATCAACTTCGGGTAAGGCAGCAAGTGGACAAGACGCTCAGAGACACGAAGGCTATAGCAGAATGGGAACCCCATGGGATTATTGCACATAGCTATCTTTTCTTTGTACCAAATTTTCATTTTTTACGACGACATTCTCTTACTATGATGTTCGTCTCATTGTACAAAATACTTATTCAAGTTAATACAAAGATACTCCTTTGAAAGTAAAAAACCATTTGTTTTATTTAATTTCTGTGTTTTGTTTACAAAAACGTCCAATGATTTATTTTTGAGCATATGCATTTGAACGTGACTACTGTTTACAAATGAACAAAAATTAACATAAAATAGAAAGACAATCTCTAATTGCTTTAAGAAATAGGATAATATCTTTAGACTATTCCATAAAATTCCCCACAGTGTGCAGCTTAATCCCCAGCGGAACAAAACCTCCAGTTTATCACTCCCCAGTAAAGATCGTCTAATTTCTCAGGATTCCCCAACAAATTTCACAAGCCATACACGGTGTTTCCCTTACAACAGAGTTCATTTCTCGAACAAATAGGAGCTAATCAACACTTCAAAACGTGAAGACCTACACTCCACGTCCCCAATATCAGTCAGGGATTTATTTTCCCTAATCCAACAATGTTACAGCAACATAGCTTATATGCCTATACATCGCATCCATATGTCATGAAATTGACAGCACAAAGGCATACAACATAATCTCATTCTTTTTATTGAGAACATCATTATGCAATACATTTCATACATCATGACATTGAATACAACTAATATTTTATCTCTTCAAGAAAGATCGATCAGCAGATGGCTATCATCAACAATTTACAAAGGTCGGAGATTGATACCTGAGACAATCCATGACAATTATCTACACGACCAGCTGAAGCAATCCAGCACAGCTTCTTCTCATTCAGCTTTCAGATACAGTTCAGATACGCTCTAGATACGAATGCCATTCTGATACTTATTAAGATTCTCTTTCAAGATACAGTACAGATACACTCCAGACACGGATTCCATCCTGATACTCATTCAGATTCAACTTTCAGATACAGTTCAGATACGCTACAGACACAGACGCCTTTCTGATACTCATTTAGATTCTCTCTCAAATATAGTTCAGATACGCTCCAGATACGGATGCCATACTGATACTCATTCAGATTCTCTCTTAGATACAATACATATACGGTCCAGATACGGATTCCATTCTGATACTCATTCAGATTCAGCTTTCAGATACAGTTCAGATACGCTCCAAACACAGACACTATTATGATACTCATTCAGATTCAGCTTTTAGATACAGTTCAACAATCATTTTTGGATGGCATCTACAAGCCCATCTCCAACAACTTTCCATCACCTCTCCAAATTTCATCTTTAAGCCCATTCCCTATACCATCAACCATTACATCCTCGAGTGCAAATTTCTGGGCACTCTAGTGTCCAATCATCTTCCGCCTTCAAGTCACGAATGGCAAATCCGCCAATCTAACTCTTCAGGTTTAAGAAGGTTGAACAGGGGTAGCTGTTGTACCCCAAAATTATCCCTTTCACTTATCAATTATTTTCTCACAAAAGATCTCTCTTGGTTCAAGACTGCACTAGGGTTGATCAACTCAAGACACCTCCTTAAGCATTGATGACCAAAATTAGGGTTTGAGATTGCACAAGGATAATTGAAATTTTAATGCTTCATATGACTTTCATGGATCATTATGGAACCCCAAGATTACTCATGTCAAGTTTCAAGCTTTGGATCACATTCTTGCTCAGTCAATTGAGCAGTTGACCTAAAAGTCAACTATATTGGGGAAAAAGTCAACTGTGGCCAATTTACAGTCAAAATTCATAATTTTTTGACCCATAGCAACATTATAAACTCATATGTTTCATTTGATCAAGTTTGGATCATAATTCCTCAAGAAATCTGATCAAATCATCAAAAGGGCAAAATGGTCAAAATTAGGGTTTTGATTGAGGAAAGGCAATTTCTGATTTTTGACCTAGTAAATGGTTAAGTGGTTTGAGGCATGATCTCAATATTTCAATTGCATCATTTTTACCTAATGGCATGACCTAAAACATTGCTCAAGATCAATTGGATTGATAGTAAATTTTCAGTCAATTGATCAAAAGTCAATTGTACACTGAAAAGTCAATCTTTGACTTTTTGGTCAAAATCCAATGTCAAAGATCTCAATTCATTAAAACATGTCAAAATATGAAACTTATTCATCAAGAAATCAAAAAGTCAAGATTTCATTTTGAAAAGTCAAAGTTTTCTAACTTAGAAATTTTTCTAATTGTTTAAAACTTCATGTTTTTTCACAACTTTGAGCAAATTTTTCACCATGATGCAAGAGGATTCAGAAGAAACTTTCAACATGAAAGTTGTAGATCTCCATGATATCTACAACATTTCTTTACACAACTTATTCTAAAAGTTCTTAGATATCAAGTTATTAATTCATAAAGTCATGGTCTTGAGATTTAATCACTTAGTGAAATTTTGCCCTAGTTTTAGTCAGGATTTTGACCTAACTTCTGACCCAAGTTTCACCTAGTTCCAAGGGGAATTTTCAAAAGTGATTCAAATAGGGGTTGTAGAGCACATTACAAGCTTTCTAAAATGTCCTAGAACTCCTTGAGATCATTTGTGAGCAAGGAGAATTGAAGGTCAGAAGTTGGGGTTTCAAGTTGTTTTGCAAGGCAAAATTTGTGATGCACAATGAACCAAATCCATAGCCATGTTGCATAATCTTCACTTTTCAGGCCTCAAAATTGCAATTCACTCCATAATTAATGTTTTGTACAACTTCTAGAAGCTTTAATCCAAGCATTCAATGCATTTCCCATGCTTAATACCATTTTAGGAAGAAAGGCAACATTGCCATTTTGGAAAAGTGGTTTTATGCACAAAGTCCACTCTTCTTGAGCCTCTAACTTGTTTGTTCAGCACACACTCAAGATACAAAGTCAGATAAACATGTTTAAAGTTTGCAACCACTCTAGACAGCCTTGTACTATGCATTGGGATAATGTGTGTCAAGCTTGCTTCAAAAACAAGAAAAAGAGCCATAACATGTGATTTTTGAATTATGATCAAGGACAATTCTACAAACTTGTTGCTTATAAATAGAGTCACTATTTGTGATCTAGAACACGAATGCTAAGACCCTGAAACTCCCTCAAAGACTCACAAACCATAAATTGCTCAAAAAACACCATTGATACACAGTTCTTCCCTTGAACTTATATCTTTCATTACCCTCGCACGTTTTCCCTCAAATTCATTTCTAAAGCTTCCTTACATCAAATATAGTCCATCCATGTCCTTGGTTTGAAACTGTAACTCCATCTTCATCATCATCCATAACCAAAAACATAGGACTGCAACTTGACTTCTCCAGACCATTCTAGCCATCCATTGCTCAAGCTAATCATTGCATTAGCTTCCTGGGGACTTGAGGAAGCTAGCCTGATCATCACCATTGCCTGAAACAAGCTTAAATCCATTTCACGATTTCCATTTTTTAGGTATTTTTCTTGAACTTCTATCTTCATATTTAGGCATTGTTAGGCTTGCATTTGTGAAGATAAAGTGTAGACATCATTGTCCTGAAAATATACATGTCCATAGATTTCATTTATTTTGATTGAGCTAGGAGAATTTTGAGTTTGAACTTTCTGAAATATTTAGGTCAGAATTTGGTAATTTTAGAAATTCTCATTAATATTTGATTTATAGCTTATGATATTTATATGGTTGTATTCGTGTGAAAAAATGGAGCAATTTTCATGTTTACATTTTTGCAAATGGTTGAGAAATGAGCAAGTTACAGATCCTTTGGCTGGAGGTTGAAGATGAAGTGTAGTCAGGGCGCGTTTTATGTTATGTATTTATCATTTCATACAAGTTAATAGATGTATCACTAACCCAGTGGTTAAAGCGCGCGCCTGTCACTATGAGGTCCTGGGTTCAAGCCCCAGCGTGACCTTTTTTTTTCCTTTTTTCCCACTTTTTGACATTTTTTTTGTGTTTTACAGCCCCAGTGCTTCCAACAATTGGGCTTTGTTTTTTTTGCTTTTGCTAACCCCTGTTATTACTTCCATACACCTGGCCCAATTTCTTTTATTATTTTCTTTTTCTTATTTTTTTTTTATTTCTTTATTTCTTTTCTTCTTTAATATTTTTATTATTCTTATTATTCTTATTATTATTATTAATATTATTATTATTATTATTATTATTATTAATTTTATTAATAAAAATCCAAAAAAATATTTTATTTACTATTTACATTTATTTATTTTATTTTCTTATGAAACAAAAAACATTAAAAACATTTTCTTTTAACAAATTAATTTCTCTTTTAAATAATTAAATAAAACTTAGGTTTAATAATTATTTTGTTTTTATTAATTAAAATTAACTTAGAATTTAGTTTTCTTTTAATTATTTAATTTTCATTTTTTATTACTATTTAACTTAAAACCCTTTTTCTTCATAAAAACCCTAAAAAATCTTTTTTAATTTAATTTCTTTTCTCAATTAGTTTAAGTTGATTTTTTTTTAATTCTAACTAATCATTTTTTTAATTAGGTTTAGGTTAAACCCTTTTTTATAAAAAAACAACAAAAATCATATTTCTTTACATTTATATTCTTGCATTTTTATCTTTATTTTATACATTTATTCAATTTCAATATGGTTGTAATATTTATTTAGATTTAAATTCTTGCAATACTCCCCATTTTTAATTTGTACACCCCCCTCCCATAAGTATTGTTATAGTGTAGTAATTTTAAATTCCGCAATTTATCGCTTTATATACAAATGCTAGTAATTTGGGTTTTGTATGGAAAGACTAAAACCAACAAAATAGCAAACCCTAATCAAGACAAAAACAAATCATGAAAATCAATACACTTGCACACAAGCACCCCTAGGGTAAATCCACTTGGTTGCCTTACAAAAATGAACATATTACGCATGTGAGGTATCTTAGCAAAGAGAAGCAAAATACAAGATCATAGTCCCTCGATGACGCTATCAAAAGTTGCCTTACAAAAATGACCATATTACGCATGTGAGGTATCTTAGCAAAGACAAGAAAAATTCAAGATCATAGTCCCTCGATGACGCTATCAAAAGTTGCCTTTCAAAATGATCTTAGTCCCTAAAGAAAAGTGCTAAAATACCTTGCAACATTGCTAATTATGGTTATACAATGATCCACGCCCATCCCTTTTACATCCAAAGATAGGGTTATTTACCAAATTAATGGTAAGATAACAATGTCAAAGGAAAAAGGAAATGAACATGAAAGACTTTTGAGTAGGTAGATTGTTCCTAGTTACTTGCTCCATTTCAAAACAAAAACATCCTTTCTATTTTCAAAACAAACACCAACACTTCCAAAACATCTTTCAAAACTTGAAAACATTTTTCAAAAGATCAAACACTTTGTATACATTCTTATGAACGAGAATCATTACAAAGTTTGCCTAAACAATGGCTTCTTTTAAAAAATACTTTCAAAACCACACAAAGCACGATTTCAAACAAAAGCAAGTGATATAGCAAGTAACTAAGATCCCATGGAAAACCATGGATGAAAATGGTGCTAATACCTTCCCTTTTCATAATCTACCCCCCGAACTCAAGAAATAATCTCAAAGGTCTTTCCTGTGCTTTTTCACCTTTCCTTTTGGATAAAAGAAAAGTGGATGGCGACTCTTGCTAACCGCAACATTTGCGATAAAACGCAAAACACCCAAGTCAGTTCTCCCACCATATCACATATACTTTCTCCACTATCCCGAGAAACATTACAAATTTCATCGTACTAAGGCGTTTTCAAAACATTTTCAAACATGAAGCACAAAGGTATTTAAAAAATGAGCAAACCTCTAAGAGCCCGTGGAAAACCACGGATGGAAAGGGTGCTAGCACCTTCCCTTTCCATAATCTGCCCCCTTACTCAGAAAACTCTCAAAAAGGTATTTTTCTGTTCTTTTCACCCTTTCCTTTGTTGGATAAAATAAAAGACGATGGCGACTCTTGCTTACCGCAACATTTACGAACACAAACGCAAAACCAGTATTAAACAGTCGGTTCTGCCACCATATCACAGAATTGGCGACTATGTTGAGGATATTAAAAAAGTGGGGTTTACCTTAGGGTCTAAATCATTTTAAATTACTTCTTTGTCTGTTTGTCTGCTTTACTTTTAAGGGTATTATTTGGGTTACTATAGATCCTACGCCTGGATCTGGGGAAACCTTTTAGGTAAGTAGCAATAGATCTTGGAAACTGTGCGAGGTATACCGACACGGTTGAAGCGATGGCTACATTGATGCGACACTTTGGTTGGTATCGGTAGCCCTTGAGTTAATCAA
The DNA here is from genome assembly GCA_948472305.1 of Vicia faba. Classification (NCBI taxonomy): domain Eukaryota; kingdom Viridiplantae; phylum Streptophyta; class Magnoliopsida; order Fabales; family Fabaceae; genus Vicia; species Vicia faba. Next base: position 435,566,300 of record OX451736.1, on the reverse strand, counting down.
GGAGAATACGGGGCCGCTGCTTGGTGTCATAAAGCGTCAACTGACCTTAGAACCTTTAAATGAACAACTTGGCCATTAGTACGTAGTGAGATGGCCGTCTTTGGTGTATTGCCAAAGTCGGCAGATACTCGATGCTACCCTGATTTAGATTTGACTCCTGAGTTTTGTTTGGTTGCGAGTCAGTCGCCTTAAACCTATCCAACTTCAAGAGGGTATTACCTTAAAACCCATGCAAGCCTTAAACTTAAGGTCTCTTGTGTGAGTTGCTTGTGCTTGCTATATCTATGGTTTCTTAGCATAATCATAACATCATGCCACAACATTTCCTTAACCCTTTCAAGGATCTCAAGGGTTTGTGATGCAGGTTATGATAAATCAGACGTCTAGCAAGGGGAAAGGGGATTTATTTTCCTCTAGCCAATGCCGTCAAAAGATCAAAACTCAACAACTTGAGTCAGGGGCTATGACCCACTTGATATGGTGAGCTTGACTCTCGTAGAAGGACACTCAACGATACGAAGTTCTTCAATCAAAGCTGCAAATATCAACTTCTGACATTTTCTTGTTTACCCCGTGAGATCCTTGAAAACATTGCATGCATGCCATTTCATAACAGGTCTTCCAATACAGGTTTCTCATCTTTTTGCTGTTTATTTCAGCAAAAGAAATGGCCCTTGAACAAACTGTAATAGACCTTCAAGATCAAAACACTCAGTTCCAACAAATGTTCATGGCTTTGGCCCAGGGGAAGGAAGAACTGAAAGCTCTCGTCATCAAAGAGAAGAAGAAGAAGGCAAAGAAACCGGCTGGCATCTTGAATATGGAAAGAAGACTCAGAGGACCGGTTAAACGAGCTCTAGATATCACAACTCCATCAAACAAAGGGGATATTCATGAAGAAGTCAACAACCCCGAGTCTAATGAGGAAGAAGCTGATTACTTTGAGGAACAATATCCTCCTACTGATGATAAATACAAACAGCTAGAGGATCGTCTCAATGCTATGGAGATTCAGCAGGCACCTGGCTTGGACTTTGAAGAGTTAGGGATGGTTTTTGGAGTGGTCATCCCATCAAAATTCAAGATTCCCACATTTTCCAAATATGACGGGGTCTCTTGTCTTAAACTCCACTTGAGATCATACGTCAGAAAGATCCAGCCCCACACTACTGACCGGAAATTATGGATCCATTTCTTCCAAGAAAGTTTGGCCGGAACTCAACTAGATTGGTTCTATCAGTTGGAAGGAACTAATATCCACCATACCTGGGAAGACTTGGCTGCTGCTTTCTACAAGCAGTACCAATACAATGCTGACCTCGCTCCAACTCGTACACAACTTCAAAGAATGTCTATGGGTTCTAGAAAAGGCTTCAAGGAATATGCCCAGAAATGGAGGGATCTAGCTGGAAGGGTACAACCTCCTCTATATGATCGAGAAATAGTAGACATGTTCATGGGCACTCTGACAGGCCCGTTCTTTAATCTGCTGATTGGGAGTTCCTCATTCGGGTTCACAGAGATGGTTCTGACTGGAGAAAGGATCGAAAGTGGTATCAAGAGAGGGAAGATCCCGATGGATGCATCTTCTAAAGCTGAGAAGAAGCCATTTGGTGGTAAGAGGGAAGCCAATGTTGTGTATGGCCAGAAGGGTCGTAATAAGGCAGACTACCACCAATCTGTAGGGGCAGTGTTGATCTCTAATTTGGCACGCGTGCAACGACCATAACAACGAGGTAATCCGTGAAGGCAAGACGATCCTAAGAGACAGTTTACCAAGATCAACATGCCGCTGTCTCAATCATTACAACATATATTGAGGATGAATTTGATTACGTTGATAGTACATTGTGATGCAGTGGGAGAACTGACTTGAGGTTTTGCGTTTTATCGCAAATGTTGCGGTTAGCAAGAGTCGCCACCGACTTTTATTTTATCCAAAAGGAAAGGTGAAAAAGCACAGGAAAGACCTTTGAGATTGTTTCTTTAGTTCGGGGGGGGGGGGGTGAGATTATTAAAAGGGAAGGTATTAGCACCCTTTTCATCCATGGTTTTCCATGGGTTCTTAGTTACTTACTTAGATCACTTGCTTTTGTTTGTTTGAAATTGTGCTTGGTGTGGTTTTGAAAGTATTTTGTAAAAGAGGCCATTCGTTTAGGCAACCTTTGTAATGATTCTCGTTCGTAAGAATGTATACAAAGATGTTTGTCTTTTGAAAATGTTTTCAATGTTTGTAAGATGTTTTGAAATGTGTGTGTGTTTGTTTTGAAAAATAGCAAGGATTTGTTGTTTGAAAGGGGGCATGTAACTAGAAGCTATCTACCTACTCAAATGTATTTCTTATGCATTTTCAATTCCTTTGACATTTTTGTCTTACCTTGATTTGGTAAGCAACCCTATCTTTGGATGTAAGCGGGACGAGCGTGGGTCATCGTATAACCATGATTAGCAATGTTGCAAAGTATCTTTAGCATTTTTGAGGGACCAAGATCATTTTGTAAGCCAACTTTTGAATAGCGTCATCGAGGGGCTATGATATTATATTTGTTTTATTTTGCCAAGATACTTTGCATGCGTAACATGGCCATTTTATTTTAGGAAACCAAGTGGGAGAAACCCTAAGGGTGCTTGTGTGCAAGTGTGTCATTTTCATGCTTTTGATTTTGTCTTGTATTTAGGGTTTTCTATTTGCTTTGTTTTGTTCTTGTCATACAAACCCTAATTACTAATCATGGCATATGAAAGCGATAAATTGCGTAATGTAAATATACTAAGCTATTACAACAATTTTATGGGAGGGGGGAATACAAGTTTGAATGGGGATTTGCACAAATATAAAGCTAAATACATTATTACAACCAAATCGAATTTGTACGAATTTAAGATAAATACAATACAATATTTAAAATGTAATGCAATGTACGTGTAAAAAGATTTTTTGATGTCTTATTTTTATGTAAAAGAATATTTAATTAAAACCTAAAAATATAAGGAAAAAGATTTAATTTTTTGAAAGGGGTTTAACCCTAATTTTATTTAAAATAAAATAAAGTTTTTATATGTATCATTTTGTGTATTTTCTTGTGTAAAAATAATAAATAATATTGTAATAAAATATAAAATTTTGTATGTATGCAAAAAATATGGATTTATAAATATGAAATGCAAAATAAAAATACTAAGTATATTTAATTATATTTACAAATTTATTAAGAAAAATAAATTATATCCTATTAAAATAAATTATATTTTTATGTGAGAATAAAATAAAAATAAAATAAAGTGCAATATGACTAAATTTTTTTTTTTAGGATTTTTAATCATTAAAGAAAATAATTAAAATATTAAATATGAAAGTAAAACAAAATAAAAAATAAAATAAAAAATAAGTTGGTATGGGGTGTTGTAGCAAAGCCGATGGTAATATGCTAGCAAAAAAATGCCAAGCCCAAAGACTCAGCCCAACCTGCAAATAAGTGTCAAAAATGGAAAAGAAAATTGTGAAAAATACAAAAGTAACGCGCAGGTTTGAACCCAGGACATGGGTCTCACCAGCGCGCTGCTTTGCCACTGGGGTGGCTATACATCCATTGTCTTTACTGAAACAAAAATAACATATTACAAAACCCGCCTTTGCCTTGTTTCATCTTCTTCCTCAAGCCTTGGCCGGATCCCCTGTAACTTCCTCATACTTCCATAAAAATAAAAACTTATAACATGAAAAATGTAGCATTTGAACTCACGATTCCAACCATATAAGATATGTAATCTAACTATCAAAGATCAAAGAGAATTTTAAAATCCCTAAATTCTAACCTAATATTTTCAGATATTTCAACTTCCAAATTCTCTTAGCACAAGTAAAATTAATGCAAGATAATGATATGTACAGCTTCATTATGATGAGGGCTACATTTTTTATTCACAGATCATGGCCTAAGGTTGCCTGTACAAAGAGATAGAGTTTGAAAATTTACCTCCTTCAGCTGGAATTGTGTATGGAAATGTAGTGACTTTAATGGAGGCCTGATGCTTGCTTGAGCTTCCTTGAGCTTCCCTGAATCTATTCCAACCCCTGCCTTGCTCTGAAAGTGGCTAGAACTCCCTGACCAAGTCCAACTGCAAGCTTCAAAGTCAACATTGGTAGATGGTGGAAAAGAGATTACAGAACATGGATGATGGTTTGGATGGGTTTGATATCAAGTATGTAAGGTGTTTGAATGATCTAAACACAAAACGCACGAGCCAAATGGAAGTTGGATGTGTTTGTGCAGAAACTGTATGTTTGAGCAGGTTTTTGGTATTTTTCTTGCTGAGAGTGTTTCAGGTCTTGGCTCAGTGTTTTTTGTGTTGCATAATGTTGGTATATTAGTATTGAAATGGTTTTAGGTCAGCTCTCTATCAGCTGTGCAAATGCTAGCCTTTTTGCCAACTTTCTTGTACTTGAAGCAAAGTGACAAGACCAAAGCTTCACATGCTTGTACCAGCTTGCTTAGGGTTGGTATGAGCTTGTACAACTTACTTGAGACCTGTTTGGTTTGTATGTATCAAGGGGACAAGTTCAAAGCTCAAAATTGTAAAGTTTGCAAAAGTGGTTCTTTATGAAAATGGCAATGGAACCTTTTTGCCATAAATGGAATTACAAGTTGGATAAAGGTTCAAAAGCATGGATAAAGGCTTTTTCAACTGAGTAAGCATTTAATTAAGGAGTGTGGAACAAGTTTAGGACCTGTACAGCATGAAATAGCCAGCATAGGATTGATTTGCAACTTGGTTCTTCATGAAATGGCTTGAACAAAAAGTGAGAAAATGCAAACTTCCTCTCTTCGATTATCCCTACTCAAAAATGATCTTGAGGAGTTCTTGGACATTTTGGAAAGCTTTCAATATGCTATATAATTTATCTTTGAAATTCATTTTGAGATACCTCTTGGAACTAGGTGAAAAATTTCCATGAAGTTAGGTCCAAAACCTGCCTAAATTAGGGCAAAATTTCACTAAGTTAAGAAGTTCATGACCATGTATTCACAAATTTATATCTTGAGATCCATGCATCTTTAGGGAATTTTTTTTGAAGAAAAGTTGTAGATTTCATGAGGTCTAAAACCTTCATGTTGGGAACTTTCCTTGAATCATTATGCCTCATGGTGTAAAAGTGGCCTAATGTTGAGAAAAAATAAGAAATTTGTCATACTTATAAAATTTCTAAGTTATGAAAATATTCAAATTCAAACCCTTATTTTCAAATTTGGATTTCTTGATGAACAAGTTTCACATTTGGAAATGTTTTGATGAATTATGACCCTTGGTACTTGATTTTGACCAAAAAGTCAAAGTTTGACTTTTCAGTGTACAGTTGACTTTTGATCAGTTGACTGTAAATTTCATTTGTCAATCCAATGAATTTGAGATGTTTTGAGACATGTAATTAAGTCAAGATGATGCCATTGAATCCTTGAAATCATGCTTGAACTCAATTGATCATTTTCTAGGTTAAAAATAAGAAATTGCCCTTCCTCAGTCAAAACCCTAATTTTGACCATTTTGCCCTTTTGATGATTTGATCTAATTTCTTGAGGAATTGTGATCCAAACTTGACAAAATGATACATATAAGTTTAAAAGGTTGATCTGGATCAAAAAATATGAAGTTTGACTATAAATTGGCCATGGTTGACTTTTCCCTAATACAACTGATTTTTAGGTCAACTGTCCAATTGACTGATCAAAAATGTGGTTCAAGGCTTGAAACTTGCCATGGGTGATCTTAGGGGCCCATAATGATGTTTGAAAGTCACATGAAGCATTGATAGTCCAAAAATCCTTGTGCAAACTCAAACCCTAATTTGGGGTTATCAGTGCAAGATGAGATGTCTTGAGCTGACCAAACCCTAATCTTGTCTTGAGTCAAAGAGATCTTGTGAGAAAAGTCTTGATAAATGAGAGGGCAAATTTTGGGGTACAACAGACCTCATCCAAACCCTAAGACTTCTTCTCCTAACTACAATTCTGATGCATGGTGTGCCTATCATTATGGAAGTCCTAGGCACGATGCTAACGATGGTTGGGCACTGAAATACAAGATGCAAAATATGATTAACGCCAAGGATATTGAGTTCGACCCTCCTGAGACTCCCAACGTGATCACTGCTCCCATGCTAAATCATGAGCAGGATTGAGAGAATTTTTGTTCATTTGAATTCTCAAGTTGTATTTTCTTTGTTTGTTCAAATAATTATTGCCATGTCAAACTTTGTTATTTCATTAATGCATTGCACATGTTTGTCTTGAATTAATTTGTTTTCATTATGCTTAAACTTATTTCTTACTTCCTTTTTATGGTATTCAACTCTTGATTAAAAGCTCTAAGCCTTTAGAGGGAGGATGACGAGAACGATACCATAATCTCTACAATATGATTTTGAACAGACCATGCTGACGATGTACATATGTTGTTTCAAATCCTAAATAGTGGAATTATAAGGAAGATAATCCCTAGTCAACCCCTTTGAGCCTAAGAAGTAGGAGTTTTCTTTTCAGACAAATTAAAACCCTTAATCATAACCTGGGGCAGGGTAGTTTTCTCAGTTAATTCAGATGTTCATTCGTCGTAAGCTTTCCCTTCATACACGATAAATAGTGTAGAAGATGCTCTCCAAAAGATGGTGATGGTTCCACATAATCATTAAGAACATGAAATTATTATCTCTCAAAATAAAATCCCATTAAGTCAAAACCTATGAAGGAGACTTAAGAAAAAACTGGGGCATCCCGTTGGCTGTAATCCCAAAATAAACAGTTTAGGAAAAAGACAGGGATAGCAAAATCAAAAAAGAAAGAGGTTCTACAAATCTTCAACAAAAAGAAAAGGTCACAAAAATGACTCCCTTCTCAAACAAACGTTTAATTTCTGAACCATCACCGAAATATTGAGGCCAACATTCCAGAACTCAACTGGGATTCGAAATGCACAATTAACTGAGCATAGGACTGAAGAATATCACGAGGAACGGGTGGGTAAAAATAAATTTTGAGCCTTTATCCTTTGTTTCTTAAACTGTGAACAAGGCCACGTTACAACCCTTAAAAGTCCTAGCTGAAGCATGGGTTAGTTCGAGAGAATACTATTACAAAGGTATCCTGACTCCTGTACGGTTTGCTATAAATCATGAGTTGATATCACATTCTTGAAAATTTTGTTTTACTACAAAAAACGCATTTTCAAAAAATTTCAAGACAGACATAAGCTTTACATTCTTTAAATGACATTGTTTGCATATGGTTAATTGTTCAAATGGCAGAGAAATTCACACAACGAATATTCAGTGAACGAATACCCCCTCAATGGACAGAATCACCTCAAATGGAAAAAACATTCCCAATAACAAGCCTTTCATAATCAAGGGGCATGACATGGTGTCTAATTAATCTGGGGCAGTCAAGCCAATCTGCAAAGAATCTCTCCAAAAATACTGAATAGCCAGGGGAAGATCTCCATCTGAAGCACTCGGGGGCTGGTACATTGATCGGGGATTCCAGCATAAAATCACTGTGAAATTTGAATCTTTGGTACCACCAAATTGCTTGTCTGTTCCAGTAGTATCAGATGGTGTCAGTATCATGTCTTTGAATCCTTCCATGACAGTTCTTAGAAAAAATACCTAGGAAATTCAAGACTATCATAAACATGATCAAACATCAGGTGCACCAGATTCTTCCTGAAGCAGCCCCACACAGGCTCCCACGTATGAAAGGACACATGCGATCACATAAACATTTTCTGGCATTTCTACAACACTTGTTGTCATAGACGGTGACAACTCTCCACATCCTATGAGTGCGGACATAGTCAGAAAATAATACGCATGAAAAAGACCCACTAGGTTGACAGGCCTAGGAAAAATTAAGGGAATTCCGGCGAACCAAAAGAGTTTGGACAAAAATTAGGGATATATACAAAAAAATTGTACACCCGACAAGTCAAAAACCTGAAAAGGCGGCTTGAGCAAAAAAGGGTATCCCGGTGGACTGAAAACCCTGAAAGCGCTGTCCAGGCAAAAGTTAGGGATTAAAAATGTACAACTATGTCCCATCATCTTGTCATTTGTTTATCAGTAGAAGAATTATCATCCTGGTCAGCATTTACCAAGCACCCCAGGAGTTGGGATGACACTCAAACCATCCACAAAGTCTCCACATGTACTTTCTCCAGCAGGTACAGAGGCAGGGGCATCTTACTAAAAATTCGCCGCCATATCCCCAACTTACAACCTAGTGATGTCAGGTGTTCTTGTATCCCCGGCAGAACAGGAATTTCCAACTACTGCTCTGACATCAAGTTTTCCCCATTAAAGTCGTCAAACTTCTAAGGATTCCCCTATAGGATTTCACAAAATCCCCAGGCAGTGCATAGGGCATTCCTTCCCCAACAGAGTTTATTTCTCTAACAATGGAAAATCATCTCCCAATAATTCAGCTTAAACAAAATATGAAGACCTACATTCTTCATCGCCAGCTGCAATCAGGGATTTATTTTCCCTAATTCAATGACACTGCAATAGAACAACTGATACACACATATTGCATTCATACATCATTCTACAAACGTCATAGCATCTGCAGTACAAATGCATACATCCCAATCTCATTTATTTTGAGAACACCATTACACAATGCATTTTATACATCATGACATTGCATACAGCTAACGCTTTACCTTTTCAGGAAAGATCAATCAAAAGATATTTATCATCAACATTTTTCAACAGGTCCAAGATTAGCTCCTAAAAAAAACAGAGTAATTATCTGTGCGACCAAATACAACTTTACACGGGCTCATCATGAAGCAATCTTACACGGGTTTCCTCTGACTTCCAAATACAACTTTACACGGGCTCAACATGAAGCAACCTTACACGGGTTTTTTCTGACTTCCAAATACAACTTTACACGGGCTCATCATGAAGAAATCTTACACGGGTTTCTTCTGACTTCCAAATATAGCTTTACATGGGCTCAACATGAAGCAATCTTACACGGGTTTCTTCTGACTTCCAAATACAGCTTTACACGGGCTCATCATGAAGCAATCTTACACGGGTTTCTTCTGACTTCCAAATTTAGCTTTATACGGGCTCTTCAAGAAGCAATCTTACACGGGTTTCTTCTGACTTCCAAATACAGCTTTATACAGGCTCTTTATGAAGCAATCTTACACGGGTTCCTTCTCCCTCCTTCTTAAGTTTTACACAGACTCATCCTGAAGCAAGGCTACCTAGGTTCCTTCTCACAATCTCCAGATGCAATTTTACAGGAACTCATCCTGAGGCAACCTACCCAGGTTCCTTCTCTTGAATTTCTAGATGCAGTTTTACACGGACTCATCCCGAGACAACCCTATCCAGGTTCCTTCTCTTGAATTTCCAGATGCAGTTTTACACGGACTCATCCTGAGGCAACCCAACCCAGGTTCCTTCTCTTAAATTTCCAGATGCAGTTTTACACGGACTCATCCTGAGGCAACCCTATCCAGGTTCCTTCTCACAATTTCCAGATGCAGTTTTACACGGACTCATCCTGAGGCAACCCTACCCAGGTTCCTTCTTACAATTTCTAGATGCAGTTTTACACGAACTCATCCTGAGGAAACCCTACCCATGTTCCTTCTCACAATTTCCAGATACAGCTTTACACAGACTCATCTTGAGGCAACCCTACCCAGGTTCCTTCTCTTGAATTTCCAGATGCAGTTTTACATATACTCATCCTGAGGCAACCCTACCCAGATTCCTTCTCACAATTTCTAGATGCAGTTTTACCCAGACTCATCCTAAAGCTGCCCTACCCAGGCTCCCTCTCATATATCTCCTAAAACAGCCCTACCCAGGTTCCTTCTCATACACTTCCATATGAAATCTTACCCGGACTCATCCTGAAATAACCCTACACAAGTTTCTTCTAACACATTTCCAGATAGCAGTTAATTTCATTCTCCCTAGCAAATTACTACGAATCTTGGATTTCAACCAGAGAATATCAAACTTTCATCTCTCCAATCCAGAGATAACCCCTCAGTAGAGCCATGGACAACTGAAGTTCCTAGACTCTATTCCCCATAGAGTTTTCCCCAAAAAGGAAAATAATAGAAATCAACATCCCCCAGTGGACTCCTCCTCAGACAACAGGAACATGAATCCCTATAAAGAGACCTCTTATGAAGTCAACATCTACTCTGGATGGCATCTTTAAGCCCATCTCTGACGACTCTACGTCATATTCTATGGATGGCGTATTTAAGCCCATCTCCGACGACTTTCAGTCATATTCTCCAAATGGAATTTGTAAGCCCATTCTCGGCATCATGAACCATCAGTATTACTTCATACGAGTGCAAATTTCTAGGCACTCTAGTGTTCAATCATCTTCCACCTTCAGATCACGAAAGGCAGACTAGCCAATCTACATCTTCGGGTCTAAGAAGATTGAACAGGGGAAGTTCTTGTACTCCAAAATTTTCCCTCTCATTTTTCTGAAGGCATGCTCATTGAGGTTCCCAATTGCTCAAGGATGACCAAGAATTGACCAGACAAATTCTCCTCATAAGGCAATGAACCTCTAATTAGGGTTTCAATTTTCATCAAGATGTTTGAGCTTCAAAGGTCTCAAATGTTTTCCAGGGTCCTAATATGTCTTCAAGATTGTCCTTGCCAAATTTCATGCCTTGCACTACAAGTTTGCTCAGTCAATTGCCCAAATGTTTGAAAATCAACTGTACTAGGTCAAAAGTTAATTGTGGCCTATATACAGTCAAACTTTAAGGTTTTTGGTCAACCTCAACACTTTGAAGTGACATCCATCATTTGATCAAGGGTTGATCATGATTCCTCAAGAAATACTCTTAACCCATCAAAAGTCAAAAGTGGCAAATTGGGGTTTCTATAGGAAAAGTCAACCAAACTTTGACCAGGCATAACTTTATCATACTTCATCCATTTCCCCCGAATTAAAGCTCATTTTGAAGAGAATTCAATTGCCTACAACTTCTCTTCATCCTTCAAGTCCAAGAAATACACCATTTGAAAGATACAAGCTCATAAATTACAGGTCATTTTCAGAAAGTCTACAAAAGCCACTTTTTGCTAAGACCTTTTACATCAAGATAAAATCTTCAAATACAAAATTAATGGATTGAAGTAGATATATTGGGATTTCCAAAAAGTCCAATATCATCATCATGAGATAAAAATTGAGCAAGTTATGACTTGCCCAAGTTGGGAAATTTGGGAATTTTCAAGAATTATGCATTGAGCAAATTTGAAATTTTAAGGCAAGGGCTCAATTTCTTGGACTTCAAACATCTTTATAAGATTATAGAGGACCTCCAAAAACACTCTTACCATGCCTTACATTTTTTACTTATTTTGTACATATTTATTTTAATTTATTTCAAATAAATATAAAATAAAATGTATAAAATAATTGGAAATAGGTTTTGGCATTTGAACTGGTGTTTTAGCTTGCCTTGTAGCCTAAGATTTCATGCAGCCATGTCCACATTCATTCAAATTCAAAAATTGACAAGTTTCCTTGTTTTTGACAAAAGTTACGAATTTCATTCATGGCTTTGAAACATTTGCTTTAAGGTTGTTTACACCTTTGTTTTCATGTCTCCTCATTCCTCTCTATATAAACAAGCATCTAGCAAGCATTTCAACACACCTACACATCCTAGAGAGAGCTCTACCATTTTTGCAAAATTATTAAAAGCGGTAAAAATTCGAAACCCACTTTGCATGTACTTTTGGTCCGAACTAGTAATCATACATTGCTCTTGAGGTTCCCAGGGACTTGTTCCAACCATCCTCAAAGCTTGCAAGGTACGAGATCACCAGATCCAAGCTATCACCGTTTTGGTATTTGATGCGGTGGGAGAACTGACTTGAGGTTTTGCATTTTATTTCAAATGTTGCGGTTAGCAAGAGTCGCCACCGACTTTTCTTTTATACAAAAGGAAAGGTAAAAAAAGCACAGGAAAGACATTTGAGATGTTTTCTTGGGTTCGGGGGGTAGATTATGAAAAGGGAAGGTGCTAGCACCCTTTTCATCCACGGTTTTCCATGGGCTCTTAGTTACTTGTTTAGATCACTTGCTTTGTTTTGTTTGAAATGGTGTTTGATGTGGTTTTGAAAGTATTTTGTAAAAGAGGCCATTCGTTTAGGCAATCTTTATAATGATTCTCATTCGTAAGAATGTATACAAAGATGTTTGTCTTTTGAAAATGTTTTCAATGTTTTGTAAGATGTTTTGAAATGTGTGTGTGTTTTTTTTTTTTGAAAATAGCAAGGATTGTTTTGAAATAGAGCAAGTACCTTAGAAGTTATCTACCTACTCAAATGTCTTTCTTATTTATTTTCTTTTCCTTCGACATTGTTGTCTTACCATTAATTTGGTAAGCAACCCTATCTTTGGATGTAAACGGGACGGGCGCGGGTCATCGTATAGCCATGATAGCAATGTTGCCAAGTATCTTAGCATTTTTTAGGGACCAAGATAATTTTGTTTAGGCAACCTTTGAATAGCGTCATCGAGGGACTATGATCTTATATTTGTTTTGTTTTTCCAAGATACTTCGCATGCGTAATATGGCTATTTTCGTATAAGGCAACCAAGTAGATAAACCTTAAGGGTGTTTGTGTGCAAGTGTGTTTTATTGCATGCATGATTTTATCTTGAATTAGGATTTTCTATTTCATTGATTTTATCTTGCCATACATATCCTAATTGCTAGCATTTACAATTGAAAGCGATAAAAATGCGGAAATGTAAAGTCCTACACTATTACAATATTTAGGGGGTGGGGTACACACTTATGAATAGGGAATCCAACGAGAAAAATAAAGAAAAATAACAAGGGGAAGAAAAAAAGAAAGAATGAGGGGGTCAGCGCGCTGCTGAGAGGAAGTCAGAAGTTCTGATCCTGGCCTGTTGCATGATATCAACCTGTTAGTGAAAATGTATAGGTCAGAACTTCTGACCCTGGTGCGCTGCAAAACAGAAACCTGTAAGTGGGGAGGTTAGAAGTTCTGACCCCAGTGCGCTGCAAAACAAAAATCTGTTAGTGGGAGGGGGGTCAAAAGTTCTGACCCTGCTGGGATCATAATAATTTTCAGAAGTTCTGATATTACTGATAATAAGACAGGCCTCAGAAGTGCTGGCTTCAAATTCAGAGCTTGGTTTCCCCCCTGTGCTAATCAGAACATCTGCAGTTTGATTATTTTTCCACAAAACAAAAGGCATGCCTAGGACAGTCTCAACAAGTATCATAGCGTTTCAGAAGAAAGAACCAAAAAGGTCATAGGAAAGTTCTGTACTGATTCACTTCCTACTTAACACATACAGAGGCGTGAAAATCTCAAAACATGTACAGCAGCAGCAACATGATATCTACATTGTGTTTCTTGAGCATGCAAATCTGATGAGGCTTAAACAGTGTGATGAGAGTCAGCAGGTGCTTACCTTGCTATTGGGAGAAATTCTGTGAACTGGATTTAATCTAAACTCTGATAGTGTTCTGGACAGGTTCTTGGTATGGGTGGATGGAGAGTATATGTGTGGTCAGAAACTGTATGGGCATTCTTTAGTCAAGAAGAAAATTGGGTGCAAATGAAGTTTTGAGGCAGGAGATTCAAAGCTGTGTTTAAAGCTCTTGAAACACTAGGAGTTTGACAGAGTTTCAAGGTGTTTTCTTGCTAAAAAATTTTTGTTTCTTTTCTAGAAATTTTTTGATGTTCCTATCCTTTTCAATAGACAATGGTGCTATATTTATAGGCAAAGCTTTTTGGGTTTTTTAAACGTTAAGTGGCGCCAATATCATACATTAGATGCTGACTTATTCTTGAAGAAAGGGTCATAAAAAGTTATGATGATTGACAGCTTTGAGCCTAGGCTGGGTTAGTAAGCAAGGATTAAGGAAAAGTGACACCCATGAGTGAAAAGTAACGCATGAACCCATACCTAAATCTGCATAGGAACTTTGTTATGCTGCACGTGGAGAGACCCTTTGGACAAATGTTCAAAAGTATTTGTGAGCATTAATGAGCATTAAATAGTGATGAGATTGGTCAAGACCAAGAAATCTTGTAACGTGAGATTTGCATCATTACTTATCTGAGCCAGCAGTTCCTGCTTCAACATAAAACGCACTTAAACTCTGATCTTAGTATCCTACTGCCTCAGCAAATTCTGAGGGTTCTCAAGACTTTCTAGCATGCTCTTTGGATTTGCTTCTGAAAATTCTGGACTTAGAGATTCTGTTTTAGTGTAACACCCACTCTTCTGACCCCTTCGTCTTCTGACTCCAGCATGTTCTGAAAGAGTTTTCAGGCATTTTTTCTTTCTTTGCACTCCTCCAGCAAACTCTGACTAAACTTGCGTGACTGTTGAAAGAACCATATCCTGTTTGAAGATTACATGCTGAAACACGTTAACAACTTCTAACTGAGTTGGCGTAGTTGCTGAAGAGCCAAATTATGACTGAATGTTATGTGTTGAGCTAAGTGTGATCGGTGGATCTGGAACTGACTGTTTAACGCTGGTTCGCGAAATGTCGCGGAAGCAAGAGTCGCCACCGTCTTTTATTTTCTCCAAATGGAAAGGACAAAAGCACAGAAAAATTCCTTAAAGAGATTGCTCTCGGTTCGGGAGGTAGGTTATAGAAAGGGAAGGTGTTAGCACCCTTTCTATCCATGGTTATCCATGGGCTCTTAGATACTTCCTCATCTGTGTTTTAAAAAGTTTGTTCGCTTTTCAATTGTGGGCTTTAAAAAGTTTCTTTGAAAATTCCAGTTCGACTCTTGTATCAGAGTGTTTGAAAAATTGCTTTGAAAGCTTTTGAAAAGTGTCGGTGTGAAAAGATTTTTGTTAGTTTTGAAGAGAGCAAGTATCCATGAGAATCTACCTACCCTAAGGAATTCGTCTGTGTAAATGTCCTTTAAAGTAATACCATCCCACCATTGAGAGGTAGGTAGCACCACCGTTGGAGGTGTTCGGGTCAATTCGAGGTTCGGGACATGGTGATCACCAGAGCAATGGGAAGACACCTTAGAAGTTACCCTCATGCCAGGTTCCCGGATCATGAGGACTTGCTAAGACATCCTCTACTCGACGATCACCTTTCGAGGCAAGGCAACAGTGAGGCGTACCCTAGGGGTGGTGTGTGATTTGTGTGTCGTTTTCATTGATATTTGTCTTGTCATATTCATTGGTGTTCTACGCTTGTTTTATTATGGCCATTCATTCTTGCATGCTTTGTTTAACAGTTAAAATATTTGCGGGAAAAAGTAAATTCTAAGCTATTACAAACGGCGCGGGTCCACATCGCTAAAATTAAACCAGGACCCGATTTGACAGAAAATAAAGAAGTAAAGTGCGAGAAGTAATTACAAGGCTTCGGGAGAGGTACATAATTATTTAAACGACATAAAATAAATATGCGAAATTAAATCGAGACGAGGGCGTTGGACCCTTTTGCAAAATTAAATTAATAAGGAATTAAAATTAAAATTAGAAGAAAAGGAACTTATTTTTTGGTGTTTTTTAGTATTTTAATTTTTAATAGAAAAAGAATAAAATGTTAAACCTAGTTCTAATTATTTTTAAGTTATTAAGAAAGATATTGAAGTTTTTAACCTAAATTAACCCTAAATTATTTTCATGCAAATTTAATTATAAAAAATAAATAAAATAAATATTATTATTGTGAAAAAAGAAAAATAAAAAAGGAATAAAACATTAATTAAACCTATTTCTACATTTTTTAGATTTTTTTATGAAAAGAATTAATATTGCAAACCCTAATTTAAACTAATTTATTTACATGCATTTATTTATGAAAATATTAGAAATAAAAAATTATTTATTATATTTTTTTGTCTTTTCTGATTTTTAGGCATTTTTTGTATTTTGTAAACATAATTAATTAAATAAGCAATAATAAAAATAAAATAATAATTGAAAATAAAATATAAGAAAAAGATAGAAAATTGCAAACCAGGGGGGTTTCAGGCCCCAATATGGAGGTATAGATCCAAGAATTTGGGCCCAATGACCTTCAGGTCCATTGACTTTTCCAGCCACTAAGTGGCACCTTTGACCAGGGTCTACCATATGCCTTGAATCTGAGCCCTTTGATTGATCTCCCAGGACGCGTGGGTGGTGATTTTTGAGCGTGCATGATGATCCTCAACGTAAGCGCTGCATAGGAATTGTCATGGAAAAATAATATGAGAAATTATACAGATCTGGGGCTCGAACCCAGGTCTTGGACGTCAATACAATCAACACTTGCCAACTGAGCCACTTCAACTATTTGTTATATAATAAACAACAAATAACAAAAGATGAAACTACGCGTTAGTGGGATAAAACGCGCGAATTTCAAATCAACCAACCAATTCATGCCACAGACTCATCTTCTTCATCGTGTTATATTTTCCTGAAATACAAAAGCAATAGACAACGGTTTTTGAACCGTTCTGTAATGTACCATTAGAAAAAATAACGAATAGGCCATAAGGACATATAAATTAAGCGCGACTGTTGTATCTTCTTCGTCCAAGCTTGCTGGTTTGAATGGTGGTGGTTTGGAGTCTTAATTTTACCCCGTTTCAAAAGCCCTAATTTGAAGCTTGCAAAACCCTAAAATTCAAACATGGTGGAATCGTATATACAGCATAATAATCAAATTAAATGCATTGGTTAGCTTCAAAACATCATAATGAACACGAATCAATGAATAAATTTCACAAATAATGCATGGAACTTAATATACGATTATGAGTTTTTTTCTGTACAGTTCAGGTTCAATATACCAATTCTTGAGGTTTTGATGGCTGTGCTTGATTGGAATTTGATCAGTATACCTTGAGGAAGCTATTGAAACAAATTTCGTGCCTTGAATCCACCTAAAAAGTGCTTTTCAGTTTTGAGTTCTTTAGAGAAAAATTCAAGTTTGCAATGGCCTTTGAGCGCAGTTTTCTTGTCTCTTGTGATTAGGGTTATGGTCAGGTATTTGTATGGAGTCTATTAGGTTAACAAAAACCAATCAAATCCATGGCATTCATTGTTTTTGATAATTGATTTTCTAAGGATCTTTTCATATCTTTTTCCATGTGCATTTGGTTCAAAATCATGCCAATCAATCCAAATCTTTCCTAATTTGCATATGCACGAAATATTGATGATATAATGTGCACAAAAAGATTGAAAAAACTTAGGTTAGCATTTTTCATGTATTTATTTTAATTTAAATGAATTATTATTAATAAAAATCCAAATAAATAAATAAAAAATGAAATAAGACTTCCCTTTGGGCCAAGTAGTCGTGCATATGTCATGGATGATGAATCATGGAAGAAAAATGGGCCCATTAGCAATTTTAGGTCATTTGAAGTAGTGTTGACTTTTCAAAATATCCAAAAATTTCCCAACTTCCACATGGCATACCTTGCTCAATTTTTAAGCTTTTCTCATGTTCTTGGACATTTTGGAAAGGTCTTTGAGTCCTCTAACCAATTCCTTTGGTCCCATGTCATTTTGATTTACCAATATCAAGTTATGGCCTTTGACTTAAAGTCCCTTTTTGTTGACTTTTGAAAATGACCTATAATGTTGAAATTGATAACTTTTTGTGAGAGAATTTCTTGGACTTGAAGTATGAAGATGAGTTGTAGGAAATGTCTTTCTCTTCAAAATGAGCTTTGGATGGGATTTTTCTGATAATCCATGTGAAAGTTATGCCCTGGTCAATTTCAGTTGACTTTTTCAGCTGTCCAAATAAGGAAACTTTTGCATCTTGATGATTTCTGAGCCAAATTTTGAGAATCATGATCAAGCATTGATCAAATGATGTTTGTGGCTTCAAAATGATATGTTGACCAAAAATTTGAACTTTTGACTGTCAAATGACCATTTTGCCCCTACAGTTGACTGTAGTGCAATTAGGGTTTTTGACTGTGCAATTTTGAGTTGAATGCCTTGAAACTTGATATGAGGATACTTGACCATATTTGTAGGTATATGAGACTTGATTGGGCCTTTGAAAACTTCATTTTCTTGATCAGAACACAAACCCTAATCTTGACTGTATAGGAGACCTTTGGCTGTGCAACCCTTGGGGGATTTTGCAGCTTGACTTGGCAATTTCTTGGAGAATATGGGAGGGAAAATTTTGGGGTACAACAGTTGCCCCTGTTCAATCTTCTTAGACCTGAGGATGCAGATTGGCTGACGTGCCTTTCGTAATCCGAAGGTGGAAGATGATTGAACACTAGAGTGCCCAGAAATTTGCGCTCACATGGTAGCAGTGTGATGGGGGAATGTGCTTATAGATGCCATTTGGTGATTGCTGGATAGGATGATGGGCTTATAGATGCCATCTGGATGTTGATAGCGTAGGAGATTCCTTGGCGAGAACCTGCATACCTGCAAAACAGAAAATGAGTACCTGACACGTTGCAGGATCTGATTTTCAGATGCTTGGTATAGATGTGTCCTGACTGGTTACAGGAGCTGAGTCTGGAGCTTCAAACGGCGATGAATGAACCAAGGATGGTTACTGCCTTAGCATGAATGGTAAGAGAGCCTTGGGCGACTTTAACTCCAACAACGCTCGTTTGAGAAAAATCTTGGGTGTCTTCTACTGGGATAAGAATCAAGGAGATCTTAGGGTCGATCTGACTGAACCAGAGAAGGCCTTTGACTGGATAAGAATCAGGAAAATCTTAGGGTCGATTTAACTGAACCGGACAAGGTCTTGAAATATCTTCAACTGGATAAGCATCAGGGAGATCTTAGGGTCGATCTGACTGAACCAGAGAAGGCCTTTGACTGGATAAGCATCAGGAAAATCTTAGGGCAATTTAACTGAACCGGACAAGGTCTTGAAATATCTTCAACTGGATAAGCATCAGGGAGATCTTAGGGTCGATCTGACTGAACCAGAGAAGGCCTTTGACTGGATAAGCATCAGGAAAATCTTAGGGCGATTTAACTGAACCGGACAAGGTCTTGGAATATCTTCAACTGGATAAGCATCAGGGAGATATTAGGGTCGATCTGACTGAACCAGAGAAGGCCTTTGACTGGATAAGCATCAGGAAAATCTTAGGGTCGATTTAACTGAACCGGACAAGGTCTTGAAATATCTTCAACTGGATAAGCATCAGGGAGATCTTAGGGTCGATCTGACTGAACCAGAGAAGGCCTTTGACTGGATAAGCATCAGGAAAATCTTAGGGTCGATTTAACTGAACCGGACAAGGTCTTGAAATATCTTCAACTGGATAAGCATCAGGGAGATCTTAGGGTCGATCTGACTGAACCAGAGAAGGCCTTTGACTGGATAAGCATCAGGAAAATCTTAGGGTCGATTTAACTGAACCGGACAAGGTCTTGAAATATCTTCAACTGGATAAGCATCAGGGAGATCTTAGGGTCGATCTGACTGAACCAGAGAAGGCCTTTGACTGGATAAGCATCAGGAAAATCTTAGGGTCGATTTAACTGAACCGGACAAGGTCTTGAAATATCTTCAACTGGATAAGCATCAGGGAGATCTTAGGGTCGATCTGACTGAACCAGAGAAGGCCTTTGACTGGATAAGCATCAGGAAAATCTTAGGGTCGATTTAACTGAACCGGTCTAGGTCTTGAAATGTAGCTTGAGAACTTAACTGGATCTTCCCTGAAAGGTAAAGGTCAGTCATATGCAATGCATGATATGGATCAAGCAATGATGTTCTCAACATAAATGAGATTTGTATGATATGATGTGTCTATGCATGTTATAATGATGTATGTGATATCTTATGTATGCTTTTATCTAGGAAAGTGAATCCTTGACGGGTGCCGGGAAGTCGTATCCTGGGCTGATGTTGAAGAATAGGTTTTGCTTCCGCTGGGGAGGATAACTGCAAGAATACCGGTAGGAGAAGATGACTCCGTTGCGGAATAAACTTGGCAAATAGAGGATTCTGCGGGGAGAAAAGATACTCTAGCGACCATGCTGGGGAGTGATGCTCTGTGGGGAGAGGGATGCTTTTGCTGAATTGTTGATGGTAACTTGCTGGGGATATTCTTGTTGTGTTGGAAGTGTTGATAGACTTCGCTGGGGATAAGAAGACTTCGTCGGGGACACTCTTTCTATAGCTTTTGGCTGAGGATAACCCAGTTATATCCTGTTAAGAAAATAACTCTTTAAATAAAGCCGGACGACGCGTTCGTGCTCTGCGAGGGGATAAGCTTCCAGAATCTACTGGGGATAAGCTTACTGCTTGGGGAGATGAATTCCAACTTTCCTGGGGAAACTGGATTGGACTCTCTTGGGGAAGTTTTGAACTGTAATTTTGTAAGTTGAAAGAGGGAACCTATGTAGGGTTGCCTGCTGATGAGCTCATGTAAAACCGCATCTGAAATGGAGAAGGAACCTGTGTAGTGTTACTTTGATGATGAGTTCGTGTAAAACTTCGTTCTTAGAAAGGGAGGACCTGTGTAGGGTTTCTGGGTGACGAGTCCATGTAAAACTGCATCTTGAAGAGAGGGAACCGGTGTAGGGCTGCTTGGTGAAGTAAGTTCATGTAAAACTTCTCGATGAACCGGGGTGAGGTTATCTTGAGCTAAATCCATGTAAGACTTCTGGGGGGAACCGGTGTTAGGTTGCCGCAGGATAAGTTCGTGTAAGACTTCTTGACGAACCGAGGTAAGGTCATCTTGAGATAGGTCCATGTGAGACTCTTGGAGGAACCGGGGTTAGGTTACTGCAGGGTAAGTTCGTGTAAAACTTCTTGGTGAACCGGGGTTAGGTTACTTGGGATAAATCCATGTAAGGTTTCTGGGAGGAACCGGGGTTAGGTTACTTGGGATAAATCCATGTAAGATTTCTAGGAGGAACCGGGGTTAGGGTACTTCGGGATAAATCCATGTAAGATTTCTGGGAGGAACCGGGGTTAGGTTACCTTGGGATAAATCCATGTAAGATTTCTGGGAGGAACCGGGGTTAGGTTACCTTGGGATAAATCCATGTAAGATTTCTAGGAGGAACCGGGGTTAGGTTGCTTCGGGATAAATCCATGTAAGATTTCTGGGAGGAACCGGAGTTAGGTTACCTTGGGATAAATCCATGTAAGATTTCTGGGAGGAACCGGGGTTAGGTTACCTTGGGATAAATCCATGTAAGATTTCTAGGAGGAACCGGGGTTAGGTTACCTTGGGATAAATCCATGTAAGATTTCTAGGAGGAACCGGGGTTAGGTTGCTTCGGGATAAATCCATGTAAGATTTCTGGGAGGAACCGGGGTTAGGTTACCTTGGGATAAATCCATGTAAGATTTCTGGGAGGAACCGGGGTTAGGTTACCTTGGGATAAATCCATGTAAGATTTCTAGGAGGAACCGGGGTTAGGTTACCTTGGGATAAATCCATGTAAGATTTCTGGGAGGAACCGGGGTTAGGTCACTTGGATAAGTTTGTGTAAAACTTCTTCTGAAAATTGAGAGGGAACCGGTGTAGGGTTGCGCGATTTTGATTAAGTGGATGATTGTCCTGTTTGGTTTCGGATGTTAACCCATGATCTGGAATTTGTAAAGGTAGATGGTAATCATCCTTATGTTGATCTTTTCTTTGTACTTTGGTTGACAGAGCACTTGGATTGCCTGGATAACTCATTATTGCCCCTGCTTCGGAGATGAGGGAAGAGGATACCTGTGTGGGTGATTGACAAATCTTCGGGTAGACAAGTGACGAGAGGCCGGGACATAGTCGTACGCTTTGATCCCTAACTTTTTCCTGGACCGCCCTTTCGGGTTTTCAGTCCACCGGGATACCCATTTTTGCCCAAGCCGCCTTTTCAGGTTATCGACTTGCCGGGTGTACATATTTTTCGTTTTCATCCCTTATTTTTGCCCGAACCCCTTTTGGTTCGACGGGAAGCCCTTATTTTTGCCTAGGCATGTCAGCCTAGCGGGTCTTTGATGATGCGCAGTATTTCTCGACTATGTCCACGCTCTCAGAATGTAAGGCGTTGCCCCTGTTGGAAGTATTTTGTCATGCCCCAGGTAATGGGCAATGCTCCTACTGTGCCCCTTGATTGGAGGTATTTCTGTTCACAAGGTGTTCATCGTGCGAATTTCCCTGCTGTTCAAACAAATAGTCATATGCAAACAAGGTTATTTTAAGAATGCAAAAGTCTATGTCTGTCTTGAATTTTGAAAAATGCATTTTTTGTAATACAGTGCGGTGTCAATCTCAAGATTTTACAGCAAACCTTCAGGAGTCAGGATACCTTCGTAACAGTATGCTTTCGAATTAACCCATGCTTCAGCTAGGACTTTTAAGGGTTATATCGTGGCCTGGTTCACGGTTTAAGAAACAAAGGATAAAGGCTCAAATTTTGTTTGTACCCACCCGCTCTTCGTGATGTTCTCCAAACCTAAACTCATTTGATCATACGTTAGACCTTGTTTGAGTCTTTGCTTTGATATTCCAATGATGATTCGGATATTGAACGTTTATTTGAATAGGCAGTCATCTCCTTTTTTGCTGAGGGTTTGTAGGACCTCTTTCTTTTTGATTTCGTTTATCCCTATTTTTTGCCTGAACTGTTTCCTTTTTGGAATTACAGTCAGCGGGATGCCCCAGTTTCATAAGCCCCTTTTTATAGGTTTTGATTTCTTGGGCTTTTCGTTTATGATTTTTTTTGATAATGACTG
This sequence comes from Vicia faba, assembly GCA_948472305.1. Classification (NCBI taxonomy): domain Eukaryota; kingdom Viridiplantae; phylum Streptophyta; class Magnoliopsida; order Fabales; family Fabaceae; genus Vicia; species Vicia faba. The sequence continues at coordinate 435,543,539 of OX451736.1, read as the reverse complement.
CCTGTCCTTTTGATTGTTCTGAACCATCACTGTCTTTCTTTTTTCGCAAGGATCTCTTTGGTGCCATTCGTTATGCACTTGGATCAACTGTGAGACTACCCTGCCCCAGGTTATGATGAAGGGTTTTGAATTTCGAAAAGAAAAAACTCCTACTTCTTTGGCTCAGAGGGGTTAACGAGGGATTATCTTCCTTATAACTCCAGTGTTTAGGAATTGAAACAATGCCTGTACCTCATCAGCGGGGTTTGTTCAAAAGCATACTGTAAAGATCGTGGTATTGTTTTCGTCATCCTCCCTCAAGAGGTTTAGAATTTTCAATTAAGAGTTGACCATCGCAAAAATATGAAAGCAGTTTTAAGCATAGTAAACATAATTAAATCAAGACAGACATGTGTAATGCATTCATGAAATAAAATAGTTTAACATGATAATTGTTTATCTGAACAAGAAAGGAAAATACAATTTGAATTCAAATGAACAAAAATCTCTCGACCCTAGCCATGTTTTGGCAATGGAGCAGTGATCACGTTGGGAGTCTCGACAGGCTCGAACTCGATCTCTTTGGCATCGATCATGTTCTGAATCTTGTACTTCAGTGCCCAACAGTCCTCAGTATCGTGCCCCGGGCTATCAGAATGATAAGCACACCTCGCTTCTGGGTTGTAGCTTGGAGAGGAGGTCTTGGGGTTTGCAGGAGGGTTGATCACCGCAATCAGATTCATCTTCAACATGTGTTGCAGAGCTTGTGACCATGGCATGTTAATGTTAGATAATTGTCTCTTGGGCTCGTCCGGCCTTCGCTGATTTCCTTTTTGTGGTTGGCGGCATGGTGCAGAACCGGAAATCATGACTGCCCCTGCATGTTGGTCACGGCGACTCTTTTGGCCGTATGCAGCATTAGATTCCTTCTTTCCCGTGTAAGGCTTTTTGTGAGTATCAGAAGGTGTGGCCTCTTGAATTTTCCCACTCTTGATACCAGCTTCAATTCTTTCGCCGGTCAGGATGAGGTCGGTAAACCCAGCAGATGAATTACCAATGAGGTGATTGAAGAACGGACCGGATAGGGTCCCCAAGAACATATCAACGAGCTCCCGGTCAGTTAAGGGAGGCTGCACCCTTCCAGCAAGGTCTCTCCATCTTTGTGCGTACTCCTTGAAACCTTCACTTGGTCCCAACGACATACCCTGGAGTTGGGTACGTGTAGGAGTAAGGTCGGCATTATATTGATACTGCTTATAGAAAGCAGTTGCCAACTCCTCCCAGTTACGAACTTTGGTCCCATCCAGCTGATAGAACCATTCGAGGTGAGTCCCTGAAAGACTTTCCTGGAAGAAGTGGATCCACAAGTTCTTATCTGCTGAGTATGGTTGGATTTTCCGAACATAAGACCTGAGATGTAGCTTGGGACAAGACGCCCCGTCATATTTAGTGAATGATGGTGCTTTGAACTTCCGAGGGATGATCACACCAGTAGACAAACCCAGATCTCCGAAATCCAGCCCAGGTACCTGTTGTATTTCCATAGCATTCAAACGGTCTTCCAACTGCTTGTACTTGTCCTCAGCCGGAGGGTACTGTTCGTCGTTGAAATCTGTCTCGTTGTCGGAGACCACTGGACTGGGAACCCTTTCCTCCTGATGACTACCTTCCCTCACAGATGGAGTTGTCCTCTCAGTTTCAATCTGCGGTGTATTCCCAGATCTGCGTCTAGGGCTGAACAAAACAGTCCTCTTCTTCTTCTTGTCCTTCTTCAAGAGCAAAGCCTTCAGATCTTGTTGCCCCTGGGTTAAATTCATGATCAGCCCTTGGAACTGGGCGTTCTGAGCTTGGAGGGCCTTGATAGTGTGCTCGGCTGATGATTCAGGATTCATGACGATCGGCTGAAATAAACAGCGAAGAAGGGTAAGTAGCCTGCAGAGAAAGGGTACCTGTTATGCAATGATATGTATGATATGCATGCAATGATTCCAAGGATCTCGCGAGGTAAACAGAGAAACTTGTTAGAGTTGAAAACTGGTGACTTGATTGAAGAAACTTCCTGTTGTAGAAGATCCTTCTTCAAGGGTCAAAGGCTCACCATATCCAGTGGGTCATAGCCCCTGACAACCTTGACTAGAGGAAAATAAAATCCCCTTTGCCCCTTGCTGGACAGTTGGTTCATCATGACCTGCATCACAAGCCCTTGAGATCCTTGAAATGGGTTAGGATGTATGCAATGGTATGATGTCATGCTATGCATGGGGTGATGTATGAAATTGATAACTTTTTGTGAGAGAATTTCTTGGACTTGAAGTATGAAGATGAGTTGTAGGAAATTTCTTTCTCTTCAAAATGAGCTTTGGATGGGATTTTTCTGATAATCCATGTGAAAGTTATGCCCTGGTCAATTTTAGTTGACTTTTTCAACTGTCCAAATAAGGAAACTTTTGCATCTTGATGATTTCTGAGCCAAATTTTGAGAATCATGATCAAGCATTGATCAAATGATGTTTGTGGCTTCAAAATGATATGTTGACCAAAAATTTGAACTTTTGACTGTCAAATGACCATTTTGCCCCTACAGTTGACTGTAGTGCAATTAGGGTTTTTGACTGTGCAATTTTGAGCTGAATGCCTTGAAACTTGATATGAGGATACTTGACCATATTTGTAGGTATATGAGACTTGATTGGGCCTTTGAAAACTTCATTTTCTTGATCAGAACACAAACCCTAATCTTGACTGTATAGGAGACCTTTGGCTGTGCAACCCTTGGGGGATTTTGCAGCTTGACTTGGCAATTTCTTGGAGAATATGGGAGGGAAAATTTTGGGGTACAACAGTTGCCCCTGTTCAATCTTCTTAGACCTGAGGATGCAGATTGGCTGACGTGCCTTTCGTAATCCGAAGGTGGAAGATGATTGAACACTAGAGTGCCCAGAAATTTGCGCTCACATGGTAGCAGTGTGATGGGGGAATGGGCATATAGATGCCATTTTGTGATTGCTGGATAGGATGATGGGCTTATAGATGCCATCTGGATGTTGATAGCGTAGGAGATTCCTTGGCGAGAACCTGCATACCTGCAAAACAGAAAATGAGTACCTGACACGTTGCAGGATCTGATTTTCAGATGCTTGGTATAGATGTGTCCTGACTGGTTACAGGAGCTGAGTCTGGAGCTTCAAAAGGCGATGAATGAACCAAGGATGGTTACTGCCTTAGCATGAATGGTAAGAGAGCCTTGGGCGACTTTAACTCCAACAACGCTCGTTTGAGAAAAATCTTGGGTGTCTTCTACTGGGATAAGAATCAAGGAGATCTTAGGGTCGATCTGACTGAACCAGAGAAGGCCTTTGACTGGATAAGAATCAGGAAAATCTTAGGGTCGATTTAACTGAACCGGACAAGGTCTTGAAATATCTTCAACTGGATAAGCATCAGGGAGATCTTAGGGTCGATCTGACTGAACCAGAGAAGGCCTTTGACTGGATAAGCATCAGGAAAATCTTAGGGCGATTTAACTGAACCGGACAAGGTCTTGAAATATCTTCAACTGGATAAGCATCAGGGAGATCTTAGGGTCGATCTGACTGAACCAGAGAAGGCCTTTGACTGGATAAGCATCAGGAAAATCTTAGGGCGATTTAACTGAACCGGACAAGGTCTTGGAATATCTTCAACTGGATAAGCATCAGGGAGATCTTAGGGTCGATCTGACTGAACCAGAGAAGGCCTTTGACTGGATAAGCATCAGGAAAATCTTAGGGTCGATTTAACTGAACCGGACAAGGTCTTGAAATATCTTCAACTGGATAAGCATCAGGGAGATCTTAGGGTCGATCTGACTGAACCAGAGAAGGCCTTTGACTGGATAAGCATCAGGAAAATCTTAGGGTCGATTTAACTGAACCGGACAAGGTCTTGAAATATCTTCAACTGGATAAGCATCAGGGAGATCTTAGGGTCGATCTGACTGAACCAGAGAAGGCCTTTGACTGGATAAGCATCAGGAAAATCTTAGGGTCGATTTAACTGAACCGGTCTAGGTCTTGAAATGTAGCTTGAGAACTTAACTGGATCTTCCCTGAAAGGTAAAGGTCGGTCATATGCAATGCATGATATGGATCAAGCAATGATGTTCTCAACATAAATGAGATTTGTATGATATGATGTGTCTATGCATGTTATAATGATGTATGTGATATCTTATGTATGCTTTTATCTAGGAAAGTGAATCCTTGACGGGTGCCGGGAAGTCGTATCCTGGGCTGATGTTGAAGAATAGGTTTTGCTTCCGCTGGGGAGGATAACTGCAAGAATACCGGTAGGAGAAGATGACTCCGTTGCGGAATAAACTTGGCAAATGGAGGATTCTGCGGGGAGAAAAGATACTCTAGTGACCATGCTGGGGAGTGATGCTCTGTGGGGAGAGGGATGCTTTTGCTGAATTGTTGATGGTAACTTGCTGGGGATATTCTTGTTGTGTTGGAAGTGTTGATAGACTTCGCTGGGGATAAGAAGACTTCGTCGGGGACACTCTTTCTATAGCTTTTGGCTGAGGATAACCCAGTTATATCCTGTTAAGAAAATAACTCTTTAAATAAAGCCGGACGACGCGTTCGTGCTCTGCGAGGGGATAAGCTTCCAGAATCTACTGGGGATAAGCTTACTGCTTGGGGAGATGAATTCCAACTTTCCTGGGGAAACTGGATTGGACTCTCTTGGGGAAGTTTTGAACTGTAATTTTGTAAGTTGAAAGAGGGAACCTATGTAGGGTTGCCTGCTGATGAGCTCATGTAAAACCGCATCTGAAATGGAGAAGGAACATGTGTAGTGTTACTTTGATGATGAGTTCGTGTAAAACTTCGTTCTTAGAAAGGGAGGACCTGTGTAGGGTTTCTGGGTGACGAGTCCATGTAAAACTGCATCTTGAAGAGAGGGAACCGGTGTAGGGCTGCTTGGTGAAGTAAGTTCATGTAAAACTTCTCGATGAACCGGGGTGAGGTTATCTTGAGCTAAATCCATGTAAGACTTCTGGGGGGAACCGGGGTTAGGTTGCCGCAGGATAAGTTCGTGTAAGACTTCTTGACGAACCGAGGTAAGGTCATCTTGAGATAGGTCCATGTGAGACTCTTGGAGGAACCGGGGTTAGGTTACTGCAGGGTAAGTTCGTGTAAAACTTCTTGGTGAACCGGGGTTAGGTTACTTGGGATAAATCCATGTAAGGTTTCTGGGAGGAACCGGGGTTAGGTTACTTGGGATAAATCCATGTAAGATTTCTAGGAGGAACCGGGGTTAGGGTACTTCGGGATAAATCCATGTAAGATTTCTGGGAGGAACCGGGGTTAGGTTACCTTGGGATAAATCCATGTAAGATTTCTGGGAGGAACCGGGATTAGGTTACCTTGGGATAAATCCATGTAAGATTTCTAGGAGGAACCGGGGTTAGGTTGCTTCGGGATAAATCCATGTAAGATTTCTGGGAGGAACCGGAGTTAGGTTACCTTGGGATAAATCCATGTAAGATTTCTGGGAGGAACCGGGGTTAGGTTACCTTGGGATAAATCCATGTAAGATTTCTAGGAGGAACCGGGGTTAGGTTACCTTGGGATAAATCCATGTAAGATTTCTAGGAGGAACCGGGGTTAGGTTACCTTGGGATAAATCCATGTAAGATTTCTGGGAGGAACCGGGGTTAGGTCACTTGGATAAGTTTGTGTAAAACTTCTTCTGAAAATTGAGAGGGAACTGGTGTAGGGTTGCGCGATTTTGATTAAGTGGATGATTGTCCTGTTTGGTTTCGGATGTTAACCCACGATCTGGAATTTGTAAAGGTAGATGGTAATCATCCTTATGTTGATCTTTTCTTTGTACTTTGGTTGACAGAGCACTTGGATTGCCTGGATAACTCATTATTGCCCCTGCTTCGGAGATGAGGGAAGAGGATACCTGTGTGGGTGATTGACAAATCTTCGGGTAGACAAGTGACGAGAGGCCGGGACATAGTCGTACGCTTTGATCCCTAACTTTAGCCTGGACTGCCCTTTCGGGTTTTCAGTCCACCGGGATACCCATTTTTGCCCAAGTCGCCTTTTCAGGTTATCGACTTGCCGGGTGTACATATTTTTCGTTTTCATCCCTTATTTTGGCCCGAACCCCTTTTGGTTCGACGGGAAGCCCTTATTTTTGCCTAGGCATGTCAGCCTAGCGGGTCTTTGATGATGCGCAGTATTTCTCGACTATGTCCATGCTCTCAGAATGTAAGGCGTTGCCCCTGTTGGAAGTATTTTGTCATGCCCCAGGTAATGGGCAATGCTCCTACTGTGCCCCTTGATTGGAGGTATTTCTGTTCACAAGGTGTTCATCGTGCGAATTTCCCTGCTGTTCAAACAAATAGTCATATGCAAACAAGGTTATTTTAAGAATGCAAAAGTCTATGTCTGTCTTGAATTTTGAAAAATGCATTTTTTGTAATACAGTGCGGTGTCAATCTCAAGATTTTACAGCAAACCTTCAGGAGTCAGGATACCTTCGTAACAGTATGCTTTCGAATTAACCCATGCTTCAGCTAGAACTTTTAAGGGTTATATCGTGGCCTGGTTCACGGTTTAAGAAACAAAGGATAAAGGCTCAAATTTTGTTTGTACCCACCCGCTCTTCGTGATGTTCTCCAAACCTAAACTCAGTTGATCATACGTTAGACCTTGTTTGAGTCTTTGCTTTGATATTCCAATGATGATTCGGATATTGAACGTTTATTTGAATAGGCAGTCATCTCCTTTTTTGCTGAGGGTTTGTAGGACCTCTTTCTTTTTGATTTCGTTTATCCCTATTTTTTGCCTGAACTGTTTCCTTTTTGGAATTACAGTCAGCGGGATGCCCCAGTTTCATAAGCCCCTTTTTATAGGTTTTGACTTCTTGGGCTTTTCGTTTATGATTTTTTTTTGATAATGACTGCCTGTCCTTTTCATTGTTCTGAACCATCACTGTCTTTCTTTTTTCGCAAGGATCTCTTTGGTGCCATTCGTTATGCACTTGGATCAACTGTGAGACTACCCTGCCCCAGGTTATGATGAAGGGTTTTGAATTTCGAAAAGAAAAAACTCCTACTTCTTTGGCTCAGAGGGGTTAACGAGGGATTATCTTCCTTATAACTCCAGTGTTTAGGAATTGAAACAATGCCTGTACCTCATCAGCGGGGTTTGTTCAAAAGCATACTGTAAAGATCGTGGTATTGTTTTCGTCATCCTCCCTCAAGAGGTTTAGAATTTTCAATTAAGAGTTGACCATCGCAAAAATATGAAAGCAGTTTTAAGCATAGTAAACATAATTAAATCAAGACAGACATGTGTAATGCATTCATGAAATAAAATAGTTTAACATGATAATTGTTTATCTGAACAAGAAAGGAAAATACAATTTGAATTCAAATGAACAAAAATCTCTCGACCCTAGCCATGTTTTGGCAATGGAGCAGTGATCACGTTGGGAGTCTCGGCAGGCTCGAACTCGATCTCTTTGGCATCGATCATGTTCTGAATCTTGTACTTCAGTGCCCAACAGTCCTCAGTATCGTGCCCCGGGCTATCAGAATGATAAGCACACCTCGCTTCTGGGTTGTAGCTTGGAGAGGAGGTCTTGGGGTTTGCAGGAGGGTTGATCACCGCAATCAGATTCATCTTCAACATGTGTTGCAGAGCTTGTGACCATGGCATGTTAATGTTGGATAATTGTCTCTTGGGCTCGTCCGGCCTTCGCTGATTTCCTTTTTGTGGTTGGCGGCGTGGTGCAGAACCGGAAATCATGACTGCCCCTGCATGTTGGTCACGGCGACTCTTTTGGCCGTATGCAGCATTAGATTCCTTCTTTCCCGTGTAAGGCTTTTTGTGAGTATCAGAAGGTGTGGCCTCTTGAATTTTCCCACTCTTGATACCAGCTTCAATTCTTTCGCCGGTCAGGATGAGGTCGGTAAACCCAGCAAATGAATTACCAATGAGGTGATTGAAGAACGGCCCGGATAGGGTCCCCAAAAACATATCAACGAGCTCCCGGTCAGTTAAGGGAGGCTGCACCCTTCCAGCAAGGTCTCTCCATCTTTGTGCGTACTCCTTGAAACCTTCACTTGGTCCCAACGACATACCCTGGAGTTGGGTACGTGTAGGAGCAAGGTCGGCATTATATTGATACTGCTTATAGAAAGCAGTTGCCAACTCCTCCCAGTTACGAACTTTGGTCCCATCCAGCTGATAGAACCATTCGAGGTGAGTCCCTGAAAGACTTTCCTGGAAGAAGTGGATCCACAAGTTCTTATCTGCTGAGTATGGTTGGATTTTCCGAACATAAGACCTGAGATGTAGCTTGGGACAAGACGCCCCGTCATATTTAGTGAATGATGGTGCTTTGAACTTCCGAGGGATGATCACACCAGTAGACAAACCCAGATCTCCGAAATCCAGCCCAGGTACCTGTTGTATTTCCATAGCATTCAAACGGTCTTCCAACTGCTTGTACTTGTCCTCAGCCGGAGGGTACTGTTCGTCGTTGAAATCTGTCTCGTTGTCGGAGACCACTGGACTGGGAACCCTTTCCTCCTGATGACTACCTTCCCTCACAGATGGAGTTGTCCTCTCAGTTTCAATCTGCGGTGTATTCCCAGATCTGCGTCTAGGGCTGAACAAAACAGTCCTCTTCTTCTTCTTGTCCTTCTTCAAGAGCAAAGCCTTCAGATCTTGTTGCCCCTGGGTTAAATTCATGATCAGCCCTTGGAACTGGGCGTTCTGAGCTTGGAGGGCCTTGATAGTGTGCTCGGCTGATGATTCAGGATTCATGACGATCGGCTGAAATAAACAGCGAAGAAGGGTAAGTAGCCTGCAGAGAAAGGGTACCTGTTATGCAATGATATGTATGATATGCATGCAATGATTCCAAGGATCTCGCGGGGTAAACAGAGAAACTTGTTAGAGTTGAAAACTGGTGACTTGATTGAAGAAACTTCCTGTTGTAGAAGATCCTTCTTCAAGGGTCAAAGGCTCACCATATCCAGTGGGTCATAGCCCCTGACAACCTTGACTAGAGGAAAATAAAATCCCCTTTGCCCCTTGCTGGACAGTTGGTTCATCATGACCTGCATCACAAGCCCTTGAGATCCTTGAAATGGGTTAGGATGTATGCAATGGTATGATGTCATGCTATGCATGGGGTGATGTAGGTAAACCCTGTTATGAGTCCCAATTAAGGACTATAAACAAAACCTGCAAGAAACTCAAGTGTCAGATAACAAGCATGCAAGTAGTCAAGTACGAAGGCACACAAGTCACACAAGAGAAACCCTTAGAGTTCAGGCCAGCATGGGGTCGGGGTATTACCCTCTTGAAGTTGGTGGGCTCAACCTGTCCTATCAAAGTAACCGGGTTCTTAGAGGATCCCAATATCATTGACTACCCTCAATCGGTCATAACTCCAGCATCGCAATCTTTTCTTGCGGCCAGAACCATCACGAGAGTTTAGCCTCAATGGGCATAGCATACTGCTACTGTTCTAATGGCCAAGTTGGGTCATTTAAGGTTCTAAGGTTGTTGGTGCTTAATGACTCCTCAAAAGACCCATATTCTCCTCGTTGCGACACAAGGGATATCGGTACAGACCAAGGTGCCACACCAATATAGCCACTGCTTCACCCGTGTCGGTCTACGCCGGACAGGTCCCTCACAGCTTATGCTACCTAAACAGGGTATCCCCAGATCTGGGTTAGGATCTATGTAACTCCCATGCAACCCACAAATTTAAAGCAGACAAATCAATACAATTGAAAACACAGTTATGAACTAACCCTAAGGTACACCTCACTTTAAGTTTAAGTCCCAGCAGAGTCGCCAGTTCTGTGATCGGTGGATTTGGAACTGACTGTTTAACGCTGGTTCGCGAAATGTCGCGGAAGCAAGAGTCGCCACCGTCTTTTATTTTCTCCAAATGGAAAGGACAAAAGCACAGAAAAATTCCTTAAAGAGATTGCTCTCGGTTCGGGAGGTAGGTTATAGAAAGGGAAGGTGTTAGCACCCTTTCTATCCATGGTTATCCATGGGCTCTTAGATACTTGCTCATCTGTGTTTTAAAAAGGTTTGTTCGCTTTTCAATTGTGGGCTTTAAAAAGTTTCTTTGAAAATTCCAGTTCGACTCTTGTATCAGAGTGTTTGAAAAATTGCTTTGAAAGCTTTTGAAAAGTGTCGGTGTGAAAAGATTTTTGTTTGTTTTGAAGAGAGCAAGTATCCATGAGAATCTACCTACCCTAAGGAATTTGTCTGTGTAAATGTCCTTTAAAGTAATACCATCCCACCATTGAGAGGTAGGTAGCACCACCGTTGGAGGTGTTCGGGTCAATTCGAGGTTCGGGACATGGTGATCACCAGAGCAATGGGAAGACACCTTAGAAGCTACCCTCATGCCAGGTTCCCGGATCATGAGGACTTACTAAGACATCCTCTACTCGACGATCACCTTTCGAGGCAAGGCAACAGTGAGGCGTACCCTAGGGGTGGTGTGTGATTTGTGTGTCGTTTTCATTGATATTTGTCTTGTCATATTCATTGGTGTTCTATGCTTGTTTTATTATGGCCATTCATTCTTGCATGCTTTGTTTAACAGTTAAAATATTTGCGGGAAAAAGTAAATTCTAAGCTATTACAAACGGCGCGGGTCCACATCGCTAAAATTAAACCAGGACCCGATTTGACAGAAAATAAAGAAGTAAAGTGCGAGAAGTAATTACAAGGCTTCGGGAGAGGTACATAATTATTTAAACGACATAAAATAAATATGCGAAATTAAATCGAGACGAGGGCGTTGGACCCTTTTGCAAAATTAAATTAATAAGGAATTAAAATTAAAATTAGAAGAAAAGGAACTTATTTTTTGGTGTTTTTTAGTATTTTAATTTTTAATAGAAAAAGAATAAAATGTTAAACCTAGTTCTAATTATTTTTAAGTTATTAAGAAAGATATTGAAGTTTTTAACCTAAATTAACCCTAAATTATTTTCATGCAAATTTAATTATAAAAAATAAATAAAATAAATATTATTATTGTGAAAAAAGAAAAATAAAAAAGGAATAAAACATTAATTAAACCTATTTCTACATTTTTTAGATTTTTTTATGAAAAGAATTAATATTGCAAACCCTAATTTAAACTAAATTTATTTACATGCATTTATTTATGAAAATATTAGAAATAAAAAATTATTTATTATATTTTTTTGTCTTTTCTGATTTTTAGGCATTTTTTGTATTTTGTAAACATAATTAATTAAATAAGCAATAATAAAAATAAAATAATAATTGAAAATAAAATATAAGAAAAAGATAGAAAATTGCAAACCAGGGGGGTTTCAGGCCCCAATATGGAGGTATAGATCCAAGAATTTGGGCCCAATGACCTTCAGGTCCATTGACTTTTCCAGCCACTAAGTGGCACCTTTGACCAGGGTCTACCATATGCCTTGAATCTGAGCCCTTTGATTGATCTCCCAGGACGCGTGGGTGGTGATTTTTGAGCGTGCATGATGATCCTCAACGTAAGCGCTGCATAGGAATTGTCATGGAAAAATAATATGAGAAATTATACAGACCTGGGGCTCGAACCCAGGTCTTGGACGTCAATACAATCAACACTTGCCAACTGAGCCACTTCAACTATTTGTTATATAATAAACAACAAATAACAAAAGATGAAACTACGCGTTAGTGGGATAAAACGCGTGAATTTCAAATCAACCAACCAATTCATGCCACGGACTCATCTTCTTCATCGTGTTATATTTTCCTGAAATACAAAAGCAATAGACAACGGTTTTTGAACCGTTCTGTAATGTACCATTAGAAAAAATAACGAATAGGCCATAAGGCCATATAAATTAAGCGCGACTGTTGTATCTTCTTCGTCCAAGCTTGCTGGTTTGAATGGTGGTGGTTTGGAGTCTTAATTTTTCCCCGTTTCAAAAGCCCTAATCTGAAGCTTGCAAAACCCTAAAATTCAAACATGGTGGAATCGTATATACAGCATAATAATCAAATTAAATGCATTGGTTAGCTTCAAAACATCATAATGAACACGAATCAATGAATAAATTTCACAAATAATGCATGGAACTTGATATACGATTATGAGTTTTTTTCTGTACAGTTCAGGTTCAATATACCAATTCTTGAGGTTTTGATGGCTGTGCTTGATTGGAATGTGATCAGTAGACCTTGAGGAAGCTATTGAAACAAATTTCGTGCCTTGAATCCACCTAAAAAGTGCTTTTCAGTTTTGAGTTCTTTAGAGAAAAATTCAAGTTTGCAATGGCCTTTGAGCGCAGTTTTCTTGTCTCTTGTGATTAGGGTTATGGTCAGGTATTTGTATGGAGTCTATTAGGTTAACAAAAACCAATCAAATCCATGGCATTCATTGTTTTTGATAATTGATTTTCTAAGGATCTTTTCATATCTTTTTCCATGTGCATTTGGTTCAAAATCATGCCAATCAATCCAAATCTTTCCTAATTTGCATATGCACGAAATATTGATGATATAATGTGCACAAAAAGATTGAAAAAACTTAGGTTAGCATTTTTCATGTATTTATTTTAATTTAAATGAATTATTATTAATAAAAATCCAAATAAATAAATAAAAAATGAAATAAGACTTCCCTTTGGGCCAAGTAGTCGTGCATATGTCATGGATGATGAATCATGGAAGAAAAATGGGCCCATTAGCAATTTTAGGTCATTTGAAGTAGTGTTGACTTTTCAAAATATCCAAAACTTTCCCAACTTCCACAAGGCATAACTTGCTCAATTTTTAAGCTTTTCTCATGTTCTTGGACATTTTGGAAAGGTCTTTGAGTCCTCTAACCAATGCCTGTGGTCCCATGTCATTTTGATTTACCAATCTAAAGTTATGGCCTTTGACTTAAAGTCCCTTTTTGTTGACTTTTGAAAATGACCTATAATGTTGAAATTGATAACTTTTTGTGAGAGCATTTCTTGGACTTGAAGTATGAAGATGAGTTGTAGGAAATGTCTTTCTCTTCAAAATGAGCTTTGGATGGGATTTTTCTGATAATCCATGTGAAAGTTATGCCCTGGTCAATTTCAGTTGACTTTTTCAGCTGTCCAAATAAGGAAACTTTTGCATCTTGATGATTTATGAGCCAAATTTTGAGAATCATGATCAAGCATTGATCAAATGATGTTTGTGGCTTCAAAATGATATGTTGACCAAAAATTTGAACTTTTGACTGTCAAATGACCATTTTGCCCCTACAGTTGACTGTAGTGCAATTAGGGTTTTTGACTGTGCAATTTTGAGCTGAATGCCTTGAAACTTGATATGAGGATACTTGACCATATTTGTAGGTATATGAGACTTGATTGGGCCTTTGAAAACTTCATTTTCTTGATCAGAACACAAACCCTAATCTTGACTGTATAGGAGACCTTTGGCTGTGCAACCCTTGGGGGATTTTGCAGCTTGACTTGGCAATTTCTTGGAGAATATGGGAGGGAAAATTTTGGGGTACAACACTAAGTTTGCAACTTCTGACCGAGTTAACGTAGCTGCTGAAGAGCCACATTCTGACTGAATGTTATGTACTGAGCTAAGTTTGTAACTTCTGACCGAGTTCTGCTTGGAGGTTGGTTCAGAAGTTTTGAAGTGTCATTTTTTCTCTCAAATACTTTAGAAAAAAAATCTAAGTATTTAGAATTTAACTTTTCCAAGGTAAAAATTTGACTTTTGAGCTTGCAAAGAAAAGATAATTCAAGGCTTGGATTTGTGTAAGAGAGAACTTTGAGAATCCAGGATGATTTCCTGAAGAATGAGAGGGCAAATTTTGGGGTACAACATCTGCCCCTGTTCAATCTTCTTGAACATAAAGAGTTAGATTGGCGAGCTTTGTCGTCCGTGACTCGGAGGTAAAAGATGATTGGACACAAAAGTGCCCATAAATTTGCACTCGTCAAAGCGTAGTTGAGGGAATGGGCTTAAAGATGCCATTTGAAGAGGTGATAGAATCTTGTTGGAGATGGGCTTGTAGATGCCATCCAAGAATGTTTGTTGAATTGCAAGTTGTAAGTCAAAAGAATAAGTATCAGAATGGTGTCCGTATCTAGAACGTATCTGAGCTGTATCTGGAGACTGAATCTGTATGAGCAACAGAATAGCATTCGTGTCTGGAGCGTATCCGTACTGTATCTGATAGTTGAAATCTGAATGAGTATCAGAATGGCATTCGTATCTGGAGCGTATCTGAACTGTATCTGAGTGTTGAAGTCTGAATAAGTAACATAATGGCTTCCGTATCTGGAGCGTATCCGTACTGTAATTTGAATGAGTACCAGAATGGCTTCCGTGTCTGGAGCATATCTTAACTTGAATCTGAATGAGTAACAGAATGGCTTCCGTGTCTGGAGCGTATCTGAACTGTATCTGAATGAGTAAACTGAATGAGTATCAGAATGTCATCTGTGTCTGGAGCGTATCTGAACTGTATCTAAATGAGTAAACTGAATGAGTAACAGAATGACTTTCGTGTCTAGAGCATATTTGAACTTGAATATGAATGAGTAACAGAATGGCTTCCGTGTCTGGAGCGTATTTGAACTGTATCTGAATGAGTAAACTGAATGAGTATCAGAATGTCATCCGTGTCTGGAGCGTATCTGAACTGTATCTGAAAGATGAATCTGAATGAGTAACAAAATGACTTCCGTGTCTGGAGTGTATCTTAATTGTATCATGATTGCATTTTGTTAAACGGTAGTTGTTAATCTTATCCTGAAAAGGTTAAAATGTTAGCTGAAACACAAAGTCATGTTGCATGTAATGTATGATGCAATATATGTGTTTTATCAATGTTTATGATATGTGAATGTAATGTATGCGCATGTAAGCTGATTTGCTGTATTGCTGAGGAAAATAAATCCTTAACTGCTGTCATGTGAACTCTTCATGTCTTGAAGTTGGAGTATTGACAAAAAATCTGTTGCGAGCAATGCCATATACTGCTTGAGTAATCTGCTTGGGGAATCCAGGGAATTTTGGTGACTTCTATTGGGGATTTAACAACAACTCTGTGGGGAAGAAAACTTATTCCTGTTTGGAAAAAGTTCGGGAGTTTCGGTCGTCTGCCACTCTACTGGGGAGTCATCCTAGGTTAAGGAGAAACAGAAGTTAACTGTTATCTGGTTGCTTTTCAGGCTTCAAGATAACTTGTTGGGGGATTTGGAGAAACTGGATGGTTTCCGCTGGGGATTGATAGTTTGAAATTTCAGCTCTGCTGGGGATTGATAGTTTGAAATTTCAACTCCGCTGGGGATTGATAGTTTGAAATTTCAGCTCCGCTGGGGATCTTAATGATGTACTGTAGGGATTGCTCGTGGAATAGCCTAAAGACGTTTTCCTATTCTTTCAATCTATTAGTAGTTGCTTTTTTCCATCTTGTTTATTTGTAAACAGTAATTATGTTCAAATGCATATGTTCATTAATGAATCATTGGACGTTTTTGCAAATAAAAACACAAGTGTAAAAAAAAGGCAAATAGTTTTTCTGTACTTTGAAAAGACATCTTTGTATTTACTTTAAATAAGTATTTTGTACAAAGGAGACAAACATCCTAGTAAGAGGATGGTGTCATAAAAGTAAGAAAAATTTATACAAAGAAAGATAGCTATATGTGATAATCCCATGGGGTTCCCATTCCGCTATAGCCTCCGTATCTCCGAATATCTTGTCCATTTGTTGCTTCGTCCGAAGATGATTGAATTGATCAGAAGCTCCGGGTTTGTCAGCAAAGAGATTGTCCTTAAAGTGATCCGACGAGACATAGTCATACACTTTAATTCCCTAACTTTTTCCTGGACCGCCCTTTCGGGTTTTCAGTCCACCGGGAAACCCTTTTTTGCCCAAGTCGCCCTTTCGGGTTTTCAACTTGCCGGGTGTACAGATTTTTTATTTTATCCCTGATTTTTGCCCGAACCTTTTTGGTTCGTCGGGATGCCCTTGTTTTGCCTAGGTGTGTCAACCTAGCGAGTCTCTTATGCGTAGTATCTTTTGACTATGTATGTGTTCGCAGGGTGTGGCAGGTCGTCGCCGTCCATGGTGGTTAAGATCATTGCCCCACCATAAAAGATGTTCTTGATTACAAATGGTCCTTCATAGGTAGGAGTCTATTTGCCCCTGGGATCACTTTGTGGCAAGATGATGCGCTTGATCACTAGATCTCCAACTTGATATATCTGGCGTATAACTTTCTTGTTAAAAGCCTTAATCGTCCGCTTTTGATACATCTGACCATGGCAAACAGCAGTAAGCCTCTTTTCATCAATTAAGTTCAGTTGATCAAGTCGGGTCTTGATTCAATCGTCTTCACTCAAACCTGCATCTTTCATAATTCTCAAAGAGGGGATCTGAACCTCGATAGGTAAAACAACCTCCATGCCATAAACCAAAGAATATGGTGTTGCCCCAGTTGATGTGCGAGCCGTGGTACGGTACCCGTGGAGAGCAAACGGTAGCATCTCATGCCAGTCCTTGTAGGTGACTATCATTTTTTGTATGATCTTTTTAATGTTTTTATTAGCAGCTTCGACTACACCATTCATCTTTGGCCGATAGGGGGATGAATTATGATGTTGAATTTTGAACTGCTCGCACAAGGCGGTGATCATAGTATTGTTAAGGTTCGTACCTTTATCAGTGATGATCCTTTCTGGGATATCGTACCGGCAAATGAGATTCTTCTTGATGAAGTGGGAAGCAACATTCTTAGTAACGGATGCGAAGGAAGCTGCTTCGACCCACTTGGTGAAATAGTCAATGGCCACTAGAATGAAGCGGTGTCCATTGGAGGCTGTAGGCTTGATCTCCCCAATCATATCGATTCCCCACATAGAGAAGGGCCAATGAGCTGTTAAGACATTTAGAGGAACTGGAGGCACGTGTACCTTGTCTGCATAGATTTGACACTTATGACAGGTCCGGGAGTGTTGATAGTAGTCTACTTCCATGGTAGACCAATAATAGCCTTCCCGTAGAATCTTCTTCGACATCGTATGCCCACTAGAGTGAGTTCCAAATGTACCTTCATGCAATTCAGCCATGATCTTTTCAGCTCCAATCTTGTCCACACAACGGAGCACAATAGAATCATGATTAGGCTTGTACAGGATGCCATTACTTAGGAAGAACTTAGCTGAGAATCTCCTTAAGAACTTTTTGTCATTGACTGAAGCTTCTTCTGGATATTCTTGAGCCTCGAGATACCTTTTGACTTCATGAAACCATGGCTGGTCCACTATTTCTTCGGTATTAATCTTGTGACAGTGTGCTAGTTCGTCCATCCGTTCAATGGTGACCTGGGGAGCCTCGTTATCCCAATTAAGGTTAAACATAGATGACATTGTAGCTAGAGCATCTGCTACCTGATTTTCTTCTCGCGGTAAGTGCTCGAAGGTAATCTGCTGGAAATGTGGAAGCAATGTCAAAACATGTTCTTTGTAAGGGATAAGGTTGGGGTGCTTAGTGTCCCATTCTCCTTTAATCTGACTGATGACCAAAACTAAATCTCCAAACACATCTAAAGATTTTATTCCCAAGTCTATTGCAGCCTTGAGACCAAAGATGCATGCTTCGTATTCTGCCATGTTATTCGTACAGTTGAAGCAAAGCCTGGAAGTGAGAGGAGTATGGCATCCTTCCGGAGATATGAGTACAACGCCGATACCATTACCAAGTGCATTGGATGCCCCATCAAAGAACAGGGTCCATCGGGATCCTTGTCCAGGTCCGTCATATGGTCTGATCTTTTCACAGTTGTCTACTGTCATGATGTCTTTGTCACGGAAGTCAAACTTCATGGACTGATAATCTTCTACAGCTTGATGAGCAAGATGATCAGCTAGCACACTGCCCTTTATAGCTTTTTGAGTCATGTACTGTATGTCATATTCTGTTAGGATCATTTTCCATCTAGCTATCCTCCCAGACAGAGTAGGCTTCTCAAAGATGTACTTTATCGGATCCATCTTAGATATCAGCAAAGTGGTATGAGTCAACATATATTGTCTTAGCTGGCGAGCAGCCCATACCAAAGCGTAGCAAGTTTTATCAAGCAGTGAATATCTGGTTTCACAGTCGGTAAACTTTTTTCTTAGGTGATAAATAGCGTGCTCTTTTCGGCCAAACTCATCATGCTTCCCCAGTACGCACCCCATTGAATTCTCTAAGACTGTCAGATACATGATTAGTGGTCTTCCCTCGACGGGTGGCATTAAGACGAGAGGCTCTAGTAAATACTTCTTGATTTTATCGAAAGCAATCTGACATTCATCATTCCATCTGACTACTTGATATTTCTTCAACAGCTTGAAGATTGGTTCACAAGTAGACGTTAGATGAGAAATGAATCTGGTAATATAGTTTAGGCATCCCAAAAAACCTCTGACTTCCTTCTCAGTGCGAGGAACAGACATTTCTTGTATTGCTTTAACTTTGGCAGGATCAACCTCGATGCCTTTGTTGCTGATAATGAAACCTAAGAGTTTACTGGACCGGACTCCGAATGTGCACTTGTTCGGGTTTAACCTTAATTTGTACTCCTTCAATCTGACAAACAGCTTTTGCAAATGATTAAGGTGTTCTTCTTCAGTTTGTGATCGGGCTATCATGTGATCTACGTAGACCTCTATCTCATGATGTATCATATCATGAAACAAAGCTACCATGGTGCGTTGATAGGTTGCCCCGAAATTCTTCAATTCGAATGGCATCACTTTATAGCAGAATGTACCCCACTGTGTGACAAATGTAGTTTTCTCCATGTCCTCAGGCGCCATTTTGATCTGGTTATAGCCTGAGAATCCGTCCATGAAAGAAAATACTTTGTGCTGGGATGTATTGTCAACCAGGATGTCGGTGTGTGGAAGTGGAAAATCATCTTTAGGGTTGGCCCTGTTTAAATCTCTATAATCCACGCACATTCTCACTTTTTCGTCCTTTTTAGGAACGGGAACAATGTTGGCCACCCATTGAGGATAAGAAGTAATAGTCAGAAATCCAGCATTGAACTGTTTCATAACTTCTACTTTGATCTTCTCTGACATGTCAGGTCTCATGCGGCGGACTTTTTGTTTCACTGGTGGACAATCTTCTCTTGTGGGTAGACGGTGTACCACAATGTCTGTATCGAGTCCCGACATGTCTTCGTATGACCAGGCAAAGATCTCAACATAATCATGCAATAGCTGAATTAGGCGCTCCTTGACACTCGACTCTAGATTGGCACCCACTTTGATTTCTTTTTTATCTTTCTCGGTACCCAAGTTGATTGTATCCAACATCTCCTCATGAGGCTGAATAACTCTTTCCTCTTGTTGTAATAGTCTGGCCAATTCCCCCGGCACCTCACAATCTTCCTCACCTTCGCATTCGGCTTGGTAGATCAGATCTTCAGAGTCACTGAAGGCTATAGCAGTATTGTTACCCATGGGATCCGAAATGGAAGGGTACCTGTATTTGTGAGTGTGGGTGTGTGTAAGGGTATAACCATCTTAAAACAAGAAAATGTAAAAGAAATACAATGAGCACAAAAGGTTTATATGTGAAAAAGCGTCCATGATTCATTGAATTTCATATGAAGATGAAATAAAAACCCTTACAAATGGACCATTGTGCCTCGGGTAAGACACAAGGTTTTTAAAGTGAAAATTGTTATTGAATATTACAAGTCCAACAAAAATGTAAAAGATAAATTACTGAGAGATGAAAGTTATCGGGACAAAGTCTTCGGCTTCCCAGTTGCAAAGTCCTCCACTGACAGTAGGAAATATCCAATCTTCCAAGCTGCCATCTTCTTCACCGTCTTCTACTGCATTGACGCCTTGGTTGTTAATCTTCACTGGTGGCCCCCCAGCACGGGCACGGCGCACAGCCTTCTGACCAGTTGAAGTAAACCCCAAGCCGAACTTGTCTGATTTGTATGGAATGTCTGGAAGCTGCCCCCAAATGGTGCATCCTCCCTCTTCCACTATTTCCCTTGCATCCTTTAGAGATGACATCAGAAGTGGAGGTCTCGTGATTTTAGGAATCGAGGATACCGCCTTGGTCGCCGCTATTTCTGGAGAGACTTCTTCAAAATGTTGGAATGGGGTCTCTATGAACTTGTCATCCAACTCTACATATCGGAAAGAATTCAGATGACTAATCATATACTCCTCCTTCCCATGGACAGTTATGATCTTTCCTTGGACCGGGTACTTTAGCATCTGACGCAAGGTGGAGGTGACCGCACCAGCATTATGGATCCAAGGGCGTCCCAACAGACAGGAATAAGAAGGACGGATGTCTATCACATAGAAGGTTGAGTTGAAAATCTGGGTTCCCACCTTTATTGGGATGTCCACCTCCCCATGGACCATCCTCTTCGATCCATCAAAAGCTCTCACCACTATGTTGCTAGGTTTTAAAGTTAACCCCTCGCAATCCAATCTATCAAGGGCTTTCTTCGGTAATACGTTTAAAGATGATCCAGTATCAACCAAGACATGAGCTAGGGTTGTTCCTCTACACTCTACTGAGACATGTAATGCCTCGTTGTGTTTTCTCCCTCTTGGTGTCAAGTCAGCATCAGAGAAACCCAAGCCATTATCATCTGTCAAACTGGCCACACAGTCCTGGAACTGGTCAGCAGACGTCTCTTATGGCACATGAGTTGTCTTCAGAAATTTTACCAGAGCTTTAGCATGTGCTTTAGAGCACAGCAGCAGAGCTAGTATAGAGATCTTGGAAGGGGTTTGCCCCAACTATTCAACCACATCATAATCACTCTTTTTTATTATCCTCAGGATTTCTTCCATCTCCTTCTTGGATGTTTCAGGAATAGCTAGTGATTGAGCCTTCGTCTGGACAAGCTCCTCTTGAACATTCTTTCCTTTATTCTCAGTAGTGGAAATAGGGATTGTATTGTCTTTGTCGGTAAGTACACTTGCAGGTATAATCACTGGTGCAGAGGTAATCTTCGGAATGGCCACGGGTCTAAAGACTGCCTTTGGAGGGGAAATCTCTAGAGAGAAGATTCTTCCACTGCGGGTAATCTTGCTAGTTCCGACAATATTGCCAATGTCGGAATTGTCCTCTTCGGATCTTTCTTCTTCGGCAGTCAGTTCATCCTGTTTAATACCATGGTAGTAGATTTCTCCACCATAATTATATGGTATTATTTTATTTTATTTGTATGGGGCTGGCCCGGGCATTGTAATCTTAAGTGGAGTAGTCTTTGGAGCAGGTGTAATCCTAACGGGTCTTTTAGGGGCCCTGGAAGGATTGGCGTA
The DNA here is from genome assembly GCA_948472305.1 of Vicia faba. Taxonomy (NCBI): domain Eukaryota; kingdom Viridiplantae; phylum Streptophyta; class Magnoliopsida; order Fabales; family Fabaceae; genus Vicia; species Vicia faba. Next base: position 435,522,189 of record OX451736.1, on the reverse strand, counting down.
GATGGTTATAATTGAAGCTTCTTTAACTGGAACGGGTGAAACAGGAGCATTCTCAAAAAAAAATCTTGGTTATCCATCAGTCGTTGGATACCTTTTTTCAACAGAGGGCAGTCAAATGATGAAGATAGGCAAACATGGCAGTCTTGGTCACAACTTGGGAAAATACCAACTTTCAACAAATTCAACTTAATAATCAGGAGCGGAGTCAATAGTTCATCTACGGTAGCAACAAACAGATATTCTTCAATAGCGTTGGCATTGTGACCATGCCTAGGCATTGGAGCGGAAATAACATTTGGTTTCTCAGGCGCTTCAAACTCAACTTCCTTCGCATCTATCAGGTCTTGAATTTTATTCTTCAGAGCCCAACAGTTGTTGGTGTCGTGCCCCGGACTTTCAGAATGGTACGCGCATCTGGCGTTAGGATGGTAATGTGGAGATGTAGTATTGAGATTCTTTGGGGCCTCTTTTAAAGTGTCCAGATTCAACTTTAGAAGATGTGGTAGAACTTGAGTTGGAGTCATGTTAATCTTGGTAAATTTCCGAACTGGCCTTTCTACCCTTTGTTGGTTATTTCTCGGCTGGTCTGATGCAAGCTTTGGAATCATAACGTCCCCCACCGTTGGTCGGAGCTCAGTTATTCCTTGATTCCTCTGTGAATGCACAGTAGATACTCCTTTTTTTCCAGTGAAGGGCTTTTTCACAGCTGTTGAGGCAGACGCGTCCTTCTGAATTTTCCCATTTCTTATACCAGCTTCCACCCTTTCGCTGGTTAATATCAATTCAGTAAACCCTGCAGAGGAACTCCCAATCAGATGATTGAAGAAAGGTCCTGATAGAGTTCCCAGAAACATGTCCACTAACTCCCTTTCAGATAGAGGGGGTTGCACCCTTCCGGCTAGATCTCTCCACTTTTGGGCGTAATCTTTGAAGCCCTCATTGGAAACCATAGCCATACTCTGAAGCTGAGTACGGGTAGGCGCCAAGTCGGCGTTGTATTGATATTTTTTATAGAAAGCTGCTGCTAGATCTTCCCAATTATGGACGTCAGCCCTTTCTAATTGGTAGAACCAATCAAGTTGTGTTCCTGATAAACTGTCTTAGAAAAAGTGGATCCACAAGTCTTTGGCGGCAGAATGTGGCTGAATCTTCCTGACATATGATCTGAGGTGCATTTTAGGGCAAGACACCCCATCATACTTGGAAAATAGTGGCACTTTAAACTTTGGCGGGATAACAATTCCTGACACTAACCCTAACTCCTCAAAATCTAGCCCCGGTACTCTCTGGATTTCCATAGCGCTTAGTCGCTCTTCAAGGTGTTTGTACTTGTCATCAGCCGAAGGGTATTGTTGTTCATAGTAGTCCTCCTCTTCCTCTTCTTCTTCTTCTTAAGAATCTGATGGTACTGCTGTTCCTTTTCCTTTTCTTTCCCCTTCATCAGATGTTGTTGGAAAATCTAAGGTCCTTCTGGCTTGTCCCTGAAATCTTCTACCCATGATTACCACACCAGCTGGCTTCTTCTTCTTTTTCTCTTTCTATTTTTCTAGCAGAGTCTTCAGCTCCTCTTGGCCCTTGGCTAAGGTCATGAGTAATTGTTGGAACTGTGTATTCTGAGCTTGCAAGTCTTTGACCGTTTGTTCGAGATTCATCTTACTGACATAAACAGTAGAAAGATGAGGAAACTTGTTGCAAAGACCTGTTTATGCTTATGATGAATGATATGTATTCATGCAACGCTTTCAAGGATTTAGCAATTCAAATTTGTTTTAAACAAAAAAGAAACACACTTCATATTAATAAGATAGAATTTGGGTACATCAATGCCCCTTGGGCAAAATAATACAAAATTCTAAGGTAAAAAGACATTGTGCATCCTCTTTGTTGCAATGTAGGTATTGAGAGTCTGCTCTTCATGAAGTAGTCGAGTGAGTTCCAAAACCTTCGTCTCGCTTACGTAGAATTGCGCTTTGAAAGTATCGCGCTCTCCTTTGAGCTGTATCCAATCCCTTTGCAGGTCTTCGAGTGATGTCGGCATGTCAGGATGTAGGATAGTGTATGGAACTTCTCCTTCCTTAACATGCTCTATAATCACTGGGAGAATGGAGGGATAAGGCATCATAAGACTCTGAGTGCGGGTTCGTACCCACTTGAGGTAAGGATCAAGAGGGATGAAATTCTTGTATCCCAAAGTCTTGCTATCCACCTTGTTTAGCATCCTCCAAGATCGGATGAATCTCTGGCGAAGACCTTGATCGTCGTTGCCGTAGTCGAAAACGAACCCTTGAATCAGCATATCATGTGGGCCATCCCTTCGGGCATAACCAAACTGTCTTAGATCTAAGCACGGGTTGTAGGTGATGCCTCCCCTAATGCCAAGTAGAGGGACATTAGGGAATTCCCCACAACTGTCAACAATAATAACATTCTCTTTGGATCGAGAACACCAATGGATATCTGAATGTTTAAGCATCATTAACCTTTGTGACCACCTCAAACCTTGCTCATTCTTCAAGACTGATTGGGGAAGATGAGAAATAAACCATCTTGCCAGGAGAGGAGTGCAACACATAAGAACACCTCTTTTCCTCATTGTACGAGTGTGAAAAGAGTGTAGGATATCCCCAATCAATGTAGGCACCGGGTTGCGAGACATGAAGATTTTGACAGCGCTTACATCTATGAGTTGGTCAGGATTAGGGAACAAGACCATCTCATAGATGAGAAGAGATACAATCTCCTCAAAAGCTTGCAATTCTAGGGAATTCCAACAGCTTTGGGCCTTCTCAAACAGAAACTTTGACAAGAAGCCTTTGACACCACTTCTAGTTTCCCAATGTGTTGTGACATCAGATGAGTGCAAGTGCAAGGCTTGAGCAATCTCTTCTGGCTTTGGATCTCTTTCCGTACCGTTGAAAGGTAGTTGATTAAGAATAGGAATCCTCAGAAGTTGAGAGAATTCTTCCAAAGTGGGCACAAGTTGATAGTCAGGAAATATGAAGCAATGATGCAAGGGGTCAAAGAACTGGAAGAGAACTTTCATCATATCCTCCTCTATGTTAGAAGTGACCAAGTTGAGTAGACGACCATGCCTCTAGGTGAATGGAGAATAATCAGGGACCCTTGAAGCTAGCTCCTTGAGTTGTGGAGGAATTCTTACAAGGTTGATTTGGATAGTTTTCCTGCGAAGTGAATCCATAACCTACAAAACAAGAACAAAGATGAATCTCCAAAATCCTTGAAATGGTTAGTGAATGCATACGATGTTCATGATGTCCATGATGTTATGCACAAGTATATATGTACAAGCAAATCAAGCAAGTTCTTAGTTTAGGCTTGCATGGGGTTTCATAGGTAAGTACCCTCTTGAAGTTTAGTTGGCTCAACCTGTCCTAGAAATAGTAACCGGGTTCTAAGGAGCTCAATATCACTGGATTGTTTCCTTGGTCATTGTTTTAGCTCAAGCCTCTTTAGTGGCAACCGAAATATCCTAAGAAACCAACCCTCAATGAGTGTAGTATCGAGTATCTACCAACTTCGGACTGCACCGAAGCCGATCATCTCACTACATCCTAAAAGGCTAAGTTGGTCAAGTAAAGGTTCTAGAAGTTCATTAGTGCTTCATGACATCACTCAGCGGACCCGTATTCTCTTTGATTGACTCAAAGGCTATCGGTACCCACAAATATGTCACACTAATATAGCTATTGCTTAGACCATGTCGGTATACCCCGCACAGTTTCCACAATGTATTGCTATTTACCTATAATGTTTCCCAAATTCGGGTAGAGGATTCAAACCCAAACAAAGAACCATAATTGTAAATCAAACAAGTCAAACAATGTAAGCAAATAAAGGTGATCTAAACCCTAAGGTAACCCCACTTTTGAATTTTCCCCAACAGAGTCGCTAGTTCTGTGATGCGGTAGGAGAAATGACTTGAGGTTTTGCGTTTTATTACAAATGTTGCAGTTAGCAAGAGTCGCCACCAACTTTTCTTTTATCCAAAAGGAAAGGTAAAAAAAGCACAGGAAAGACCTTTGAGATGTTTTCTTGGGTTCGGGGGGTAGATTATGAAAAGGGAAGGTGCTAACACCCTTTTCATCCATGGTTTTCCATGGGCTCTTAGTTACTTGTTTAGATCACTTGCTTTGTTTTGTTTGAAATGGTGTTTGATGTGGTTTTGAAAGTATTTTGTAAAAGAGGCCATCCGTTTAGGCAATCTTTGTAATGATTCTCGTTCGTAAGAATGTATACAAAGATGTTTGTCTTTTGAAAATGTTTTCAATGTTTTGTAAGATGTTTTGAAATGTGTGTGTGTTTGTTTTTTTTTGAAAATAGCAAGGATTGTTTTGAAATAGAGCAAGTAACTTAGAAGTTATCTACCTACTCAAATGTCTTTCTTGTTTATTTTCTTTTCCTTTGACATTGTTGTCTTACCATTGATTTGGTAAGCAACCCTATCTTTGGATGTAAACGGGACGGGCGTGGGTCATTGTATAGCCATGATAGCAATGTTGCCAAGTATCTTAGCATTTTTGAGGGACCAAGATCATTTTGTTTAGGCAACCTTTGAATAGCGTCATCGAGGGACTATGATCTTATATTTGTTTTGTTTTGCCAAGATACTTCGCATGTGTAATACGGCTATTTTCGTATAAGGCAACCAAGTAGAGAAACCTTAAGGGTGTTTGTGTGCAAGTGTGTTTTATTGCATGCATGATTTTATCTTGAATTAGGATTTTCTATTTCATTGATTTTATCTTGCCATACATATCCTAATTTCTAGCATTTACAATTGAAAGCGATAAAAATGCGGAAATGTAAAGTCCTACACTATTACAATATTTAGGGGATGGGGGTACACACTTATGAATAGGGAATCCAGTGAGAAAAATAAAGAAAAATAACAAGGGGAAGAAAGAAAAAAAGAAGGAGGGGGTCAGCACGCTGCTGAGAGGAAGTCAGAAATTCTGATCCTGGCCTGTTGCAGGATATCAACCTGTTAGTGAAAATGTATAGGTCAGAACTTCTGACCCTAGTGCGCTGCAAAACAGAAACCTGTTAGTAGGGAGGTCAGAAGTTCTGACCCCAGTGCGCTGCAAAACAGAAATATGTTAGTGGGAGGGGTGTTATACCCCAAAATTTGCCCTCCCATATTTCTCATAACATTGCAAGAAAAATCTCCAAGTTGCCCAAGGTTGCTCAAGAGTTGGTTAGACAAGCTCTCTCCTAAGGCAATCTACCCCAAATTAGGGTTTTGTGTTGCCTCAAGGTCCTTGGGTCCAGGTGACCCCAAGTGCTCACCAATTTCCTAATATGTTCTCAAGATCATCCATGTCAAGTTTCAAGCCTTGCAGAGGAATTTTGCTCAGTCAATTGCTCAAAAGTTCCAAAAATCGACTGTGCTAGGGCAAAAGTCAACAATGACCCAAATTCAGTCAAACTTCAAGGTTTTTTGTCAACATTCTCATTTTAAATTATATTTCATCATTTGATCAAGGATTGATCATGATTCATTAAGGATTGCTCAAGATTCATCAAGATTCAAAAGTTGCTAAATTAAGGTTTTGTAGGAAAAGTCAACTCAAATTTGACCAAGCATAACTTTCTCATACATTATTAGAAATGACCCATACAAAGCTCATTTTGAATAGGATGCAATTCCCTACAATCCATATTCATACCCCAAGATCAAAATATGCACTCACAAGAAGTTATGAATTTTGACATTATAGGTCATTTTGAAAAGTCAACAAAAACACCTTTTTTGTCAAAGCTCCTAACTTGAGCATGGAATATCAAAGTGATATGATACCAAAAGGGTTGATTAGAAGACATATAAATCTTTCTAAAAAGTCAAAAAAACACCTCCAAAAGTTCAAAATTGAAGAAGTTATGCATTGTTGAAGTTGGACTTTTTTACAAAATTGCCAAAAGTCAACTATCCCCAAAACTCCAAATTTTGCCAAATGGGCCCATTCTTTTTCACTTGTTTTGAGTTTGCATTATTTCCCACGTACTCTAGCTTTAGCCATGTGTCCATATCTTATTTTTATTATTTAATTTGATTTTTATTTGAATTAATTCATTTTAAATCAAATAAAATCATATAAAATCAAAAACATTGAAAGCTAAAGATATTGTGATCATTTCAGGCTCCAATTACAACTAGCTTTGCAATCAAACTCGTATCAAGGTCATTAGGCACAAGGAGATTGGATTTAGGCCAGGTTTGGAAAGCTTTAATGGAGGATAAAATGAAATCTCAAAATCATTGATAGAGGGAGATTTGAACAACAAATGCTACCCTAATGTATTGTACAATACATAAGCAAGCGAAACACACAAGAATCAGGGTTGGAAATCAATTGTGGAGGCAGAACGAAAGTTGCAAAAATCAAGAAAAAGCTTGAGATCGAAATCAACCCTAGAGACAGTTTCAAGGCTTGATATTGGTCTCAATATCTTCCTGGCCATCTCCAGAAGCGAAACCAATCAAGGAAACGTGTTTTCAGCCCCTCCCAAGCTCTGTAAGTCCCTCACAAATCCGCTCCATTCTTGAATTCGATTTGTGTTATTCTTGCATCTATAACGAAAACTAATTGCATATTCTGATTCACCTTGACATTTGCAATCTTTTGGTATTATTTAATTTCATTCATCTAACCTATATTGTGATTCACCATAGTTAGGGTTTCAAGAGTTGGTTTAGGGGTTTTCGTTGCAGGAAAAATCAGCCTCAGTAATGGCTATAGTTATGACCGGAAGAGGAAGGCGTGTCTAACCATGGTGTTAGAAGGAATTTTCATGGCCTGTAGAGTATTTTGGAAGGAGACAGGCTTGTAGAGACAGACCTCTGTCCGTTGGTATAAGTGGTTGTATTTTTTAGCCATGGTTGGAGGTCAGGGATGAGGCGTGTCACGCTACCACTCGCCCATTCAAATCTTGGTGCGTTATTTTTTATATTTGTCCAATGGAATTTGTTTTCTTATATTATTATTAATTCATATTATACTAACAATCAAAACAACATGGCGTGGTGGAAAGCATAGTGTGTATTTCCCTTCAAGACCTGGGTTCGAATCCCAGGTCCCCCATTTTCTCAATGTTATTTTCTTGCAGACAATCATGTGCGCGCTTAGGCTTGAGATCTGCCATACTCCCTCACCAATCAAAGCGCCAGATGGCCAGATCTGGTGGTCAAACCTTGAGGGCATACCATGGATTCAGTCAATGCACATGCAGGGAATCCCAAAGGTTAAACGGACCAGCTTAATGGGCCAAGCAAAAATGCTTTCAACACCTCAAAAAAGGCCCAATTCCTTCTTTCTCTTATATTTTTTCATTTTAATTTAATTGTTTTATTTTGCTTAATTAATTTTCTAACCAATAGATTAATTTAATTTTTTATCAAAAAATCACAAAAATACTTTTTTTATCCAATTAAATTTTAGAAATTTTATTTCTATTAATAAATACTTATTAATTAATTAGGATATTAATTAGAAAACTTTAATTTATTTTGTAAATATTTAAAATTAATTAGAAATCATTAGGTTTTAATTCTAATTTAATTATTTTAATTTCTTTCTTAAATTAACAAAAACCCCAAAAATATGTCATTTATTATTTTTCATTTAATTAATTTATTTTATAATTAATTTAGTATTTAATTTTAGGATTTAGTTTCTTTTCTTAAAATAAAAACAACAAAAAAAGGCATTTTCTTTTTAAAAAAAGGGTCAAAACCCTAATTCGCATTCGATTTAATTTCGTGTCGCGCTTTATTTTCTTTATCCAATTAATGTATCTGCTTCCGGTATGTAATAGTTAATTAGGACATTTAATTATTTTACCGCTTTATCTTATTTTCAAAGGGTTGCTTTTTGCGATGTAAATACTCGACGCCTTGTAATTTAATTTCCGCATTTAAATTCCGCAAATTATAACTACTAGATTTTTGATAATAGGGCTTGCATGACAAGACTAAATGCCTAATCTAAAATCAAATTAGATCACCCTTAACATGTGCAAAGATAAAAATAACTGAAAACAACACATTCGCACATGCGCACTCTTAGGGTACACCCCACTTGGTTGCCTTCGTACACGGTCATTGAGTATAGGTCGTTTTAGAGGTCGTCCTCTTGTCTAAAAGATCATATTCACCTCGAAATGGTTTCCTCGGATATTGTTGCCTCAAACAGATGATCTAAGACATTAGGGTTACCGCTAAGGCATCCTAACATTGCTTTAGTGACCGTATGTCCCTCATTCGAATTGACCCTCAAACTCCAACGACAGTGCTACGTACTCATTAATTGTGGGATAACATTGTCTAAAGGAAACAAGCATAGAACGATTCTTTTTTCGAGTAGATAGATTAGTTCTTAGATACTTGCTCATCCAAAACAAAACTTTTTTTACACTTACACTCTTTTACAAACAAGTTTTCAAAAACACTTCATTACACTCTTGAGGACAGAAAAAAGAGTTAAATCGAAGTTAAAACAAAAACTTTTCAAAACCCACAAGCACAAAGAAAACATTTTGAAAATGATGAGCAAGTACCTAAGAGCCCGTAGATAACTACGGATAGAAAGGGTGCTAATACCTTCCCTTTCTATAATCTACCCCCCGTACTCAGAAATAATCTCGAAAAAGGAATTTTTTTGTGCTTTTTTTCCTTTCCTTGTTGGATGAAATAAAAGTCGGTGGCGACTCTTTCTTACCGCGACATTTTGCAAACACAAACGCAAAACGCGAACCAGCATTCCAAAAAACAGTCAGTTCTTCCCACCGTATCACAAGGGGGGTCAGAAGTTCTGACCCTGCTTGGATCACAGTAATTTTCAGAAGTTCTGATATTACTGATAACAAGACAGGCCTCAGAAGTGATGGCGTCAAAGTTAGAGCTTGGTTTCCCCCTGTGCTAATCAGAACATCTGCAGTTTGATTATTTTTTCACAAAATAAAAGGCATGCCTAGGATGGTCTCAGCAAGTGTGATAGCGTTTCAGAAGACATAACAAAAAAGGTCACATGCAAGTTTTGTACTGATTCACTTCCTACTTAAACATACAGAGGCGTGAAAATCTCAAAACATGTACAGCAGCAGCAGCATGATATCTACATTGTGTTTCTTGAGCATGCAAATCTGATGAGGCTTAAACAGTGTGATGAGAGTCAGCAGGTGCTTACCTTGCTATTGGGAGAAATTCTGTGAATTGGAGTTAATCTAAACTCTAATAGTGTTTTGGACAGGTTCTTGGTATGGGTGGATGGAGAGTATATGTATGGTCAGAAACTGTATGGGCGTTCTTTATTCAAGAAGAAAATTGGGTGCAAATGAAGTTTTGAGGCAGGAGATTCAAAGTTGTGTTTAAAGCTCTTGAAACACTAGGAGTTTGACAGAGTTTCAAGGTGTTTTCTTGCTAAAAAATTTCTGTTTCTTTTCTAGCAAATTTTTCTGATGTTCCTCTCCTTTTCAATAGACAATGGTGCTCTATTTATAGGAAAAGCTTTGTGGGTTTTTTAAACGTTAAGTGGCGCCAATATCATACATTAGATGCTGACTTATTCTTGAAGAAAGGTTCATAAAAATTTGTGATGATTGACAGCTTTGAGCCTAGGCTGGGTTAGTAAGCGAGGATTAAGGAAAAGTGACACCCATGAGCGAAAAGTAGCGCATGAACACATACCTAAATCTGCACAGGAACTTTGTTATGCTGCACGTGGAGAGACCCTTTGGACAAATATTCAAAAGTAGTTGTGACCATTAATGAGCATTAAATGGTGATGAGATTGGTCAAGACCAAGAAATCTTGTAACGTGAGATTTGCATCATTACTTATCTGAGCCAGCAGTTCCTGCTTCAGCATACAACGCACTCAAACTCTGATCTTAGTATCCTGTTGCCTCAGCAAATTCTGAGGGTTCTCCAGACTTTCTAGCATGCTCTTTGGATTTGCTTCTGAAAATTCTGGACTTAGAGATTCTGTTTCAGTGTAACACCCACTCTTCTGACCCCTTCGTCTTCTGACTCCAGCATGTTCTGAAAGAGTATTCAGGCTTCTTTGCTTTCTTTGCACTCCTCCAGCAAACTCTGACTGAACTTGCGTGACTGTTGAAAGAACCATGTCCTGTTTGAAGATTACATGATGAAACATGTTTACAACTTCTAACTGAGTTGGCGTAGCTGCTGAAGAGCCAAATTCTAACTGAATGTTATGTGCTGAGCTAAGATTGCAACTTCTGACCGAGTTGACGTAGCTGTTGAAGAGCCACATTCTGACTGAATGTTATGTGCTGAGCTAAGTTTGCAACTTCTGACCGAGTTCTTCCTGGAGGTTGGTTCAGAAGTTCTGAAGTGTCATTTTTTCTCTCAAATACTTTAGAAAAAAAAATCTAAGTATTTAGAATTTAACTTTTCCAAGGTAAAAATTTGACTTTTGAGCTTACAAATGACCACTTTGCCCTTGTAAATGGCTTGCTTGGAAAGAAAAGACAATTCAAGGCTTGGATTTGTTTAAGAGAGAACTTTGAGAATCCAGGATGATTTCCTGAAGAATGAGAGGGCAAATTTTGGGGTACAACAGGTATAGTCTCAAATTCGAATCTCTATTTTTATTAATTGTTGAATGTTCTAATGTGTGTATATGAGTTCCTGGATATCCTTAAAGCAGGTTAGGGGAATTACATGGAATTCATGACATCTAGAACATGAGATACCATGTATCATCAAGTACTGTCCACACTGGATCCAAGGATGGACCTGGGCTTCACAATCAGGGCTTACCGAAATTTCAATTGCACCCCTCATTCTACTTCAGCCGTAAAGCCAAATTTCTTTTCTTTTTGCTTTATTTAATTATTTCATATCTTAATCATTTTAATTATAATAATAAAAAAACTCAAAAAAATTTAGGCTTAGACTTTTTTAATTAAATAATTAATTTTTTTAATTAATTAATTAAAACTTTAACCTTTTTCTTAATTAAAAATGAATTAGAATTTAAGTCTAATTACTTTCTTTTCATAATTAAAAAAAAAAACCACAAAAAAGGTTTAGTTTATTTTTCTTAATTTAATTTTCTAAGTAGACTTTAGGATAATTAATTTAATTATTTTTCTTAAATAAAAAACAACAAAAAAGATTTTTCTCACTAGGTTTTATAACGTATTTTCAATCTTTCGGGCATTATTCATTTTTCGCATTATATATATATATATATATATATATATATATATATATATATATATATATATATATATATATATATATATATATATATATATATATATATATATATATATATATATATATATATATATATATATATATATATATATATATATATTCATGTAACTGTTATTTGGGATGTAATAGTTTTAAATAGGACTTTTCATTGCTTTCTTTAGTTTTCCCCCCAATTGTTTGTACATTATAAATACCCCATCCCCGAAGCCATGTAATAGTGTAGGTTTATATTTTCGCACTTATTTTTCTGTACAATATTACTGCAAGTAATTAGGCATGTATGACAAGACTAATAATCAAACATTAGCAAACTTAACAAAAAGACAAAAATATCTGAACATAACACACTTGCACATATACACCTCTAGAGTATCCCACTTTGGTTGCCTTCAGAAATAAAGCAGTCATGAGGCAGAAACACTTTAGAAAATACCCATAAATCAAAAGATCATCATCCCTCGATGACCCTATAGTTGCCTTCTCGGTATATGGTCTAGCCCCTAAACAAAATTTCTAAAGCGTCTCCACAAGTTGTCTTCGTGACTGTAACGTCTCTTTCGAATGTCCCTAATACATCCAACGATAGGACTACCTACTCACTAATAGTAGGATATCACTGTCTAAAGGATAGGAGGAAAAGAACGACCTTTTTCGAGTATAAAAGTAGATAGTTGTTAGAAGTTTGCTCAAAAAATATCTTGCACTTACACAAAAAACTACTTTTCAAAAGACATTTCAAAACACTTTGTATACTTTCTCCACTATCCTGGGAAACATTACAAAGTTCGCCGTACTAAGGCGTTTTCAAAACATTTTCAAACACAAAGCACAAAGGTATTTAAAAAATGAGTAAACCTCTAAGAGCTCGTGGAAAACCATGGATGGAAAGGGTGCTAGCACCTTCCCTTTTCATAATATATCCCCTTACTCAGAAAACTCTCGAAAAGGTCTTTTTATGTTCTTTTCACCCTTTCCTTTGTTGGATAAAATAAAAGACGATGGCGACTTTTGCTTACCACAACATTTGCAAACACAAACACAAAACCAGTATTAAACAGTCGGTTCTGCCACCGTATCACATTGAGGCACGTGAGTAGTCTTGAGGAATTTCACTAAAGCCTTCACATGGGCTTTAGAGCACAATAACAGGGCCGACATTGAGATTTTGGAAGGGGTCTGCCCTAGTTGTTCAATCATATTGTAGTCACTCTTCTTTATAATCTTCAATATCTCTTCCATCTCCTTTTTAGAATCCTCAAGAATGGCTTCTGGATGTGCCTTCGTCCGGACAAGCTCAACCAATACCTCTTTGCCCCGAGTCTCAGCCGACTGGGTAGCAGGGATAACAGCGGGACTAACAGCAGGAGTTGCTATGGGAATATTGAGAGAAGAAACATGGATAATCACAGGAGTAGCAACAGTTTTAGGAGGAGAGATCTCGGGTGAGAAAACTCTCTCGCTTCTTGTTATCTTACTAGTCCTGACGATATTACTAACGTTAGGATCAGAGTCTTTGGCATATTTATCTTTAACAACTAGCAAATATTGCTTGACACCATGGTAATAGATGTCATCCCCATAGTTCCAGGGAACAACTTTATCCGAGGAATATGGTATAGGTCCAGGGAAAGTAATTATCAATGGAGCAACTTTTAGAACATATGTAATCCTGACAGGTCTTTTGAAGGAGACCTTAGGAGGATTGGAGAAAATGGTAATGATAGAAACATCTTCACATGGAGCACTTGTAATTGGAGTCTTCTAAAACAGGATTTATTTATCATCCATCGGGCACTGAATGCCTTCCTTCAACAAATGGTAACCATTAGGTAAGGACAAACATAAGTGGCAACCTTCGCCACAACCCGGAAATAACCGGCCTACAAGATATTCTTTTTAATAGTCAGGAGTGGAGTAGCTAATTCATCAACAGAAGAAACAAACATGTCATCATCAATAGCATTAACACCACAACCATTCTTGGGCATAGGGGCAGTTATAACATTAGGGGTCTCAGGAGCGTCAAATTAAATCTCCTTTGCTTCAATCAAATCATGCACCTTTTTCTTCAAAGCCCAACAGTCGTTGGTATCACGGCCTGTACTTTCAGAATGGTAAGCACACCGAGCATTTGCATTATAGTGAGGAGATATAGTGTTGGGATTCTTGGGAGCCTCCTTTAGGGTCACCAAATCGGATTTCAACAAATGTGGCAAAACTTGAGACAAACTTATATTAATTCGGGTAAACTGTCTTCTAGGCTTATCTGTTCTGGATTGATTATTCTGTTGTCGGTTTGATGCAGGATTGGAAATCATAACAGCCTCTACCGTCGGACGACACTCAGTTTTGTTAAGATTTCTTTGGCCATAAGCAGTACTGACCTCCTTCTTCCATGTGAATGGTTTCTTTGCAGTGATGGAGGATGCATCCCTCTGTATCATACCACTTTTAATGTCGGCTTCTACCCGTTTTCCAGTCAAGATCAATTCAGTAAAACCAGCAAAAGTACTTCCAATCAGATGGTTAAAGAACGGCACAGGCAACGTGCCTAAGAACATGTCCACCAGCTCCCTATCAGACAATGGAGGCTGGACTCTTCCTGCAAGGTCTTTCCATTTTTGGGAATAGTCCTTAAAACCTTCGCCAGAACACATATACATGCTTTGCAACTGTGTACGAGTTAGGGCGAGGTCAGCATTATATTGGTACTGCTTGTAGAAAGCAACAGCCAGATCTTCCCAATTATGCACATTTGTTCTTTCTAGTTGATAGAACCATTCCAGTTGAGTTCCTACCAAACTTTCTTGGAAGAAGTGTACCCACAGATCCCTATCAATAGTGTGGGGTTGAATTTTCCTGACATAGGACCTTAAATGCAACTTAGTATAGGAGACACCGTCGTACTTAGCAAATGTAGGGACCTTGAACTTCCGCGGGATTACCACCCCTGAGACCAGTCCCAGCTCTTCAAAATCCAACTCGGGTACTCTTTGGATCTCCATGGCATTGAGCCGATCCTCCAATTGTTTGTATTTATCATCAACAGGAGGATACTGCTCCTCAGAATAGTCAGGTTCATCTTCTTCAGACTCCCTTGTGATGTGGTCTTCTTCTCTTGGCTCTCATTCCTGATTGTCTCTCTCTCTTGACGAAGTTGCAAGCTCTGAAACTTGCTTCACTGGTCCTTTGAACCTTCTTCCCAAATTTAGAACACCCACTGGCCTCTTTTTCTTCTTCTTGTCCTTGAGAATCAGAGCTTTCAAATCCTCTCGTCCCTTAGCCAGATTCAGGAACATTTCTTGGAATTGAGCATTATGTGCCTGAAGCTCCTTAACTGTTTGTTCAAGAGTCATTGCCGAAATAAATAGCGAAGAAGATAAGAAACCTATCCTGAAACCTGTTTATGAAATGATATGTATGGTATATGTATGCAATGTTTTCAAGGACTCTGGGAAATTTAAATTTGTGAACCAAAATGAAAGAAAGATTTTATTAGTAGAATTTAAAATACAATTGCCTTTTTAGGCTTACAATTGAAAATTTCTAAAATCTAAGACATCAAGTATCCCATGGACGCTTCCTTTTTGTTCCGAGATAGGCATTAAGACTTTTTTCTTCGTGAAGTAGCTTCATAAGCTCCAACACTTTCTTCTCATTGACATAGAAATAATCTCTAAAGGCATCTCGTTCTTTCTTCAACTGAATCCAGGATCTCTGCAGCTCTTCAAGATCAATGGGCATGTCAGGATGGAGAACTGTATAAGGAACATCGCCTTCAGCGATGGGCTCCATAACCATTGGTAAGATGGCTATATACGACATTTATGAGGTTCTGAGCGTGAGCTCCTACCCATTTGAGATAAGGTTCCATAGGGATGGAAGTCTTAGGCCCCATGGTCTTGGTATCAAATTTGTTTACCATACCCCAAGCTCGTATAAACCTCTGACGATACCCTTGAACATCATTCTCGTAGTTAAACACAATGTCCTGGATAAGCATATAGTGGGGACCATCCCTTCGAGCATAACCAAATTGTCGTAAAGCCAAAGAAGGATTATAAGTTATGCCTCCCTTAATGCCAAGTTAATGGGACATTAGGGAATTCCCCGCAACGGTCAATAACAGAAATATTTCCCATAGACCGGGAATACCAGAGAATATCTGAGTGAGAAAGTGACATTATCCGTCGCGACCAACCCTGTTGTACCCCAAAATTTTCCCTCTCATTTTACTCAATACATGCCCATTGATAACCAAGAATTGACCAGACAAATTCTCCTCCTAAAGGCAATGAACCTCAAACTAGGGTTTCAATTTTCATCAAGATGGTTGAGCTCCAATGGTCTAAAATTTTGTACATGGCCCTAATATGTCATCAAGGTTATCCATGCAAAATTTCATGCCCTACATAACAAGTTTGCTCAGTCAACTGCTCAAATACCTAAAAATCAACTGTACTAGGTCAAAAGTCAACTGTGGCCTATATATAGTCAAACTTCAAGATTTTTAGTCAACATCAAAATTTTGAAGTAATACCCATCATTTGATCAAGGGTTGATCATGATTCCTCAAGAAATGCTCCTAACTCATCAAAAGTCAAAAATTGCAAATTAGGGTTTCTATAGGAAAAGTCAACCAAACTTTGACCAGGCATAACTTTCTCATACTTTATCAGAAATTTTTCCACTAAAGCTCATTTTGAAGAGAATCCAATTCCCTACAACTTCTCCTCAGCCCTCAAAATCAAGAAATGCCCCAGTTAAGAGATACAAGCTCAGACATTATAGGTCCTTTCAAAAAGTCAACAAAAACACCTTTTGGGTCAAATCTCCTTACATGAACATGGAAGGTCCAATTGAAATGAAACCAAAAGGGTTGTTTAGAGAACATCCTAAGCTCTCTAAAAAGTCAAAGAACACCCTCTTAGGGATAAAAATGAGAGAGATATGCATTGCTAAAGTTGACCAATTTTTGGAAAAATGCATGAAGCCAATATTGACCAAATTTGAATTTTTTTTTCCAAATGGACCCATCTTTTCATGCTTGAAACTTGTTTCTAATATGGTCCACGACATATAAGCTCACCCATACATTATTTTATTATTTATGCTATTTATTTTGATATTTTATTCATTAAAATTCAAAATTAAATAAAGAAATAATGAAGATAATGTAAGATTTGATTTGGGATCTTTTTCCATTAAGTATTGGGCAAGATTTGCTGATTATGTCAAGGGAAGCTCGTGGAGGGAAGACAATATCTGATTTAGTCCAAAATAAGCCAAAAAACACATGATTAGAAAGAAAATATTTCTCATGAAAGCATGGATATTCTTCCATATTTGTTGACCTAATATTGTCTCATATATATGCACAACAATTCCAGACTAAAGGGACACATGCAGCTGCCTCCTAAAGCCCTCACAAGTTTTCAAAAAAAAAGGTTCAAAGTTGTCAAAATCCAAACACCCAATCCCAAACCTTTTCAAGGGAAACTAAGGACACCAATCTATTCCTGAAGACTTTTGGATTCCATCCCTGTTAATCTACAAGCTCGTAGCACTCCCAAATGCCCAGATCGCACATCACCAGATTGGTATATTTCTTGAATTCAAAAATATTGCATACTATGATATAAATCATTTCTATGTTCATATCCATGTTTGCACTGATGATTGTGAATGTTTAGAGCCATCACATGAGTAGTTTGACGCATGGATGAAGCTTTGCCATTGTTAGGGAAAAGTTTCAGACGAGCTTCGTACCCAGTGATGCAGGGACTTTCAAGATGAGAGACCATCACCATTGAATTCGTAGCATACAAAATAGGGGGTAGCCAGAGCCTGGAACCTTGGTTCCACCTATTTTTGTTAATGGAGTTTTTTACAGGGCCGAAGAAGATGATCGGAGTATAGCTCAGGCGTCTTTGACTCCGTATGACTCAGGCGAGAGTATGCGTAGCTTCAGGCCATTTCTTGATTGGTCCACTTAAACATCCAGGGCCCACTGGGGTGCAAGCGTGTACACCTCAACATCTTTTTGGTGTTTCAAATTTATTATTATTTTTTCATTGGTATAAACGATTAACAGGTTGGCTGAGTGGTAAGAGGAATGTGTGCAAAAGGGGGAGACCTGGGTTCGATACTAAAGTCTGGAGTTTTGTTTTTTCTAACAGGTTTCATACAAATTCAGTGTTCCCAGATCCAAGGCGTGCACCATAGGCCATCAAATTCACACCATCAGATCCTAGTTGACTTGGATCCAGCGCTTCTAAGCATGCAGCCCCACCATAGACTCTCTAGATGCCTCCTTACCAGATCCAACGCAGTAGTGGGCTGACTGAAGTTGGGCCTAGCATATTCAGTCCCACACCCCCCAGATTGCCAATACAAACCACAGGCCCATTGTTTGTTTTTCTTTTTAAATTTCTTTATTTTTATTTGTTTAATTATTTTTTTTTAAATTCACCTTTTTATTATTTAAATCATAAAATAAAATAAAAAGGTCACAAAAAAATATATTTAAGTTTTTTCAATTAAAATTAATATTTTTTTTTATAAATTTTAATTTCATTAATTTAACTTGTTTTTTTCTTTAAATTTAAAATTAATTAGGAATTAGGTTAAATCTCAAATTTTTTTCATATAAAAATACCAAAAATAGTTTTAAGCAATTAGATTTTTAGGCTTTGTCAAACTTATTCCCGTCTTAATTTTTGCGCGTTGTTATTTTTCGTACTATTATTCTTTTTAATTAAGTAATTGTTTCGTGGTTTGTAATAGTTTAATTAGGGTTTAAATTTCCGCATCTGATTATGTAATTTCCCCGAGGCCATGTAATAGCTTATGAGTTTTTATTTTCTGCAATTTATTTTCTGCACTATAAACTGTTTAGATGAATGGCTAATAGGATTGTATGGAAATATAACAATTAATTGAACATAGCATAACTTAATTCAAAGATAATATATTTGAATCAAGCACACTTGCACATGCTCACCCCTAGGGTATCTCCCACTTTGGTTGCCTTCGAAACAGTCATAATTCTTGAAACGTGAGGATTTTTAATGGCTGTCCTTTAGTTCAAGAGATCACAAGTCCCTCGATGACCCTCTCGATTGTTATCTCGGTTAAAAAAGTGATCTTGGAACTTTAGGACAGTTACTAAGAGTTCTTGCTCAGTTTCCTTAGTGACCGTAAACGTCCCTTTCGATAGTCCCTCAAACATCCAATGATAGGGCTACCTACTCACTAATAGTAGGATAGCACTATCTAAAGGAAAGGGGGAAAAGAACGCCTTTTTCGAGTAGGTAGATAGTTGTTAAGTACTTTCTCAAAACTAATTACTTTTTACACCACACTTTCAAAACCTTTTCAAAAAAACCCTTTATCACACTCTTGAGGACTGATACAAGAGTTATCATAAAGCAAACAAAACTTTTCGAAACGCACAATAACATGGTGCTAACACCTTCCCTTTCCATAATCTACCCCCTTACTCAGAATAATCTCGAAAAGGTCTTTTTCTGTTATTTTCACCCTTTCCTTTGTTGGATAAAAGAAAAGTCAGCGGCGACTCTTACTTACCGCATATTTGCGAATACAAAACGTAAACCAGTATAACAGTCGGTTCTGCCACCGTATCACAGAACTGGCGACTCTGCTGGGGAATAAAAAGTGGGGTTACCTTAGAGTTTTAGTCCATCATTTTAAATGCTTTATTGTGTGTTTTCTTGCTTTATCTTTTTAGGGTTTGTTGGGGTTTTCTTGTAAAGATTCTACACCTGGATCTAGGGCACCTTTTAGGTAAGTAGCAATAAACCATGGAGGTTGTACGGTGTAGATCGATACGGACGAAGTGGTGGCTACGTTAGCGCGATACCCTGGATTGTACTAATGTTACTTGAGTAAGTCAAGGATAAAATTAGGCTTCCTCATAGTGTCACTATGTGCTGACTAACCTTTAGAAGCTTTAAATGACTCATCCTAGCCATTAGGAAGTAGTAAGATAGTCGGCTTTGGTTCTGACCGAAGACTGGTTGATACTCGATGCTACACTCATTGAGATTGGAATTTCGAGATATTTTGGCCGCAATACTTTGGTGCTTAAGCTGAAACAATACCTGACGGAAAGGTCAATGATATTGAGACTCCTTAGAACCCGGTTACCATGAATAGGACAGGTTGAGCCAACTGAACATTCAAGAGGGTATTTAACTTAAAACCTCATGCAAGCCTTTGAACCTAAGGTCTATTGTGTGATTTTCTTGTGTTTATCTGTGATTTTAAGCATAATCATGACATCTTAAACATTACGACATTCATATACACTAATCATTTCAAAGACCTGTTGGATTTACCTCTTTGCTGTTTTGTAGGATATCAATTCAGGTCGTAGAAAAACCATCCGGATTCACTTCACATAAGTTCTTCCCAAGCTCAAGGAATTAGTCTTGAAAGTCCCCGAGGACTCATCATTCCATAAAAGACATGGTCACTTACTCAGTTTAGTTACCACCAGATTTGACGAGGGTTTGATGAGTGTCTTATTCCAGTTCTTCGACCCTAAGAACCATTGCTTCACATTCCCCGATTATCAACTGGTTCCTACACTGGAAGAATTCTCTAAGTTACTTGGTTTACCTATATTGGAGTGAGTACCTTTCACTAGTTTAGTACAAGACCTAGCTTCTGAAAAATTTTCCGTAGCTTTGCACTTGAAGTTATCTGATATTGAGTCCAATTGAGAAAAACAAGTGGAGTTAAGGGTCTCCTTGCAAATTTTCTGATGAAGAAAGCTCAGCTTTTCCTGGATGCTATGAGTTATCATGCCTTAGAAGATGTCTTAGCTCTCTTAATCCATGGGTTGGTCTTGTTTCCTAATTCAGATTAATTTATAGATGTGAATGCCATCAACATTTTCCTTGCTCACAATTCGGTTCCTACATTGCTCGGGGATATCCTACATTCTCTATATACTCGTACTCTGAAGAAGAGAGGAACTCTCATGTGTTTCACCCCTCTACTATATAGGTGGTTTATTTCGCACCTTCCTCGGTCAATAATGCAGAATGATTTAGGCTTAAGGTGGAGTCAAAGACTAATGTCTCTCTCTCTCACTCTGACATCCATTGGTGTCCTCGCTCTCAAGGAGACATCTCTTTTATTGATCGCTGCGGAGAATTTCCTAATGTGCCACTGCTGGGCATTAGTGTAACCCCCCAATTCTACCCGGCAATTATAAATGTAAATCAGAGTTCTAAAATTCATGCAACTGAATCAGGATGCCACAAATTCAACTTTAAAAACACATTGTATTCAGCGTAGATACATAACACTTTAAAACTTTGGATGAACCATCAGTATAATAATTTAATCTCTTAATTCAAAAACTTGAACATCTATGCAGTAGAATCATAAAAACATCTTTGTCTAACAATTACAACAACTACAAAATAAACACATGCTTAGCAACAATCAAATTAAGTTCAACAACTGAAATCATTAATAATCAAAAGCAACAAGCGTTCGTCCCCCCGAGTGTTACGTATCAGAGCAATGACACCAACTCGAACTACCGAAGGTATACTGCCTTCACTCCAGATTACCTGCACGTTACCAACATAAGGGTAACATTCCAAAAGAAGGGGTGAGATATCTAACAATATAATAAAACGTATGATAAATAATATATTAAATTAGATCACATAATATCACCACTTATCATCTTATAAACAACAATAATCACAACATAATACCAACAATATACACATTTACCGCATCAATACGCAACCTCTTTATACAATCGAATAATGCGACTCAAAACTATGCAATTGCATGTGGTACCATTGGAGCAGAACTGCCATCTCAAAATAATTGCCAATAAATAGAGGCATCAAGGCATAAGCTTTCATCTTAATATTCACCAATACATACCATCTTAACGAGCATCAGCTCCATCTTTCTATGCAATGTATGCGACACAATCATGAATGTAGTAACAACAACCACAATTAACAACATCATCGTTGGCCAGAAGCCTACATCTTAATAGCTGCCAAATATTAGAAGCATCTCAACATCATCCATCAACATCATTCATTGCATAATTCATCAACATAATTTCATCAACATAAATCATCTCATAATTCATCAACATAATTTTTACAGCAACTCAGCCACAACAACAATACCACGATAGATCGACAATCCTTCAACGTTGGCCATAGGCCTACAACTTGATAATGCATATAATTAATTAATCATCTAAGGCTCACCTCTAGTTAAAAAACCTCTACATATTATTATTATATAATACTACATCATTATCATCATTAATCTTACTGTTATGAACCAAACAATAATCTATAATCGTCTTATCCTCATCATTCTTCACAAAATCATCATAGCGATTTACACAGGAAACTAACTCTAATCCTAATTTGGGTACTAGTATTTACTCTCCTTATCATTCATTTTAATCCTTAAGAATGAAGTTCATCGCTTTAGCTATCCAACACTTCGAACGACACCTCAAACGGAGTCCGGAAACTCAAGTTACAGCCTTTGGAAGAATCTGTCAAAAATCAGACTACATGAGTCGACACCTAATGTTTTGAGTCGGCGTGTACTAGGTTAAAATTCCTGCATGAGTCGATGCATAATCCGTTTGTATCGACTCATACTGAGTCTGTAACATCACATGTATCGACGCATGCTTCTTCGTATCGACTCATCCTGGGTCCAAAAACCTGCATGTATCGAGGCATGGCTTTTGAGGTCGACGCATATTGTTCTGTCATGAATATTTTCTGTGATTTCACTGTGTTTTCTCTACGGTTTCCCTCCCTTAGGCCCTAAAAACATCCTTTAATCATAGGTAATCATTAATTATAATAATCTTATGTTTCTACATCAATTATACAGCATTAGGGCATCATTGTTCATCTCTAAATCATTGATCTTCATCAAACAACAATATATACATTCCAATCATAAACACGACAACTTTTCACATCTAATCCCACATACTACTCATCATAAACCCTATTATAGAGACAGAACCCCACCCTTACCTTGGATTGAAGGTTGCCCTACGACTTTTCTAATCGAATTTTGTTCTGGCTCTTTTCCTTCTTTTCTGCAACTTTCACGTTCTCTTCCAACCCTTATTTCTTTCTCTCTTACTGCTTCTTCTTTTTCCTTATTATTTCTAAAAACTAATATAATAACCCTATAATTCTCATTATGTCTTAATGGGCTTAAAACTCCTACACCCCCTTTCTGCTACTTCTATTCCTTAAAATAAGCCCACATCAAATAATATTATTATTCTAATATTATTCCACAAATTAATAGAATAAATATCCAATAACAACAACACATCAACTATCATCACAACACAACATCACAAATACTCCAAAAATAATTTAATTAAATAATTAACTAAATTACGGGTGTTACAACTCTCCCTCACTTAGAATATTTTCGTCCTCGAAAATTTACCTTAATCAAACAATTCAGGATAGGAGTCCCGCATCTTGCTCTCCAACTCCCAAGTCAAGCTTTCTCCGGAATCTCCTAGCCAAACCGCTTTAACCAAAGAAATCTCTTTGCCCCTCAGAGTCTTTGTTTCACGATCCGTGATCTGTACATGCATCATCTCTACCGTAAGGTTATCTCGTACTTGCACATCATCCATATGAATCACATGAGATGGATCTGAAATATACTTCCAGAGTTGTGACACATGAAACACATCATGCAAATTCAAAATATTAGGCGGTAAAGCCACTCAATAAGCAACATTCCCCACTCTCTTCGAAATTTGATATGGTCCAATAAAACGGGAATTGAGCTTCTTAGACTTCAATGCTCGTTCAACACCAGTCACAGGTGTAACTCTCAAAAACACATGGTCACCCGCTTGAAATTCTAAATCTTTCCTTCGCTTGTCATGATAACTCTTATGTCTACTTTTGGAAGCTTTCATCTTTTCTCGAATCAACTTCACCTTCTTAGTAGTCCCACGAACAAGTTCAGTTCCAAGTACTACACTTTCACCAGATTCATGCCAACATAAAGGAGTTCTACATCTTCGACCATACAACGCTTCAAAAGGTTCCATCCCAATACTAGAATGGTAACTGTTATTATAGGTGAACTCTATCAATGGAAGATAAGTATCCCACGAACCTCCCTACTCAAGAACACATGCCCTCAGCAAGTCTTCCAACGATTGAATAGTCCGTTCAGTCTGACCATCTGTCTGAGGATGATACGCTAAACTCAACCTCAACTTAGAACCCAACGCTTCTTGCAAACTCTTCCAAAAATCAGAAGTAAATCTTAGATCTCTATCTGACACAATGCACAAAGAAACACCATGCAGCTTCACAATCACACTCGTGTAAATCTCAGCCATCTTCGACACTGGAAAACTGATGTTAATAGGAATAAAATGAGCCGACTTCGTAAGCCTATCAACAATCACCTAAATTGAATCATGTCCTCTTAAAGTATTAGGCAACCCCGTCACAAAGTCCATCAAAATGCGATCCCATTTCCATTCTGGAACTTCTAACGGTTGCATCAACCCTGCAGGCTTCTGATGTTAAACTTTCGACTTCTGACAAGTAAAACATGCATACACAAACCGAGCCACATCACTCTTCATCCCAGGCCACCAAAATAAATTCTTCAAATCCTGATACATCTTTGTATCTCCTGGATGAATACTCAACTTACTTCTATGACTCTCCTCAAGTATCACTTTCTTTATCTCAACATCATCAAGAATACAAATTCAGTTACGAAATCTCAACACACCTTGCGCATCTAGCTTAAAATCATTATTCTCAGACTGATCGATCCCAACCATCGAATTTACCAGTTTCACATCTAGTTTCTAAGCTTCTTTGGTACTATCTAGAAATTCATTATTAATCTTTAACATATCCAACATAACACTCCACGGTGTCACCTCGCAAACTAAGCTCATATCTCTGAACTGTTCAATTAATTCCAACTCTTTAACCATCATTTCTGACATATGTAAAGTCTTTCGACTCAACGCATCATCTACCACATTCGCTTTTCCTGGATGATAATTAAAACCAAAATCATAATCCTTCAACAGTTCCAACCATCTTCGTTGCCTCATATTCAGCTCCTTCTGATCAAATAAATACTTTAAGCTCTTATGGTCACTAAACACTTAAAATCTAGAACCATAAAGATAATGCCTCCAAATTTTCAACACAAAAACAACTGCAACAAGCTCTAAATCATGCGTAGGATAGTCCTTCTCATGAGTCCTCAACTGCCTTGATTCATAAGCAACTACCTTATCATTCTGCATAAGCACACCTCTTAAACCCATCTTAGAAGCATCACAATATACCACAAAAGGCTCTCTTGGATTAGGCAACGTCAAAATCGGAGCCGACGTCAATCTCTTCTTCAATTATGTAAAAATTTCTTCACACTGAACATCCCATACAAAAGCTCTACCTTTACAAGTCAACTTAGTCAACGGAAGTGCCAACTTAGAAAAACCTTCGATAAACCTTCTATAGTAACCAACTAATCCCAAAGAGCTCATAATATCAGTAGCTGACTTCGGAGTTTCCCAATGCAACACAGCATCAACCTTCGATGGATCTACAGCAATGCCACTACCTTAGATCACATGACCAAGAAAAATAACCTCCTTTAACCAGAATTCACACTTGGATAGCTTTGCATACAACTTCTTCTCTTTCAAAACTTGCAATACTACTCTTAAGTGTTCTTCATGCTCTTCTTCTGACTTAGAGTAAATCAAAATATCATCAATAAACACCACCACGAACCGATCCAAATAAGTATGAAAGATACGATTCATGTATTCCATGAATACTCTCGAAGCATTAGTAACACCGAAAGGCATCACCGAATACTCGTAATGTCCATAATGCATTCTGAAAGCCGTCTTCTGGATATCTTCATCCTTCACCTTAATCTGATGATAACCCGACCTCAAATCAATCTTACTAAACATACGAGAGTTCACAAATTCATCCATCAAGTCATCTATTCTTGGAAGCGGATACTTGTTCTTAATCGTCACTTTATTCAACTGTCTATAATCAACACGGAGCCTGATACTTCCATCTATCTTCTTTACTAACAACACTAGAGCTCCCCACGGCGATACACTTGGTCTTACAAACTTCTTTTCAAGTAAATCTTCCAATTGCTTCTTTAACTCTGACACTTCAGATGCAGACATCTTGTATGGTTCCATGGACACAGGTCTGGTACCAGGTACAAGATCAATAGCAAATTCAACTTCCCTCTCCGGCGGTACATCAGGAATCTCATCAGGGAAAACTTCAGGAAACTCACACATCACCTGCAATTCCTCAATTATAGCTTGAGTCTCTACAGATAGTGACACCATCAACGAGAACATATGTGCTACTTCTTGTATCAACTTCCTCAACTGTTTAGCAGACAACAGACTATCTTCCTCTTCGTCTTGAGTAGAAAATCTCACAGACTTGTCATAACAGTTAATGTGAACATAGTTATGCTCTAACCAGTTCATACCCAAAATCACATTCAATCCTCTTAACGGTAAACAAACCAAATCAACAACAAAGTCTTTGTCGAATATCGACAAGGGACACTTTAAACACATAAAAGAAGTAGTCACCGACCCCTTGGCTGGAGTGTCGATGACCATTTCTCCATTCATAGAAGATAACATAAGACCCAATCTTTCAACACAATCAGCAGCAATAAAGCAATGAGTAGCACCAGTATCAATAATAGTAATTAAAGGAGTACTATTAATGAAACATGTACCTCTGATAAGCCTGTCCTCAGCAGCTTCCTGAAACTCAACCAAAGCAAACACTTTGCTACTTTTCTGCGCCCTCTTTGGTTTCTGACACTGACTACCAATGTGCCCTTCTTCACTACAATTGAAACAAATTACATCCTTATGCTTGCACTCAGATACAATATGTCCAGTCTTACCACAACAGAAACACCTCTTTACTTCAGCAGTACACACATTACTCTTATGCCCAGGTTTCCCACATTTGAAATAAACCACACCAGCAGGAGCATCTCCCCCACTAGTCCTCTGACCCTGAGCAGCTTTCTGTTTACCTTTACCAGCTGGGGTATTTGTTGTACGCCAATTTTTCCCCCTAAGATTCCTCTATCATATCATATCAATTCGATCATAACAAGATCACATTAGGGTTGGTTCTTCCTCTTTTTCTATCTCCTATCTTTAAGTTTACTCTTGAGGAATCTCCAAGCACCTTAGTTGTGTATTTTGTATATGTGTTGTTGAATAACTTCTAATCAAAATACAAAAAAATATATTTGTCTTTGTCTTTGCATATTTCTATTTTGTAGGTACCAAGTCGAAGCATCTAACAAATAAGGATTTCTGGTATCATTTTCCTAAAATCTCTATTTGCAAAGAAAAAGAATTAAAAAATTTCATTTTTTTTCACTGATGCAATCGATTGCTCTTAAAGTGCAATCGATTGCACATAGTGTATTTTGCGCCATTTTTGAAAAAAATACACTGTGCAAATCGATTTGCACTATAGTGCAATCGATTGCACAGCGTGAAAATTTGAAAAAAAGTCAGCAATTTTAAACTTGTCAAATTTTGGCTCCAATTTTCCTTCACTTTTGAAAGATGTATCATTAATTCAAATTTTAGTGCCAATCTTTCATTTTTAAAAAAGAATTATCATTAATTCAAATTTTGGCTCTAATATTTGAAAGAATTATCATTAATTCAAATTTTGGCTCTAATTTTTGAAAGAGTTATCATTAATTCAAATTTTGACTCCAAGAATCAATTACCAAATTACCACTAATCCCAATCCTAAACTCTATAAATAGAGCCTTCATTTCATTCAAATTTCAAGCTTTTGATAGCCAAATCCACCTTGCTAAAAAATCTCTCAATTCTCTCCATCTACCAAATTCACTCAAAGCTCCATTTTCAAAAAGTTAGTAAGCTTTGCATTTAAGCTTACTAATCTTTGAGCTAAACCTTCATCCAAACACTTTTTCTCCATCAATTATCTACATCCAAGCTTGGTCAATTGATTCTTGTGGTTGAATTGAAGCAAATTCTTGAAGTTGTTTTGATAATTCTCTAGATCTACCTTTGGTAAGTTGGATAATTCATCTTTCACAATTTGATCTCTTGGTGATATTTGGGTTTGATTCTTTGAGCATTATTTTGTGATTTCAATGGTGTTATTTTCTCATAATTTGATGGAATTTTCGTGCTCAATTAGAACCATGATCATAAGGTGTTTGATGGAAAGTTTGAACAAGAACTTCCCTTTTAAAATGCTGTTTTTGCTACTGTCACTGTGTGCAATCGATTTGCACTGTAGTGCAATCGATTGCACAGAAGCAATTTCACGCAGATTTTTGAAAACTGTACTGTGTAAATCGATTTACACAATAGTTCAATCGATTTACACAGGGACAAAATGCATTTTTTTGCCTTTTTTTGGGGCAGCTTTGATCCAAAATGATTTTTCTACTCACTCCTTTTGATTGTTGGTTTGGATTGCAATTTTAAATGTCTAATTTTTCTTAAAACTCAATGGACTTTGTGATGTAGATGAAGTTGGATAAATGTTCATAAATTCAAATCTACCTAAGAGTGAATTATTTAATTCATTTTTGGTGCTTTGGATTAATGATATGTTTAGTGGTTTAATCCATCTAGAGGAGTGGTTGAATTTAAAGATGAAAGAATTTTGAAATGGTGATCCAAATTAGCTTATCATTCCCCTCTCTCTTTATCTTATCCCTTTCTTTTTTAATTGTGCTACATGTTAAGGGATGGTGATCTCTATATCATTTATCCAAACATGAAGTACATAGATTGCTATTGACCTGCCTCAAAATAGGTGTGACTTCTACATACGTCCACTTACGATTGCTTAACATAGCGCTAAATTTTGTCCCGATTCGAATAAATGATCATTCGTGGCCCAAACATATGATTGCAAGCCCAAGTATGTTAATTTGATCTCTTTGATCCAATAACCTTGAGATTCATTGTGTGGAGGCTTTGGTTCTACCAATCCTCTAATGGATCTACAACACCTTTGGTCAACGCGGATCACTTAAACATCATTGATCATTACATCTTGCCTTGTGAGACTTCCAAAATGGATGATATACTTGACAAAAAGCAAACGCAACTTGTTGTGTGGAGGCTTTGGTTCTACCAATCCTCTAATGAGTTCCAAATGCAAGTTTCAAGATGGTCATCCAACTAACCACTAATTACTAACAATTAACTTTACTTTATGCTTTTATTTTTTATGCTTTATGTACCATTTACTTTATGTACCATTTAAATTTCATGCTATTTTCATCTTTGCTCACTTGAGCATTTACTTTTATGTCATTTTTATTTTGCTCACTTGAGCTTTTCTTTCTTTTTAAAGACACCTAATAATCAACATGAACCATAAAAATCATTAATGATACTTGGACTACATGGTTACTATCCTTTGCATTATGGAGTGATGGACTTCTTGGACTTAAGATTAGAGAGCTTGGCCTATCTTGGAGACTTTATGACTTTATTTGTTATTTTATCTGGAGTTCTTGAGATTACGATCTTTGTTTGTAATCTGGAATTCACCTGTATACAGGTTATTGAGATTACGATCTTTGTTTGTAATCTGGAATTCACCTGTATACAGCCGTTACTCTGCCCAATTTTTGCGAAGACTTAAAACACTTGAAGTTTGGTTCTCTCAAGAGGTCTAGTATCTTTGCTTCTTGGTTTCAATCCGAAGAATGGGAATTCTATATTGACTCATAATGTCAAGTATAAGCTTCTTGTTGGTTAGATGGTTCTTATCCTTAGCTTTTATCTTATGCATTAGGATAGCCTCTTCATCTCCTCTCATCTTCTTTAAAAATCTTCTCTCTCCTAAAAAAAACTCTTCTTGTTTTGAAACTTGAAACATTTTCATAATAAACTTGGACTTAGGTCCATGCATTTTCAAAACATTTTCATAAGTAAACTTCAATCAATTTAATAATATCTTGACATTTTTTGTGAGAAGACTAAAATTCAATCAATCTCATTTCAAATCATTTTTGCCACTTTGACTTTTTATTTTAAAATCTATCTCAAAAGATTACATTCTTGTCAATCCTTGTAGTGATGCAAACAACTATACTTCTACAATATGTAGTGAAGTGAGATATTTTCCACTTGGGTGTTGAGTGAGTCATTGTTGATTTTAAAATCCAAGCCATATCCTCCACTTTGAGATGATGCAAATTCTCCTTTCTCATGATTGTGGGTAGTAAGTATGTTTTTCACACGGACAATTGTGATGATGTCTTATCTCATAAAATCAACCAACACACTTGTGTTTCAAACTTTTTAAAAGAGGAACTACGTGTACCCTGATCCCCTATTTCCCCAGTGAATGTTTTGACAATTTGGTTTCCATTTTCCTTATTCACAATCAGTATCGAAATCCCCAATAGGAGTACGGACTGTGAAACATTTGTTTTCCCCATGGAAGTATGTGTGTTATTCCCTGGGAAGGTTATCCCAGGGCATCTCTTGTTGGAAAGAATATTTATGATGAAAAGTTTTCAATTCGCAGTTTTTTATCCAGGGAGGTAGACTTGAATTCCCCAGTGAGGTTTGATTGTCTTGGTGTCAGACTGCTTTATTTAAGGCTGGTCTTGCAATCTCCAGTAGGTATGCTGCTTTTGAAAAACTGGTTTCTCTAATAAAACCAGAAGAAAGATGTTCTATCCCGGTATCTATTTGATTTAGCTACATCTGGATTATGTTTCTCCTCAGTGAAGTTAGGACAAGCAATAGGTTTGGTTTCCGCAGTTGCTTTTACCTTTCTTGGATTGATCTTTCTGGTTGAAATTTAGCCTATGTTGTTGGTACCTGGGGAAGTTTTGTTTGATTATGTATCCTTTTACCAGCATATGCACGATATCACTCATATATTCATACATGCATCATGCATTGTTACAAATCATTTTTCATTGATATTGTGTTCAAACCTTCCTGCAGCGCTCCTTGCTTAGTTGGATTTGGTTTTCCCTCTTGAGTTTATTTCTCAAAGGATGTATCTTCTTTGGCCGTCTTGCTCCAGTTTGTTTCTAATTGGATTCGTGGTTGCATGACAATATTATTTACTCTGGATTTATGAGGACTTTGAGCTTTGATTTGTGCATTTATTATGCACGAGAAGACTTTATCTCTTCAGCAGGAATAATGTGGCATTTCCCCAGGAAGTCATATCTCATTTCCCCAGGAAGTCATATCTCATTTCCCCAGGAAGTCATATCTCATTTCCCCAGGAAGTCATATCTCATTTCCCCAGGAAGTCATATCTCATTTCCCCAGGAAGTCATATCTCATTTCCCCAGGAAGCCACATTTTTATCCCCAGAAAGTCGTTTCTTTTTGCAATCCTCCATGATAACAAGCAACAGGTATCTTTGTTTGAGCAACTCGTGCTTCCCTGTATAAGTCGACGTAACTTTTTTTGCTATTTCCTCTATGAGTGGTTAGCTTGCAGTCCGCCGTCAGTTTACGCCAGTGGATGGCAAGACTTTCAAATTCACAGAAATTGCTCGTTGTGAAATCTTTGCAAGTGGAAGTATCTTTATTTGAGACAGCTTACATGTTACCCTTTCCAGACGGAATTCCTTGGTTAAGGAAGAATTTGGGACCCGTTCTAGGTGAAACACCAGAAGTTTGGGGAACATATGATATTTTCAAAATCCACCTTCAGTGAACGTTGGTAGTGCATCAGCAGTGAACGTCGGTGTTTCTTATCTTTTTGCTATCATCAGTGAACGGTGGTGGTTCCTCGTCAGTGAACGGCGGTGGTATGATATTTTCTCTCTACCTTCATCTATTGAGTTGGTATTTTACCGTCATCTGTGAGTCGGTGTATCTTTTTATCTTTACCTTTAACTATTAAGTTGGTAGTTTACCATCATCTGTGAGTCGGTATCTTATTACTTTTCTACCTTCATCCATTGAGTTGGTAGTTCATAGTTATCTGTCGATCGATATCATTCTTTACTTTTTCCTCAATATTTGAGTTGATGCTACTTTATCTCTTCTTTGGGTTTTACACCAATAGAGTCATGTCTTTTGTTCACCAGTGATTTATTTTCCGGGTGGGGTTGCTCCTTTGTTTCTTCATTTTTGTTGCATCCCCAGTGGTGTCTTGCGTCTCTTTAGATTTGTCCATTTGCATTCATAATCATAAGCATTGCATGGCATCTTAGGGACAAAAATAGGGTTTGTTTTACATTTAAGTATCTTCAATCGCGTCGACACGAAGATTTTTAACCTTCGTATCTCCGGATAGAAGACACTTAAATAAGGGCAGCTGTTGTACCCCAATTTTTGCCCCTAAGATTCCTCTATCATATCATATCAACTCGATCATAACAAGATCACATTAGGGTTGGTTCTTCCTCTTTTTTCCTATCTTTAAGTTGGCTCTTGAGGAATCTCCAAGCACCTTGGTTGTGTATTTTGTATATGTGTTGTTGACTAACTTCTAATCAAAATACAAAAAATATTTGTCTTTGTCTTTGTATATTTTTGTTTTGTAGGTACCAAGTCGAAGCATCTGACAAATAAGGATTTCTGGTATTATTTTCCTAAAATCTCTATTTGCAAAGAAAAATAATTAAAATTTTTCATTTTTTTCACTGATGCAATCGATTGCTCTTCAAGTGCAATCGATTGCACATAGTGTATTTTGCGCCATTTTTGAAAAAATATACACTGTGTAATCGATTTGCACTGAAGTGCAATCGATTGCACAACGTGAAAATTTATTGAAAAAAAATCAGCATTTTAAACTTGTCAAATTTTGGCTCTAATTTTCCTTCACTTTTGAAAGATGTATCATTAATTCAAATTTTAGTGCCAATCTTTCATTTTTAAAAAGAATTATCATTAATTCAAATTTTGGCTCTAATATTTGAAAGAATTATCATTAATTCAAATTTTGGCTCTAATTTTTGAAAGAGTTATCATTAATTCAAATTTTGGCTCCAAGAATCAATTACCAAATTACCACTAATCCCAATCCTAAACTCTATAAATAGAGCCCTCATTTCATTCAAATCTCAAGCTTTTGATAGCCAAATCCACCTTGCTAAAAAATCTCTCAATTCTCTCCATCTACCTAATTCACTCAAAGCTCCATTTTCAAAAAGTTAGTAAGCTTTGCATTGAAGCTTACTAATCTTTGAGCTAAACCTTCATCCAAACACTTTTTCTCCATCAATTCTCTACATCCAAGCTTGGTCAATTGATTCTTGTGGTTGAATTGAAGCAAATTCTTGAAGTTGTTTTGATAATTCTCTAGATCTACCTTTGGTAAGTTGGATAATTCATCTTTCACAATGTGATCTCTTGGTGATCTTTGGGATTGATTCTTTGAGCATTATTTTGTGATTTCAATGGTGTTATTTTCTCATAATTTGATGGAATTTTCGTGCTCAAGTGGATCCATGATCATAAGGTGTTTGATGGAAAGTTTGAACAAGAAATTGCCCTTTTAAAATGCTATTTTTGCTACTGTTACTGTGTGCAATCGATTTGCACTGTAGTGCAATCGATTGCACAGAAGCAATTTCACGTAGATTTTTGAAAACTATACTGTGTAAATCGATTTACACAATAGTTCAATCGATTTACACAGGGACAAAATGCACTTTTTTGCCTTTTTTTGGGGCAGCTTTGATCCAAAATGCTTTTTCTACTCACTCATTTTGATTGTTGGTTTGGATTGCAATTTTAAATGTCCAATTTGTCTTTAAACTCAATGGACTTTGTGATGTAGATGAAGTTGGATAAATGTTCATAAATTCAAATCTACCTAAGAGTGAATTATTTAATTCATTTTAAGTGCTTTGGATTAATGATATGTTTAGTGCTTTAATCCATCTTGAGGAGTGGTTGAATTTAAAGATGAAAGAATTTTGAAATGGTGATCCAACTTAGCTTATCATTTCCCTCCCTCTTCATCTTATCCCTTTCTTTTTTAATTGTTCTACATGTTAAGGGATGGTGATCTCTATATCATTTATCCAAACATGAAGTACATTGATTGCTATTGACCGGCCTCAAAATAGGTGTGACTTCTACATAAGTCCACTTACGATTGCTTAGTATAGCACTAAATTTTGTCCCGATTCGAATAAATGATCATTCGTGTCCCAAACTTATGATTGCAAGCCCAAGTATGTTAATTTGATCTCTTTGATCTAATAACCTTGAGATTCATTGTGTGGAGGCTTTGGTTCTACCAATCCTCTAATGGATCTACAACACCTTTGGTCAATGCGGATCACTTAAACATCGTTGATCATTACATGTTGCCTTCTGAGAATTCCAAAATGGATGATATACTTGACAAAAAGCAAATGCAACTTGTTGTGTGGAGGCTTTGGTTCTACCAATCCTCTAATGAGTTCCAAATGCAAATTTCAAGATGTTTATCCAACTAACCACTAATTATTAACAATTAACTTTACTTTATGCTTTTATTTTTTATGCATTATGTACCATTTACTTTATGTACCATTTACATTCCATGCTACTTTCATATTTTGCTCACTTGAGCATTTATTTTTATGTCATTTTTTTTTATTTTTCTCACTTGAGCTTTTCTTTTCCTTTTAAAGACACCTAATAATCAACATGAACCATAAAAATCATTAATGATACTTGGACTACATGGTTACTATCCTTTGCATTATGGAGTGATGGACTTCTTGGACTTAGGATTAGAGACCTTGGCCTATCTTGGAGACTTTGTGACTTTATTTGATATTTTGTCTGGAGTTATTGAGGTTTACCTCAAGACATTGGGTTGTTTGTTTGTTTTGTGTGCAGGTTATTGAGATTACGATCTTTGTTTGTAATCTGGAATTCACCCGTATACAGCCGTTACTCTGCCCAATTTTTGCGAAGACTTAAAACACTTGAAGTTTGGTTCTCTCAAGAGGTCTAGTATCTTTGCTTGCTTGGTTTCAATCCGAAGAATGGGAAATCTATATTGACTCATAATGTCAAGTATTGGCTTCTTGTTGGTTAGATGGTTCTTATCCCTAGCTTTTACCTTATACTTTAGGATAGCCTCTTCTTCTCCTCCCATCTTCTTTAATTTCAAAAATCTTCTCCCTCCTTTAAAAAAAAAACTCTTCTTGTTTTGAAACTTGAAACATTTTCATAATAAACTTGGACTTAGGTCCATGCATCTTCGAAACATTTTCATAAATAAATTTCAATCAATTTAATAATACCTTGACCTTTTTTTGTGAGAAGACTAAAAGTCAATCAATCTCATTTCAAACCATTTTGCCACTTTGGCTTTTATCTTTAAACATTTCTCAAAAGATTAGACTCTTGTCAATCCTTATAGTGATGCAAACAACTATACTTCTATAATATGTAGTGAAGTGAGACATTTTCCACTTGGGTGTTGAGTGAGGCATTGTTGATTTTAAAATCCAAGCCATATCCTCCACTTTGAGATGATGCAAATTCTCCTTTCTCATGATTGTGGGTAGTAAGTATGTTTTTCACACGGACAATTGTGATGATGTCTTATCTCATAAAATCAACCAACACACTTGTGTTTCAAATTTTTAAAAGAGGAACTACGTGTACCCTGATCCCCTATTGCACGAAAGGTGGTACGTAGGCACTAAAGGTTCGCAACCGCGGCGGGTGCAAAAATCATAAAAATATTTATTTTCTCACCTCCACCAACCATTTTATATACAACACATTTTTATAGCCAAAATATACAGATTTTTCAAAGAGGTTCCTGCGGAGTACCGTAGATGTTTAGGGTGCTAATACCTTCCCTTTGCATAACCAACCCCCTTACCTTGAATCTTTCCCCCTCTTTTTGGGTTATTCACTCGTTTCCCATTCCTTTGGAAACAATAAAGCGCGGTGGCGATTTTTATTTTGATTTGTATAAAGTCTAGTCAATCCAATGGCTTAGTATTGCATATTTCTACCGCTACAAAAAAAATGGCGACTTCACTGGGGAAAGATTGACCTCTTGTTGGTCCATCCCTAAGTGGGTTAAACCTATCTTTGTTTATATCTGTATATATGCTATTGTTGTTTATGTGTTATATTTTGTATATATGTTTGTTTGGATTTTCCTGGTTTACAGGGTGCTTGGTGATTACTCATAAGTCCTATACCCGAACTTGGGCAAACTTTAAGATAGGACGGGCGGTATAGTCATGTTAACTTTGAGGGAGTAATCCCAAAAAAGGAGGCTTGAGATCCCCTACTCAGTGGAGGCCCCTTTGACTGTAGTGTCGTTTACCGAGTAATCGGGAAGACGTACTGCTTTCGACCTGGTAGCCTGCTGAAGCTGAGGACCGTAGATTACCTAACCCCTCTTGGCCTTTTAGGTTTAGTGCGGAAGCTATAACGGAGTAATTCGGAAATAGTTGTCACGCGATACTATGCTCGGACGAGTCTTTCTTGAGAATATTACTAATTACCGAGTTAATCGGGAAGTTGGTAATATCCGAAGGAAGGATGTAGACTCTGGGAACCTCTTAGAACCTTGTTCGGCAGGTGATAACTTTTTAGACCAACACCTTATGGGTAGTACCTTCGGCCTCATGCTCGTGACGTTGAACCTATGAACCCTATATGTGTGATCTTGTGTGTGATTGTTGCATCATGCATCCATGCACTCATAAGCATCTTTTGAAAAAACAATATTTCAAGGGATTTAAAGGTTGACTATTTGTGAATATCTCAGGTACTTTTAAACCATGGAATCTGGAAAGAGAAACAAAAGCTTTATTACTTGGATGTTTGCAACGTGTCTATAAATCATAAATCCCTTGAAATATTAAATAATAAAGTAAAAATAATCATATGCATTGCATATCATGCATCATATTGCACATGTTCTTGCATTTGTTATGCATATCCAGGTGTTTTACCCAGCTTCTTTGCTTCACTCAGCAAGCTAACTCATCACTACAACACTCGGGCTAATTTCAAAAAGAAGATGGACAACTTGGAACAGGAGAATCGCGAGCTACGCGAAGAAGTTTCCGCTTTGAAGGCTGGCTTGGCCGACTTGACTACTTTGATAGAAGCTCTGGTGGTTACTCAGAATCAGCCACCGAGTGTTCAACCTCAACCAACAAGAGCAAGTACTGAAGTTCTGACTGTTCCTGTATCCGTAACTCCGGCTGTTGTTCAAAACCGTATGCCTCAGGGTTATCCGTGGGGAATGCCAGAGAATTTTGCACTTGAAGGTTTCAATCTTGGTCCTCAAGATGCTCCAGTGGTTCCAAATGTTGTTACTCCTGCACCTCTTGTGGTGTATATTGTTCCTGCTGCACCTCCTTCGGTGAATTTGGTTCTGTTTGTTAATGAAGATGTGTGTCGTCCTTTCCCTCCGCCGAGTGAAGACTTGGGTCTTTATGACAGAATGCATGATTTCCAAGAGCAGTTTGATAGAATGCAAAGAGAGATGAAGGCTCTTAGGGGAAAAGAGTTGTTCGGGCAGAATGTGAATGAGCTGTGTTTGGTCCCGAATGTTAAAGTGCCTGCTAAGTTCAAGGTCCCGGAATTTGAGAAGTACAAGGGCAACACTTGCCCTCGTGCTCATTTGGTGATGTATGTGAGAAGGATGTCTACCCATACTGATGATCAGCGTCTGCTGATTCATTTTTTCCAGGATAGTCTGACCGGTGCTGCGTTGAAATGGTACATGAGTTTAGACAGCGTCAACATCCATACTTTTAATGATTTGGGAGAAACATTCATTAAACAATACAAGTACAATGTGGACATGGCGCCTGACCGTGACCAGCTTAGGGCCATGGTTCAGAAGGACAGAGAATCGTTCAAAGAATATGCGCAGAGATGGCGCGAAGTGGCTGCACAAGTGATTCCTCCTATGGAAGAGAAGGAAATGACTAAAAATTTTCTGAAGACGCTAGGCGCTTTCTACTATGAAAGAATGGTAGCAAGTTCCCCAAGTGATTTCACAGAGATGGTGGGCATGGGTGTCCGTTTAGAGGAAGCTGTCCGTGAAGGTCGTTTATCTAAAGACGGGGACTCGTCAAATGGTGCTAAGAAGAATGGTGATAGTTCTTCCAAAAAGAAAGAGCAAGACTCATACGCTATACTTAGTGGTAGGCAAGGGAGATCTCATAATACGAATCAACAAGTTGCTTCTGTAACTCCATTTGTCAACAAGACTCTGACTGTTGTTGCATATCAGAGGGTACCTCAACAAGGAAATCAAGGGCAATTCCATCAGAGGAAAATGAGCTTTGATCCAATTCCAATGACATACACAAAGTTGTATCCTTCTTTGTTGAAAAAGAATTTGGTTCAAACTCGAGCTCGACCAGTTGTTCCTGAAAAACTGCCAAGAGGATATAAGGCTGACGCTTCCTGTGCCTTTCATCAGGATGCTCCTGGGCACGATTTAGAAGATTGCTTTGCTTTGAAGGCCGAAGTTCAGAGGTTGGTCCGAAGAGGTATCTTGTCGTTTAAGGACATTGGCCCTAATGTTCAAAATAATTCCTTAGCAGGGCATGAATGAATCTCTGTTGTTGATAGATCCAAATCTTGGGAAATGTTACCTTCAGCGCAAGTCCAGATAAGAGAGTCATCTTAGTTTATTATCATTTTTACTGCTTTCTCATTTGTAATTTTTCTTGTTTATCATTGCATTGTTTGCATGTAAGAACTTGTTTGCATTTGAATGTTTAATCTTAATACAATGAGTATGTTTGTCTTGAAGAAATTCATTCGTTTCACTCGTATTTGTTTTCAATTTTAAATTGCTTTATGATACCAACTTGTTACCCATTATCTTGCCTAGGCAGAGATTGGGAGGAGGATGATGATATTAAAACACAAATTTTCTGGTTGTATACTTTTGGATAAAACCCTGTTGACGATGTACAGGCATTGTTTGAAATCCTCAAACACCGGAGATATAAGGGAGTGAAACCCTCGTTAACCCCTTTGAGCCTTGAAGTAGGAGTTTCTTTTTCTATTCAGAAAAAAACCTCATTTTTTTAAAACCCGGGGCAGGGTAGTGTTCAGTTAATCTGATTGAGTATTCAAATCTCATCAAGAGTGTGCATCTAAGGATACAATAATGGTTATCCTTCAAGAGGTTGAGGGAATTCAAAACCGCAATGTTTAACCTCCGCATATCAGTAGTGTGCATCAAAAGAAGATGTTATCCCAATGGGTACCTCTCACATATCAGGGGATCAGAAGATGACGATACAATAATGGTTATCTTTTATCTACCCAGAAATAGGGCAGTCACAATTCTTCCGACAAGTCACAAATGACTCGAAGTCACGCGACATGTTCAAAAGAAAAAAGATAATATGAATAAAAAAATTATGATGAAAAATAAAGAGACAAAAAGCCCCGCTAATTCGGAACTTGAAAAAAAAAACAAGTCGCTTAGGCAAAAGTCAGGGCATCTTGTTGCACTTCAAAGTCAAAATCAAAAGGAATTTGTCCAGAAGGCAAGAAAGAAATGGAAAGCCTGAAATGCGATAAAGGATTACAATGTGAAATCCTCAGCAAAGAACAGAGTCGCGTGACAAGAAACCCAAAAGAAGCAGGAATAAGTGACTTGCATGTCCAAAGAAAACTTTGTTTGATTCCTCAACCATCTCGAAATTTCTTGTGAGAGATGAATGTTCGTGTCAAGTTAACTGAACTTAGGACTGAAGAAGATCATGAAGGGGGTGGGCACCAAATATTTTTGAGCCTTAAATCTTTTTTTCTAAAAACTGTGAACCAGGCCACGTTACAACCCTCAAAAGTCCTAATTGAAACAGGGTTTATTTCGAAATCATACTCCAATGAAATAGTGTTTCCTGACTCCCATTAATTTTGCTAAATTATTGTGATTGGTATCATATTGCTTTTGTTATCTTTCATACAAAAATCCATGTAGCATCCTAGCTAGTGATTTGCTCACAAGGTTTTGCGACATCTTTTCAAATAAAATCTTCAAGACTTACATAATTGTTGCAATAGAATTTTCATTCTTAGAATAAACATTTTCTGCTTGTAAAACAACTGCTTGATATCATGAAAGTTTACGTTTGAGTATCAGCAAAAGGCATGTTGCCGGAAAGAGTTGTGGAGCAAAGAAGATGCAACACTCAGCCAATCTAGGGCAGTTACGTCAAGATTCGACAAATCTATAAAAGCCATTTGATCATAAAGGTTATCCTAAAAACATGCATCCAAAGGCAAGTTACGAAAATTACCTTGATCAGCCTGGTAAGCTTGAGACACCATATTGGTTTCCAAGGGCATATCGAGATTTCGTCAAGATAGTTACTATGTCTACCCCAAGCTGAGAACCTTCCTCAAGTTGTGTTATGGTGTTGGGTTCATAATCCCATTTTTTCCAGTCTTGCTGCAGACTTCTCCAGTTGAGTGTGATTCTTTACCCAGCCAGGTGGTGATCAAACGGAGATTAAAAAGAGCTATGAAGCCTTTGCTCATTTGATGGAGTTCTTTCTCCCTTTTTATTGATATGGAATCTCTTGTAGAGCAGTGTTTTCTCTTGTTACGACATTATTGTTGTTATGTGCTTCCCAAGTAGCTAGACAAGGGCAGTATATTTTCTAAGAGGTGTTGAGACAACTGTCAAGTTTTTGGGTTTTCTCTCACCAAGTGTTGAGTTTGATTTAAAATCCCCATAATTTTGACTTCTTACTATAGTGTTAACTTCTTGGTTCCCCAGGAAGGTTCTCTCAAGTCATCTTGTTGGTATGTGCGCAATCTTTGTGTGTTTCTCGGATAGTTAAAGATGATACCAGTGGGTGCAAGGTACAGTATTTGGTTTGTGATCCTATTATCCCCGACCAAGTCTCGGTTCGTTTTTGATTTTGGGTTTGCATGGTCAGAAGCCTCTGTCCCAGGTCCCCCAGCGAAGTTTTCCCTCATATGATGAAAGGTTTTATTCCATTGGTGTGCTAAGATATCGCTCTTTTTGCAGTATTGGTATTAGTGTTGACTTCTTGATTTCCCAGGAAGACTACACCAGGGCATCTTTTGTTGGAATAGGTTTGGTTGATATAAAGACTCAATCCAGTATTTTCTAGTGAAGGCCTTGTTTATTTGATAGAAGTCCTTTTTCCCCAGTGGAGCACGTATCTCCGGTTTCCCCAGTGGAGAACGTATCTCCGGTTTCCCCAGTGGAGCATGTATCTTGGTTTCCCCTCGATGATGTGGTTTTGGCCTCCCCAATGAAGTCAGCATGAAGTCCCCAGTAGATGTCTCTATGATGAAGCATTGTCTCCCTTAGTGAAGTCCGTATGTTTTTCTTCCTTCAAAGTGGGCCTGATTTCCCCCAGTGAATGTTTTGACAATTTGGTTTCCATTTGCCTTATTCACAATCAGTATCGAAATCCCCAGTAGGAGTACGGACTATAAAACTTTTGTTTTCCCCATGGAAGTCTGTGTGTTATTCCCTGGGAAGGTTATCCCAGAGCATCTCTTGTTGGAATGAGTATTCATGATGAAAAGTTTTCAATCCGCAGTTTTTTCTCCAGGGAAGTGGGTTTGAATTCCCCCGTGAGGTTTGATTGTCTCGGCGTCAGTCTGCTTTATTTTAGGCTGGTCTTGTAATCTTCAGTATGCATGTTGCTTTTGAAAAACTGATTTCTCCGATGAAACCGGAAGAAAGATGTTCTATCCCGGTATCTGTTTGATTTAGCTACATCCGGATTATTTTTCTCCTCAGTGAAGTTAGGACAGACAATGAGTTTGGTTTCCGCAGTTGCTTTTACCTTTCTTGGATTGATCTTTCTAGTTGAAGTTTAGCCCAATGTTGTTCGTACCTGAGGCGGTTTTGTTTGTTTGTACTGATTATGTATCCTTTTACTAGCATATGCACGATATCACTCATACATTCATACATACATCATACATAGTTGAATTTAGCAAATCATTGCTCATTTGCATTCATTAATTTTATTTTGTTGACATGTTACCCTGTTTTATAGAGTTGTGTTGTCCTCTCTCCAATAGAGTGTCGGCCTTAAGCAGAAAGTATACATTCTTTCGACTTACCCACTGAGTTATCCCTCGTGGAAGATTTTTTCTTCAACCTTCCTGTACAACTTTTGTCTGGATGGATTTGATGTTCCCTCTTGAGTTTATTTCTCAAAGGATGTATTACGGTTGCCTGTTTCATTCCAGTTCATTTCGGGTTTAAATCTGTGATCCCCAACAATATTATTACTTTGGATTTTTGCAAGCTTTGAGCCCTGGTTTGAGAATGTGCATTTATTTTGGCACGAGAATACTTTATATCCTCAGAAGGAATAACATGGCATTTCCCCAGGAAGTCATATATCTCCCCAGGAAGCCATATTTCTATCCCCAGAAAGTCATTTCTCTTTGCAATTCCCCTTGACAATGAGTGGATGTCTCTTTATTTAAGATAAGTTTGCATATTACCCTTTCCAGGCAGAGTGCCTTGGTTAAAGAAGAAGTTGAGACCCGTTCCAGGTGAAATACCAGAATTTTGGGGAAAACTTATAATATTCAAATCTACCTTCAACTATTGAGTTGGTATTTTACCGTCATCTGTGAGTCGGTATATCTTTTTCTCTCTACCTTCAACTATTGAGTTGGTAGTTTACCGTCATCTGTGAGTCGGTATATCTTTATCTTCTACCTTCAACTATTGAGTTGGTATTTCACCGTCATCTGTGAGTCGATATCTTTTTCTTCTACCTTCAACTATTGAGTTGGTAGTTTACCATCATCTGTGAGTCGGTATATTATTACTTTTCTACCTTCATCCATTGAGTTGGTAGTTCACAGTTATCTGTCGATCGATATCATTCTTTACTTTTTCCTCAATATTTGAGCTGATGCTACTTTATCTCTTCTTTGGGTTTTACACCAATAGAGTCATGTCTTTTGATTACCAGTGATTTATTTTCCTAGTGGGGTTACTCCTTTGTTTTTTAATTTTTGTTGCATCCCCAGTGGTGTCTTTGCGTCTCTTTTGTTCTGTTCATATGCATCCATAATCATAAGCATGGCATGGCATCTTAAAGACAAAAATAGGGCTTGTTTTATATTTAAGTATCTTCAATCGCGTCGACACGAAGATTTTTAACCTTCGTATCTCCGGATAGAAGACACTTAAATAAGGGCAGCTGTTGTACCTCAATTTTTGCCCCTAAGATTCCTCTATCATATCATATCAATTCGATCATAACAAGATCACATTTGGGTTGGTTCTTCCTCTTTTTCTATCTCTTATCTTTAAGTTTACTCTTGAGGAATCTCCAAGCACCTTAGTTGTGTATTTTGTATATGTGTTGTTGACTAACTTCTAATCAAAATACAAAAAAATATATTTGTCTTTGTCTTTGCATATTTTTATTTTGTAGGTACCAAGTCGAAGCATCTGACAAATAAGGATTTCTGGTATCATTTTCCTAAAATCTCTATTTGCAAAGAAAAATAATTAAAAATTTTCATTTTTTTCACTGATGCAATCGATTGCTCTTAAAGTGCAATCGATTGCACATAGTGTATTTTGTGCCATTTTTGAAAAAAATACACTGTGCAAATCGATTGCACAACGTGAAAATTTGAAAAAAAGTCAGCAATTTTAAACTTGTCAAATTTTGGCTCCAATTTTCCTTCACTTTTGAAAGATGTATCATTAATTCAAATTTTAGTGCCAGTCTTTCATTTTTAAAAAATAATTATCATTAATTCAAATTTTGGCTCTAATATTTGAAAGAATTATCATTAATTCAAATTTTGGTTCAAATTTTTGAAAGAGTTATCATTAATTCAAATTTTGGCTCCAAGAATCAATTACCAAATTACCACTAATCCCAATCCTAAACTCTATAAATAGAGCCCTCATTTCATTCAAATTTCAAGCTTTTGATAGCCAAATCCACCTTGCTAAAAAATCTCTCAATTCTCTCCATCTACCAAATTCACTCAAAGCTCCATTTTCAAAAAGTTAGTAAGCTTTGCATTTAAGCTTACTAATCTTTGAGCTAAACCTTCATCCAAACACTTTTTCTCCATCAATTATCTACATCCAAGCTTGGTCAATTGATTCTTGTGGTTGAATTGAAGCAAATTCTTGAAGTTGTTTTGATAATTCTCTAGATCTACCTTTGGTAAGTTGGATAATTCATCTTTCACAATTTGATCTCTTGGTGATCTTTGGGTTTGATTCTTTGAGCATTATTATGTGATTTCAATGGTGTTATTTTCTCATAATTTGATGGAATTTTCGTGCTCAATTGGATCCATGATAATAAGGTGTTTGATGGAAAGTTTGAACAAGAAATTGCCCTTTTAAAATGTTGTTTTTGCTACTGTCACTCTGTGCAATCGATTTGCACTGTAGTGCAATCGATTGCACAGAAGCAATTTCATGTAGATTTTTGAAAATTGTACTATGTAAATCGATTTACACAATAGTTCAATCGATTTACACTGGGACCGAATGCATTTTTTTGCCTTGTTTTGGGGCAGCTTTGATCCAAAATGATTTTTCTACTCACTCCTTTTGATTGTTGGTTTGGATTGCAAGTTTAAATGTCCAATTTGTCTTTAAACTCAATGGACTTTGTGATGTAGATGAAGTTGGATAAGTGTTCATAAATTCAAATCTACCTAAGAGTGAATTATTTAATTCATTTTTGGTCCTTTGGATTAATGATATGTTTAGTGCTTTAATCCATCTAGAGGAGTGGTTGAATTTAAAGATGAAAGAATTTTGAAATGGTGATCCAAATTAGCTTATCATTCCCCTCCCTCTTCATCTTATCCCTTTCTTTTTTAATTGTCTACATGTTAAGGGATGGTGATCTCTATATCATTTATCCAAACATGAAGTACATAGATTGCTATTGACCGGCCTCAAAATAGGTGTGACTTCTACATAAGTCCACTTACGATTGCTTAACATAGCGCTAAATTTTGTCCCGATTCGAATAAATGATCATTCGTGGCCCAAACTTATGATTACAAACCCAAGTATGTTAATTTGATCTCTTTGATCCAATAACCTTGAGATTCATTATGTGGAGGCTTTGGTTCTACCAATCCTCTAATGGATCTACAACACCTTTGGTCAACGCGGATCACTTAAACATCGTTGATCATTACATGTTGCCTTGTGAGAATTCCAAAATGGATGATATACTTGACAAAAAGAAAATGCAACTTG
Organism: Vicia faba; assembly: GCA_948472305.1. Taxonomy (NCBI): domain Eukaryota; kingdom Viridiplantae; phylum Streptophyta; class Magnoliopsida; order Fabales; family Fabaceae; genus Vicia; species Vicia faba. The sequence continues at coordinate 435,477,581 of OX451736.1, read as the reverse complement.
TTGTGTGGAGTCTTTGGTTCTACCAATCCTCTAATGAGTTCCAAATGCAAGTTTCAAGATGGTCATCCAACTAACCACTAATTACTAACAATTAACTTTACTTTATGCTTTTATTTTTTATGCTTTATGTACCATTTACTTTATGTACCATTTACATTTCCTGCTATTTTCATCTTTGCTCACTTGAGCATTTACTTTTATGTCATTTTTATTTTGCTCACTTGAGCTTTTCTTTCTTTTTAAAGACACCTAATAATCAACATGAACCATAAAAATCATTAATGAAACTTGGACTACATGGTTACTATCCTTTGCATTATGGAGTGATGGACTTCTTCGACTTAGGATTAGAGACCTTGGCCTATCTTGGAGACTTTGTGACTTTATTTGATATTTTGTCTAGAGTTCTTGAGGTTTACCTCAAGACATTGGGTTGTTTGTTTGTTTTGTGTGCAGGTTATTGAGATTACGATCTTTGTTTGTAATCTGGAATTCACCCGTATACAGCCGTTACTCTGCCCAATTTTTGCGAAGACTTAAAACACTTGAAGTTTGGTTCTCTCAAGAGGTCTAGTATCTTTGTTTGCTTGGTTTCAATCCGAAGAATGGGAATTCTATATTGACTCATAATGTCATGTATTGGCTTCTTGTTGGTTAGATGGTTCTTATCCCTAGCTTTTACCTTATGCTTTAGGATAGCCTCTTCATCTCCTCCCATCTTCTTTAATTTCAAAAATCTTCTCTCTCCTTTTAAAAAACTCTTCTTGTTTCGAAAATTGAAACATTTTCATAATAAACTTGGACTTAGGTCCATGCATTTTCAAAATATTTTCATAAATAAACTTCAATCAATTTAATAATATCTTGACATTTTTTGTGAGAAGACTAAAAGTCAATCAATCTCATTTCAAATCATTTTTGCCACTTTGACTTTTTATTTTAAAATATTTCTCAAAAGATTAGACTCTTGTCAATCCTTGTAGTGATGCAAACAACTATACTTCTACAATATGTAGTGAAGTGAGATATTTTCCACTTGGGTGTTGAGTGAGGCATTGTTGATTTTAAAATCCAAGCCATATCCTCCACTTTTAGATGATGCAAATTCTCCTTTCTCATGATTGTGGGTAGTAAGTACGTTTTTCACACGGACAATTGCGATGATGTCTTATCTCATAAAATCAACCAACACACTTCTGTTTCAAACTTTTTAAAAGAGGAACTACGTGTACCCTGATCCCCTATTGCACGAAAGGTGGTACGTAGGCACTAAAGGTTCGCAACCGCGACGGGTGCAAAAATCATAAAAAAAAATATTTCTCTTCTCGCCTCCATCATCCATTTTTTATATAACACATTTTTATAGCCAAATATACAGATTTTTCAAAGAGGTTCCTGTGGAGTACCGTAGATGTTTAGGGTGCTAATACCTTCCCTTTGCATAACCAACCCCCTTACCTTGAATCTTTCCCCCTCTTTTTGGGTTATTCACTCTTTTCCCATTCCTTTGGAAACAATAAAGCACGGTGGCGATTTTTACTTTGATTTGTATAAAGTCTAGTCAATCCAATGGCTTAGTCTTGCACATTTCTACCGCAACAGTATCATAAGGCTTACCATGATTCTGTTGGTGCTTACCCCTCTTCTCACTAATAATCTTGTAATGAGCATTATTATCCTCTTCATAAATCTTGCAGTTGTCAATCAAATCAGTAAAGACACGGATCTTCTGGTATCCAACTGACTTCTTGATCTTTGGGCGCAACCCGTTCTCAAACTTGATGCACTTTGAAAACTCAGCATCTGCCTCACTGTAGTGTGGATAAAACTTAGCCAACTCAGCAAACTTTGCAGCATACTCAACAACCGATATACTCCCTTACTTCAGCTTAAGGAACTCAATTTCCTTCTTACCAGACGTCTTCAGGAAAGTACTTCCTCAGAAATTCCCTACGTAACACAGCCCAAGTGACATTTTCACCTGCAGCTTCCAATCTCTGACAAGTCTCTAGCCACCACTCATCAGCCTCAATAGCTAGCATATGATTACCATATCGAACCTTCTGCACTGGAGTGCAGTCCATCACACGAAATGTAGGTGTTTAGGTATTGGCTTGCATTTTTGTTAAATCCCAAGTGTTAGTGTGAATGTCATGACCGATGTCATAACATTCTAGTTCAGGTTGTACTAACTCAATAGGTACATGTGCAAAAAAATATTGTAATTCAAATACTGATGTTTATAAGTGTGTATCTGAGCATGTTTGCAAAATGATCACATTTTGCTAAATCAGTAGACAGGTTTTCTCAGATGTCATAACAGATGTTATGACATCCTGTTCTGAACTAACAGAATTGCAGGATTGGATAAGTCTGAGTTTTTTCAGGAAATAACTCAGTCCCCTCTAAACAGAATCCTGCGTTTTCTGAGGAGTAACCTAGCTCAATCCTAACCTGATCAATAAAGTACTGTGACCTGGTCTTTAGGTCAAACGGAATCAACCCTAGGTTTTTGGAAACCCTAACTGAAGTTGCAGCTGCTATATATTCAACAGAGCTGCGGTTTTTCAAGGTATCCCTGCTGATTGATTAGAAGATCAATTTTGTAATCTGTATAGATTTGTTTATTGTACTCCAAGCAATTATCATTGTGATAAGTGCCTTGGAATAGGTTTCAATTGTAAGGGTTGTGTAGCACTCAAAGCTTTGAAGCAAGAGTGTTTGAATGTTACTTGACTAAAGCTGTGAAGCAGAGTCAAGTTAGTTGTGTACATCACTCAAAGCTGTGAAGCACGAGTGATTGTGTTACTTGATTAAAAAGCTGTGAAGCTTAATCAAGTGTGTGTTTTGAAGAGTGTCTTCATCAATTCTCAAGTCAAATTGGTTTATGTATCACTGCTGTGATTGAGGGGGAGTGAGTAGGAACTCAGGTTTAAGTTGTAACTTAGATTAGAATTGCATTGGGTAGGTCTTAAGTGAAGGAGATAAACTGGTTGGTTTATTCCTGAATTAACATCTCTTATAGTGGATTCTCTCCCTGGCTTGGTAGCCCCCAGAGTAGGTGTTGTTGCACACTGAACTGGGTAAACAATTGACTGTGTTATTTACTGCTTTTGTATTTACTGTCATATAGTAAGTCAGATACGGTGTCATAACATTGGACGTGACATTGAGTATCTGTAGTCAGAATTTCAATTGGCATCAGAGCAGGCACCCTGCCTGTATTACTGGGTGAGATCTAGGGATATCACTTTCTGGCACTATGGACAAAGAAGGAGTTTTTGGAAATAGACCACCCATTCTGGATGGAACTAATTATGACTACTGGAAACCTCGTATGATTGCCTTCCTAAAATCTCTGGACAAAAAGGCTTGGAGAGCTGCTGATAAAGGATGGATACATCCCACCATAACTGAAAGAGATGGGACAATCAGTCTGAAGCCTGAGGAAGATTGGAGTAAAGAAGAAGATGAGTTAGCTCTGGGAAATTCAAAAGCCTTAAATGCCTTGTTCAATGGAATTGATAGAAACATCTTCAGACTAGTACATCAATATGAACTGGCCAAGGAAGTTTGGGACACCCTCAAAACTACTCATGAGGGCACTTCCAAAGTAAAGATGTCAAGGCTTCAGATGTTGACCACTAAGTTTGAGAATCTAAAAATGATGGAAGATGAAACCATTCATGAGTTTCACATGAACATCTTGGAGATTGCCAACACCTCAGGAGCACTGGGAGAAAAAATGTCAGAAGAAAAACTGGTGAGGAAGATTCTCAGATCCTTGCCTAAAAGATTTGCAATGAAGGTAACTGCCATAGAGGAAGCCCAGGACATTAGCAAGTTAAAAGTGGATGAACTTATTGGGTCCCTTCAGACTTTTGAGATGGGGATCACTGATAATGGTGACAAGAAGAACAAAAGCATAGCACTTGTATCCAACACTGATGTTGAATACAAGGAGGATGAAGAAGAAAACATATCAGAAGCCATTGCCATGCTTGGAAGACAGTTCAACAGGCTCATCAAAAGAATGGACCCAAAGTCAAGGTCTAATGTTCATAACATTCCTTCTGACATTGACAGTTCCAGCAGAAGACCAAGGTCAGAAGATAAGGAAAACCAAGGCAGAGGTATTCAATGCCATGGATGTGAAGGATATGGACATATTCGAGCTGAATGTCCTACCTTTCTTAAGAAGAAAAAGAAAGGAATGACTGTTACTTGGTCTGACTATGATTCAGAAAGCAATTCTGAAGAAGAATCTGCCAAACTAGTTACTGCCCTAACTAGTGTTTGTACTTCTGAAAGTGACACCAGTGATGAAGAAGTAACATTTGAAGAACTGGCTGATACCTACAAGAAATTGTGTATCAGAAGTGTTGAAGTCTGTGTGCAAAATGAGAAACAATCAAAACTCATTGTAAAGCTGGAGGCTGAAAAGAGGGCAAATCTTGAAACTATAAGTCATTTAGAAGGAGAAGTTCAACTGCTGAACTCACAATTGAATCAAATGACCAAATCTGTCAAGATGTTGACCAATGGAACAGACAAATTGGAAGAGATCCTTCAGGCTGGTCAAAATATGGGAAATAAATCTGGCCTAGGATTTGTGGAAACAAAGAAATTTGGTACCGGGAAGCAAATGTCAAAACGGATGTCTCAACATTACTCTCAACATCAGGGATAGAGACATATGAAGAAAAGGTACCAAAGATGGAGATGTCATCATTGTGGGAAATATGGTCACATAAAGCCCTTCTGCTTCAGATTACATGGATATCCTAATCAGAACTCAGATGTCAAACCTAAGTCTAAAAAGGTACCACACGCTCCTAAATGGAAGAAAAAGGCTACTGCACTGATAGCACACACTTCCCTGAAGATCTCTGCAAAGGAAGATTGGTACTTTGACAGTGGATGTTCCAGACACATGACTGGATTCAAAAATCTCCTCAATAATGTTATGCCTCACACCACTAGTTTTGTGACCTTTGGAGATGGTGCTAAAGGAGAAATCAAAGGAGTTGGTAATTTGGACTACCCTGGAGTTCCAAGTCTGAATAAGGTACTGCTGGTAAAAGGGTTGACTACTAATCTCATCAGCATCAGTCAATTATGTGATCTAGGATTCATGGTCAACTTCTCAAGATCTGAATGTCTAGTGTTTAATGAAAAACTAGATGTTGTAATGAGAGGAATCAAATCCAAAAATAACTGTTATGTGTGGCAGCCTGAGAACACTGATATCTCCACTATGAGTCAAATCATCAAAGAAGAAAAAGAGATGAAACAGTGGCAGCATAAGCTTGAAGGAATGAAAAGAGCTATTCCTATGGAAGATGTCAGAAGAACTCCTAAACTACAGGCTGATAATATATGTGATGTGGCAAAGAACAAGTCTCATAAATTCTGTTCTCAAAAATTCTGGTCAAAACAGATGCTACCTGAGGACAATGTTACACAAGATGTTGTGACATTGTGGTGTGATAATCTGAAAACATTCAACATTTCCTTGAACCCTATTGACTTTGGAGAGAAGAAGTCATTTGAACTGGAACATAGTTTCTCTAAGCTTCAGCTAACTGATTCTTCTACCAAGGCGCTTGTTGGAAATAAACTTGAAAATTTGAGGGGCAGATTGGGTATTCACCAACATGAGAAATTATAGCAATTAGTTTTGCTGAAAACAAGGGTTGAAGGGATTAATTTTATTAAGTCTATACTTAGTGGGTTAATCATATTCATTCACAATTCCTTCAAAAGCCTTAAGAAGTTGAAGAGACTCCCTTGTACTCCCTACCTCTCTCATCCTTGCAACCTGTTTCCTCCTCCCAATCAAAGAGTTTTTTCAAACTGCTACTATCACTCAACGTTAAACACAATGTCTCAGACATCGTCTTCCACCATGGTGGCTTCGTCTCACTCATCATCGTCATCATCTGATCAAGATTCTAGGGCAATCACTACATGCATAGAATCTGAAGTTCTTGAGGTCACTCCTCTCAGGGAAATGGCAACTGACCCAGCCAGAATCAAAAAGCTCAGGACCAGACATGCAGGAAGAGCTCAAGCTACAATCTCTGGTAATTCTTCTCTTCCTTCGTCTTCTACACCTAATAAAGAAGGATCAGTTCAAGTACACCAAGCTATTGCTAGACTGGTTTCTAGCATTCTGAGTGGCAACCAATCTGTACCGGGGATTTCTATTCCTTTGAATCAATCAGAAAGTCCAAATGTGGAAGGTTCTGAAAATATAGATGTCACTGAGAATGTTGTGACACCAAAAGACAACATTCAGAATCCCTCTGAAAAGGCTGCTGATCCACCTATCATAGATGTGGATGAAGATTACTCAGATAATGAACTGATTGCTAATGTGAACCCTAGCATTGCTAGGAGATTGATGAAAAGAAAGAGTAGTGAGACTGTTAAACCTGATGCTAAGAAATCCAAGGCTGAAGGGATGGCTGAGAAAATTCAGACAAAAGGGAAGAAGGCACAGGTGCAGACTGCTAGACAACCAATCTCCAAGAAAAGTAAAGAACCTGAAACTTCTGACTCTGATGATGAATCAGAATTTGAGATTGACATTGACAATACTCCCATCAGAAGGAAGCTCCCCTCCAGCAAGATTGCTAGAGTGCCTGAAGTGCCAACAGACAACATCTCTTTTCATCATCCTGATAATGCAAACAGATGGAAGTATGTTTGCTTGAAGAGAATAGCCTTGGAGAGAGAACTCAACAATGATGCCTTAGAGTGCAAAGACATCATGGAGCTGATCAGGAATGCTGGGCTAATGAAGACAGTGATGAAGTTTAGCAAATGTTATGAAAATCTGGTTAAAGAGTTTGTAGTGAACTTGTCCAATGATTGTGCTGATGGGAGGTCAGCTGACTTTGAGAGTGTGTTTGTTAGAGGAAGAAGGGTCAAGTTCTCTCCATCAGAAATCAACAAGTTTCTTGGAAGAACAAATAAGGACTGTCCTGATCTAGAGGCAACTGACAATGAAGTGTGTTTGACCATCACTGCCAGGCAAGTAAAGTGCTGGCCATTGAAAGGGAAGTTGAATGCTAGTAAACTCAGCATGAAATTTGCCATCTTGCATAAAATAGGTGCAGTAAACTGGGTGCCTACAAATCACAAATCAACCATCTCCATAGGATTGGGGAGATTCATCTATGCTGTAGGAACCAAGACTGCCTTTGACTATGGAAGGTACATCTTTGAACAAACCTTGAAGCATGCTGGCAGTTATGCTGTCAAAGGACCAATTGCTTTTCCCTCCCTCCTTTGTGGAATCATCCTTGCACAATACCCTGACATCCTTGTAGCAAGAGATACAGTCTGCAAAAGAGCCCCTACCCTTGGCCTGCACTACAAACTGTTTCAGGGATCCCATGCTCCAGACATTGTCATAACATCAGCTGAGACATCGTCTGCAAAGATCCAGTCCAAAATATCAGATGTCATAGCTGTTTTAAAAGAAACTTGCAAAGATCTGGATGCTAGAAAAAGGACCCTAGAAGCTCTAATTGCCAGGCTAGAAAAGGAAGAAGCTGAAGAAAGCAGAAGGGAAGAAGATGAAGGACAGCTCAACATTGAAGAAATTGGCTCCTCTGAGTCTGATGACAGTGCTTGAAGGTTGATTGCTGCTTGGTGGTGTTGCTGGTGGAGTTTGGAAGTGTGTTCTGCTGTTGTCTGCTGCTGATCTCATTATTTTGTTTTGGATAACTGTATAACTTTATAAACATGTAATCTTTGGCCCATTTGTGGCTAAAGTGGGGGAGAATATTTTTGGTACTGCTTAATTAGTACTTGACACTATATTTTTCTGCTGTCACTTATTTCTGCTGCTATCCATCTATCTCTGATTGTTTAGGGACTTTAGCCAAAAATCTGCCAAAGGGGGAGTTTGTAGGTGTTTAGGTATTGGCTTGCATTTTTGTTAAATCCCAAGTGTTAGTGTGAATGTCATGACCGATGTCATAACATTCTAGTTCAGGTTGTACTAACTCAATAGGTACATGTGCAGAAAAATATTGTAATTCAAATACTGATGTTTATAAGTGTGTATCTGAGCATGTTTGCAAAATGATCACATTTTGCTAAATCAGTAGACAGGTTTTCTCAGATGTCATAACAGATGTTATGACATCCTGTTCTGAACTAACAGAATTGCAGGATTGGATAAGTCTGAGTTTTTTCAGGAAATAACTCAGTCCCCTCTAAACAGAATCCTGCGTTTTCTGAGGAGTAACCTAGCTCAATCCTAACCTGATCAATAAAGTACTGTGACCTGGTCTTTAGGTCAAACGGAATCAACCCTAGGTTTTTGGAAACCCTAACTGAAGTTGCAGCTGCTATATATTCAACAGAGCTGCGGTTTTTCAAGGTATCCCTGCTGATTGATTAGAAGATCAATTTTGTAATCTGTATAGATTTGTTTATTGTACTCCAAGCAATTATCATTGTGATAAGTGCCTTGGAATAGGTTTCAATTGTAAGGGTTGTGTAGCACTCAAAGCTTTGAAGCAAGAGTGTTTGAATGTTACTTGACTAAAGCTGTGAAGCAGAGTCAAGTTAGTTGTGTACATCACTCAAAGCTGTGAAGCACGAGTGATTGTGTTACTTGATTAAAAAGCTGTGAAGCTTAATCAAGTGTGTGTTTTGAAGAGTGTCTTCATCAATTCTCAAGTCAAATTGGTTTATGTATCACTGCTGTGATTGAGGGGGAGTGAGTAGGAACTCAGGTTTAAGTTGTAACTTAGATTAGAATTGCATTGGGTAGGTCTTAAGTGAAGGAGATAAACTGGTTGGTTTATTCCTGAATTAACATCTCTTATAGTGGATTCTCTCCCTGGCTTGGTATCCCCCAGAGTAGGTGTTGTTGCACACTGAACTGGGTAAACAATTGATTGTGTTATTTACTGCTTTTGTATTTACTGTCATATAGTAAGTCAGATACGGTGTCATAACATTGGACGTGACATTGAGTATCTGTAGCCAGAATTTCACGAAAGATTCTCTCAATCTCTTTCAACCAATCCAATTCTCCTTCAGGATCATACTTTCCCTTGAAGGTAGGAGGATTCTCTCTCTGGAAAGTCGCCAAACTACGAGATCCAGCATTCACGTCAGCATTCGGCTGATTCTCCATCTCATGCGCCATTGCTTCTAAAGCAGCAGCAAGTGCAGCATCATTCCTTCCATCCATCTCAACTTATCACTACAACATAAACAACGGTTAGAACTCAAATTAACAATACTCGATTATTAGACAACTACGACTCGACAACTTGGTCGGACGGACCACCTTTTGCTCTGATACCAACTTTGTAACACCCCAATTCTACCCGGCAATTATAAATGTAAATCAAAGTTATAAAATTCATGCAACTGAATCAGGATGCCACAAATTCAACTTTAAAAACACATTGCATTCAACGTGGATACGTAACACTTTAAAACTTCGGATGAACCATCAACGTAATAATTTAATCTCTTAATTCAACAAATTGAACATCTACGCAGCAAAATCATAATAACATCTTTGTATAACAATTATAGCAACTTTAAAATAAACACATGCTTAGCAACAATCAAATTAAGTTCAACAACTGAAATCATCAATAATCAAAAGCGACAAGCATTCATCCCCCTGAGTGTTACGTATCAGAGCAATGACACCGACTCAAACTACCAAAGGTACACTGCCTTCACTCCAGATTACCTGCACGTTACCAACATAAGGGTAACATTCAAACATAAGGGGTGAGATATCTAACAATATAATAAAATGTATGATAAATAATATATTAAATTAGATCACATAATATCACCACTTCTCATCTTATAAACAACAATAATCACAACAGAATACCAACAATATACACATTTATTGCATCAATACACAACCTCTTTATGCAATCAAATAATGCGACTCAATATTATGCAAATGCATGTGGTACCATTGGAGCAGAACTCCCATCTCAAAATAATTTCCAATAAATAGAGGCATCAACAAGGCATAAGCCTTCATCTTAATATTCTCCAATACAGGCTATCTTAACGAATCAGCTCCATCTTGATATGCAATGTATGTGACACAATCATGAATGTAGTAACAACAACCACAATTAACAACATCTCAACACAACATCATCGTTGGCCAGAAGCCTACATCTTAATAGCTGCCAAATATTAGAGGCATATCAACATCATCCATCAACGTCATTCATCGCATAATTCATCAACATAATTTCATCAACATAAATCATCGTATAACTCATCAACATAATTTTTACAGCAACTCAGCCACAACAACAATACCATGATAGATCGATAATCCTTCAACGTTGGCCATAGGCATATAACATGATAATGCATATAATTAATTAATCATCTAAGGCTTACCTCTAGTTAAAAAACCTCTACATATTATTATTCTGTAATACTACATAATTATCATCATTAATCTTACTGTTATGAACCAAACAATAATCTATAATCGTCTTATCCTCATCATTCTTCACAAAATCATCATAGCGATTCACGCGAGAAACTAACTCTAATCATAATTTGGGTATTAGGATTTGCTCTCCTTATCCTTCATTTTAATCCTTAATAATGAAATTCATCGTGTTAGCTATCCAACACTTCGAACCTCACCTTAAACGGAGTCCGGAAACTCAAGCTACAGCCTTTGGAAGAATCTGTCAAAAATTAGACTACATGAGTCGACACATAATGTTTTGAGTCGACGCGTACTAGGTTAAAATTCTTGCATGAGTCGATGCGTAATCCCTTTATATCGACTCATATTGAGTCTACAACACCGCATGTATCGACGCATGCTTCTTCGTATTGACTCATTCTGAGTCCAAAAACCTGCATGTATCAACGCATGGCTTTTGAGGTCGACACATATTGTTTTGTCATGAATATTTTTTGTGATTTCACTGCTTTTTCACTACGGTTTCCCTGCCTTAGGCCCTAAAAACATCCTCTAATCATAGGTAATCATTAATTATAATAATCTTATGTTTCTACATCAATTATACAGCATTAGGGCATCGTTATTCATCTCTAAATCATTGATCTTCACCAAACAACAATATATAGATTCCAATCATAAACAAGACAACTTTTCACATCTAATCCCACATAGTACTCATCATAAACCCTATTATAGAGTCAGAACCCCACCCTTACCTTGGATTGAAGGTTTCTCTACGACTTTTACGATCGAATTCTGTTCTGGCTCTTTTCCTTCTTTTCTGCAACTTTCACGTTCTCTTCCAACCCTTATTTCTTTCTCTCTTACTGCTTCTTCTTTTTCCTTATTATTTATAAAAACTAATATAATAACCCTATAATTCTCATTATGTCTTAATGGGCTTAAAACTCCTACACCCCCTTTCTACTACTTCTATTCCTTAAAATAAGCCCACGTCAAATAATATTATTATTCTAATATTATTCCACAAATTAATAGAATAAATATCCAATAACAACAATACATCAACTATCTTCATAACACAACATCACAAATACTCCAAAAATAATTTAATTAAATAATTAATTATATTACGGGCGTTACAATTAAGGGAGGCATCACCTACAATCCTTCTTTAGCACTACATCAGTTTGGCTATGCATGGAGAGATGGTCCACCGAATATGCTCATCTAGGGTGTTATGTTTAACTCCTCGGATGATTTGCAAAATTATCGTTAGAGGTTCATCTGCGCTTGGGGCATTGAGGCGCAGGAACTTCATCCCTTTGGAACCTTACCTCAAATGGGTGCGAGCTCGAGCCCAAAGGCTTATGATGCCATACGATTCCATCTTATCGGTGATCTTGGAACATGTTGTTCAAGGGGGAGAGTCCCGTATTATTCTCCATCCTGATATGCCAACTAACTTTGAAGAGTTGCAAAAGTCTTGGATCCAGCTCAAGGAAGAACGAGATACTTTTGAGGCTCAATTTTATGCAAGTGAGAAGAAGGTGTTGGAATTAACAAAGCAGCTTCATGAAGAGAGGAACCTCAACACCTACCTCAACACCAAGAGGAAGCGCCCATGGGATACTTAGGAGTTTAGAATTTCCTTTCAATGTTTATCCGTGTGTAATCTTTTGTTTCTTTAAAAACGTACTAATAAATAGTTTTGTTTCCTGTTTTGTTTAAAAGAGATTAAATCCAATAAGGTCCTTGAAATCATTGCATACATATATCATACATACCATTGCATAAACAGGTTTCATAGCAGGTTTCTTATCTTCTTCGCTGTTTATTTCAGCAGTAAAGAAATGGCTCTCAAACAAACAGTGAAGGATCTACAAACCCAAAATGCTCAGTTTCAACAAATGATCATGGATCTTGCCAAGGGGCTGGAAGAGTTGAAAGCCCTGATTGTCAAAGAAAAGACAAAGAAGCTAAAGAAGCCAGCTGGTGTGGTGAATTTGGGAAGGAGGTTCAGAGGACCGTTAAGGCAGGTTGTAAAACTAGCATCTTTTTCAAAAGAAGGAGACAATCAAGAAGGGGAAACAATAGAGGAAGACCCCAGTCCAAGGGAATCTGATAATGAGACTGACTATAATGAGGAGCAGTACCCTCCGACCGATGAAAAATACAAACAGCTGGATGATCGTCTGAATGCAATGGAAATCCAAAAGGTACCGGGGTTGGACATTGAAGAGCTGGGTTTGGTTTCTGTGGTTGTCATCCCACAGAAGTTCAAGGTTCCGGTATTCGCTAAATATGATGGGGTCTCATGTCCCACGATGCTTCTCCGATCTTATATGAGGAAGATTCAGCCTCACACTGTAGACAAGGACTTATGGGTCTACTTCTTTCAAGATAGTCTATCTGGGACTCAACTAGAGTGGTTCTATCAGCTGAAGGGGACTAATATTCGTAACTGGGAAGACCTGGTTGCTGCTTTCTACAAGCAGTATTAGTATAATGCAGACCTTGCTCCCACCCGTACACAACTCCAAAGTATGTATATGGGTTCGAGCGAGGGTTTTAAAGACTATGCTCAGAAGTGGAGGGACTTAGCAGGAAGATTCCAACCCCCCTGTCTGATAGGGAGTTAGTGGATATGTTTTTGGGTACCCTATCTGGTCCGTTTTTCAATCATCTGATTGGAAGCTCCTCATCTGGCTTTATTGAGTTGATTTTGACGGGAGAAAGAGTGGAAGCTAGGATTAGAAGTGGCAAGATTCAGAAGGATGCCTCTTCAAGTTCAGGAAAGAGACCTTTCATAGGAAAAAAGAGCCCAGTGTTGTTTACAATCAACGAAATAAGGGCAGAACCGAGCACCGTCCAACAGTAGAGGCTGTTATGATATCCAAGCCTGCAGCTACTTAACAACTAAATAATCAACCTAAAGTAGAAAGACCTGTAAGACAATTCACCCGGATAAATATAACTTTGTCTCAAGTTTTGCCTCACCTACTGAAACCCAATCTGGTTACACTAGGGGAAGCTCCCAAGAATCCCAACATCACATCTCCTCACTACAACCCAAATGCTCGTTGTGCTTACCATTCAGAAAGTCTAGGCCATAATACAAACAATTATTGGGCTTTGAAAAACAAGGTGCAAGACCTTATTGAGGCGAAGGAGATTGAATTTGACGCTCTTGAGATTCCCAATGTTATAACTACTCCCATGCCCAAGCACGGCCGTAGTGTTAATGCTGTTGACGATGATACGTTTGTTACTTTTGTTGAGGAACTCGTTACTCCTCTCATGACTGTTAAGTGGGATTTGTTGCAAGCCGGTTTATTTCCGGGCTGTGGTGAAGATTTCCACTTGTGTTTATCTCTATTGACTGGTTGTTATTTGTTGAAAGAAGGTGTGATACGGAAGCATAACCGATTGTTTTTACTAGTTTGCGTTTTTTGTTCGCAAAATGTCGCGGTAAGCAAGAGTCGCCACCGACTTTTATTTTCTCCAATCAGGAAAAGGAAAAAGAACAAAAAAACCTTTTTCGAGATGTTTCTGAGTACGAGGGGTAGATTATAGAAAGGAAATGTGTTAACACCCTTTTTATCCATGGTTCTCCATGGGCTCTTAGGTACTTGCTCATTTTTGAAATTGCTTGTGTGTGCTTATTTTGAAATGTTTTGTTTACTTCATTTTAACCCTTGTTTCTGTCCTCAGGAGTGTTACGAAGTTGTTTTTGAAAACATTGTTTGAAAAGTGTTTGGTGTGAAAAAGTTTGTTTGTTTTGAGCAAGTACTTAAGAACTAATCTACCTACTCGAAAAAGACTGTTCGTTTTCCTTTAGACAATGTTATCCTATTATTAAGGAATAGGTAGCACCGTCGTTGGAGTTTGAGGGACTATCGAAAGGGACGAAATGGTCATTGAAGGCAACATGTAAGGATACCTTAGCAGTTCGAAGGGACTGTCATCATATATTCGTAGGCAACATCGAGGGACAAGATCATTTCTCGTAGGCAACTCGAGGGACGTTAAGGGGCTATGATCTTTATGATGACTTTTAGATTGAGGGTCTTTTGCTAAGATATCCCTACGTTCGAGGGACACGACCATTATTTCCGAGGCAACCAAGTGAGTCAAACCCTAGGAGTGAGCATGTGCGAGTGTAATTTTTAGTTAATTTATCTTTGCACATTTAGGGTTTTCTACTGTATTAATTTTCAGTTTGTCTTTCCATACAATCCTATTATCATACATCTAAGCAGTTTATAGTTTGCGGAATTAAAAGCAAGAAAGTTTAAAGTCCTAGCTATTACAAGGCTTCTGCAGATACATAATTATTTTGGACTGAAAATAAAAATGCGGAATTTAAACCCTAATTACTATTACAACCTCGAAACAGTTACAATAATAATAAAAGGAAATTAAAAAATGCGCGTGGCGAATTAAATGCGAAAATAATTTAGGAAACCTAAAAAATATAATTAAAAAAAGATTTAGGTTAGTTTTTTTTTTAGAAAAATTAATTAGGTTATGTACAAATTAAAACCCTAATTTCTAATTAATTTAAATTATAAAAAAGGAATTAAATTTGCCCTAAATTAAATTAAACTAATTAATTAAGGAAATAAAATATTTTTATGAAAAAAATGATTTTTATGTTTTTTTGATGATTTTTTTATTAAATAAAAAATAATGATTTTTTGGTGTTATTTTAATAAAGGAAAATAATTAGTAAAACAATTAAAAAAAATTAAAATAGAAAAGAAAAGCATGGGCATGTGTTGTGCCAGCCTGAGAGTGCACCATAGTCCTTCATTGTTTGAGGCGTTGGATCTGAATTATTGATACATCCAATGGCCAGATGGTGGTAGCGCATGGTAGGCGTTTTGGATGATGATGCATTGAATCTGTAGAAACAAAGTAAGAAAACAAAATTTGCTGGGATGGTTAGTTGTATATATAATAACATAAATAAAATATAAAGGAAATAAAGTGGTCTTTCCCAAACGCGTGCGTGATTCAAATCACTCAATAGAATTCTGTCACCTAATTGTCTTCTTCCCCATAACTTTTGTTTTTGGCCACACTTTTATCTACAGTCGTTTCCATCACTTAAGGCTATAGGGACGGATTTTGTTCGTAGCCATAAACCTGTAAAATTCAAAAAAACGCAGCACAAGCAGAATAAATTAAAACCAAAGACATGGATCAACTGCAAATCATCTCCTGAGCATAATAGTACCCCTAATTTTGTCCAATTTTACCTCTATATGGAATTCTCAATTTGGGACCTGAAAACCCTAACAATGGCATCGTGCCATTCCTGCACTTAAACTTCAATCAAACCAATCAAAAACATTGTAAATATGATAGAAAGCATGGATATATGATCAAAACATGTTTATGATGGATAAATTATTGAAAACGAATCTTGAAAAAAGATGCAAACTGTGGCACTGTGAGGCGTGATTTCTGAAGGTTTTAAGGCTTGAGGATGATTGGAATGGCTTCAGAAAATGTCCAGGAACAGATTGTTGGCCTTGGAATTGCTTGAATCAGTCTATGGAGGAATATGTGATCATCACTTATTTTTGACAAAAAATTGAGGTTGACTCCTTTGTTTTCATGACCAAGAACCTTTTTTATGCTTTGGAAATGTTGTGTATATATCATAGAATGATTTAGGTCAACAAAACCTGATCATATCTTTGTAAATTATGGAGATTTGATTTCATTCTTTTCCTTGTATGATTTGTTTCCAAAATAGACTAAATTAAGATCTTTTCCAATCAATTAGCTCTTGCACGAATTTTTTGATTTGCTAGTTGTTCATGGACTCATAATATGCTCATAAAATCAAATATTTGATTTTATTTGATTATTCTACTATTTAAATTGATTTATTTTGGTTTAAATGGATAAAAAATCAAAATAAATAATAAAAATAATAAAATAATCGGTGGATAAGCTCAGGGGTCGTGGGCCATCTTGGGAACAAGTTTCAAACAAGAAAACATGGGCCCATTTGGAAAAAAGTCATTTTGATCAATATTGACTTCATGCACATTTCCAAAAATTGGTCAATTTTGACAATACATATCTCCGTCAATTTTAACCCTAAGAGGGTGTTCTTGGACTTTTTAGAAAGCTTAGGATGTCCCCTAAACAACCCTTTTAGTTTCATCTCAATTGGATCTTCCATGTTCATGTAAGAAGCTTTGACCCAAAAGGTGTTTTTGTTAACTTTTCAAAAGGACCTATAATGTAGAAATTCATATCTTTTTATGAGTGCATATTTTGAACTTGTGGGCTGAATATGAGTTTTGTGGAATTGAATCCTCTTCAAAATGAGCCTTGGATGGAAACTTTCTGATAAAGTATGAGGAAGTTATGCTTGTTCAAAGTTTGGTTGACTTTTCCTAAGAAACCCTAATTTAGCAACTTTTGGGTTTTGATGAATTTGGGGAATCCCTTGAGGAATCATGATCAACCCTTGATTAAATGATGAAATTCAATTCAAAATTTTGATGTTGACCAAAAATCTTGAAGTTTGACTGTATGTGGGCCACAGTTGACTTTTGACCTAATATAGTCGATTCTCAAGCATCTAAGCAGTTGACTGAGCAAACTTCTTGTGCAAGACATGAAACTTGACATGGATGATCTTGGGAACATATTAGGACCATGGAGAGCATATGAGGTCTTTGGATTTCACCTATCTTGATGTAAATGGAAACCCTAATTTGAGACACACTACCTTAGGAGAAAGTTTGTGTGGTCAACTCTTGGGCAAACTTAAGCAAATTGAGGATCTCTAGGAGTATGTATTGAGTAAAATGAGAGGGCAAATTTTCGGGTACAACAGCTGCCCCTGTTCAATCTTCTTAAACTTGAGGATGTAGATTCGCTCGTCTGCCTTTCGTGATCTGAAGGTGGAAGAAGATTGAATACTAGAGTGCCCAAAAATTTGCACTCGCATGAAGTGATACTTGATTTGTCATATTGGGAATGGGCTTATAGATGCAATTTGGAAGTTGCTAGAGAATTGTTGGATATGGGCTTAAAGATGCCATCCAAGATGTGGCGGAGTACCGTCGGAGATGGGCTTAAAGATGCCATCTAGAGGATGTTGATCTCCTGAGATATTCCTTCGATGAGAGCCCCTGCTCCTGTTGCTGATGAGGAATCTGCTGAGGAATGTTGGTATCTGTCTTGGGAGAAATAGAATTTTAGGAGCTTCAGTTGTCCGTTACTCTACTGGGGAATTAACTCTGAAGGTGAACTGCATATCTGGTCAGTGTACAGGCTACATCGTGACTTACTGGGGAAATGCGAAACCAGTCGTGTTTGATCAGGTCTAGGTCTTACAGTGTTGTAAACTGTCGTCTGGAGGTAAGAGAAAAGAAACATGGGTCGTAGGGTTTCTTTGAAATGAATGCCCTGGATAGTAGGGCTGTGAGAAGGAACCTGGGTCATAGGTTTTCTTTGAAATGAATGCCCTGGATAGTAGGGATTATGGGAAGGAACCTAGGTAAGGTTGCTTCGTAAGGAGTTTGGGTAAAACTGTATCTGAACCGAGAAGGAACCTGGGTAAGGTTGCTTTGTGAGGAGTTTGGGTAAAACTATATCTGCACTGAGAAGGAACCTGGGTAAGGTTGCTTTGTGATAAGTCTGTGTGAAACTTCAGAAGGAACCTGGGTAAGGTTGCTCGTGATGAGTCTGTGTAGGGATTTATGAGGAACCTGGGTAGGGTTACTTCGGGATAAGTCCATGTAAAACTTCATAAGGAACCTGGGTAAGGTTACTTTGTGATAAGTTCGTGTGAAACATCAAAAGGAACCTGTGTAAGATTACTTTGTGATAAGTTCGTGTGAAACTTCAGAAGGGAACCTGGGTAAGGTTACTTTGTGATGAGTTCGTGTAAAACTTCAGGAGGAAACTGGGTAAGGATACTTTGTGATAAGTTCGTGTAAAACTTCAGAAGGAACCTGGGTAAGGTTACTTGGGGATGAGTTCGTGTAAAACTTCAGGAGGAACCTAGGGAAGGTTACTTTGGGATGAGTTCATGTAAAACTTCAGAAGGAACCTGAGTAAGGTCACCTTGGGATAAGTTCGTGTAAAACTTTAGGAGGAACCTGGGTAGGGTTACTTCAGGATAAGTCCATGTAAAACTTCAGAAGGAACCTGAGTAAGGTCACCTTGGGATAAGTCTGTGTAAAACTTCAAGAGGAACCTGGGTAAGGTTACTTTGTGATAAGTTCGTGTAAAACTTCAGAAGGAACCTGGGTAAGGTCACCTTGGGATAAGTCTGTGTAAAACTTCAAGAGGAACCTAGGTAAGGTTACTTTGTGATAAGTTCGTGTGAAACTTCAGAAGGAACCTAGGTAAGGTTACTTGGGGATGAGTTCATGTAAAACTTCAAGAGGAACCTGGGTAAGGTTAATTTGGGATGAGTTCGTGTAAAACTTCATAAGGAACCTGGGTAAGGTCACCTTGGGATAAGTTCGTGTAAAACTTCAGGAGGAACCTGGGTAAGGTTACTTTCTGATAAGTTCGTGTAAAACTTCAGAAGGAACCTGGGTAATGTTACTTTGTGATAAGTTCGTGTAAAACTTCATCCGGAAATGTATGAGAAAGGACCCGGGTAATATTATTCAGGATAAACCCGTGTGAAGCTGCATTTAGGAGAAACCCATGTAAGATTGCTTCGTGATAAACCCGCGTAAAGCTGCATTTGATCGCGCAGATAATTACTCTGTCTAGTTTCAGGAGCTAATCTTGAACTTGCTAGAAGTTGTTGATGATAACCATCTTTCTTGAAAAGGTACATGATTAATCATATATGATGCATGAAATGCATTGTATGATGACGTTCTCAAAATAAATGAGACTGCTGTATGCAATGTGTATGCGCACGTCATGATATATGAATATGAAATGCTATTGTGACATATCCGAGTGGGAAAATAAATCTCTGGCCGCTGCTGGAGAGTAACGGAAATTGAGTTCCTGAACGTCATAGAAAAAGTTGTTCTTCTACTTCCGCTGGGGATGGTGAACCGGAGATGACTATGTTGGGGATTTGCCCCTTGTTTATGGATATTCTGCCGAGGAGAGACTCTGCTTGAGAACAACTCTACGGGGGAATAACACTGTTTGAGAGAGGAGATGCTTTGCTGGAAGATCTTGCCGATTCAGAGAGATAAACTCCGCTGGGGGATGAACTTCCGTAGCCGGAGGAATAAACTCTGTTAGGGATTGAGCTTCTGTATTCAGAGAAATAAACTCTGCTTGGGAGACAACTTTACGAACCGCTTGCGATTATGAAATTAGGTCGGGGAGTATAGATGTCGATTGTCTGAAGGAACTTTGCTGGGGAACGTAGCTCCTGTTTGGGGAAGCCAATGTCAAAGCTTTAGTTGCCTCTACTCTGTGGTAAGTATAGATGTCATAGGGTCGTATGTTGAGGATACGATAATGTCTTCGCATCAGGACTTTTCTGCCCCTGTACCTGCTGGAGAAAGTACCCACGGAGGCTTTGTGGATGCTGATCAGGATGATAAGTCTTCTATTGATAAGCAAATGATAAGATGACGGGACATAGTCGTACGCTTCAAATCCCTAACTTTTGTCTGGACCGCCCTTTCGAGTTTTCAGTCCACCGGGATACCCTTTTTTGCTCAAGCCGCCTTTTCAAGTTTTTGACTTGCTGGGTGTACATATCTTTTTTGTTTTTATCCCTAATTTTTGCCCGAACCCTTTTGGTTCGCCGGGATGCCCTTATTTTTGCATAGGCCAGTCAACCTAGCGGGTCTTTGTTCATGCGTAGTATTTTCCGACTATGTCCACATTCACCGGGTATGGAGAATTGTTATTCTCCATAGTAGTAAGTGTTACCACACTACTAGAAGATGTTTGTTTGATCATACAGGAATCAATGTTAGAATTCATGCCCAATGCCCCAAGGGATTCAGATGGAGATCTGCCCCTGGCTATTTGGCATCTTTGAGAGATTCCTTGAATCTTGACTTGACTGCCCCAGATGATGGACAATGATCATGCCATGCCCCTTGGTTGGAAGTGTTTTTCCACTTGAGGTGATCCTTTTTAATGAGAAGGTTTTTGTTCACTAGATATTCGTTATGCAAATTTCTCTGCTGTTGAACAAATAGTCATATGCAAACAATAATATTTTAAGAATGCAAAGCTTATGTCTGTCTTGAAGTTTGAAAATTCATTTTTTAGTAAAACAAGTTTTTGTTTGTAAAAGTGTGATGTCAACTCAAGATTTATAGCAAAACTTATAGGAGTCAGGATACAATTTTGTAACAATATGCTTTCGAACTAACCCATGCTTCAGCTAGGACTTTTAAGGGTTATAACGTGGCCTGGTTCACGGTTCAAGAAACAAAGGATAAAGGCTCAAAATTTATTTGTACCCACCTGTTCTTTGTGATGTTCTTCGATCCAATACTCAGTTAATTGTGCATTTAGATTCCGTTTGAGTCTTTGCTCTGATATTCTAGTGATGGTTCGGATACTGACAATTTGTTTTTGAATAGGCAGTCATTTTTTTGTTGAGGGTTTGTAGGACCTCTTTCTTTTTTATTTTATTATCCCTGTCTTTTGCATGAACTGTTTCTTTTTGTGATTACAGTCAGCGGGATGCCCCAGTTTTTTCTTAAGTCTCCTTCATAGGTTTTGACTTAGCGGGCTTTTATTTTGAGAGATAATGACTGTCTGTCTTGACGATTATAGGGAACCATCACCGTCTTTTGTTTTGGAAGGATGTCTTTGATTCCATTCATTGTGCACCTGGATTAACTGAGAAAACTATCCTGCCCCAGGTTGTGATTAAGGGTTTTAATTTGTGTGAAAAGAAAAACTCCTACTTCTTTGGCTCAAAGGGGTTGACTAGGGATTATCTTCCTTATAACTCCAGTGTTTGGGATTTAAAACAACGCATGTACATCGTCAGCAAGGTCTGTTCAAAAGCATAATGTATGGATTGTGATATCATTTTCGTCATCCTCCCTTTAAGGCTTAGAGTTTTTATTCGAGAGTTGAATATCACGAAAAGGAAGTATAAAGAAGTTTAAGCATAGTGAAAACAGATTAATTCAAGACAAACATGCATAATGCCTTAATGAAATAACAAAGTTTTGACATGACAATAATTGTTCGAATAAGCAAAGAAAATACAACTTGATAATTCAAATGAACAAAAATTCTTTAAATCCTAGTCGTGTTTTGGCAAGGGAGCAGTGATCACATTGGGAGTCTTAGGAGGGTCGAATTCAGTCTCCTTGGCATCAATCATATTCTGAATCTTGTATTTTAGTGCCCAACAATCGTTAGTATCGTGCCCCGGGCTGCCAGAATGATAAGCATACCTTGCATCGGGATTGTAGTTAGGAGAGGAAGTCTTAGGGTTCAGATGAGGGTTTATCACCGTAATCAGATTCATCTTCAACATGTGTTGCAATGCTTGTGACAATGGCATGTTGATTTGGGTTAACTGCCTTTGAGGTCTTTCTACCCTTAGTTGATTGTTTCATTGTTGTAGTCGTTGTGCGTGTGCAGAATTAGAGATCAGCACTGCCCCCACAGATTGGTGGTAGTATGCCTTGCTACGCCCCTTCTGGCCGTGCACAGCATTGGCTTCCCTCTTGCCACCAAATGACTTCTTCTCTGTACTCGAATAGGTATTTTTCTGTATCCTACCACTCCGGATTCTAGCTTTTACTCTTTCTCCAGTTAGAATCAGCTCGTTGAAACCAGCTGACGAGCTGCCGATCAAATGATTGAAAAATGGACCAGATAGCGTCCCCAGAAACATATCAACCAACTCCCTATCAGACAACGGAGGTTGAACTCTTCCAGCCAAGTCTCTCCACTTCTGGGCATAGTCTTTAAATCCTTCACTTACCCCCATGGACATACTCTAGAGTTGAGTACGAGTAGGAGCAAGGTCGGCGTTGTATTGATGCTGCTTATAGAAAGCAGCAGCCAGATCTTCCCAATTTCGGACATTGGCTCTCTCCAGTTGATAGAACCATTCAATCTGAGTTCCTGACAGAGTATCTTGAAAGAAATGAACCCAAAAATTTCTATTCGTGGTGTGGGGATGGATCTTTCTGACATAAGAGCGGAGATGGAGTTTTGAGCAGGACACCCCATCATACTTTGCAAAAATTGGAGCTTTGAACTTCAGCGGGATGACCACTCCCGACACCAATCCCAATTCTTCGAAATCTAACCCAGGTATCCTATGGACCTCCATAGCACTCAAACGATCTTCCAACTGCTTGTATCTATCCTCAGCAGGAGGATACTGCTCATCATTGTAGTCGGTATCATTGTCAGAAACTTCAGGACTGGGATCTTTCTCCCTTCTTTCTTCTTCATGATTCTCCCCTTCATTAGATGAAGAGGTCAGATCGACTTGTTGCTTCAACAACCCTCTAAACCTTATGTCTATATTCAGATTACCGGCAGCCTTCTCCTTTTTCTTTTTCTCTTTTAGGATGAGGGTTTTCAGATCCTCCTTCCCTTTTTCCAGATTTATGAACATTTGCTGGAGTTGGGCGTTTTGTGCCTGAAGGTCCTTGATGCTTTGTTCGGAAGAGATTTTTGCAGAAATAAACAACGAAGAAGATGAGAAACCTGTAATGGTACTTGTAATGATGTGTATGATATGCATGCAATGTTTTCAAGGATCTCGCGGGGTAAACAAGAAACTGTTAGAGTTTTATTGCAGCTTGATTGAAGAAACTTCGTGTTGTTGAGAGTCCTTCTTCCAGAGTAAAGCTCACCATATTGAGTGGGTTATATCCCCTAACTCAAGATCCTTTGACAACATTTGCTAGAGGAAAATAAATCCCATTGCCCCTTGCTAGACGTCTGGTTCGCCATGACCTATATCACAGACCCTTGAGATCCTTGAAATGGTTAGTATGATATGCCATGTTTATGATGTCATGATGTCATGATTATGTTGAGAAATCATAGGTATAACAAGCACAAACAAATCACACCAAGTTCTTAGGTTTAAGGCTTGCCTGAGTTTAAGGTAGTACCCTCTTGAAGTTGGATTGGTTCAGCCTGTCCTATAAATAGTAACCGGTGTAAGTCTAAGAGTGCCTAAGAGGGGGGGGGGGGGGGTGAATTAGGTATATAAAAATATATTCGGTTTTATGAGAATACTTGTAGTAATTTGTGGTTAAGTGTTTGAAGGTTTTTGATTATATCTTATCTTTTCTTGATTATGGTGATGAAAACGATAAAAGCGGAAAAGTAAAGAATACGGCGATATATCCTGGTTCCCCTCACAATCCGAGAGTACTCCAGTCCCCTTTCCAACACGAAAGAGATTTCACTATAGTTTAGAATGATTGTACAGCCTATGCTTACTATCTAACCTATAGGGTGACCAAAGGTTCTTAACACCTTTAAGGTCAAACAAACACTAATGTGAATGAAGAACAATCCTCTTCAAATCACAACACTTACTTCCAACAATCCTGGATAGTAAGGGAATACTTTCTTTTTGTAATACAATGATTTATTTGAAAGAGATGGAGAGCACTATCAATCTTTGATTGATCTTCTTCTTCAAGAAAGAAACAATTCTCAAGCAATGATTATAAATGTTCATAATGAATGTATGAAACTTGTAATGATTTCTTAATGAAAATGTATATGGCAAGTTTCACAAAATTTATGATTTGTAAGAACACTTGAAAGTTTGTAAGAATATGCAAATTTGAATGATGAAAATTGTTAATTGAAGAAGATTATTTGAATTTGAAAATCTGCACAATTTATAATGTCACAAATACCTCTTCATTCATGCTATTTGATATGAAAAGATGCAATGCAATCATGAAAGAATACCATTTGAATTATGTTCAAAAAACAAAAGAAAATATGTACTGGTTCGCTGGGAACCGGTTCCGACCCAGGCAGAACCCGGTTCTTAGTGAACGTTATAACCCAGAATTCAAAAATAACACACAGGAACCGGTTCCCCTATAGGTACAACCCGGTACCTGGTACAAATTCCAGGGAAGTGATTTTTGAACAAGTTTGGAACCCGGTTCCCTGTTAGGTAGGAACCGGTTCCTGAAAGTTTATTTTCAAAAAATCCTTTTGAAAAAGATTTCAAACATAGTTTTTCTTATTGTTAAAAATGTGGGATATGTATATGATTATGAATGCATATTTGTGAACATCTATATTCAAGTTTAAAAATTATTTATACCTTTTGACATTTGTTGTTTCTTTAATAATTCTTCTTCTAATCTTCAAGACTTGTAACAAGGTTTTATATGATATTGATAAACTTTTTGCACATCCTTTGAATGTTGATATCCATGTTGTCTTCATCAAAACCAATGCTTTAAACATGACTTGAGAAGCTTTCAATTACATTCTCCCCCTTTTTGATGATGACAACCAAGTCTTGAAAGCAATTCTTAAAATGTTTATGTTGTTTTGTGTAGCAAAAATGTTAAGCAAATGCAAGGCTCCCCCTAAGTTGTATGCTCCCTCTAAGTCCATGACTCTTTGAATTTTGGAGTGAGTTTTAAGATAGTTATTTTGGCCTGCAATTTCTTTGAAACAAAACAACACATATGCATATTCTTCTCCCCCTTTGTTAACATCAAAAAGGATGGGGAAAAAGAGTGAAACAAATTCATTTAAAAAACACAAACAATTTTTGTAGGTGTTTAGGTATTGGCTTGAATTTTTGGTAAATCCCAAGTGTATGTGTGAATGTCATGACTGATGTCATAACATTCTAGTTCAGTTGTACTAGTTCATTAGGTACCTTTGCAGAAAAATATTGTAATTCAAATACTGATGCTTATAAGTGTGTATCTGAGCATTTTTGCAAAATGATCACATTTTGCTAAATCAGTAGACAGGTTTTCTCAGATGTCATAACAGATGTTATGACATCCTGTTCTGAACTAACAGGATTGCAGGATTGGATAAGTCTGAGTTTTTTCAAGAAATAACTCAGTCCTTTCTGAACAGAATCCTGCGTTTTCTGAGGGGTAACCTAGCTCAACCCTAACCTGGTTAATAAAGTCCTGTGACCTGGTCTTTAGGTCAAACGGAATTAACCCTAGGTTTTTGGAAACCCTAACTGAAGTTGCAGCTGCTATATATTCAACAGAGCGGCTGTTTTTCGAAGAGGATATTTTTTATTGATCAGAAGATCATTTGTAATCTGTATAGATTTGTTTAATTGTACTCCAAGCAATTATCATTGTGATAAGTGCCTTGGAATAGGTTTCTATTTGTAAGGGTTGTGTAGCACTCAAAGCTTTGAAGCAAGAGTGTTTGAATGTTCCTTGACTAAAGCTGTGAAGCAGAGTCAAGTTAGTTGTGTACATCACTCAAAGCTGTGAAGCACGAGTGACTGTGTTGCTTGATTAAAAAGCTGTGAAGCTTAATCAAGTGTGTGTTTTTGAAGAGTGTCTTCATCAATTCTTAAGTCAAATTGGTTTATGTATCACTGCTGTGATTGAGGGGGAGTGAGTAGGAACTCAGGTTTAAGTTGTACTTAGATTAGAATTGCATTGGGTAGGTCTTAAGTGAAGGAGATAAACTGGTTGGTTTATTCCTGAATTAACATCTCCTATAGTGGATTCTCTCCCTGGCTTGGTAGCCCCCAGAGTAGGTGTTGTTGCACACTGAACTGGGTAAATAATTGACTGTGTTCTTTATTGATTTTGTATTTACTGTCATATAGTAAGTCAGATACGGTGTCATAACATTGAACGTGACATTAAGTATCTGCAGCCAGAATTTCAATTGGCATCAGAGCAGGCACCCTGCCTGTATTACTGGGTGAGATCTAGGGATATCACTTTCTGGCACTATGGACAGAGAAGAAGTTTTTGGAAATAGACCACCCATTCTGGATGGAACTAATTATGACTACTGGAAACCTCGTATGATTGCCTTCCTAAAATCTCTGGACAAAAAGGCTTGGAGAGCTGCTGACAAAGGATGGATCCATCCCACCATAACTGAGGAAGATGGGACAATCAGTCTGAAGCCTGAGGAAGATTGGAGTAAAGAAGAAGATGAGTTAGCCCTGGGAAATTCCAAAGCTCTAAATGCCTTGTTCAATGGAATTGATAGAAACATTTTCAGATTAGTTCATCAATATGAACTGGCCAAGGAAGTTTGGGACACTCTCAAAACTACTCATGAGGGAACTTCCAAAGTAAAAATGTCAAGGCTTCAGATGTTGACCACTAAGTTTGAGAATCTAAAAATGATGGAAGATGAAACCATTCATGAGTTTCACATGAACATCTTGGAGATTGCCAATACCTCAGGAGCACTGGGAGAAAAAATGTCAGAAGAAAAACTGGTGAGGAAGATTCTCAGATCCTTGCCTAAAAGATTTGCAATGAAGGTAACTGCCATAGAGGAAGCCCAGGACATTAGCAAGTTGAAAGTGGATGAACTTATTGGGTCTCTTCAGACTTTTGAGATGGGGATCACTGATAATGGTGACAAGAAGAACAAAAGCATAGCACTTGTATCCAACACTGATGTTGAATACAAGGAGGATGAAGAAGAAAACATATCAGAAGCTATTGCCATGCTTGGAAGACAGTTCAACAGGCTCATCAAAAGAATGGACCCAAAGTCAAGGTCTAATGTTCATAACATTCCCTCTGACATTGACAGTTCCAGCAGAAGACCAAGGTCAGAAGATAAGGGAAACCAAGGCAGAGGTATTCAATGCCATGGATGTGAAGGATATGGACATATTCGAGCTGAATGTCCTACCTTTCTTAAGAAGCAAAAGAAAGGAATGACTGTTACTTGGTCTGACTATGATTCAAAAAGTAATTCTGAAGAAGAATCTGCCAAACTAGTTACTGCCCTAACTAGTGTTTGTACTTCTGAAAGTGACACTAGTGATGAAGAAGTAACATTTGAAGAACTGGCTGATACCTACAAGAAATTGTGTATCAGAAGTGCTGAAGTCTGTGTGCAGAATGAGAAACAATCAAAACTCATTATAAAGCTGGAGGCTGAAAAGAGGGCAAATCTTGAAACTATAAGTCATTTAGAAGGAGAAGTTCAACTGCTGAACTCACAACTGAATCAAATGACCAAATCTGTCAAGATGTTGACCAATGGAACAGACAAATTGGAAGAGATCCTTCAGGTTGGACAAAATGTGGGAAATAAATCTGGACTAGGATTTATGGAAGCAAAGGAATCTGGTACTGGTAAGCAAATGTCAAAACGGATGTCTCAACACAACTCTCAACATCAGGAACAGAGACATATGAAGAAAAGGTACCAAAGATGGAAATGCCATCATTGTGGTAGATATGGCCACATAAAGCCCTTCTGCTTCAGTTTACATGGATACCCTAATCAGATCTCAGGTGTCAAACCTAAGTCAAAAAAGGTACCACATGCTCCTCAATGGAAGAAAAAGGCTACTGCACTGATAGCTCACACTTCCCTGAGGGTCTCTGCAAAGGAAGACTGGTACTTTGACAGTGGATGTTCCAGACATATGACTGGAATCAAGAACCTCCTCAATAATGTTAAGCCTCACACCACCAGTTTTGTGACCTTTGGAGATGGGGCTAAAGGTGAAATCAAAGGAGTTGGTGATTTGGACTGCCCCGGAGTTCCAAGTCTGAATGAAGTACTGCTGGTGAAAGGACTGACCGCTAATCTCATTAGTATCAGTCAACTGTGTGATCTAGGATTCAAGGTCAATTTCTCAAGATCTGAATGCCTTGTAATCAATGACAAACAAGAGATAGTAATGAAAGGAGTCAGATCCAAAGACAAATGTTACTTGTGGGAGGCTGAGAACACTAATTTCTCATCTGTGTGTTCCATTGCAAAAGAAGAAAAAGAGGTGAAACTGTGGCACCAAAAACTTGGCCATCTTCATCTAAGGGGTATGAAGAGGATTATCTCCTTGGAGGCAGTCAGAGGGATTCCAAAACTGCAAATTGATGAAGGAAGAGTTTGTGGTGAATGGCAGGTTGGTAAGCAGACTAGGATGTCACATCCAAAGTCAAAACATCTGACCACCTCTAAGGTTCTAGAACTCCTCCATATGGATCTGATGGGACCAATGCAAGTAGAGAGTCTTGGTGGTAAAAGATATGCCTATGTGGTTGTGGATGATTATTCCAGATTCACCTGGATTAATTTCATTAGAGAAAAATCAGATGCATTTGAAGTTTTTAGAGAACTGTGCAAGAGAATTCAAAGAGAGAAGGAAGGATGTATTGTCAGAATCAGAAGTGATCATGGCAAGGAATTTGAAAACGGCAAGTTTGATGACTTCTGTGCTTCAGAAGGAATCAGTCATGATTTTTCTTCTCCCATAACACCTCAGCAAAATGGAGTTGTGGAAAGAAAAAACAGGACCATACAAGAATCTGCCAGAGCAATGTTACATGCCAAAAGACTTCCTATGTATTTTTGGGCTGAAGCTATGAATACAGCTTGCTATGTTCATAACAGAGTCACCTTGAGAAAGGGAACCTCATCCACCATATATGAACTTTGGAAAGGAAGAAAACCAACTGTGAAGTACTTCCGTGTGTTTGGCAGCAAATGCTATATCCTGTCTGATCGTGAACAAAGAAGAAAACTGGACTCCAAAAGTGATGAAGGCATATTTCTAGGATACTCCTCAAACAGCAGAGCTTATAGAGTATTCAACTCCAGAACCAAAACCATGATGGAATCAATAAATGTTGTAATTGATGACTATCATGAAGAAATAGATGTTCCTTGTACTGTTGAGACATTCTTTGAGACTTCAACCCAACAGGATGACCTACCTAACTCCACCACAACAGAATCTGAATCAAAGGAAGCTAGCAAGATTCCTTCCATCAGAATTCAGAAGGATCATCCAAAAGAGCTCATCATAGGAGATCTCAATAGTGGAGTCATGACAAGATCTAGAGAAATTATCTCAAACTCTTGTTTTGTGTCCAAAATGGAACCAAGAAACGTCAAGGAAGCCTTAACAGATGAATATTGGATTGGTGCAATGCAAGATGAACTGAACCAATTCAAGCAACATGAAGTTTGGGAACTGGTTCCTAGACCTGAAGGAACTAACATCATTGGGACAAAATGGATATTCAAGAACAAGTCAGATGCTGAAGGAGTTGTCACCAGAAATAAGGCAAGACTTGTTGCTCAAGGATACACCCAGGTTGAAGGGGTTGATTTTGATGAAACCTTTGCACCTGTAGCCAGGTTGGAATCAATCAGACTCTTGTTGTCAATTGCTTGTCTTCTGAAGTTCAAGTTATTTCAGATGGATGTGAAAAGTGCCTTTCTAAATGGGTACTTAAATGAGGAAGCTTATGTGGAACAACCTAAAGGTTTTGTGGATCCAACCTATCCTGATCATGTCTACAAACTGAGAAAAGCTCTATATGGCCTGAAACAAGCTCCTAGAGCATGGTATGACAGGTTAACAAAGTTTCTCTCAGACAAAGGATACAGAAAAGGAGGCTTGGACAAAACTCTCTTTGTCAAAACTGAAGGAGGAAAGTTGATGGTTGCCCAAATATATGTTGATGACATAGTGTTTGGAGGAATGTCAAAACATATGGTTAAACACTTTGCTGACCAGATGCAGGCTGAATTTGAAATGAGTCTCATGGGAGAACTAACTTATTTTCTTGGACTACAAGTCTCACAGATGGAGGACTCAATCTTCCTGTCTCAAAGCAAGTATGCTAAGAATATTGTAAAGAAGTTTGGTATGGAGAATGCAAGTCACAAAAGGACTCCTGCTCCTACTCATCTAAAGCTTTCCAAAGATTCAAGTGGGGTTAAGGTGGATCAAAGTCTATACAGAAGCATGATAGGAAGCTTGTTGTACTTAACTGCCAGCAGACCTGATATTGCCTTTGCAGTTGGAGTTTGTGCTAGATACCAAGCTGATCCCAAAGTCAGTCATATCAATCAAGTGAAGAGAATTTTGAAGTATGTAAGTGGTACTTACAACTATGGATTGTTGTATACTCATGGCTGTGAACCAGCTCTGACTGGCTACTGTGATGCTGATTGGGCTGGTAGTGTTGATGATAGAAAAAGCACCTCTGGAGGATGTTTCTTTTTGGGAAGTAATCTGGTTTCCTGGTTCAGCAAGAAACATAATTGTGTGTCTCTTTCCACTGTTGAAGCTGAATACATTGCAGCTGGTAGTAGCTGCTCTCAAATGATATGGATGAAACAAATGCTCACTGAGTATAATGTCACACAAGATGTTATGACATTGTACTGTGACAATCTGAGTACAATCAACATATCCAAGAATCCCATTCAGCATAGCAGGACCAAACATATTGACATACGACATCACTTTATCAGGGACCTTGTAGAAGAGAAGACAATCAAATTGGAACATGTTGCCACTGAGCTACAGCTGGCTGACATCTTTACCAAGGCTCTGGATGCAAGTCAATTTGAAAACCTAAGGGGTAAGCTGGGTATTTGCCAACATGAGGAATTGTAGCAATTAATTTTGCTTAAAACAAGGACCAAAGGACTTATGCCTGTTCTGATTGGTTTAAAATTGTATTTTCTCATTTCCTACAATTCTTTTAAGAAGTTGAATAGACACTCCTTTGCTTCCTTCCTCTCTCGTCTCCTCATCAAAACCTAGTCTCTCAATCAGAAATTTCTCCTCATTTGCTGTTGGTCCTTCAAAACTGACAAAATGTCTCAAACACCATCATCATCCAATACGACCATCTCAACCTCTTCCTCTGATCAAGATTCTGGGACAATCTCTTCCTGTCTGGACTCTGACATTCTGGAAATCTCTTCTCATAGAAAAGTGGGAACTAACCCCACCAAGGTCAAAGAGTTGAGAACAAGACATGCAGGTAATCCATCTCATGCTTCCTCTTCAGTTCCCCCTGAAATTGCAAATAGGGAAGGGACAGCCTATGTTAATCAAGCAATAGCAAAAATTGTTTCAAGAATTCTGAACGAGAACCACTCAGTTCCTGGCATTTCTGTTCCTCTGAACCAAGAAAGCTCAAATGCTGAAACAAATCCAGATGTCTCTAAGAATGTTGAGACATCAAACAAAGAGAAGAATGCTGACATTGCTCACAAGAAAAGAAAGAAGCCTGAATCCTCTGGATCTGATGACAGTGCTTGAAGGATGGTTGCTGTCTGCTGCTGATCTTATTATTTTGCTTTGGATAACTGTAAAATTTTCTGAACATGTATCTTTGGCCCATTTGTGGCTAAAGAGGGGGAGAATATTTTTGGTACTTACTTAATTAGTACTTGACATTCTATTTTTCTGCTGTCACTTATTTCTGCTGCTATCTATCTCTGATTGTTTAGGGTCTTTAGCCAAAAATCTGCCAAAGGGGGAGTTTGTAGGTGTTTAGGTATTAGCTTGAATTTTTGGTAAATCCCAAGTGTATGTGTGAATGTCATGACTGATGTCATAACATTCTAGTTCAGTTGTACTAGTTCATTAGGTACCTTTGCAGAAAAATATTGTAATTCAAATACTGATGCTTATAAGTGTGTATCTGAGCATTTTTGCAAAATGATCACATTTTGCTAAATCAGTAGACAGGTTTTCTCAGATGTCATAACAGATGTTATGACATCCTGTTCTGAACTAACAGGATTGCAGGATTGGATAAGTCTGAGTTTTTTCAGGAAATAACTCAGTCCTTTCTGAACAGAATCCTGCGTTTTCTGAGGGGTAACCTAGCTCAACCCTAACCTGGTTAATAAAGTCCTGTGACCTGGTCTTTAGGTCAAACGGAATTAACCCTAGGTTTTTGGAAACCCTAACTGAAGTTGCAGCTGCTATATATTCAACAGAGCGGCTGTTTTTCGAAGAGGATATTTTTTATTGATCAGAAGATCATTTGTAATCTGTATAGATTTGTTTAATTGTACTCCAAGCAATTATCATTGTGATAAGTGCCTTGGAATAGGTTTCTATTTGTAAGGGTTGTGTAGCACTCAAAGCTTTGAAGCAAGAGTGTTTGAATGTTCCTTGACTAAAGCTGTGAAGCAGAGTCAGGTTAGTTGTGTACATCACTCAAAGCTGTGAAGCACGAGTGACTGTGTTGCTTGATTAAAAAGCTGTGAAGCTTAATCAAGTGTGTGTTTTTGAAGAGTGTCTTCATCAATTCTTAAGTCAAATTGGTTTATGTATCACTGCTGTGATTGAGGGGGAGTGAGTAGGAACTCAGGTTTAAGTTGTACTTAGATTAGAATTGCATTGGGTAGGTCTTAAGTGAAGGAGATAAACTGGTTGGTTTATTCCTGAATTAACATCTCCTATAGTGGATTCTCTCCCTGGCTTGGTAGCCCCCAGAGTAGGTGTTGTTGCACACTGAACTGGGTAAACAATTGACTGTGTTCTTTATTGCTTTTGTATTTACTGTCATATAGTAAGTCAGATACGGTGTTATAACATTGAACGTGACATTGAGTATCTGCAGCCAGAATTTCAATTTTAAACACAACCACACACTAAAACACGAACATAACGAATTGTACGATACAACATATAACAACGAAACATAAGAAACCTAAACATCACGAAACATAAGATGGAACATTGTCTAGACATAACAAAGTAAAACACGAAAATGAAAGAAATGACATAGAAATTAAAAGTAAGTCTTTAGTCTTCATCCTCATTCATCTCATCACCATCAACTTCACTTCCATTTTCACTACCACTTGGTCTAGGAACAAGTTCCCAAACTTGATTTCTCTCGAATTGATTTAATTCTTCTTGCATAGCAATAATCCATTGATCATCTCTTAAGGCTTCATCAACTTTGGTAGGTTCAATTTGAGAAACAAATGCCATGTTTAAGCAAGCATCTTTTAGATTTAATCTTGTTGATACTCCTTGGCTAATGTCACCAATAATTTTGTCAATAGGATGGTCTCTATGAGTTCTCCATTCTTTTGGTAGATCATTGATGTTTGAATCTTGTTGTACAATGTATTCTTGATTTTCCGGTGATTTCACAACTTGATCATTTGAAAGTTCTTCCGGGGGTAAATCTATAGGATCATCATCATCACACACAACTACTTCCTCTTTGTCGGATTTCTCGTCAAACATACCGAGATTGTCTTTGTCATTGTTAAGAACAAAACACTTGCATCCAAAAATGTGGAAGTGAGCAATATTTGGCTTTCTTCCTTTGAAGAGTTCATATGGAGTCTTCTTTATTATAGGTCTAATGATAACTCGATTTCCAACATAACATGCCGTACTAACCGCATCCGCCCAAAAATATTTAGGAAGATTTGCATCACTAAGCATTGTTCTTGCAAGTTCCACTAGAAACCTATTCTTTCTTTCAACTACTCCATTTTGTTGTGGAGTTCTAGTGCTGAAAAATTATGAGAGATACCATGTTCTTCACAAAATTCTTCAAATTGTGCATTTTGGAATTCTCCACCATGATCACTTCTTATGGATACAATCTTTAGTGATTTTTCATTTTGGATTTGCTTAGCATACTTCTTAAAAGCTTTAAAGGCATCACTTTTCTGCACAAGAAACAAAGTCCAAGAATATCTAGAAAAATCATCAACAATAACCAAAGCGAATACATTACCTCCGAAGCTTTTTGTTCTTGATGGACCAAAGAGATCCATGTGTAACAATTGTAGTGGCCTTGTAGTAGACACCACATTCTTAGATTTGAAAGATGATTTTGTTTGTTTCCCTTTTTGACAAGCATCACAGAGTCTATCTTTGACAAATTTTCTCTTAGGCAAACCAATGACAAGATCACGCTTGATTAGTTTATTCAAGTGTTCCATATGAATATGAGCAATCCTTTTGTGCCAAAGCCATGAATCATCATTGTTTGCCATGAGACATTTTACCTTCAAGGATGGATCATCAAGGGAAATCATAAATATATTATTAATTCTTTTACCTTTGAGTTTTACCTCATTGGTTGCCTCATCCATAATAAGACATTCTTCTTTGTTGAATTTGATCTTGAACCCTCTATCGCAAAGTTGACTTATGCTAATAAGGTTGTGCTTTAATCCTTCAACATAGAGAACATCCTCAATTTGAATGGGTGGAGGTGTGCCAACTATTCCAATGCCAAGTATCTTTCCTTTGGTGTTGTCTCCATAGGTGACATACTCTTTGGCTTTATGTACTAGATATGAAAATTGGTGTACATCTCCTGTCATATGCTTTGAACATCCACTATCAAGATACCAAACATTTGATGTGGATTTCAAGCATACCTACAAAAACAAATTATTTCTTGTTAGGTACCCAAGTTGCCTTGGGTCCTTCATAGTTAGTTCCCTTTTTCACCCATGCATAATGTCCACTAGCCATACTGAAATTTCTAATATAGCATGCATTGGGTGTGTGTCCAATAATACCACAGTAAAAACAGTTTAGAACAAATTTGCTCTTGTATCTAGGAATTTGTTTTCTTTTAGATACATTAGCCTTTTTATTTTGATGATTATGAACAACTTGCTTCTTTTCTACTTTCTTGGGATTGGAACTATTACTAGCCTTTACAAAAACAGTGGGATTGTTACTTGGTTTCTTAGTATTCACATAACCAAGACCTCTTTTATCATTTGGATAACGTTGTTGGCTTAGTAATCCTTCCAATCCTATTTGTCCTTTTTCATATCGTTCAATGACTCTTTTCAATTGAACAGTTTGAAAGACATTTGATTCACACTTGGAGCATGCAAAGTTTTCCTTTTCTTTAATAAAATTTGGTTTTTGAAGATCAAAATCTTTAGTCATGGTGTCAATTTTTTCTAGATAAATTAGAAGTTCTTTTTCTTGTTTTGACACATTTTTGTATAAACTTTTGCATTCTTTCAAGAGTTCATCAATTGCACCTTGAACATCATCATCAAAAAGATTAAATTCATTACTAACCTCTTCTTCATCGTCGGAGTGATGTGAAGCCATCAATGCTAGATTTGCACTTTCGTCACTATCCGAATCGGATGAAGAACTTATCTCATTATCTTCCCATGCAACATAAGCCCTTTTGTTCTTGAACTCCTTTTTGCCTTTGAATCCATTTTTCTTGGAGAGTTTTGGACAATCCGTCTTTATGTGACCTTGCTTTCCACATTCATAGCATGTGACATCTTATGTTGATGTGGAGGCTTCTTTATCTTTATGCTTATAAAATTTCTTTCTTTTGACAAAGTTAGCATTATGAAGATTATTTTTATGACCAAAATATTTTCCTAACCTTTTTACAAGAAGCAAGAAGTTTTCATCTTCCTCCGATGCATCTTTATCTTGACTTTCTTTTGAATCAACTTTCAAAGCAATGCCTTTGGATTTCTTCTCATGATTCTCATGTTTTTCAAGCCTTCCAATTTCCGTCTCATATTCTTGAAGCTTTCCGAAAAGTGTTGTGGAAGTCATAGTTGCTAGGCTTTTCTTTTCGGATATTGCCGTCACTTTTGGTTGCCATTCCCTAGTTAAATACCTAAGCACTTTAAGATTTAATTCATCGTTAGTTAAAGTCTTACCGAGTGCCTTCAAATGGTTTGTCAAGTGAACGAATCTCTTTTGCAAGTCAAGGATGGATTCTCCGGGCAGCATTCTGAATAATTCATATTCTTGACTCAAAGTGTTCAATCTAGACCTTTTGACTTCGACGGTTCCTTCATGAGTTTCTACAAGAGTATCCCAAATTTCCTTTGCCGTTGTACATGCCGATACTCGGAAAAATTCATCCATACTAAGAGCACTTTGGAGAATATTGATTGCCTTTTTGTCAAAGAGAACTTTTTTCTTGTCATCGTCATCCCATGATGCTTTAGGCTTTGATGACCCAACACCATTGACAACACACACCGGAGTAAATGGACCATTCTCAACAGCATTCCATATTTCTTCTCCTTGCGCTTCAAGATGAGCCTTCATGCGAATTTTCCAAAATTCAAAGTATTCACCACAAAACAATGGAGGCTTGTTGTTACTACCACCATCTTTGAAAACCGGATTTTGATTTGCGGAAGCCATTCTGGATCTTTAGGAACAAGTTACCTATAACTTGCTATGATGCCAATTGTAAGTCTAAGAGTGCCTAAGAGGGGGGGTGAATTAGGTATATAAAAATTTATTCGGTTTTATGAGAATACTTGTAGTAATTTGTGGTTAAGTGTTTGAAGGTTTTTGATTATATCTTATCTTTTCTTGATTATGGTGATGAAAATGATAAAAGCGGAAAAGTAAAGAACACGGCGATATATCCTGGTTCCCCTCACAATCCGAGAGTACTCCAGTCCCCTTTCCAACACGAAAGAGATTTCACTATAGTTTAGAATGATTGTACAACCTATGCTTACTATCTAACCTATAGGGTGACCAAAGGTTCTTAACACCTTTAAGGTCAAACAAACACTAATGTGAATGAAGAACAATCCTCTTCAAATCACAACAATTACTTCCAACAATCCTGAATAGTAAGGGAATACTTTCTTTTTGTAATACAATGATTTATTTGAAAGAGATGGAGAGCACTATCAATCTTTGATTGATCTTCTTCTTCAAGAAAGAAACAATTCTCAAGCAATGATTATAAATGTTCACAATGAATGTATGAAACTTGTAATGATTTCTTAATGAAAATGTATATGGCAAGTTTCACAAAATTTATGATTTGTAAGAACACTTGAAAGTTTGTAAGAATATGCAAATTTGAATGATGAAAATTGTTAATTGAAGAAGATTATTTGAATTTGAAAATCTGCACAATTTATAATGTCACAAATACCTCTTCATTCATGCCATTTGATATGAAAAGATGCAATGCAATCATGAAAGAATACCATTTGAATTATGTTCAAAAAACAAAATAAAATCTGTATTGGTTAGCTGGGAACCGGTTCCGACCCAGGCAGAACCCGGTTCTTAGTGAACGTTATAACCCAGAATTCAAAAATAACACGCAGGAACCGGTTCCCCTATAGGTACAACCCGGTTCCTGGTACAAATTCCAGGGAAGTGATTTTTGAACAAGTTTGGAACCCGGTTCCCTGTTAGGTAGGAACCGGTTCCTGAAAGTTTATTTTCAAAAAATCCTTTTGAAAAAGATTTCAAACATAGTTTTTCTTATTGTTAAAAATGTGGGATATGTATATGATTATGAATGCATATTTGTGAACATCTATATTCAAGTTTAAGAATTATTTATACCTTTTGACATTTTTTGTTTCTTTAATAATTCTTCTTCTAATGTTCAAGACTTGTAACAAGGTTTTATATGATATTGATAAACTTTTTGCACATCCTTTGAATGTTGATATCCATGTTGTCTTCATCAAAACCAATGCTTTAAACATGACTTGAGAAGCTTGCAATTACAACCGGGTTCTAAGGGATTTCAATATCACTGACCATCCTTTATCGGGCATTGTCTCAGCTCAAGCAATCTTTTCTTGCGGCCGAAATATCCCGAAAGTCTGATCTCAATGAGTGTAGCATCGAGTATCAACCAATCCTCAGCTTTATACCGAGGTCGGCTATCTCACTACTTTCTAATGGCCAAGTGTGTTCAACTAAGGTTCTAAGGTCCGTTAGTGCTTCACGACACCATGCGGCGGCCCCGTATTCTCCTTGTTTCCCCATGAAGGATACCGGTACCAACCAAAGTGCCACACCAACACAGCCATCGCTTAAACCATATCGGTCTACACCGTACAGTCTCCACGATCTATTGTTGTTTACCTAAAAAATGCCCCCAGATCCGGGTGTAGGATCTATAGTAACCCAAAAAAAAACCTTTAAGAATTAAGCAAACAAGCAAGAAAGCAATTTGAAATGACCTAGATCCTAAGGTAAACCCCACTTTATTTTACTCCCCAGCAGAGTCGCCAGTTCTGTGATACGCTGGCAGAACCGACTGTTTTGACTGGTTTTCGTTTTTTGTTTGCAAAATGTCGCGGTAAGCAAGAGTCGCCACCGACTTTTATTTTATCCAATCAGAAAAAGGAAAAATAACATAAAAAACCTTTTTCGAGATGTTTCTGAGTACGGGGGTAGATTATAGAAAGGGAAGGTGTTAGCACGCTTTCTATCCATGGTTTCCCATGGGCTCTTAGGTACTTGCTCATTTTTGAAATTGCTTGTGTGTGCTTGTTTTGAAAAGTTTTGTTTTACTTCATTTTAACCCTTGTTTCTGTCCTCAAAAGTGTTACGAAGTTGTTTTTGAAAACATTACTTAAAAAGTGTTTGGTGAGAAAAAGTTTGTTTGTTTTGAGCAAGTACTTAAGAACTAATCTACCTACTCGAAAAAGACTGTTCGTTTTCCTTTAGACAACGCTATCCTATTATTAAGGAATAGGTACCACCGTCGTTGAAGTTTGAGGGGACTATCGAAAGGGACGAAATGGTCATTAAAGACAACATGTAAGGATACCTTAGCAGTTTGAAGGGACTGACATCATATATTCGTAGGCAACATCGAGAGACAAGATCATTTCTCGTAGGCAACTCGAGGGACGTTAAGGGGCTATGATCTTTATGATGACTTTTAGATTGAGGTTCCTTTGCTAAGATATCCCTATGTTCGAGGGACACGACCATTATTTCTGAGGCAACCAAGTGAGGCAAACCCTAGGAGTGAGCATGTGCGAGTGTAATTTTCAGTTAATTTATCTTTGCACATTTAGGGTTTTCTATCGTATTAATTTTCAGTTTGTCTTTCCATACAATCCTATTAACATACATCTAAGCAGTTTATAGTTTGCGGAATTAAAAGCAAGAAAGTTTAAAGTCCTAGCTATTACAAGGCTTTTGCAGATACATAATTATTTTGGACTGAAAATAAAAATGCGGAATTTAAACCCTAATTACTATTACAACCTCGAAACAGTTAAATAATAATAAAAGGAAATTAAAAAATGCGCGCGGCGAATTAAATGCGAGAATAATTTAGGAAACCTAAAAAATCTAATTAAAAAAAGATTTAGGTTAGTTTTTTTTTAGAAAAATTAATTAGGTTATGTACAAATTAAAACCCTAATTTCTAATTAATTTAAATTATAAAAAGGAATTAAATTTGCCCTAAATTAAATTAAACTAATTAATTAAGGAAATAAAATATTTTTATGAAAAAAAATGATTTTTATGTTTTTTTGATGATTTTTTGATTAAATAAAAAATAATGATTTTTTGGTGTTATTTTAATAAAGGAAAATAATTAGTAAAACAATTAAAAAAAATTAAAATAGAAAAGAAAAGCATGGGCCTGTGTTGTGCCAGCCTGAGAATGCACCATAGTCCTTCATTGTTTGAGGCATTGGATCTGAATTATTGATACATCCAATGGCCAGATGGTGGTAGTGCGTGGTAGGCGTTTTGGATGATGATGCATTGAATCTGTCGAAACAAAGTAAGAAAACAAAATTTGCTGGGATGGTTAGCTGTATATATAATAACATAAATAAAATATAAAGGAAATAAAGTGGTCTTTCCCAAACGCGCGCGTCATTCAAATCACCCAATAGGATTCTTCCACCTAATTGTCTTCTTTCCCATAACTGTTGTTTTTGGCCACACTTTTATCTACAGTCATTTCCGTCACTAAAGGCTATAGTGACGGATTTTGTTTGTAGCCATAAACCTGTAAAATTCAAAAAAACGCAGCACATGCAGAATAAATTCAAACCAAAGACATGGATCAAGTGCAAATCATCTCCCGAGCATGATAGTACCCCTAATTTTGTCCAATTTTGCCTCGATATGGAATTCCCAATTTGGGACTTCAAAACCCTAACAATGGCATCGTGCTATTCCTGCACTTAAACTTCAATCAAACCAATTAAAAACATTGCAAATATGATAGCAAGCATGGATATATGATCAAAACATGTTTATGATGGATAAATTATTGAAAATGAATCTTGAAAAAAGATGCAAACCGTGGCACTGTGAGGCGTGATTTCTGAAGGTTTTAAGGCTTGAAGATGATTGGAATGGCTTCAGAAAATGTTCAGGAACGGATTACTGGCCTTGGAATTGCTTGAATCAGTCTATGGAGGAATATGTGATCAGCACTTTTTTTAGACAAAAATTTGAGGTTGACTCCTTTGTTTTCATGACCAAGAACCCTTTTTTATGCTTTGGAAATGTTGTGTATATATCATAGAATGATTTAGGTCAACAAAACCTGATCATATCTTTGCAAATTCTGGAGATTTGATTTCATTCTTTGCCTTGTATGATTTGTTTCCAAAATAGACCAAATTAAGATCATTTCCAATCAATTA
Organism: Vicia faba; assembly: GCA_948472305.1. Lineage (NCBI taxonomy): Eukaryota > Viridiplantae > Streptophyta > Magnoliopsida > Fabales > Fabaceae > Vicia > Vicia faba. Next base: position 435,436,783 of record OX451736.1, on the reverse strand, counting down.
GCTCTTGCACGAATTTTTTGATTTTCCAGTTGTTCATGAACTCATAATATGCTCATAAAATCAAATCTTTGATTTTATTTGATTATTCTACTATTTAAATTGATTTATTTTGATTTAAATGGATAAAAAATCAAAATAAATAATAAAAATAATAAAATAATAGGTGGATAAGCTCAGGGGTCGTGGGCCATCTTGGGAACAAGTTTCAAACAAGAAAACATGGGCCCATTTGGAAAAAAAAGTCATTTTGATCAATATTGACTTCATGCACATTTCCAAAAATTGGTCAATTTTGACAATACATATCTCCCTCAATTTTAACCCTAAGAGGGTGTTCTTGGACTTTTTAGAAAGCTTAGGATGTCCCCTAAACAACCCTTTTACTTTCATCTCAATTGGATCTTCCATGTTCATGTAAGAAGCTTTGACCCAAAAGGTGTTTTTGTTGACTTTTCAAAAGGACCTATAATGTAGAAATGCATATCTTTTTATGAGTGCATATTTTGAACTTGTGGGCTGAATATGAGTTTTGGGGAATTGAATCCTCTTCAAAATGAGCCTTGGATGGAAACTTTCTGATAAAGTATGAGGGAGTTATGTTTGGTCAAAGTTTGGTTGACTTTTCCTAAGAAACCCTAATTTAGCAACTTTTGGGTTTTGATGAATTTGGGGCCTTCCTTGAGGAATCATGATCAACCCTTGATCAAATGATGAAAGTCACTTAAAAATTTTGATGTTGACCAAAAATCTTGAAGTTTGACTATATGTGGGCCACAATTGACTTTTGAACTAATATAGTCGATTCTCAAGCATCTGAGCAGTTGACTGAGCAAACTTCTTGTGCAAGGCATGAAACTTGACATGGATGATCTTGGAAACATATTAGGACCATGGAGAGCATATTAGGTATTTGGAGTTCACCTATCTTGATGAAAATGGAAACCCTAATTTGAGACACACAACCTTAGAAGAGAGTTTGTTTGGTCAACTCTTGGGCAAACTTGAGCAAATTGAGGATCTCTAGGAGTATGTATTGAGTAAAATGAGAGAGAAAATTTTGGGGTACAACAGCAGGTGTTTAGCGCTTGATGGATGATAAAGAGAATCTATTTGAGAAAACTCCTTTCACAACTGTTTCTTGTAAGGATGTTTCAATTATAACCATTTACGCCAACCCTCCCAGGGTCTCCACCAAAAGACCCATCAGGATTACATCTTCTCCAAAGTTGGCTCCTCTGATCATCGCTATTCCAGGGCCAATCCCATACTCCTCGGACAAGGTTGTTCCTTGGAACTATGGGGATGACGTCTATTACCATGGCGTCAAGCTAGACTTGTTGGCTGCTGAAGACTAAGTTTCTGGAAATATTGATCCCGACATTGGCAACATCGTTGGGACCAGCAAAATAACAAGAAGTGGAAGAGTGTTCTCCCCTGAGATTTCTCCTCCAAAATCTGTTACTATTCCTGTGATCATTCCTATTATTGTTCTTGCTGATACTACCACCATAGTTCTTGTGATTGCCCCTGTTGCCACCCCTACAACCGAGTCGGCCGAGACTCGGGGAAAAGACATATTGATTGAGCCTGTCCAGTTGAAGGCACATTTAGAATCCATTCCAGAGGCTTCCAAGAAGGAAATGGAAGAAATTCTAAAGATAATTAAAAAGAGAGACTACAATATGGTCGAACAACTGGGGCAGACCCCTTTTAATATTTCAATGTTAACCTTACTATTGTGCTCTGAAGCTCATGCAAAAGCTTTGGTGAAATTCCTCAAAACTTCCCATGTGCCGCAAGAAACCTCTGCTGACCAATTTGAAGATTGTGTGGCCAGTCTGACGGCTGATAATGGTTTGGGTTTTTCTGATGCTGATCTGACACCTAGAGGAAGAAAACACAATGATGTGATGCATGTCTCCATCGAATGCAGGGGCACTACTTTGGCTCATGTTATAGTAGATACTGGTTCATCATTAAACGTGCTACCCAAGAAGGCTCTGGACAGATTAAACTGCGAAGGTTTGACCCTGAAGCCCAACAACATTGTAGTAAGGGCTTTTGATGGTTCGAAAAGAATGGTACACGGGGAGGTGGACATCCCCATCAAAGTTGGTTCTCAGACCTTTGACTCCATCTTCTATGTGATGGATACCAAACCATATTATTCTTGTTTGTTGGGTCGCCCTTGGATCCATGGGTCTGGAGCTATCACGTCCACTCTGCATCAGATGATAAAGTACCCGGTGAAAGGAAAGATTGTCACAGTACACGGTGAAGAGGATTACATGGTAAGTCACTTGAACTCTTTCAGGTATGTGGAAATGGATGGCGAGTTCATCAATACTCCTTGTCAAAACTTCAAAGAGGTGCCTCAAACCATGGCTGCAACTGAGAATGTTACCAATATACCGAAGATCACCAGACCTCCCTTGAAAGTGGCTTCTCTCAAGGACACCAAAGTAGTTATTGAAGAAGGTGGATGTACCATTTGGGGCCAACTCCCTGACATTCCATACAAATCTGATAAGTTTGGTTTGAGTTTCTCTTCAGGGGCTCAAAGGGTTGTTCGTCATGCTCGTGCTGGAGGACCTCCCCTACGCATCAGTAATCATGGGGTCAACGCTTTAGAAGACAGTGATGGTGACTATGACATGGATAGTTGGATCTTCCCTACTACCAATAGTGGACCCAGTAACTGGACGGCTAAAGAATTTGTACCAATTACTTTTATTCAAAAGTAATTGTCTTTATTGTTTTGGGATATGTAATAACTAAACAATATAAACTCTGTGGCCATGTGTCTTACCCGGGGCACAATGGTTTATTTGTGAGGGTTATCATGTTTCAATCTCATATGTCATTAATAAAGCATTGGACGTTTTGCATACCAATTTTGCGCTCTCTGTCTTTCTTTTCTGCTTTTTACTTTGTCAATACAGCTATGCTCTTACACATACTCACATATCAAACTGCAGATCCATATCCACTCTAGATCCCATTGATAACGGTTCTGCTATTGTCAGTTATGACTTCGAAATTCCGATCAACCAAGCCAAGGACGAAGGTGAGGAAGATTGTGAGGTACCCGGAGAACTTGCCAGACTATTATAGCAGGAAGAAAGGGCTATACAACCTCAGGAAGATCAAGTTGAGACAGTGAACTTGGGTGAAGAAGAGGATAAAAAAGAAGTCAAGATAGGTGCAAATTTGGAGCTTAGTGTCAAGCAACGGTTGATACAGATGTTGTATGATTATGTCGAGATCTTTGCCTGGTCATATAAAGACATGCCAGGACTAGACACGGATATTGTGGTTCATCGTCTTCCAACTAAAGAAGATTGCCCTCCAGTAAAGCAGATGGTTCATCGTATGCGCCCTGAAATGTCAGAGAAAATCAAAGCAGAGGTTATGAAACAGTTCAACACGGGGTTCTTAGCTGTCACATCCTATCCACAATGGGTTGCTAACGTAGTTCAGGTGCCTAAGAAGAACGGAAAGGTACTAATGTGTGTGGACTACAGAGATTTGAATAGGGTAATCCCCAAGGATGACTTCCCGCTTCCCCATATTAACATTATGGTTGACAACACCGCACAGCATAAGATCTTTTCCTTCATGGATGGTTTCTCTGGTTACAATCAGTTCAAGATGGCACCCGAAGACATAGATAAGACAACCTTCGTCACACAATGGGGGACTTTCTGTTACAAAGTGATGCCATTTGGATTGAAGAATGCTAGGGCAACCTATCAGCGAGCCATGGTAGCTTTGTTCCATGACATGATTCACCATGAGATAGAGGTTTATGTTGATGACATGATAGCCAGGTCTAAAACCGAGGAAGAGCACCTTGATCATCTACAAAAGTTGTTTGATAGGTTGAAGATGTACAAAGTGAGGTTAAATCCGAACAAGTGCACCTTTGGGGTAAGGTCTGGTAAACTCATAGGCTTCATTGTCAGTGACAAGGGTATTCAGGTAGACCCTGCAAAGGTTAAAGCCATACAAGAGATGCCAGCTCCTTGCACTGAGAAGGAAGTTATAGGCTTATTAGGACGCATAAATTACATTATCAGGTTCATTTCCCATCTAACTGCTACTTGTGAGCCAATCTTCAAGCTCCTAAAGAAAGATCAGGTGGTAAAGTGGAATGACGAATGCCAGATTGCCTTCGATAGAATTAAGGGATACCTTCAAGAGCCTCCAATTCTGATGCCTCTGATTGAAGGAAGACATTTGATAATGTACTTAACAGTGTTAGATAATTCAATAGGGTGTGTGCGGGGGAAGCATGACGAGTCCAGTCGAAAAGAGCATGTAATATACTACCTTAGCAAAAAATTTACCGACTTTGAAAAAAAGATACTCATTGCTCGAGAAAACTTGCTGCTCTTTGGCATGGGCTGCTCGCCGACTGAGACAGTATATGTTGACCCACACTACTTTGTTTATATCTAAGATAGATCCGATCAAGCACATATTCGAGAAGCCCGCTCTCTCCAGAAGAATAGTGAGATGGCAAATGATCCTGGCCGAATACGACATTCAATACACGACCCAAAAAGCAATCAAGGGAAGTGTATTAGCTAATCATTTGGCTCATCAGGTTGTGGATGACTACCAATCCATGAACTTTGAATTCCCGGATGAGAATATCATGTTAATGACTGACTTTGGGTAACCTGGGCCGGATGAAGGACCTGAGAAAGGACCCCGATGGACTATGGTTTTTGATGGAGCTTCCAACGCAGTTGGCAATGGCATTGGTGATGTAATCATATCTCCTGAGGGCTGTCATAATCCTTTCACCGCCAGATTATGTTTCAATTGTACCAACAATATGGCTGAGTATGAAGCATGCATCATAGGTCTCAAAGCTGCTATTGACCGGCGGATCAATTTCTTGAGTGTTTTCAGAGATTCGGCCTTGGTAAAAAGTAAAATCAAAGGAGAGTGGGACACGAAGCACCATAATATCATCCCTTACAAATAACATGTGCTGACATTACTTCCACACTTTGAAGAGGTCACCTTTGAACATTTTCCACGAGAAGAGAATCAGTTAGAGGACGCGCTAGCTACCATGTCATCCATATTCAAGGTCAGGTGGGACAATGAGGCTCCTCAGACCACTATTGAGAGATTGGATGAACGAGCTTACTGTTATGAGATTGATGCTGAAGAAGTAGTAGACAAACCTTGGTTCCATGAAGTGAAAAGATATCTCGAGGCTCAAGAATATCATGAGGGAGCATCTGTCAATAATAAGAAGTTTATGAGAAGGTTCTCTACAAAGTTCTTCCTCAGTAATGGAATCCTCTACAAGTGCAACCACGACTCTACTTTACTTTGGTGTGTAGACAAGAGTGAGTCAGATAGGATTATGGCAGATTTACACGAAGGCACCTTTGGCGCCCATTCTAGTGGACATACCATGGCTAAAAAGATCCTACGGGCAGGATACTATTGGTCCACTATAGAAGCAGACTGTTATCAGCATTCCTAAACTTGTCACAAATGCCAGATCTATGATGATAAGGTACATGTACCTCCGGTTCCTTTGAACGTCTTGACGACTCCCTGGCCCTTTGCAATATGGGGCATTGACATGATCGAAGAGATTAGACCTATTGCTTCCAATGGGCATCGCTTTATCCTAGTGGCCATTGATTACTTCACAAAGTGGGTTGAGGCTGCCTCTTTTGCTACTGTTACCAGGAATGTTGTGGCTGGTTTATCAATCATAACCTTATTCGCCAGTATGGTGTTCCAGAAAGAATCATCACAAATAATGGTACAAATCTCAATAATACGATGATCACCGAACTTTGTAAACAATTCAAGATCCAGCATCATAATTCTTCCCCTTACTGGCCGAAGATGAATAGCACTGTGGAGGCTGCTAACAAGAAAATTAATAAAATCATACAGAAGATAACGGTGACATGAAAAGACTGGAATGAGATGTTACCATTTACTCTTCATGGGTATTGCACCTCAGCACGTACGTCAACAGGGGTAACACCTTATTCTCTGGTGTATGGTATGGAAGTCGTCCTACCTATTGAGGTCCATATCCCTTCTTTGAGAATCATGAGGATGCAGGTTTGAATGAAGAGGATTGGATCCAAACTCAACTTAACCAACTAAATCTGATTGATGAGAAAAGGCTTACTGTTGTCTGTCATGGTCAGATGTAGCAAAAGTGAATGATCAAGGCTTTCAACAAAAAGGTCAGAAGTCAGGTATATCAAGTGGGTGATCTAGTAATCAAGCGCATCATCCTGCCACAACGTGATCTCATGGGCAAGCGGACTCCTATATACGAAGGGTCATTTGTAATCAAAAGCATATTTTCTGGTGGAGCCATGATTCTAACCACCATGGACGGTGACGACCTTCCTCACCTTGTGAATGCGGACATAGTGAAAAGATACTACGCATGAATAAAGACCCGCTAGATTGACTGGCCTAAGCAAAAATAAGGGCATCCCGGCGAACCAAAAGGGTTCGGTAAAAAATTAGGGATTGTTGTACACCAAAATTTTCCCACCCATATTTCTCAAAACATTTCAAGAAAGATCCTCAAGTTGATCAAGGAAGTCCAAGGGTTGACCAGACAAGCTCTCTCCTAAGACAACCTACCTCAAATTAGGGTTTCATATTGCACCAAGATACTTAAGTCCAAGGGATCCCAAATGCTCACCATTGTCCTAATATGTTCTCAAGATCATCCATGTCAAGTTTCAAGCCTTGCAGAGGAAGTTTGCTCAGTCAATTGCTCAAAGGCCTAAAAATCGACTGTGCTAGGGCAAAAGTCAATTGTGGCCTACATACAGTCAAACTTCAAGATTTTTGGCTAACATCATCATTTTTAAGTATATTTCATCATTTTATCAAGGGTTGATCATGATTCATCAAGGATTGCTCATAATTCATCAAGAACCAAAAGTTGCTAAATTAGGGTTTTGTAGGAAAAGTCAACTCAACTTTGACCAAGCATAACTTTCTCATACTTTATGATAAATGACCCATCCAAAGCTCATTTTTAAGAGGATGAAATTCTATACAATCCATATTCATATCCCAAGTTCAAAATATGCACTCACAAGAAGTTACGAATTTGGACATTATAGGTCATTTTGAAAAGTCAACAAAAACACCTTTTTTGTCAAAGCTTCATACATGAACATGGAATACCAAACTGATATGAGACCAAAAGTTTTGCTTAGAGGATATCTCAAGATTTCTAAAAAGTCCAAGAACACCTTCAAAGAGTCAAAATTGAGGAAGTTATGCATTGGTGAAGTTGACCCTTTTTGCAAAATTGCCAAAAGTCAACTATGCCTCAAATTGCAATTTTTGCTAAATGGGCCTAACTTTTTACACTTGTTTTGAGTTGGTAGCATGGTCCACGAGGCCTAGCTCTTTCCACATGTCATTATCTTATTTTTATTATTTATTTTGATTTTTATTTGAATTAAATCAATTTTAATCAAAACAAATCATAAAAAAATCTAAAACATTGAAACCTCAAGATATTGTGCATGTTTCAGGTCCTATATCCAGCTAGCATAAGATTGAATTCGTGTACAGCCTTGGTGTGCACACAAAGATTGAGTTTGGCCTATTTTTGGAAGTATCTTCAAGTGAATCAAATCCAAATCAAAAGCTATAATGGAGGGAGATTGAGATCATGTTTGCAATCCTAATTCAATCATTGATATATATTGAACAATTGCAGACCTAAAGAAAGAGGTTGGAGAGGCGCATAAGTCAGAACAAAACTTAAAAAAAACAAAGAAAAATGGTAATTCGTTTTGCTATTTCCAGACATTTTCAAGACTCTTTAGCCATCTCAATCGCTTCCTGGGATCACAAGCAAGCGAAACCAATCAAGAACAAGGAGTTTCCAGCGTTATAACTCACTGTAAGTATCTCACGACCTTGGAATTTTCTTGAAATCCAATATCATGATTCTGGCATTTGTAGTATGAATTACTTATATATTCTTGTTCATTGAAGCATTTGCAAACTGTTGATAATGATTAATTGCATTTTTGATAACAATACAGAGATATGCCATTGTTAGGTTTTCTTGGTTCGTTTTGGGGTTTCTTCATGCAGGTGAAATTGGCCTAAATGGAAGAGGTCATTGTGATCTGCGGGTCAAACCCAGCTGATCCATGATTTTGAATTTTATTTATATTGCTTGTATGTGATTTATGAGGTGTACAGGGTTACAGCTACAGCGCCATATCCGTAGGTAAAAGTTATGAGTTTTAAATGACGGATCCAGGGAAGAAGACGATAGCGTGTCATCACTTTACTGGTCGGTTTAAATTCTGGCGCGTTTATTCGGGCCTGAAACTTATGGCTCTGATCTGTTGTTTGTTTCTGTATGTTGATAAACTAACACCCAGCGCAGTTGGTCAGAAGAAGGAAGTCAAAAGTTCATGATTATGGGTTCGATCCCAGGCGTGACCCTATGGCATTTTTCCCCTTTGTTTTTTCACCAGATCCAGCGCTTACATCTGCTGGGGATTATCTTCTGATATCATCAAACAGGGCCAAATTAAGCGTCCCCTGGGCATTATCCTCTGGATCCATCAGTCTCAGTCATATCCAGCGTACCTCATCCTCTGATGGTCACAATCTGCTGGACCCACTAGCCAGGAGTAGGCCCAGTGCCACCATCCTCTGGACCATCATCTTCTGGGCCTTCATCCTCTAGATCATCATCCTTTGATCGGAACCGCTGGCCGTGGGCCCTTGGGTTATTTCCTTTACTCTTTTCATTATCCTTTTTCAATACTAAAATAATTTCTTTTTTAACCAATCAAAAATTCATAAAATCAACTTTTCACCAAATTAGGTTTAGATTTTATTTTTTTATCAAAAATTAATTTAATTTAATTAGTGTAATTTAACTTTAAGGTAATTTTAATTCTTTTTGTAAATAAATTAAAACAAACTAGAAAATTAGGTTTTTATTTGATTTAACTTTTATTTTATTTTTCTTAAAATAACCAAAAACACAAAAATAGGTTAAATTTAATTATTTTCTTTAATTATTTAATTACTAATTAATTTAGTATTTAATTTAAAAACCTTATTCTTTTTCTTAAAAATAATTAAAAACAACAAAAATATTTTTTTTTCTTTTTAATTAGGTTAGAAGGGGTCAAAACCATATTTCTCTCTCGTTCTTAATTTCATCGCACGCGCTTTGTTATTTATTTTTACCATATTAATGTAATTGCTCACAAGTTGTAATAGCTTAATTAGGACCTTTTATTTTCATTTATCATTTTTTTGACGGGTTTGTTTTTGGCCATGTAAATAGCCGAAGCCTTGTAATAGCGTAGCTTTACTTTCCGAATTTTAAATTCCGCAAAATATTAATTGTTAGATGTATGAATAATAGGGATGCATGACAAGAATGTATGATTAACTTTAAAACGGTTAGCTAACCCTAAATGTGCAAAGATAATAAACTTGAAATTGAATCACTCGCACATGCGCACTCCTAGGGTATACTTTCACTTCGGTTGCCTTCGGTAAACGGTCATTAAGTATAGGATGCTTTAGTGGTCGCTCTCTTGTCTAAACAAAGATCAAAGTCCCATTCGGAAAAGTTTCCTCGAAATTGTTGCCTCGAATAATTGATCTAAGACATTAGGGTTATTACTAAGACGTCCTAACATTTCTTTGGTGATCGTATGTCCCTTTCGAATTGACCCTCAAAACTCCAACGACGATGTTACCTATTCACTAATAGTGGGATAGCATTGTCTAAAGGAAACAAACATAGAACAATTCTCTTTTTCGAGTAGGTAGATTATCTCTTAAGTACTTGCTCAATCCAAACAAACTTTTTCACACTTACACTCCTCTTTTAAAACAAAGCTTTCGAAAACACTTTGTAACACTCTTGAAGACAAAAGCAAGAGTTAAATCGAAGTCAAAAACTTTTTTTTCAAATCAAACACACAAGCAATTTTGAAAATGATGAGCAAGTACCTAAGAGCTCGTAGAAAACTACGGATAGAAAGGGTGTTAATATCTTTCCTTTCAATAATCCACCCCCCGTACTCAAAATCTCGAAAAAGGAATTTTTTTGTGCTTTTTTCCTTTCCAGTTGGATAAAATAAAAGTCGGTGGCGACTCTTTCTTACCGCGACATTTTGCAAACACAAATGCAAAATGCAAACCAGCATTTCAAAACAGTCCCGGTTCTGGCCACCGTATCACAAGGATAAATACAAAAAAATTTGTACACCCGGCAAGTCGAAAACCTGAAAAGGCGGCTTGGGAAAAAAAGGGTATCCCGGTGGACTGAAAACCTGAAAGGGCGGTCCAGGAAAAATTTAGGGATTTAATGCATATAACTATCTCCCATTAGATCACCTTGTGACCAGACTTCAGTATCGACTATCAAGCTCAAACGGTACCGACCAATCCAGTTAGCTTCGGACAAGTAGCAAAGTGATGAGATGCTCATGGACATAAGGGCAATAGCAGAATTGAAACTCAATCGGATTATTACACATAGTTGTTTTCTCTTTGTAGACTATTTTGTATAGTTTTCATTTTCACGACGGTGTTCCCCTACTAGAACGTCAGTCTCTTTGTACAAAAATGCATGTTATAGGCAAACTTCAAAATCAATACAAATCATTTCTTTGAAAGTACAAAATTATTTGTTTTCTATTTTTCTGTTTTGTTTTGCAAAAACGTCCAATGACTATTTTTGACATATGCATTTGAATATGATTATTGTTTACAAATACTTGCATAAGAAACAGAAAGACAATTGCTAATGACTTTAAGAAACGGGGCAAATCCTAAAAAAGCCATTTGTGGTCACAACAGTTACTCTTTCCAACAGGTACAGGGGCAGACACATTTTGAGACGAAGTCACCGCTACTTCCTTAGCATACGACCCAGTGATGTATATGTTCCCCACAGAGTGGAAACAACCAAAGTTTTGATCTCTTCTTCCCCAAGCAGGAATTGCCTCCTCCAACAGAGTTCATTCAGAGAACTAAAATCCATGTTTCCAGCTAGGTTTTTATAATCTCGAGTAGTATATAAATCCTTATCCCTGGTAGAGTTTATTTCTCTAACTGCGGAAATTTATCCCCCAACAAAGTTTATTTCTCTACATCGGTAAAATATTCCAACAGAGCATCTTTCTCCCCACGGAGTCATTCTCAAGCATGAGTCAAAAATCCCCGACAAATCATCTTCGTTCATCATCCCCAGCGGGAATGAAAGAATCAATTTCCTCATCTACCAAATAGCAGTTTGGGATTCAGCTTCTCAGTACTCTCCAGCAGTAGTCAGGGATTTACTTTCCCAGACTAGGAGATACCGCAACAGCATTCCATATTCATACATCATGGCATGCGCATACATATTGCATACATCATAATCTCATTTATTTGGAGAATGTCATTACACAATGCATTCCATACATCATGACATTGCATACGAATAACTCTTTACCTTTTCAGAAAAGGTCAAATCAACAAACACCGTTGACTACTTATATGACTTGGCAGTCTTCTCAAAGGCTATGTCTGACGAAGGGTTACTTCAACATTTTCCCTAGTTGAAGATGATCCAAGACCTTTTTTTGGTTCAGTTAAATCGACACTAAGATTTTCTAATTTCTATTCCAGTTAAAGTTAATTCAAGACCTTCTCTGGTTCAGTTAAATCAACACTAAGATTTTTCTAATTTCTATTCCAGTTAAAGTTAATTCAAGACCTTCTCTGGTTTAGTTAAAACGACACTAAGATTTTTCTGATTTCTATTCCAGTTGAAGATAATTCAAGACCTTCTCTGGTTCAGTTAAATCGATATTAATATTTTTCTGATTTCTATTCCAGTTGAAGATAATTCAAGACCCTTCTCTGGTTCAGTTAAATCGACACTAAGATTTTTCTGATTTCTATTCCAGTTGAAGACAACTCAAGACCTTTCTCTGGTTCAGTTAAATCGACACTAAGATTTTTCTGATTTCCATTCCAGTCAAAGTTAATACAAGACCCTTCTCTGGTTCAGTTAAATCGACACTATGATTTTTCTGATTTCTATTCCAATTGAAGATAATTCAAGACCTTTCTCTGGTTCAGTTAAATCGACACTAAGATTTTTCTGATTTTTACCCAGTTAAAGAAACTATAAAGCTTGGAGTCTGACCAGATAGCAGTTAATTTCGTGTCCCCCAGTAAGGCGCTGTGAAGCCTGGAATACAACCAGATAGCAGTCAGCCTTATTATCCTTAGCAAGACGTTGTGAAGCCTGGATCCTGACCAGATAGCAGTTCACTTCCGTCTCTCCAGTCAAGAGATGACTCCCCAGTAGAGTAATGGACAAATGAAGCTCCTAAACTCTATTTCCCAAAGCAAAGACCAACATTCCTCAGCGGAGTCCTCCTTAACAACAGGAATAAGAACCCCCACAAAAGAATGTCGCGTGAAATCAACATTGTTCTCTAGATGGCATCTTTAAGCCCATCTTTGACGATCTTCCGTCATCTTTTCCAAATGGAATCTATAATCCTATTCCCGATATTATCCACCAACAATATCACTTCAGACGAGTGCAAATTTCTGGGCACTCTAGTGTTCAATCATCTCCCACCTTCAGATCACGAAAGGCAGACCAGCCAATCTACATCCTCGGGTTTAAGAAGATTGAACAGGGGAAGCTGTTGTACCCCAAAATATTTCCTCTCATTTTACTCAACACATGTCCATTGAGGTCCCCAACTTGCCCATAGATAACCAAGAATTGACCAGATAAATTATCCTCCTAAAGGAAATGAACCTCAAACTAGGGTTTCAATTTTATCAAGATGGTTGAGCTCCAATGGTATCAAATGTTGTACATGGCCCTAATATGTCCTCAGGGTTATCCATGCCAAATTTCATGCCCGACACAACAAATTTGCTCAGTCTACTGCTCAAATACCTGAATATCAATTGTACTAGGTCAAAAGTCAATTATGGCCTATATATAGTCAAACTTCAAGATTTTTGGTCAACATCAACATTTTGAAGTAATGTCCATCATTTATTCAAGTGTTGATCATGATTCCTCGAGAAATGCTCCTAACTCATCAAAAGTCAAAAATTGCAAATTAGGGTTTCTATAAGAAAAGTCAACCAAACTTTGACCAGGCATAACTTTATTATACTTTATCAGAAAATTTTCCACAAAATCTCATTTTGAAGAGAATCCAATTCCCTACAACTTCTCTTCAGCCATCAAGTTCAGACATTATAGGTCCTTTCAAAAAGTCAACAAAAACACCTTTTGGGTCAAAGCTCCTTACATGAGCATGGAAGATCCAATTGAAATGAAACCAAAAGGGTTGTTTAGAGGACATCCTAAGATATCTAAAAATGCCAAGAACACCCTATTAGGGTTAAAAATGAGAGAGATATGCATTACTAAAGTTGACCAATTTTTGGAAAAATGCATGAAGCCAATATTGACCAAACTTGAATTTTGTTTTCCAAATGGGCCCATCTTTTCATGCTTGAAACTTGTTTCTAACATGGCCCACGACCTATAAGATCAACCATACTTTATTTTATTATTTATGATATTTATTTTGATATTTTATTCATTAAAATTCAAAATTAAATAAAGAAATAATGGAGATAATGTAAGATTTGATTTGGGATCTTTTCCATTAAGTATTGGGCAAGCTTTGTTGATTATGTCAAGGGAAGCTCGTGGAGGGAAGACAAGATTTGATTTAGTCCAAAACAAGCCAAAAATCACATAATTAGAAAGAAAATATTTCTCATGAAAGCATGGTATTCTTCCACATTTATTGACCTAATATTGTCTCATATATATGCACAATAATTCCAGACTAAAGGGACACACGCAGCTGCCTCCTAAAGCCCTCACAAATTTTCAAAAAAAAAAGGTTCCAAGTTGTCAAAATCCAAACACCCAATCCCAACCCTTTTCAAGGCAAACTAAGGACTCCAATTTATTCCTAAAGACTCCAGGAGTCCATCCCTGTCAATCTACAAGCTCGTAGCACTCCCAAATGCCCAGATCACACATCACCGGATTGGTATATTTCTTGAATTCAAAAATATTGCATACTATGATATAAATCGTCTCTATGTTCATATACATGCTTGCACTGATGATTGTGAATGTTTAGAGCCATCGCATGAGTAGTTTGACGCATGGATGAAGCTTTGCCATTGTTAGGGCAAAGTTTTAGACGAGCTTCGTACCCAGTGATATAGGGATTTTCAAGATGAGAGACCATCACCATTTAATTCGTAGCATACGAAATAGGGGGGTAGCCAGAGCCTGGAACCTTGGTTCCACCTATTTTTGTTAATGGCGTTTTTTGTGGGGTCGGAGAAGACGAACGGAGTATAGCTCTGACGTCTTTGACTTCGTCAGACTCAGGAGAGAATATGCGTGGCTTTAGGCCATTTCTTGATTGGTCCACTTAAACATCCAGTGCCCACTAGGGCGCAGGCGTGTACACCTCAGCATCTTTTTGGTGTTTCAAATATATTATTATTTTTTCATTGGTATAAACGATAAACAGGTTAGCTGAGTGGTAAGAGGAATGTGTGCAAAAGGGGAGACCTGGGTTCGATACCCAGGTCTGGAGTTTTGTTTTTTCTAATAGGTTTCATACAGATTCAGTGTTCCCAGATCCAAGGCGTGCACCATAGGCCATCCAGATGCCTCCTTACCAAATCCAACGCAGTAGTGGGCTAACTGAAACTGGGCATAGCATATTCAGTCCCACACCCCCAGATTGCCAATACAAACCACAGGCCATTGTTTGTTTTTCTTTTTTAATTTCTTTATTTTATTTGTTTAATTTTTTTTTTATAAAAAAAATTCACCTTTTTATTATTTAAATCATAAAAATAAAATAAAAAAGGTCACAAAAAAATAGATTAAAGTTTTTTCAATTAAAATTAATATTTTTTGTAAATTATTTTAGTTTCATTAATTTAACTTGTTTTTTCTTTAAATTTAAAATTAATTTGGAATTAGGTTAAATCTCAAATTTTTTTCATATAAAAATACCAAAATTATTTTTAAGCAATTAGATTTTTAGGCTTTGTCAAACTTATTCCCGTCTTAATTTTTGCGCGTTGTTATTTTTCGTACTATTATTCTTTTTAATTATGTATCTCTCTCCTGGTTTGTAATAGTTTAATTAGGGCTTAAATTTCCGCATCTAATTATGTAATTGCCTCGAGGCCATGTAATAGCTTAGGAGTTTTTATTTTCTGCAATTTATTTTCCGCCCTATAAACTGTTTAGATGAATGGCTAATAGGATTGTATGGAAAGATAACGATTAATTGAACATAGCATAACTTAATTCAAAGATAATATATCTGAATCAAGCACACTTGCACATGCTCACTCCTATGGTATCTCCCACTTTGGTTTCCTTCGAAACAATCATAATTCTCGAAACGTGAGGATTTTTAGTGATTGTCCTTTAGTTCAAGAGATCACAAGTCCCTCGAGACCCTCTCGACTGTTGCCTCGGTTAAAAAATTTATCTTGAGATTTTAGGACAATTACTAAGAGTTCTTTCCCAGTTGCCTTAGTGACCGTAAACGTCCCTTTCGATAGTCCTTCAAACATCCAATGATAGGGCTACCTACTCAAGAATAGTAGGATAGCACTATCTAAAGGAAAGGAGAAAAATAACACCTTTTTCGAGTAGGTAGATAGTTATTAAGTACTTGCTCAAAACTAATTCCTTTTTACACCACACTTTCAAAACATTTTCAAAATAACGCTATATCACACTCTTGAGGACTGATACAAGAGTTATCATAAAGCAAACAAAACTTTTCAAAACACACAAACATAAAAAGCAATTTTCAAAATGAGAAAGTACCTAAGAGCCCGTGGAAAACCACGGATGGAAAGGGTGTTAACACCTTCCTTTTCCATAATCTACCCTCTTTACTTAGAATAATCTCGAAAAGGTCTTTTTCTGTTCTTTTCACCCTTTCCTTTGTTAGATAAAAGAAAATTCGGTGGCGACTCTTTCTTACCGTACATTTGCGAATACAAAACATAAACCAGTATAACAGTCAGTTCTGCCACCATATCACAAACCCAAACCTTCTTCATTATTCAATATTGATTTAGGGAGGTGAGAAATTAACCACCTTGACAACAATGACACGCAACACATAAGAATCCCTTTTCTCTTCATGGTGCAATTGTGGGAGATATGCAAGATGTCTCAGAGTAGAGTAGGCACAGGGTTACGAGAGAGGAAAACCTTGACAGCATTCACATCTATGAGAAAGTCTGAATTAGAGAACAACACTAAACCATATATTAGAAGGTCTAGAGCCTCCTCAAAAGGTTGGAAATCTAAATCATCCTAAAATTGGTGAGCCTTCTCGTACAAAAACTTAGTTAGAAAACCCTTAACACCACTCCTTGTTTCCCAGTTGGATACAATATCGGATCATTTCAGATGCAAAGTTGTTGCAATAACTTCTGGCTTTGGAGCTTCTTCTAAACCGATGCAAGGCATCTGATCAAGAATAGGTATACCCAATATTTGAGAGAACTCTTCCATGGTGGGTACCAGCTGATAGTCGGGGAAAGTGAAGCAATGGTGCTTAGGGTCAAAGAGTTGAAAGAGTACACTCATCATCTTCTCATCAAAACCTGAGGTAACCAGATTGAGAAGTCGACCATAGTTCTTGGTAAATGAGGAAGTCTCGAGAACCCTTGATACTAGCTCTTTGAGTTGGAGAGGTACTCTCACGAAGCTAATTCATATAGTATTTCTACAAGCGGAAGCCATGATCTGCAAAGCAAAACAAAGATAAATTCCCTTGGTCCTTGAAATGGTCAGTGTAATGAAAAATGGATGTTATGATGCATGATGTCATGTTTAAGCAAACTAATCATACACAAGTAAAACACACAAGACCTTAGGTTTAGGCTTGTATGGAGTTTATAGGTAAATACCCTCTTGAAGTTTAGTTGGTTCAACTTGTCCTAGAAGTAGTAATCGGGTTCTAAGGAGTCTCAATATCACTGATCTTTCTTTATCAAGCATTATTTCAGCTTAGCAATCTTTTCTTGCGGCTGAAACTTCTCGAAAGTCTGATCTCAATGAGTGTAGCATCGAGTATCAACCAATCCCAAGCTTTACACCGAGGCCAACTATCTCATTACTTTCTAATGGCCAAGTTTGTTCAACTAAGGTTCTAAGGTTCGTTAGTGTTTCACGATACCACGCGGTGACCCCGTATTCTCCTCGATTCAACACAAGGAATACCGGTACCAACCAAAGTGTCACACGAATACAGCTATCGCTTTAACCATATAGGTCTATGCCGTACAGACTCCACAATCTATTGATGTTTACCTAAAAATATGCCCCCAGATCCAGGTGTAGGATCTATAGTAACAACCCAAACAACCCTCCAAGGATAAAGCATACAAAGCACAAAAAAGCAGTTTAATAATGAACTAACTCTAAGGTAAACCCCACTTTTTATGATCCCTAGCAGTGCCGCCAGTTCTATGATACAGTGGCAGAACCAACTATTTAATATTGGTTTTACATTTTGTATTTGCAAATGTCGCGGTAAGCAAGAGTCGCCATCGACTTTTCTTTTGTCCAAATTAAGGAAAGGGTGAAAAGAATAGAAAAAGACCTTTTCGAGAATTTTTGGAGTAAGGGGGGTAAATTATGGAAAGGGAAGGTGTTAGAACCCTTTTCATCCGTAGTTATCTACGGGCTCTTAGAGGTTTTCTCATTTTAAAATACCTTTGTGTTTGTGTGTTTGAAAAAATGTTTTGAAATGCCTTAGTGCAGCGATTTGCTTTGCGTTTAACTCTTGTACCAGTCCCCAAGAGTGTTGACAAAGCAAATGTTTTTGAAAATTGTTTTTGAAAAGTAGTATTTGTGTAAGTGCAAAATGTTTTTGAGAAAACTTTTAACAGTTATATACTTTCTACTCGAAAAGGTATTTTTTCCCTCCTATCCTTTAGACAGTGCTATCCTACTATTAGTGAGTAGGTATCCCTATTGTTGGATGTATAAGGGACATTTGAAGGGCCGTTACAGTCACGAAGGTAACTTTTGGAGACGCTTTAGCAATTTTTTTTAGGGACTAGATCTTTTACCGAGAGGCAACTGTAGGGTCATCGAGGGACTATGGTATTTTTGATTTACGGGTCTTTGCTAAAGCGTCCCCATTTCGAGGGACATGACTGCTTTATTTACGAAGGCAACCAAAGTGGGGTACCCTAGAGGTGTATATGTGCAATGTGTGTTATATTCAGTTATTTTTTATCTTTTGTGTTAGGTTTGCTAATGTTTTGTTATTAGTCTTTCCATACATGCCTAGTTATTAGCAATTAATATGCACAGAGTATAAAGTGCGGAAATATAAACCTACATTATTACATGGCTTCGGGGAGGGGATTTACAATGTACAAAACTTGGGGAGTGCAGAAATTAAAAGCAGAAAATAAAGCCTAATTACTATTACATCTTATAAGCAGTTACATCATTATAAAAATGCGAGAGTAAAATAAATACGCGCGAAGATTGGAAGTTCGTCTAAAAACCTAATAAGAAAATATTTTATTGTTTTTTTGTTTATTTCAAGAAGATAATTAAACTACCTTAAATCTAATTTTAATTTAAAAAAATAATTGCTAAATGAATTTAAAGCCTAATTCTAGTATTTTTGTATTTTTATTTGAGAAAATAAATTAAACACAAATTAAACCCTAAGTTCTAACTTATTTTAATAAAAAAATGTTAAAGTTAATTAATTAATTAATTTCAGAAATTAATTATTCTAAAAAAACTAATCCTAAGTTTTGTTGATTTTTTTATTTGATTAAAAAAACTTACTGATTAAATAAAATAAACAAATTAAAAGAATAAAAATAAAGATAACAAAATCAAATGCGCCTGGGTCTGCAGAATTAAAATGGGGGTGTTGATTGGAATTTACTAAGCCCAAACAAAGGGGAGGCTTAGGTTGTGTATGATTCCATGGTGCTTCCCTTTTGAAGGCCTATCATGAGCGCCTAGTTCTGGCACATTGGATCTAATGATGTGATGCTTTGATGATAGTGATCTGAGGATACAGGGTGTATGCATGGTAGCTGGAAGCATGGGATCTGCATACAAGATTTGGAAAAAATGAAAATGCAAGAGGAAGGGGTCGAACCCCTGACCTCCCACACACATAAGGCCTTAACACTCACACACCCAACCGTTGGGACGGCTTTACATCTGTTAGTATAATCACAAAGAAACATATAAAATATAAAATGAGTCATATTGCTGAATTGTCACAAGCGCGCACTCTAGTGGGCCCCTTTGTATTTGAAAGGGCCAATCAAGGGTGGAGAGAGGGAGCTCGTATCTTGAATTAACCAATGAGATACAGTGATGATGCCACGCCAGCTTGGACCACCACCTGCAATTAGCCAGACCATCAAAGACGGTGGTTTCCACCGTCTTCTCCGGTGAGACCCCCTGTAAACATGACCAAATACAAATACAAAATATGAAGATCTACATAAAAATGTCTCCTGATCAAGGATATGGCCTCCAGATTTGCTAAAACTTTGTGTATCTCTAGATTCGAGCACAAAACCCTAATCATGATCAAACATGGCATTATGAGTTCTAAGGCCATAGCTCTTCATGTAACACGTTAGAACAGATGCAAACAATATTAATAACATGAATATAAGCTTAAGAAAGATTTATATGGCATAATTTGAAAGTTTGAAAGTCACGATATTTCACCAAAAAGTGAGGTTCGGTTAAGCACTTTTGGGCGTGAGACAGCTTGAATGGAGGGTGGTATATGCTCTTGGGAACCCTAGGATGTTGATAGAGTGCTTGGAAAGGGATGAACCTGGCTGGGTCAGAGGTTTAAATTTGGATAACTTTAGGAATTTTTTGCAATTTTGTAGTGTTCCCCCTAGGCTGTGTAGGCATATTTGGCTTGCAAGCATGCTGCTTATATAGAGCAGAAGGGAGGGGACAAGAAGGTAATGGTTTAAACAACGTTGATCACGTTCTTTAAGAGCCATAAACAAAATATTCTAACTTTTCCAAAGGTGCGGAAACCTGTCTCTTTTTTGAATTTGAATGAGTGTGGACAATTTGGCTTTCGAATACCTTCCATCCTTGCTCTTTGATTGACCTAGAGTTTCCTCCTTCGAATGTCTCCAATCCTCATTATTGGGGCTTCTTCGATTGAGCCCTTATTTTCCTTGGTAGCTTGATTTGAAACTTTTCAACTTAACCCAATCGAAAACTCTTTTCTGGCCATTCGAAACTTCTTTTGTCATAAATGGGATTGTGCATGAGGCTTGGGTATGGCAGCATGCAGGACTTTGGCCAGACTTATCAAAAGACAAAACAACACTTGTCTTCAACCATTATGTGCCTTTCGACTGGACCAAATTCATGCCTCTTTGAAGGCACCATTTGTGTGTCCTTTGAATAGCCCATATGCACTCCTTATGCATTCTTCGAATGGGCCACCAATGTGTGTTCATAATGTAGAAATCATATGATTATGAAACGAAGGCAGGCATTAAGAGGAAACCTTTGCTTGGTGAATCAAAGGCCAGTTGAAGAGGGAGCCTTTTCCTTGTGGATCAAAGGCAAGCATCTTGAACCAATACTCATCAAAAGGCAAAACAAGTGTGTTTCCCACAATTATGTATCCTTCGAATGGAACACATATATGTCCTTCGAAGGCACCATTGGTGTATCCTTCGAATGGACCTTACTAGGTGTCAAAATGTGGAAAACTATGTGTTGAATATTTTGGAGGTGGAGTCAAAGCTAGCATAAGGGAAGCCAACTTCTTAATGAATCGAAGCGCATATGAAAGAAAACCACTACTTTATGGGCGCTGGCATGAAGGGAAACCATTGCCTTGCGCATTGGAGGCAAGCCCAGAGGAAGTCATTTTCTTGTGGGTCGAAAGCAAACACAGAGGCGAGTTGAAGGGGCCTTGGCCTTGTGGATCGAAGGCAAGTTGATGGGCCATTGCCTTGTGAATCCAAGGCAAGCATGAGGAAGCATAACATGTGCTGGTGACAAACTGAGGGGCCTTTTGCCCAGTGGGAGCTTTGTGAACTAGGCTTGATCGAATGATACTCAGCGCCTAATCGAAGCTGGTATGTAGGAGTTCATTGTTGGTGAATCGAAACAAACTTGTAGGGGATTCTTGCTTTGTGCGCTGAAGGCACGCATAGAGGAAGAATTTGCCTAGTTGAAGCAGGAATCAAGCTTATTCCAAATAAATCAAATGCCCAGACGAAACAGGAATCAAGCTTGCTCCAAAGAAACCAAATGCCCAATTGAAGCAGGAATTAAGCTTGCATGCAGGTAGCCATTGCATTGTGAATCAAGCCAGCATGCAAAGCCAATGGTGTAATCGAAAGATGTATGCAAGAGGCCATTGCCTTGTGCCTGCTGGCATGAAGGAAGTTCCTGCCTTGTGAATTGAAAGAAGCCAGTAGGAAGCTACTAACTTCTGAATCGAAGGAGCACCAATATAAGGCCCTTCCCTTTTGAATCGAAGGAAGCTATTTCAAAGGAAACACATGCCTAGTCGAAGCTTGTATACAACAAACAACCAACAGGCCAAGGCTTCAATCGAAGCTTGGAAATTTGAAGCAAACTTGGAGGAGGTTAGGTACTCAATCAAAGCATATCAATATGCTATTTGAAAGACCCTGTTTATCTTTAAAAAAATTATTTTTTCTTTAATCAAGTGCTTGTGACCACCTATATAAGAAAGAAATCTTGGAAAAATATGAGAGGGAAAATTTTGGGGTACAATAGAAGAGATATTAAAAATGATCAAGAAAAGTGATTACAATGTCGTAGAGAAATTGGGGTAGACCCATTCAAAATTCTCAATGTTGGCCTTACTGCTGTGCTCTGAAGCCCATGCCAAGGCTTTAGTAAAATTCCTGAAGTCTGCCCACGTGCCTCAAGAGACCTCCGCTGATCAATTCGAGAATTGTGTGGCTAGTTTGACAACTGATAATGGCCTGGGATTCTCTAATGTAGACCTAACTCCCAAGGGAAGGAAACACAACAATGCCCTACATGTCTCAATTGAGTGCAAGGGCACTACATTAGCCCATGTTTTGGTAGATACAGGTTCATCACTGAATGTCTTACCCAAGAATACTCTAGACAGGTTGGATTGTGAAGGGCTCACACTAAATCCCAGTAACATTGTGGTGAGGGAATTCGACGGTTATAAAAGAATGGTTGTGATACGGTGGAAGAACCGACTGTTAATATTGGTTTACATTTTTTTTCCTGCAAATGTCGCGATAAGCAATAGTCGCCACCGACTTTTCTTTTATCTAACAAAGGAAAGGGTGAAAGAATAAAAAAATACCTTTTTCGAGATTTTCTGAGTAAGGGGGGTAGATTATGGAAAGGGAAGGTGTTAGCACCCTTTCCATCCGTAGTTATCTACGGGCTCTTAGATGCTAGCTCATTTTTTGAAAATTTCTTGTGCTTTGTGTGTTTTGAAAGTGTGTAAGTATAAAAGAATCAGGTTTGAGCAAGTACTTAAGAACTATCTACCTACTCGAAAAAGACGTTATTTTCCTCTTTTCCTTTAGATAGTGTTATCCTACTATTAGTGAGTAGGTAGCCCTATCGTTGGATGTTGAGGGACTATCGAAAGGGACGTTATGGTCATTGAAGGCAACATGTAAGGATATCTTAGCGCTCGAAGGGATTGTCATCATATAGGAAACATTGAGGGACAAGATCATTTCTCATAGGCAACTCAAGGAACTGTAAGGGACTATGACCTTTATGGTGACTTTTAAACTGAGGGTCTTTGCTAAGATATCCCTACGTTCGAGGGACATGACCATTATTTTCCGAGGAAACCAAGTGAGGTATACCCTAAGGGTGCAAGTGTGCAACAGTGTGTTTTTTCAGTTATGTTTATCTTGCAATTAGGATTTTCTATCGTTCATTTTTATCTTTCCATACAATCCTATTATTCTAAGCATTGCATAAAATATAGTAGCTGAAGGTAAAGGCGGAAATGTAAACCTAGGCTATTACTGAGCTTTGGGGCAGTTACATAATAGTGAAGAGTGCGGAAAAGAAATCCTAAAACTATTACATCCCGGAAATAATTACATGATAATGATAAAAAAATGCGGGAAAAATAAAGCTACGCTATTACAGTTGAACGCGCCCTATACACTTTATCTAAGAAAATAAAAGTAAGATGAAAATAGCAAAGAAAATGTTTTGGTGATTTTTTATGAAAAAAATGATTTATGATAATTAATTAAATAAACCTAAAAAACCTAATTAATTTTAATTAATAAAAAATGTTAATTTTGAAAAAAATTAATTAAAATACCTAAAACCTAATTAATTTTAATTAATAAAAAAAGGTTAATTAAAATAAACCTAAAACCTAATTAATTTTAATTAATAAAAAAAGGTTTTAAAAAAAACTTATGTTTAATGCTTAACAAAAAAAGAATTAAGTTTGTCAAAAAATAGATAGGGAAAGAAACATCAATGGAAAATAGGGTTAGAAAATAAAAATAGTGCAAGTATCAGGGGTGGGTGTTGAACCAAAAATTAATTTAAAACCTAAAATTAAATTTTAAAAAAAAACTTAAAATTAATTATTCGAGTTTATTATGAAAAATCAAAGGTTTGTGAAAAATGTTAGGTTTTATGAAAAATGTTTTAAACAGAAAGAAGAAAAATAGATAAAAGGATAAATAGAATGGAAAAAAACCAAAACCAATAGAGGTGGGTGTTGAACCCACGCCCTTAGCCTCCTGAAGATGCATTCCTTGCCATGAGCCATACATTGTTGTTGTTCTGTTTTGACCTCAGTGTTTTGTAATAAACCTACATGGGACCATTAGATGGTCCAAACCTGTAGTATTGAATTTCATGAACACATTAAATAAATTACCATATCATGAAATACAAAGAAAGCAAATATATGAAATTTTGTAATGTTAAAACCGATATGGCATGTATGAATGCTTCTATACCCTTTTGATCATGAAGATCAAACCAGTCTTACCTTTAATGGAGAAGTAGTGAGATTGGGGTTTGTAACGAGATGATGGTTTGTAACAAGGATGACTTGTTTGTAGTGAGATGGGGGTTTGTAATAAGGATTTCAAAATTTCTAGGGTTTTGAAAAAGAGTTTGATATTTTTACAGGGTTTTGGATAAGGTTTTTTTCATGTCCTGTTTGTGTGAAAAAATGAGATTATATAATAGAAATTAGAGCAAAGATATGGGCTTTGAATGTGCAATTGGGCCTCCAATAACCACAAGCAATAATGCAGATTTTTATTCACTTGAGTCTGACACGTTTCAGGCTAAATCGTAGGGACTTAAGTGCAATTTTCGAAGTTGAAATGTTAAAACAAAATGTATTCGACATTGAGAACAAACTCTTGTCCGAAAATAGGCTCAATCAGATAAACGGTGAATTAGTTATGAATTTTTGAAGTTTTGCCTCAGACAAACTTATTTTGGGCTCCAGTGTCAACTATGACACGTTATTCAATAAAAAATTGGTATTGATCGGAGCAGAACACTGTCTCGACTTTGGAAGAAAAGTTATAGATCTCTGAGTCAGTGACCTTGTGTAAAAAGATAGGTCCGATCCAATAAAAATTGACCGAGTTATGAATTTTCGAAGTTTCGACCCAGATGAAATAATATTCAACATTCAGGATTTTCGGCGCGGCACGTGCACTCTGGGAAAAAAACAAAGGCCTTTTGGATACCATTCGAACTCGATACCTCTTTGGAAACCTAGCCAACTCAATTTGTGAAATTTTGGCGCCAGAACCAGCTTGATACGATGAAAATCGCCCAAGTTATGATTTTCTGAACATGACGCAAATAAACTTCTCTCCCAAATTGTTGTACGAAAATACTTGATAAATCCGAATTTTTGAAGACCTTATGATCGAAATTGGCTTCCAGCCATGAGAGATGAAAACATATATGACGTAAAGACGGAATTTTAGCCACCAGAACGGCTTCAAAATGAGCCACGATATTCAAGTTATGAATTTTTTAGTGTGTAAAAATTGTACTTTCAGCACACTTTTTCACCACATTTCTTCGAGAAAAATCACACATTCGGAGACCTTATTTAAAGAATTGGATCTCGAGCCGAACCTGAATTTGATAATATGTTATCAGGGATATATTAGCGAAAGAACACCTAAATATGACGCGCCGGGTTGGACTTGTGAATCTTTAAACCCCGAATCATTGGGAAACGGCGAACCGATCTTCAGCACGAAAAATACTCTAAGAACATTCATTGGCGAAATAAATGACACTTGTAACCTAGAGAAGCTTGATAAATATACCTTGATTATATAACCATAAAACCAATGATATGCATGTATGTAATAATGAAATGAAAGCCAAAATGTCGAAATAAAGAGGGTAAATTTTGGGGTACAACAATGGTGCATGGGGAAGTGGACATCCCTATCAAAGTTGGTACTCAAATTTTTAATTCCACTTTCTATGTAATGGACATTCGCCCATCTTAATCCTGTTTATTAGGTCGACCCTGTATCCATAGGGTTGGTGTTGTGACTTCCATCCTACATCAAATGCTAAAGTACCCAGTTAATGGGAAGATTATCACAGTTCATGGGGAGGAGGAGTACATGGTGAGCCACCTGAACTCTTTCAGGTACGTTGAAATGGACGGCGAGTTCATTGAGACTCTCTGTCAGAACTTTAAAGAGGTTCCACATACCGTTACTACAACCAAGACCACTTTTAGTGTTCCAAAGACTACTAGGCCTCCGCTGAAGATGGCTTCTCTCAAGTATGCCAAAGCAGTAGTTGAAGAAGATGGGTGTATAATTTGGGGCCAACTTCTGGATATTCCCTACAAATCTGACAAATTTGGTTTGGGTTTTACTTCAGAAGTCCAGAAAGCTATTTGTCGTGCTCGCGCTGGGGGACCACCTTTACGGATCAGCAACCATGGAGTAAATGCCTTGGAAGACAGCGATAATGATTATGACCTGGACAAGTGGATTTTCCTAACCATCAGCGGGGGACTCAGCAATTGGGAGGATAAAAACTGTGTGCCCATTACTTTTATTCAATAGTAATTTGTCTTTTTGTTTTAAGAAAATGTAATATTTGAACAATTGAAACATTACAGCCTTGTGTCTTACCCGAGGCACAATGGTCTATTTGTGAGGGTCATTACTTCATTTTCATATGTCATCAATAAAACATTGGACGTTTCACATACAAATTTTACGCTCTTTGTTTTTCTTTTCTGCCTCTTTGCTTTATCAAAAATATACAGCTATGCTCTTACACACACTCACATATCAAACTGCAGATCCACATCCACTATGGATCCCATTGATAACGGTTATGCTATTGCTCATTATGACTTTGAAAATACGATCTATCAAGCCGAGGATGAAGGTGAGGAAGATTGTGAGGTACCAGGAGAGCTTACCAGACTGTTACAATAGGAAAAAGAGCAATACAACCTCATGAGGAGCCGGTTGAGACAGTTAACTTGGGTACTGAAGAGGACAAAAAAGAAGTCAAGATAGGTGCCGATCTGGAGCATAGTATCAAAAAGCAGTTAATATATATGCTACATGACTATCTGTAGGTTTTTTCCTGGTCATACGAAGACATGTCGGGACTCGACACCAATATTGTGGTTCACCGCCTACCTACAAAAGAGGAATGCCCTCCAGTGAAATAAAAGGTTCGTCGCATGCGGCCCGATATGTCAGAGAAGATCAAGGCTGAATTCATGAAACAGTTTAATTCCGGTTTCTTAGATGTCAGGTCTTATCCATAATGGGTCGCCAATGTTGTTCCAGTACCTAAGAAGGATGGTAAGGTACATGTATGTGTGGATTACAAAGACCTGAATAGGGCAAGCTCCAATGATGACTTTATGCTTCCTCATATTGATGTTCTGGTTGATAACACCGTACAACATAAGGTATTCTCCTTCATTAATGGTTTCTCGGGATACAATCAGATTGAAATGGCACCTGAGGACATGGAGAAGACGACCTTTATCACACAGTGGGGCACTTTCTTCTACAAAGTTATGCCATTTGGACTAAAGAACGCTGGGGAAACCTATCAATGTGCCATGGTAGCTTTGTTTCATGATATGATCCATCACGAGATATAGGTTTATGTTGATGATATGATAGACAGGTCTCGGACTGAAGAGGAGCACCTTGATCACCTATAGAAACTATTTGACAGACTGAAGAAATACAAACTGAGGCTAAACCCGAATAAGTGCACTTTCGGAGTAAGATCTGGTAAGCTCTTAGGCTTCGTTGTCAGCGGCAAAGGTATTGAGGTAGACCCTGCAAAGGTCAAAGCTATACAAGAAATGGCAACTCATCGAACTGAGAAAGAAGTTAGGGAATTCTTGGGACGTCTGAACTACATAGTCAGATTCATTTCACATATGACCGCTACTTGTGAGCCAATCTTCAAATTACTGAAGAAAGATTAAGCAGTGAAGTGGAATGAGGATTTCCAGAACGCCTTTGACAAAATCAAAAGAATATCTCCAAGAGCCTCCAATTTTGATGCCGCCAGTTGAAGGAAGACCTCTGATCATGTGCTTAATAGTATTAGAGAACTCAATGGGGTGTGTGTTGGGGCAGCATGACGAGTCTGGTCGAAAAGAGCATGCAATATACTACCTTAGCAAAAAGTTTACTGACTGTGAAACAAGATACTCACTGCTCGAGAAAAATTGTTGCGCTTTGGCATGCGCTACTCGCCGACTAAGATAGTATATGTTGACTCACACTACCTTGTTAATATCTAAAATGGATCCTATCAAGTACATCTTTGAGAAGCCCTCTCTCTCCAGAAGAATAGAAAGATGGAAGATGATCCTGACTGAATACGACATTCAATATACAACGCAGAAAGAAATTAAGGGAAGTGTACTAGCTGATCATTTGGCTCATCAGGCTGTGGACGACTACCAATCCATGAATTTTGAGTTCTCGGGTGAGAACATCATGTTAGTAACTGATTGTGAAGAGCCTGGACCAGATGAAGGACCTGAACAAGGATCCCAATGGACTATGGTGTTTAATGGATCTTCTAACGCCTTGGGAAATGGCATCGGCGTTGTGATCATATCTCCTGAAGGTTGTCATACTCCTTTCACTGCCGAATTGTGTTTTGATTGTACCAACAATATGGTTGAGTATGAAGCATGTATTATGGGTCTCAAAGCTGCTATCGACTCAAGGATCAAATTCTTGAGTGTATTTGGAGACTCGGCTTTAGTAATCAGACAGATCAAAGGATAACGGGACACGAAGCATCCTAATCTCATCTCGTACAAAGAGTATGCGTTTACACTAATCCCATACTTTGAAGAAATTACCTTTGAGCATTTTCCACGAGAGGAAAATCAACTAGCGGACGCGCTAGCTACAATGTCGTCCATGTTCAAGTTCAGGTGGGATAATGAGGCTCCTCAGATCACTATTGAGAGAATGGATGAACCAGTATACTGTCACGAGATTAATACTGAAGAAGTAGTGGACAAGCCTTGGTTTCATGAAGTCAAAAGATATCTTGAAGTCCAAGAGTATCCTGAGGGAGCTTCGGTCAATGATAAGAAGTTCATAAGAAGGTTCTCTGCCAAGTTCTTTCTCAGTAACGGGATCCTCTACAAGCGCAACCACGACTCTACCTTGCTTCGGTGTGTAGACAAGAGTGAGGCAAAAAAGATTATGGTTGATTTACATGAAGGTACCTTTGGCACTCATTCTAACGGGCACTCAATGGCTAAAAAGATCCTACGAGCAGGATACAACTGGTCCACCATGGAGGCAGACTGTTATCAGCATTCGCAGACTTGTCACAAATGTCAGATCTATGTTGACAAGGTACATGTGCCTCCAGTTCCTTTAAACGTCTTGACTGCTCCTTGGCCATTCGCAATGTGGGGCATCGACATGATTAGAGAGATTAGACCGACGACTTCTAATGGGCACAGCTTCATCCTGGTTTCCATTGATTACTTCACGAAGTGGGTCGAAGCAGCTTCATTTGCTTCTGTTACCAAGAACGTTGTGGCCCGATTCATCAGACATAATATTTTTTGTCGGTATGGTATTCCAGAAAGAATCATTACAGATAATGATACCAATCTCAATAATACAATGACCATCGAGTTCTGCATGCAATTCAAGATTTAACATCATAACTCTTCTCCTTATCGGCTGAAGATGAATGGCACTGTTGAAGCTGCTAACAAAAATATCAAGAGAATCATACAGAAGATGACTGTGACATACAAATACTGACATGAGATGTTACCATTTTCTCTTCATGGTTACTGCACCATAATACGCACATCAACAGGGGTAATTCCTTTCTCTTTGGTATATGGTATGGAGGTTGTCCTGTCCATTAAGGTCCATATCCCTTCCTTGAGGATCATGAAAGATGCAGGGTTGAGCAAAGACGAATTGGTTCAGACTTGGCTTAACCAATTAAACCTGATTGACGAAAAGAGGCTCACGGTTGTCTTCCCTTGTCAGATGTACTAAAAACGTATGATCAAAGCTTTTAACAAGAAGGTCAGACGTCAGGTATATCAAGCTGGTGACCTGGTAATCAAATGCATCATACTGCCACAAGGTGATCCCAGGGGGAAAATGGACTCCCACATACGAAGGGCCATTTGTGATCAAGAATATATTTTCTGGTGGAGCCATGATCCTAACCACTATGGACGGTGACGACCTTCCTCACCCGATAAACGCGGACATAGTTAAAAGATATTACGCATAAACAAATACCCGTTAGGTTGACTGGCCTAGGAAAAAATTAGGGCATCTCGGAGAACTAAAAGGGTTCGGGAAAAAATTAGGGATATACATAAAAAATATGTACACCCAGCAAGTCGAAAACCTAAAAAGGCGGCTTGGGAAAAAAAGGGTATCCCGATGGACTGAAAACCCGAAAGGGCGGTCCAGGCAAAAGTTAGGGATTTAAAGCATATAACTATGTCTCATTGGATCACCTTACAGCCAATCTTCAGTATCAACTATCAAGCTCAAGCGGTACTAATCAATCGAATCAGCTTCGGACAAGCAGCGAAAGGGATGAGACGCTCAAAGACATAAAGGCAATAGCAGAATGGGACCTCAATGGGATTATTTCACATAGCTGTTTTTCTTTCTATACTCTTTTTGTATAATTTCCATTCTTACGACGACATTCTCTTACTAGGATGTTTGTCTCCTTGTATAAAAACTCTTATTTCAATTTAATACAAAAACTATTCCTTTGAAAGTGCAAAACTTCTGTTTTTATTTTTTCGATTTTGTGTGTGAAAACGTACAATAATTATTCTTGAACATATGCATTTGAATGTGATTACTGCTTACAAATATACACCTAAAAACAGAAAGACATTTACTAATGACTTTAAGAAACAGGACAATATCTAAGGGCCATCCACAAAATCCCCGCAGATGTTTTCCTCGGCATATACCTTCTCCAGCAGGTACAGAGGCAGGGACATCCTACTGCAAGGTCTCTGCCATATTCTCAGTATGCAGCCTAATGGTGTCAGGTGTTCTCATATCCCAGCGGAGCAAGAATCTTCAAATTACTGCTCTAACAAAAATTCCCCAGTGAAGTCGCCAAGCTTCTCAAGATTCCCCAACAGGATTTCAACATAATCCCCAAGCAATGCATGGAGTTTCCCTTCCCCAACAGAGTTTATTTCTCTAACAACAGAATTTCATCTCCCAACATTTCAACTTCAACAAATCTGAAGACCTATATTCTTCACCCCCAACAACAGTCATGGATTTATATTCCCTAATTCAACAGCACAACAATGGAATAACTGACACATTTATACATTGCATTCATACATCATTTCTATAAACATCATAGCATATACAACACAAAATACATATATCACAATCTCATTTATTTTGAGAGCATCATGAAATTCATACATCATGACATCGCATGAAACTGACTTTACATTTATAGGTTGAGTTCGCAGAAAGGAAAACACTATCAGCTTATACAACAGGTTAAAGATTAATGCCCGAAACCAGACGGGAAAACCATCTACACGACCAAATGGTATGAACTCCTGAAGCAAGACGGGTTTACCAACAAATACAGCAGGTCACGGATTAATGCCCGAAAACGGACGGGGAAACTATCTATGTGACCAAAAAAACAAGTCCCAGATTAACACTTGTAACAAGTCAAGAAAACTATCTGTTGGATAGCTTGATTGTAGATTAACACCTGAAACAAGCCAGGAGAACTATCTACATAAGAAGATTGAAGATCAATACCTGTAACAAGCCAGAAAAACTATCTTTCTTTCTCAGGTCAGAGATTAATACCTGTAACAAGCCAAGACAACTATCTCAACGGACAACTATCCATTTGAAGGAGACATTCAAAAGGTCCATTCGAAGGGTACACAAAAGGTCCATTCAAAAGACCCATTCGAAGGATATACAATAGGTCCAATCGAAGGGCTGGGACTGGAGGTATTCGAAAGTCAAAGGTGTCCACATTCATTCAAATTCAAAAAGAGACAAGAATTCCATGTCTTTTGCCAAAATTCAAATTCTCATTCATGGCCTTAAAGAACATGTTTATGGATATTTACTACCTTGCTACCCTGTCCCCTCTATAACGTTGTGGGAGAACTGACTTGGTCGTTTTGTTTTTGATCGCAAATGTTGCAGTTAGCAAGAGTCACCACCGACTTTTCTTTTATCCAAAAGGAAAGGCTGAAAAGAACAGGAAAGACCTTTGAGATTATTTCTTGAGTTCGGGGGGTAGATTATGGAAAGGGAATGTGTTAGCACCCTTTCCATCCATGGTTTTCCATGGGCTCTTAGTTGCTTGCTAGATCACTTGCTTTTGTTTGAAAATGTGCTTTGTGTGGTTTTTGAAAGTATTTTGAAAAGGCCCCATTGTTTAGGCAAACTTTGTAAAGATTCTTGTTCGTAAGAATGTATACAAAGTGTTGATCCTTTGAAAATTTTTTCAAGTTTGAAAGATGTTTTTGAAAGTGTTGGTGTTTGTTTTGAAAATAGCAAGGATGTTTTGGTTTGAAAATGAGCAAGCAACTAGGAACATTCTACCTACTCAAAAGCTTTTCATATTTATTTCCTCTTTCTTTTGACATTGTTATCTTACCATTGATTTGGTAAGAAACCCCATCTTTGGATGTAAAAGAGACGGGCAAGGGTCATCGTATAGCCATGATTAGCAATGTTGTAAGATATCTTAGAATTTTCTTTAAGGGACTAAGATCATTTTTGAAAGGCAACTTTGATAGCGTCATCGAGGGACTATGATCTTGTGTTTTTGCTTGTTTTTGCTAAGATACCTCACATGCATAATATGGCCATTTTATAAGGAAACAAAGTGGATTTACCCTAAGGGTGTATGTGTGCAAGTGTATTAGTTTACATGCTTGATTTGTCTTGATTAGGGTTTGCTATTTGTTAGTTTTAATCTTTCCATACAAATCCTAATTACTAGCATTTGTATATAAAGCATTAAATTGCGGAAAGTAAAAATACTAAGCTATCACATTATTAGGGGAGGGGTGTACAAAT
This sequence comes from Vicia faba, assembly GCA_948472305.1. NCBI lineage: Eukaryota > Viridiplantae > Streptophyta > Magnoliopsida > Fabales > Fabaceae > Vicia > Vicia faba. The sequence goes on along the minus strand of OX451736.1, from coordinate 435,404,017 downwards.
TACAAATGGGAAAATTGCAAGAAATTAAAACCCTAATTATCTATTACAACCATATTGAATTTGAATAAATATACAAGAAATAAAATGAATATAATGTACAAGTATGAATGGATAAGGAATGGATTTTTGTATTAAGGTTTTGACCTAATTAAAATAAGATAATTGACTAGAATAAGAAAATTAAAATTAAGTTAATAAAAGAAATTAATTTTTTAAAGAAAACAAGTTTTTTAGGGTTTTTTTTGTGAATTTAATTAAATTAGTAAATAAAATTAATTAAAAAAAAATCCTAAATTCTAAATTGATTTTAATTTACAAGAAAATAATGTAATATAATAATTAAACCTAAAATATTAATTATTAAGAAAGAAATTAATTTATTAAAGGAAATGTTTTTTATTCTTTTGTTTTATGAAGAAAAATAAACTAAATAAATATAAATAATAAAATATAAATATTTTTTGGATTTTTATTAGTAACAATAAAAATAATATTAATAATAATAATAAAGAAAATAAAAATATAAAAGAAAGAAAATGGGCCAGGATGTATGAAAGTAAATCAGGAGGGTGATGTTCAGCAAAATTGCCAAGCCCAGGGGGTTGAGGCCCACGTGCTGCCTGATTCAACAAAAAAAATGAAACAAATTGTGAAAATTTGCAAAAGGTCTCGCTGGGGCTCGAACCCAGGACCTTCTAATACGCGCGCGCTTCTTGTACCACTGGGGTGGCCTGTTTCATTCGTTCATATAATAAAAGCATAAATATATATTAGAAACAGCTTCCTAAAGACAACTTCATCTTCAACCTTGCGCCTAGCCAGACCACCTGCATCTTGTTCATTTCTCATTCATTTGCAAAAGTGTAAACATGAATCTTGTGGCAAATTTCCTCACGATTTCAGAAATGTAAAGCATTAAAACTATAGATCAAAGACAAACAGGAATTTTATTGGCCCTAATCTGAACCCTAACTTTTCCAGAAACTTCAATCTTTAAATTCTCTAAGCTAAAGCAACATAAATGAAAACTATGGACATGGTTAGCTCCAGGGAAATGATGTCTACATTCTACCTTCACAAATGCAAGCCTAATAATGCATATATAAATAGTTCAAAAGTCAGAAAACTCACCTTGCAAGAGGGTATCGTGTTTTGAGTTTGAGCAACTTTTGATGAGTTCCAGTGATTGAGTTAGCTTCCTCAAGTTCCCAGGAAGCTAATGTGATGTTTGGCTTGAGCTGAAAGTGGCTGAGGAGTTCTGGAGAAGTCAACTTGCAGAGCTCTATTTTTGGTTATAGAGGTTGATGAAGATGGAGTTACAGTTATGAAACAGGGTCATGGATAGGTTATATTTGATGTGTATGAGCTTTTTGATTGATTAGGAAGGAAAATGAATGAGGGAAATGAGAGATATAAGTTTAAGGTCATAACTGTGCATTAATGGAGTTACTTGTGCAAATTCTGGCTTGAGGGAGTTTTGGTGTATTTCAGGGTGTTTTTTCTCCTGTTCTAGCTCACAAATAGTGCCTCTATTTATAAGCAACAAGTTTTGAAGCTTATGTTGATCAGAATACAAAATCACAAGTTTAAGCATAACATGTGATTTTTTGAGAAATCCAAGTTTCAAAGTCTTGTGTACTTGCTAAGATAGAGTGGTTATACTTTAAACACACTTGCTTCTGACTTTTTAGATGGAGTGTGATCAGAGGGAACAAGTTAGAGGCTCAAGAATTGACTTTGTGCATAAAGCTTGCTTTTCAAGAATGGTATTCTTCACTTTCTTCCCAAAATGGCAATGTGAATTGGATAAAGCTTAAACCACTTGGATTATAGATCAAAAGTTTATGTAAACCATTAATGATGGATAGATACATAAGTTAGAATGCCTGCAAAGCAAGATTATGCAGCCTAACATTGAAATTGCATTCTTGTTCATCATGAAAATGACCTATAATTCAAGAATGAAAGGCCAACTTCATGCCTTTGGTTATCCTTGCTCAAACAATACCTTAAGGAGTTCTTTGACATTCTAGAAAGCTTGTAATGTGCTCTACAACCCCTGTTTGAATAAATTTTTAAAATTCCCCTTGGAACTATGTGAAAAATTGCCATGAAGTTAGGTCAAAATCCTGCCTAAACTAGGGCAAAATTTCACTAAGTTTTAGAGTTTCATGAACATGTATTCACAAAATGATAACTTGAAATCCATGAATTTGTAGTAGAAGTTGTGTAAAGAAATGTTTTAGATATCATTAATATCTACAACTTTCATGTTGAAAGTTTCCTTTGAATCATCTTGCATCATGGTGAAAAAATGGCTCAAAGTTGTGAAAAATATGAAGTTTTCAACACTTAGAAAAATTTCTAAGTTTGGAAATTTTGACTTTTCAAAATGAAATCTTGACTTTTTGATTTCTTGATGAACAAGTTTCATATTTTGACATGTTTTGATGAATTGTGATCTTTGACCCTTGATTTTGACCAAAAAGTCAAAGTTTGACTTTTTAGTGTGCAGTTGACTTTTGATCAGTTGAGTAAAAATCAACTATCAATCAATTAATCTTGAGGGATGTTTTGAGTCATGCCATTAGGTAAAAATTATGCAATTGAACTCTTGATATCATGTCTCAAACCAATTAACCATTTGCTAGGTCAAAAATCAGAAATTGCCCTTTCTCAATTAAAACCCTAATTTTGACCATTTTGCCCTTTTGATGATCTGATCAAATTTTTTGAGGAATTATGGTCCAAACTTGATCAAATGATATATAGGAGTTCACAATGTTGATATGGATAAAAAATTATGAATTTTGACTGTAAATTGGCCATAGTTGACTTTTTCCCCAATACAGGTGATTTTTAGGTCAACTGATCAATTGACTGAGCAAAAATGTGATCCAAGACTTTAAACTTGACATGAGCAATCTTGAGGATCCATAGTGATCCATTAAAGTCAAATTAAGAATTAAAATTTCAATTATCCTTGTGCAATCTCAAACCCTAATTTCAGTCATCAGTGCTTAAGGAGGTGTCTTGAGCTGATCAACCCTTGTACAGTCTTGAACCAAAGGAGATCTTGTGGGAAAATATTTGATAAATGAGAGGAAAAATTTTGGGGTACAACACCCTCCTTCCCCTCTATATAAAGATCACACTATAAAGCTAAAAAGTGGACGAAAAAAAAGAGGACAAACCCAAAAAAAAGACATTACACACAACATACATACTACACGCTCACGCTGCCCCACAAGAGTTCCACAAAACTTCCAAAATTCCAACAAGGTTGCCAGAATCGAAGCACCCCACTGGTAACGAACCTTTGATCCCAATTTCATTTCCCATGTAACTTAATTTCGACTGCATATTCATGCTGCATGATTGTTAATATATTACATGCAAAGTCTGAAGTAACATGATACCATCACTAAGACATCTGAGGTGGATTCCTTCGAATCTCAAATCTAGCTCAGATGGTGAAGGAACGTGGGTAATCGAAAGGGCCTGGGTTCGATACCCAGGCCTCACAATTTATTTTCCTAACATTGCTTTGTAGATTCCATGCATTGCATAGTCAAGCGCTTACTATATACCCTCATGGTTGGACCATCAGATGTCAACAAATGGAGATCTAACTCTCCAAATGCACAGATCTACCGTGTGCCATCAAGGTTTGTCTTTACTGGATCCAACGTGGCTTGCAATTGTCATCTCATGGGCTTAGCAAATCTCAAAAGCATACCCCCTAATTGCTTTTAACATCAGGCCTAACATACTACTTGTTTTGTTTTACTTGTTTATTTTTTTTAATCTTATCATAAAATAAATAAAAAAACATAAAAGATATTAGACTAAGGATTTTCTAATTAATTTTAATTTGGTTAATTAATTAATTTAATTATTTTGACATTATTTTATAATTTAAAAAATAATTAGAACTAGGTTCTTATAATTCAAATATTTTCTTAACAAAAATACAGAAAAATATTAGAATTATTTTTCTTGTATTTCTTTAATTAATTAGGATTAAATTTAGCCCTGCTCATTTAATTTAAGTATTTTCTTAAAATAAACAAAAAAAACAAAAAAGATTTTCTTATTTCATATAGATTTGCCTTGGGTTTTTAGACGAACTTTTAACTTTCGTGCATTATTATTTTCTCGCATTTTTACATTATTGTAACCATATATTGGTATGTAATAGTTATTAGGATTTTTACCGTTTTCCTTATTTTTCTTCCCCCGAGCCTTTGAACATTGTAAACATCCCCCTTCTCGAAGCCATGTAATAGCGTAGGGTCTATTTTTGCACTTTACATTTTTTTGTACATATTAAACTGCTAGTAATTAGGCTTGTATGATAAGACTAAAAATTAAAACGTTTGCAAACCTAAATGCGCAAGACAAATAACTGAACATAACACACCATGCACATATACACCTCTAGGGTACCCCACTTCGGGTGCCTTCGGAAAATGGTCACGATTCTCGAAACGTGAGAAGTTTTAGTGGTTGTCCTCTAGTTTGAAAGATCACAGGTCCCTCGATGACCCTCTCGATGTTGCCTCGGTTAAAAGTGATCTTAGAACTTTAGGTCGGTTACTAAGATTCCTTTCCAAGTTGCCTTCATGACCTTAACGTCCCTTCGAATGTCCCTCAAAACATCCTACGATAGGGCTACCTACTCACTAATAGTAGGATAGCACTGTCTAAAGGATAGGAGGAAAAGAACTACCTTTTCGAGTACAAGTAGATAGCTATTATATGCTTGCTAAAAATCAAACAAACGCTTTTGCACTTACACATTTAAAAAAAAACAACTTTCAAAATATTTTCTCTGTCAACACTCTTGAGGACTGATACAAGAGTTAACGCAAAGCGAATCACCGCACTAAGGAATTTTCAAAACACACAAAGCACAAGCAATTTTCAAAACATGAGCTAGCATCTAAAAGCTCGTAGAAAAATATGGATGGAAATGATGCTAATACCTTCCCTTTCCATAATCTACCCCCTTACTCCGAAAACTCTCGAAAAAGGTCTTTTTTCTATTCTTTTCACCCTTTCCTTAATTTGGAAAAAAGAAAATCCGGTGGCGACTCTTGCTTACTGCAACATTTGCGAACACAAAACGCAAAACCAGTATTAACAGTCGGTTCTGCCACCATATAACACTTAATAATCATTATGAACCATAAAAAACATTAATGATACTTGGACTATTTGGTTACTATCCTTGGCATTATGGAGTATTGGACTTCTTGGCCTTAGGATTAGAGACCTTGGCATATGTTGGAGACCTTACGATCTTAATTGATATTTTGTCTAGAGTTCTTGAGGTTTACCTCAAGACGTTGGGTTGTTTGTTTGTTTTATGTACAGGTTATTGTGATTACATACTTTGTTTGTAATATAGAAATCATCTATATACAGCTGTTACTCTGCCCAATTTTTGTGAAGACTTAATGCACTTGAAGTTTGGTTCTTTCAAGAGGTCTAGTATCTTTGCTTGCTTGGTTTCAATCCAAAGAATGATAATTCTATCTTGACTCATAATTTCAAGTATTGGCTTCTTGTTGGTTAGATGGTTCTTCTCTTTAACTTTTACCTTATTCTTTAGGATAGTCCCTTCATCTCCTCCTATCTTCTTTAATTTCAAAAATATTCTCCCTCCTTTTGAAAACTTTTCTTGTTTTTTAAACTTGAACCACATTCATAATAAACTTGGACCTAGGTCCATGCATTTTCAAAACCTTTTCATGAATAAACTTCAACCAACTTAATCATACTTTGATATTCTTTTCGTGAGACGACTAAAAGTCAATCAATCTCATTAAAACCATTTTTCTACTTTGGCTTTTACTTTAAAACTTTTCTCAAAAGATTGGACTCTTGTCAATCCTTGTAGTGATGCAAACAACTATACTTCTACAATATGTAGTGAAGTGAGATATTTTCCACTTGGGTGTTGAGTGAGGCATTGTTGATTTTAAAATCCAAGCCATATCCTCCACTTTGAGATGATGCAAATTCTCCTTTCTCATGATTGTGGGTGGTAAGTATGTTTTCCACACGGACAATGACGATGATGTCTTATCTCATAAAATTAACCAACACACTTGTGTTTTAAATTTTTTAAAGGTGAACTACTTGTACCCTGATCCCCTATTGCACAAAAGGTGTTATGTAGGAACTAAAGGTTCGCAACCGCGGCAGGTGCAAAAATCATAAAAAATATATACTTCTTTTCTCATCTCCACCATCTACTTTCGTACTACATTTTATAGCCAAAATATATAGATTTTATAAAGAGGTTCCTACGGAGTACCGTAGATGTTTAGGGTGCTAATACCTTCCATTTGCATAACCAACCCCCTTACCTTGAATATTTCCCCCTCTTTTTGGGTTATTCGCTTTTTTCCCATTCCTTTGGAAACAATAAAGTGTGGTGGCGAATTTTATTTTGATCTGTACAAGTCAAGTCAATCCAATGGCTTAGTCTTAAACATTTCTACTGCTACAGGTCTTATGCAACCTTTGATTATTCCAGAGTGGAAATGGGACAATGTCTCTATGGATTTTGTGTCGGGTTTACCGAAGACTTCTAAGGGTAATGACTCAATTTGGGTGATTGTGGATAGGTTGACTAAGCCGGCTTATTTCTTACCAATAAAAATTAATTATCCTATGGAGAAGCTAGTTGAGATGTATATTAATGAGATTGTAAAATTACATGGAATACCTTCGAGTATCGTGTCAGATAGAGATCCGAGGTTTACGTTGAAATTATGGGAAGGTTTGCAGAATGCCTTTGGTACTAAGTTAAGGTTGAGCTCTGCATATCATCCGCAGACATACGGTCGGACAGAGAGGACTATTCAGTATTTAGAGGATTTGTTGAGGGCTTGTGTGCTAGAACAAGGGGATATTGGGATAGTCACCTGTCGTTGATTGAGTTTACATACAATAATAGTTTTCATGTGAGTATTGGTATGGCTCTGTATGAAGCGTTGTATGGTAAGAGGTGTAGAACTTTATGATGTTGGTATGAATCAGGCGAGAGAGTTGTGTTTGGACCTGAGATTGTACAGAAATTACTGAAAAGATTAACATGATTCAAGAGTGGATGAAAGCCTCTTAGAGTCGTTAGAAGAGTTATCATGACAAGAGGAGGAAGGAAATTAAATTCCAAAAGGATGATCATGTGTTTTTAAGAGTTACTCTGGTGACTGGTTTTGTAGAGCTTTGAAGTCAAGGAATCTTACACCGTGCTTTGTTGGTCCATATTAGATTTCAGAGAAGATAGATGAGGTGGCGTATCAGATCAATTTACCGATGTCGCTTGCAAATCTTCACGACGTGTTTCATGTGTCTAAGTTGAGAAAATATATTATGAATCCTTCACATGTGTACAAGCGAGAGATACCTGATTGTTGAAGCATCACCCGTGCGGATAGAAGGAATAGAAGTGAAACAATTACGGGGTAAGTACATTGCCTTAGTGAAAGCATTGTGGGGTGGACCAGCTGGTGAAAGTTGGACTTGGGAATGCGAGGATCAAATGAGGGCAAAAAGTTCTTTTAAGCGGGGGAGAGTTGTAACACCCCAAAATAATTAGATTATTTATTTAATTTTTTGATTAATTTATGTTGGGCAACTGTGACTTAATTGTGATGTTTATGTGATGTATGGAAGATCATGATGCTTGATATGATGTTTTCTATGGTGTATGATGAGGTGGTAGGAATTAAGAAGGTATAAAGTATTTTTAAAATAACTTAGATAATTAGAATGATTAATTGTAATTATTTTAATTAGTTAAATAGAGATAAAATATGATGTAGAGATGTCAGGGACAAAGTGGAAAATTTTAAATGGATGAGCGAGGGTAATATGGGAAGACCATAGAAAGGGTCCAAAGTTTAAACAAGGAATAGAGGGAAGAAAGTCTCATTATGTGCAATCGTGAAAAGAGAAGAACGTTGTGAAGATAGCTAAGGCACGAAAGAACTCAAAGGGATTTGATAGAACGCGAAGAGAAATCAATTATTGGAGAAATCTAAGGAAAGATGGTTTATCGTTGTTATCATAATTGATCTAAGGTTTATAAAATTGTAGGTTGTGTTGGGGTTTTGGTATGATGATGTTAAGTGATGATTTGATCAAAATTGTCGAAATTATGATGTTTTCTTGCAACGAATTGATACATATGATGTATAATATGATAAGTTTTTGTTATATGATGAAACTAAGAGAACCTATGATGAATTGAGACCTGTACTATGAAGAAATTATTTAGAAATTTGGATTGTGCAGTGCAAAAATCGCACAGGGAAGTCATGTTCAGGCTGCAGTACCAAGCAATGGGGTGAAAAACATAGCCCCTGGATTTTTGTATGGGGATGGTCTGTCGCTTGAGCATCGCCGAGTGACGCAGAAGCAAGAGGAGAGCACCGGGCGAGCAAGATATATCGTTGGGCGATGGAGACCAGAAAGGAATGATGGTGATATCGCTCCCTCATTGTCAGGCGAGCATCCTGCTTCTCCAGGCGAGCACCAGATGATGGACAATGGTATCATTTTTAAAGTGTCGTAACATGAGTTTCAGGACTCCAATTGACACGTTGTTCGAAGTGTTAGGAAACTAACGCAATAAACTATAATTTGGTGGAATAAAAAGATTCATATGATGTATTTTTCTAGTACCTATGATTTGATGAATAAGATGATTTGATGATTGTTTTGGTATGATGTATGTGTATATGATGAATCTTTAATGCTACAGTGACGTTATTTTGCATTATGCAGCATGCTTTAATATTATGATGATTATATGAACGATGGTGCATTTCTAATAGTAGTGGTCATTTGGTTACTAAGATGTTTCATATCATGCATTCATGGCATATGTTAGAGCATAGCCCAATGATGGTTGTAGGATGTTGTTCCGGTGAATTTTGTAGGACAAATAATCTAGTGATGGCCTCAATCTCATAGTGTGGATTGAGTGCAATTGCGGAAGTGCTCTGGTTCCAAGCGAGAATCGATCCTATTGGAGGGGATCTTTGGAAAAACAATGATGGTGTCATTAGTGAAGTTTTGGCACCACATGCATGAATCTAACAAAGTTGCATCGCATTATATGTGGCATTGCATGATGATTTCGCTGAATGATGTTTTGTGAATGTGTATTTGTGATGATTGCTAATTGATGCTACTACCATGTGTCTGATGAGTATTACGATGTCGTGAAGTGTGTGTATGAAATAAGGTTTAGATGATGTGGTGTTATCCTTAGTGTTGTATTATAACTACTATATTTACTCCTTATGTCTTTTATAATGATTTTCATTTACTCACCCTTACTGCTTGAAATGTTTCCTCTATACGTGGGTAAGTTACAGGTAATCAAGAATAGTCCGCTGAGGCTTAAAGGATAGTTGTGGAGTGTGTTCTTTATTTCCTGTAGAATAATGGGGTCCTGCTTTGATATGTAACATCAAGGATGGGATCGTTAGCTTTGAATAACCATGTTATGTAAGTACGAAGTGTGCCTAAGAGGGGGGGTGAATTAGGTACTTTAAAAAAATTTGGTTTTAGTGATGATGGATATTATTCTTCTAGATTATGGTGAGTTTAGGAAAGGGTAAAGTGCAGAAAAATAAAGAGACACGAGCGATATATCCTGGTTCCCCTCACAGTCCGAGAGTACTCCAGTCCCCTTTCAACATGAAAGAGATTTCCTTATTGTGGAAAACTTAAACAAGAACTACCAAAAAGCCAAGAACAATCCTCTTGGATTTTAACTATGTCAACAATGAGAATAATCCTCTCAAAGTGACTACACTTGTATCCAACAATCCTGGAAAGACAAGATTTAAAAAACCACTTAAACTTATTTCCAACAATCCTGGAAAAATAAGTAAGTATCTATCAATATCTAATTTTGAGTGAGTTGAGTAGTATTGATCACTTAGAGTGACTTAACAATGAATGATCTTCTCTTCCAATGATAATAATGTACAATGACTCAAGATATAATGCTCAAAGTTTTCTGGTTAATAGTATATGAAAGTGTGCAGAAAACTTATGTATGAAAGTGAACAAAAGCTTGCGTTTGTATTTTGAAAATTCAGAAAATATATTTGGAAGAGGTGTTGAAAATTATTTTGAAAATGAATATTTATATGTTCATAGCACCTTTTTGAAACATCATAAAGTTCTGTAAATGAATCATGAACAATTGCCAAGATTGAGTGAAAGGTTTCAATGAAAAGGTATTATGAACAGGCATGTGCAAAGCTGCTGTTTTTCAAAATCGTGCAGCATGCAATCGATTGCACCCTTTGTGTAAATTGATTGCACGGGGTTTCAACAGCTATATTTTCAAAAGTTTTAAGTGTGCAATTGGTTGCACAAGAGTGTAAATCGATTGCATGTGAAGTCAGTAGCAAAAAATGATTGAGTGTAATCGATTGCACAAACAATGTAAATCGATTGCACTGAGAAATATAAGTAAACGTTTTGAAAATTTTAAGCATGCAATCGATTACACAAGCAATGTAAATCAATTGCACTGAGAAACAGAAGCAAAAGATCTGAAAAATTGAAGCATGCAATCGATTGCACTAATATGCAAATCGATTGCACTTAAGTGAAAAATGAATTTTAACTTAGAAAAACTTGAGTAAGGATTTATAAAACATTTCTTTTCACCATTGAGCATCTATGTCTTAATTTCAAAGTAATTATTATCATTATACCTTGAAAGTTGCTAAGATCTTGAACTGAAGACTTTGTCCATAGATGCCTTGAGCTTGATCAAAAATCTTTGCCTTCTTTGTCAATCATGGTTTGTCTTTATCAAAACAAAAGTTCATTTGAGAAGCTTGATTTTACATTCTCCCCCTTTTTGATGATGACAAACAATATTGCTTTATGCGTTGTAGTTTCCGGAAAGAGCTTCTTCCCCTAAGATGCATAACTCCCCCTATGTATGACAAGGTTGGAATCTTTTGTATTTGTTCATCTTGGTTGGAGAGTACATTTAAAAAATTAAGACAAGGAAATATACAAGCATAAAGTACCACATCTTTCTCCCCCTTTGACATTATCAAGAAGAAGGGAAAGATGCACAAAAAACAAACAGTAATAAATCAATATATCGAGAAAATTTTAATTAAACATGCAACACAAATTGTCTAACGATTACACAGAAATTTAATAAACACAACATAGAATAACAGAACAAGGACATAATAGAAAATAGAGTTGGCCAAAACTTCAAGGTTGATGCATGTCCCGGTTGTTATAGGACCAAGAGCCTTGATTCAGAAATTGTTGTTGAAAAGGAGGTTTTGTGTAATGTTGTGGAGGTGCAACTGGATTATTTGGATCATATGGTGGAATGTGAAGATGAGAGTAAAGGTGAGAAAATTATTGATTCACATTTGTGTGAAAGTCATTAATTCGGGTTGTTGTAGAATCATTGATCACATTCCATTGGTTGTTGATGTTGGTGTTCATGGAAGCAAATTGTTGAGACATGAAATACATAAGTTCTTGATTGCTTGGACCAGAGGGAGCAGTAGGTGGAGGAGGTAAAGCTTCATCGCCTTCAACTTCTTGATCGTTCCCTTTATCACCAACCACATCTTCACCAATGTAAGTGATAGTTTTTGTTTCCGGATTATAATGCACGCCCATTCTTGAGTCAACATTCTTGATGGAAATTTTATGAAGATTTGGATCCATATTAACTTTCTCAAAACCATCAAAATCCACTCTAAATTCCTCCATAATTAATGTAACAAAATAAGCATATGGTAGAAATTTCGATTTTGCATCGACTCTCAGCATATGAACCATTATAAGTCTTGCCCAATTAACACTTATTCCTTTCTTTCTTGCATAAATCAGCTGCATTTCCAGGTCGGTCACAGTGCAGTGGTTTCCAGCTTTTGGAAACATAATATAGACCATAAATTAATGAAATATTCGATCGTCTATATAAAAGTTACCTGCACTTCAGGAGTCTCTGGATGGAATTACTCCGCCTAGACCATGAATATGTTTGGCATGGAATTCTGCTTCACTTAATCGCCCAATTCTGTAAAAGAAATTCTTTTTCCAATAGTCATCTCATGCCTTGTTTTCAGAGTCATACAGAGAACTTCTTATGTAAGGAATATGAAGAATCTCACCAACAACCTCAGGAGTTAGAGAGATACGAGTACCCAACACATATGTCACCATTTTGACTTTTTGGGGAGTTAAATTGCTGAAAAACACTCTCACCAAATCTGGATAATATGGACCAAATGATGATATTAATGGTTCTAGACCACAAGCAACTAAATCATTTTGAAAAGAGAAGCATTCTTGGGGAAAGGATGATAGCATACCATATTTAGGATTGGACACTATTTTCCTTTGAAAGTCCTTTGTGAATCTGGCTTCTTGTTCTTATGAGAGAGATGAAAGCAATGGATTAGAGGATGAATCAACCTTTTTCTTCCCTTTTTCTGAAGCTGACACCTTCCTTTTTTGTCTTGAAGCCATGGGTAAGGTTTTTTTAGGGTTTTTGAGGATTTTAGGTTTTTGAGAGAGAAGGGTGTTTGAAAGCTGAAATTTGGATATGATTTGAGTAGATAGGAATGAGTGGGTTGTATTAAAGTTTATTTGGCTTGGGAATATGAGAGAGAGAGAGAGGAATTCTGACCAACAAAAATTTCTGTCATAAAAGCATGTTACGATAGGTGCAATCGATTTGCATACAGGTGCAATCGATTTGCACATACAAACAGAACCAAAATAAAACTAAAACACACAGAGTGCAATCGATTTGCACTTATGGTGCAATCTATTTGCACTTGAAACAGAAAGGTCAGAATTAAAAACACCCAGTGAGCAATCGATTTACACTATTGTACAATCGATTTACATCAACCAAAAATGACCAAAAACAAATTTTTCTTAAATTTAAACACAACTCAACATATATATTTACATATAGCATGGTTAAAAACATATATATATATAGAATCATAACAAGGATAAAAGGCACCTTATATGTCGTGTTCGTTTAGTATGCCAAGCTCTCGTCGAATCTTGTAAAACGGTTCTCTTGCCAAAGGTTTAGTGAAGATATCAGCAAGCTGATTATGAGTATCTACAAAGGTTACCTCGACATCTCCTTGAAGAACATGATCACGAAGGAAATGATTTTGTATGTCTATGTGTTTAGTTCTTGAATGCATGACTGGATTCTTTGTAATGTTTATTGCACTTGTATTGTCGCACCGTAGAGGAATGCATCCTAGATCGAGTCCGTAGTCACGAAGTTGTTGTTTGTGCCACAAAATTTGATCGCAACTACTACCTGCTGCAATATATTCAGCTTCAGCCGTGCTAAGAGCAACGCATGCTTGTTTCTTGCAGGCCCATGATACTAATGCGCTTCCAAGGATGTGACAAGTACCACTTGTGCTTTTTCTATCAGTTTTATGACCTGCATAATCCGCGTCAGAATAATTAACTAAGTTGAAAACACTACCTTTAGGATACCATAATCCGACATTTGTTGTTCCTTTAAGATACTTCATGATCCTCTTCACCGCTGTGAGATGAGCTTCCTTTGGATTTTCTTGAAAGCGAGCATAGAGACAAACACTAAACATTATGTCAGGACGACTTGCCGTCAAATATAATAATGAGCCAATCATACCTCGATACTTTGTAATATCGATGGAAAAACCTAATTCATCTTGATCAACATATGTACCGGAACCCATTGGTGTAGACATTGCCTTACAGTTATCCATGTCAAATCTTTTCAAGATTTCCTTGAAATACTTGGATTGGTTGATGAAGATGCCATCTTTTAATTGTTTGATTTGAAGTCCAAGAAAATAATTCATTTTACCCATCATGGACATCTCAAATTCTCCTTGCATCATTGCTGAAAATTCTTCACACATTTCTTGATTTGAAGATCCAAAAATGATATCGTCAACATAGACTTGAGCTAGCAAAGTCTCATCTTTGATTTTCTTGACAAACAGAGTCTTGTCAACTTTGCCCTTTTCAAAGCCTTTTTCGCATAAGAAGTTGCTTAAACGATCATACCATGCCCTTGGTGCTTGTTTCAATCCATAAAGAGCTTTTCTCAATTTAAATACATGATATGGATTCTTGAAATCTTCGAACCCCGGGGGTTGCTTAACATAGACTTCTTCAGTGATATATCCGTTTAAGAATGCGCTTTTGACATCCATTTGGAAAAGCTGAAAATTTAATGAGCAAGCATAGGCAAGTAAGAGACGAATAGCTTCTAACCTTGCAACCGGAGCGAAAGTTTCTTCAAAATCTATTCATTCTTCTTGATTGTAGCCTTGTGCTACCAACCTTGCTTTGTTTCGAACAACTATTCCATTCTCGTCAAGTTTGTTTTTACACACCCATCTTGTTCCAATAATGTGTTTGTTTCTTGGCCTAGGGACAAGTTCCCAAACTTGATTCCTTTCAAATTGATTTAATTCTTCTTGCATCGCGATAATCCATTGGTCATCGCCTAAGGCTTCATCAACTTTAGAAGGTTCAATTTGAGAGACAAACGCCATGTTTAGGCAAGCATCTTTGAGATTTAATCTTGTTGACACACCTTGAATTAGATCACCAATTACTTTATCGATAGGATGATCTCTATGAGTTCTCCATTCTTTTGGTAGATCATTGAGATTTGATTCTTGTTGGGGTGATTCTTCGTGTTGAATTGGTTGATCTTTGAAAGTATTTTCTTGAGGACCTTCTAGTATTTCATCATCATCATTATCACAAACAATATTATCCTCCTTGGAGGGGTTAGATTCATCAAAAGATACATGCATTGATTCTTCAATTGTTAAAGTTCTTTTGTTGTAGATTCTATATGCCTTACTAGAAAGAGAGTAGCCAAGAAAAATACCTTCATCGAATTTTTCATCAAACTTACCAAGGTTATCTTTGTCGTTGTTTAAGACAAAGCATTTGCATTCGAAAATGTGAAAGAAAGAAATGTTTGTTTTCCTCCCTTTGAAGAGTTCATATGGAGTTTTCTTCAAGATCGGTCTTATGTTAACTCTATTGCTAACAAAACATGTCGTGCTCACCGCATCCACCCAAAAGTATTTTGGAATATTTGAACCGCTAAGCATTATTCTAGCAAGTTCCACAAGAGACCTATTCTTTCTTTCTACCACTCCATTTTGTTGATGAGTCCTTGGTGCCGATAAGTTGTGAGATATTCCATGTTCTCCATAAAATTCTTCAAATAGAGCATTTTGAAATTCCCCGCCATGATCACTTCTTATGGAGGCAATTGTTAGAGACTTCTCATTTTGAATTTGTTTAGCATACTTCTTGAACGCCTTGAATGAATCACTTTTCTGCACTAAAAAGAATGTCCAAGTATATCTAGAGAAATCGTCAACAACAACCAAAGCATGTATATTACCTCCAAAACTTCTTGTTCTTGATGGACCAAATAAGTCCATATGTAACAATTGTAGTGGCCTTGTAGTAGACACCACATTCTTAGATTTGAAAGTCGATTTTGTTTGTTTCCCTTTTTGACAAGCATCACAAAGTCTATCTTTGACGAAATTTCTCTTAGGCAACCCAATGACAAGATCATTCTTGATTAGTTTATTCAAGTGTTCCATGTGAATATGAGCAATTCTTTTGTGCCACTGCCATGAATCATCGTTGTTCTCCATGAAACACTTTACCTTCAAAGATGGATCATCAAGGTAAATCATGAACATATTATTGATTCTTTTACCTTTAAGTATAACCTCATGTGTGACTTCGTCTTCTATCAAGCATTCATCCTTGGTGAACTTGATCTTGAAGCCTTTGTCACAAATTTGGCTAATACTAAGAAGATTGTGCTTTAGTCCTTTAACATAAAGAACATCTTCAACGGATGTGAAAGGTGGAGCACCAACTTTGCCTTTGCCAAGAATTCTTCCCTTATTATTGTCTCCATAAGTGACAAAACCCTTGGCCTTTAGCACTAGATTTGGAAATTGGTTTAGGTCTCCCGTCATATGCTTTGAACAACCACTATCAAGATACCAAAGATTGCATGTGGTCTTCAAGCATACCTGCAAAACAAATTAGGCTTTGTTAGGTACCCAATTTGCTTTGGATCCTTCATAATTAGTTCCTTTCTTTACCCACACATAATGCCCACTTGCCACTCTAAAGTTTCTAACATAGCAAGCATTAGGTGTATGGCCTTTAATGCCACAATAAAAACAAGTAGGTTCAAAGTTACTTCTATATCTAGAAGGATAAGATTTATTCTTAGAAAATGTTTTCTTTTTAGGATAGTGATGAACTATTTTAGGTTTGTTCACTTTCTCTTTGGATGATTGATCACTAGCCTTAACAAATATAGTTTTATTAGAACTTGGTTTTGAAAACTTTGAATATCCAAGTCCACTTTTGTCATTGGAGTATCTTAGTTGGCTAAGAATACCTTCCAATCGAATTTGGCCTTTTTCATATCTTTCAATGACTCTTTTTAATTGTACAATTTGGAAAGAGAGTGATTCACAATTTTTGCATACAAAATTTTGTTTTTGTTCATCACTTGATTTTTGTTTTTCTTCTTTGAAATCATTTTCCATAGATTCACATTTTTCTTCTAAGGATGAAATTTGTTTCTTTTGTGATGAAATAGTTTTATACAGAATTTTGCATTCATTCAATAGTTCATCTATAGCACCTTGTGCATCACTATCAAAAAGAGAAAATTTATTACTAACCTCATTGTCTTCATCATCGGAATGGTGTGAGACCATCAATGCTAGATTTTCACTTTCATCACTATCGGAATCGGATGAGGAACTTATTTCATTATCTTCCCATGTAACATAGGCCTTTTTGTTCTTGAATCCCTTTTTGCTTTTGAAGCCACCTTTCTTGGAGAGTTTTGGACAATCCGACTTGATATGACCTTGCTTACCACATTCATAACATGTGACTTCTTGTGTTGATGTGGAAGCTTCCTTTTTATTAAATTGTTTCTTTCCTTTTGAATGAGAAAAGGATTTGTCATTTCTACCAAAGAACTTACCAAGCCTTTTAACAAGAAGCATGAAATTTTCATCTTCTTCCGGATTGTCTTCCTTTTCAACTTCCTTGGAATCTATCTTCAAAGCAATATTCTTGGATTTCTTCTCTTGATTTTCATGTTTTTCAAGTCTTCCAAGTTCCGTTTCATATTCTTGAAGTTTCCCAAACAATGTTGCGGATGTCATGGAGAAAATACTTTTCTTTTCTGAGATTTCCGTTACCTTTGGTTGCCATTCCCTAGTTAAGGACCTAAGTACTTTCAGATTTAGTTCATCATTCGTCAAAGTCTTACCAAGAGTACTTAGATGATTTGTCAAGTGCACAAATCTCTTTTGTAGGTCAAGAATGGTTTCTCCGGGCTGCATTCGAAATAATTCATATTCTTGACTCAGGGTATTTAGTCTTGAGCTTTTTACTTCAACTGTTCCTTCATGAGTTTGTACGGTATCCCATATTTCTTTTGATGTTTTGCATGCCGAGACACGAAAGAATTCATCCATGCTAAGTGCACCTTGAAGAAGGTTTATTGCCTTTTTATCATAGAGAAATTTCTTCTTATCATCATCGCCCCATGCAGTTTTAGGCTTTGATGAGCCAACACCATTGATTACCGTTATAGGGATAAATGGACCATTCTCGACGGTATCCCATATTTCTTCTCCTTGTGCTTCTAGATGTGCCTTCATGCGTATTTTCCAGAAGTCAAAATATTCACCACAAAATAGAGGAGGCTTGTTGTTACTACCACCATCTCTGAAAACGGGATTTTAATTTGCGGAACCCATTCTGGATCTTTTAGGAACATGTTACCTATAACCTGCTCTGATGCCAATTGTAAGTACGAAGTGCGCCTAAGAGGGGGGAGGTGAATTAGGTACTTTAAAAAATTCTGGTTTTAGTGATGATGGATATTATTTTTATGGATTATGGTGAGTTTAGGAAAGGGTAAAGTGCAGAAAAATAAAGAGACACGAGCGATATATCCTGGTTCCCCTCACAGTCCAAGAGTACTCCAGTTCCCTTTCAACATGAAAGAGATTTCCTTATTATGGAAAACTTAAACAAGAACTACCAAAAAGCCAAGAACAATCCTCTTGGATTTTCACTATGTCAACAATGAGAACAATCCTCTCAAAGTGACTACACTTGTATCCAACAATCCTGGAAAGACAAGATTTAAAAAACCACTTAAACTTATTTCCAACAATCCTGGAAAAGTAAGTAAATATCTATCAATATCTGATTTTGAGTGAGTTGAGTAGTATTGATCACTTAAGGTGATTTAACAATGAATGATATTCTCTTCCAATGATAATAATGTACAATGACTCAAGATATAATGCTCAAAGTTTTCTAGTTAACAGTATATGAAAGTGTGCAGAAAACTTATGTATGAAAGTGAAGAAAAGCTTGAGTTTGTATTTTGAAAATTCAGAAAATATATTTGGAAGAGGTGTTGAAAATGATTTTGAAAATGAATATTTATATGTTCATAGAACCTTTTTGAAACATCATAAAGTTCTGTAAATGAATCATGAACAATTGCCAAGATTGAGTGAAAGGTTTCAATGAAAAGGTATTATGAACAGGCATGTGCCAAGCTGTTGTTTTTCAAAATCGTGCAGCATACAATCGATTTCACCCTTTATGTAAATCGATTGCACGGGGTTTCAACAACTATATTTTCAAAAATTTTAAGTGTGCAATCGATTGCACAAGAGTGTAAATCGATTGCATGTGAAGTCAGTAGCAAAAAATGATTGAGTGCAATCGATTGCACAAGCAATGTAAATCGATTTCACTGAGAAACAGAAGCAAACATTTTGAAAATTTTAAGCATGCAATCAATTGCACAAGCAATTTAAATCGATTTCACTGAGAAACAAAAGCAAAAGATCTGAAAAATTGAAGCATGCAATCGGTTGCACTTAAGTGAAAAATGAATTTTAACTTAGAAAAACTTGAGTAAGGATTTATAAAACATTTCTTTTCACCATTGAGCATCTATGTCTTAAGTTCAAAGTAATTATTATCATTATACCTTAAAAGTTGCTAAGAGCTTGAATTGAAGACTTTGTCCATAGATGCCTTGAGCTTGATCAAAAATCTTTGCCTTCTTTGTCAATAATGGTTTGTTTTCATCAAAACAAAAGTTCATTTGAGAAGCTTGATTTTACATGTTACTCTGTTTATTTTGAGATTTGAACTACCATTGTGGTATTTGAGTTGTTTTTACTTGATGAAGTTATATTGAAGTATATTAATAAAGATGTTGTGAATTATGAATTTCCAATGTGAGCAAGTTGAAAAACTATGGTTGTTAATCATGAAGTACTTATCGTAATTGATTTTTGAAAACCCGTGTTACAAAGAAGGATGTGTTTTACTATGAAGTTGGTTTGAATAAATGTGACACCCTTTTTGGTGCATTACTCTGATTTAATTATTGTATTATTTTGAGAATATTCTTTAGAGTTTAGAAGGGTGTTACAGGGTTCACTTCTACTCAAGTGTCATTCTATGTGAGGGATTATGCCCTCATAGAAACCATGATTGAGAACTGTTAGGGCTAGGAGTGGCGATATTGATGAAATCAAAGTGGTGGTGATAATGAAAGGTGTGTTTCAAGTAAGTTTTCTTGGGGCCCAAAGTGGGTTCCATTGTAATTGATTAAAAGTACAAAAATGTGGAACCTATATGTTGGTAGTGGTGGCCAAAGGCTTTAAGTATTTTTGGTGATTTGAGGTCAAACTAACGATGGTGAGAGACCCTGTTTCGAAGGTGTTTTTGGTGTGGAGAGAGAAAGCTCACATGAGGTGAGAAGCTCTGTATCTTTTAGGGGTGTCCTCTTGTGTATTTAAAATATTCCTTAACCCTAATGCTGAGGTATTTATAGAGACTTATAGGCTTGGATTTCGTGACTCCTCATAAGTAGTAACCGCACCACCTTGACTGTGGAAGTTGTTGATTGCATACTTCTTAGGGAATTATGACCAAGACTTCTTGCACATGCAATTTTAGGTTATTTACATTCCAGAGCCCATGTTTCCCCTCAAGGAGAGCCTCTTACTACATGGGTGCTATGCTTAGGCGACATGTTACATAGTGGGTGCTTGATGAAGACATGTCATATGTCACCCCATCTGGGGCCTTTGCAAATGTATCACTACACTCCACAATGATTTTAATACTCCTTCGATCATAAAATATTTTCCATAAGCATGGCCCATTATCATAATGACCATCAAACTTTGGAATGTTTGGTAGGTCCTGATTTCCTTTTGACTTTGAAGTTAGTAGCAGTCACATTCAATAACGCCAAAGAATGCATAATGTCCTAGCATCGATGTTTCTCACCCATAAAGGTGCACTAAAAATGAACAAATTGTCACTATAATCTCGTAGAATGATCGATGAATCTGATACCACTTGTTATGACAGAAAACTATGCTTTCAAGACTTCACTTTTTATTTTAAGGGCCAACACTACAAGAAAGTATGAAAATTGCTAGGGGTTTTAGCCAGGGGTTAAACCCCTGAGAAATAAATTAGGTACACATGTGCATAGCCCCTCGCAAAGTGCAGATTAGGGAAGGAAAAAATAAAAAACATATTGCATGGGGTTACCCCTCGCAAAATTAAAAGAGGGAAAATTTGAATTTTAAAATAATCATTTGTGAAGGGCAACCTCCTGGGAAAAATAAAATGCGCGCTAATCTTTATAAATAGCGACGGGTAACCCCAAGCTATTTGTCAACGTGACAATAGCGAGGGGCTACCCCTGCCATCTAGACAACTTTTGTCTACTCATGGCAGTGTGCAGACTGCGCCTGCAGGGGACTTTTTCCAATGCATTATTTAGCGAGGGGCATCCCCACGCCACTTTTGAACATTTTATTTCCGTTGGGCTTCCCCTCGCTAATTTCAAGCCAAATAATTGCAACATTTATTTACCCATTGTTTCAGTTTTATCGTTCCATATTTTCCTCATCTCTTCCCTCTTCCCCGCCTCCCTGCATTCTTCTCTTCCATTGTTCTTCTTCTCATTTCTTCCCCAAATAAAACCTAAAATTTCCAATCACAATCTAAAGGTTTCAGGTAAATAAATTAAATTATTTTGTTATGTATTTAATTTATTTTCAATATTAGTGTGTAATTTGTTCAGATTCTTATTTACAGTTACTAATTGATATATCCAAAGGGAGCTAAATTTTAGAGAAAACTACCAAAAGCTTCAAGAAACAACAATATTTGTTCATCAATGTCAGGTTTTTATTATAAAATTTTCGTTTTCTGATATATTTGTAGATATATTTGTGTATATATTTGTATTGTGATATTTAATTTATAAACTGAAAATAATTTTTTTTAATTTTTTCAAAATTATTTATATATATAATAATTAAAAAAATATTATTTTTTGATATATGTGATATTTGGTTTATATATTATTATTTTTTAAATAACTGAAAAAATAATATATATATTTGAAAAATAGTATATATATACATATAAAATAATTGAAAAAATATATTATTTTGTGATATATATTAAAAAATAGTATGTATAATTAAAAAAACAGAATTCATAATAAAAATAAGTTTGAAAAATAGTATATGTATATAAAAAATATATATAGTTTCTAAATAAAATATATAGTTTCTAAAAATATATATTTGAAAATATGTTTGAAAAAAAGTATATATATACATATAGAATAATTGGAAAAATATATTATTTTGTGATATATATTAAAAAACAATATATATAATTTAAAAAAATAGAATTCATAATAAAAATATGTTTGAAAAACAATATTTATAATAAATATGTATGTATAAAAATAATATGTATAATAAGTATTTATAAATAGTATATGTATATAAAAAATAATATGTATAATTTTCAAAATAGTATATGTATGTATAATAAGTATTTATAAAAATAGTATATGTAAAATGGTATATGTAAAATAGTATATGTATGAAAAACAGTATATATAATTTTTAAATAAAATATATAGTTTCTAAAAATATATATTTTTATATAAATAGTATATTTTTTGAAATATGTAAATAATTATGTATAAAATAGTAAACATAATTTTTATGAAATATGTATAACTTTAAAAAAAAATATAGTTTCTAAAAAATATATATTTTTATATAATTAGTATATTTATTACTTAAATAAATATGTCGTATATTTCTAAATGAAAAGAAGATAGTTTATATGTTTAGGATTAAAAAATTATTGAAAGTTTATTGTCGATAGATCAATTCTTATTTTATTTAATAAAATTAAACACGAACATATGCAGTATGGAATATTATCAATTCTATCGTAGTTGGATGTATGATAGATCGTTTTCTGGAAGACGTGGGCTTAAACCGCATTTTAAGGAAGGAGTTGTCGGATTTCTCTCGTATGCGTTTGGTCAAGAATGTTTTCGAAGCGAAGGAGGGGTAACATGTCCGTGTTTAAAGTGTGGTTGTAGAAATATTATTAGTGACCCTAGTAAAGTGAAACGTTATTTGGAGAAAGTGGATTTTAGGCCAAATTATTGGGTTTGGGCTTCTAATGGGGAAAAATGCCAAAGATGAATATAGAGGCTTCTAGCAGTCAAACACATGTTGGACCAGATATAAATACAGATGATCCAGAGAGTTCATCACATATGCAATGTCAGGAACAATTTAATCTAGTCGAGGATATGGTCAGTGACGCATTAGGGGTGAATGTGACTTATCATGAACCTCAAGACTTTGACGTAAAAGAACTCCCAAATGAGAAAGCACAAAAATTTTATCAGTTGTTGAAAGAAATAAATATACCATTGTTTAAGGGGTCTTTTGACTCTAGGCTATTAATGTGTGTTAGGATTTTGGCTGCGAAATCAAATTGGAATGTTCCTGATCAGTGTTTGGAATTCTTTGCAAGAATGATGTTGGATGCGACTCCTAAGAAAGAAAGCATGCCTACAAGTTATTATGATGCAAAGAGGATGGTGTCGAAGTTGGGACTAGAAGTAAAAAAGATTGATTGTTGCATTAGAGGTTGCATGTTGTTTTATGACAACGATTTTGGTACAAATGATGGAGAATTGGAGGAATGTAAGTTTTGCAATAGTCTGAGGTATTTAGTTTGCAGTAAAGGAGCTAATCGAAAGCAAAAACGAGTTGCAGTGAAGTCCATGTTCTATCTACCAATAATACCTAGGTTGCAAAGAATGTTTGCATCAATGCACAGCGCAAGTCAAATGTCATGGCACCATACAAACATATGTAGTTTTGATATGATGCGACATCCATCTGATGGCGAGGCATGGAAACACTTTGATAGAGTTCATCCTGAATTTGCAGCAAAACCCAGGAATGTTAGACTTGGATTATGCTCGGATGATTTCACTCCTTATAATTTGTCAGCAAATGCATATTCTTGTTGGCCAGTTATTGTTACCCCGTACAATCTCTCTCCTGAGATGTGTATGACGAAACCTTACATGTTTTTGACATGCATCATTCTAGGACCATCGAGTCCAAAGGCAGGAATAAATGTTTATCTGCAACCTTTAATTGATGATCTCAAGAGGTTGTGGGTGGGAGAGTGGACTTATGATGTGTCACGTAAACAAAACTTTAATATGCGAGCTACTTTGATATGGACAATTAACGACTTTCCTGCATAAGGCATATTGTCTGGATGGGGTACGTATGGTAAAATGGGATGTCCACATTGCATGGGTCACACAAAAGCGTTTACTTTGGATAAGGGTGGGAAAAGTTTGTGGTTTGACTGTCACCGTAGGTTCTTACCTGTAAACCATGAATTTAGAAGAAATAAGAATGCTTTTAGAAAAGGAAAAAAAGTAATAGATCTACCTCCCCCACGATTGTTATCGACTGAAGTATGGAATAGTGTTCGTGACCTACCAAAATTCACAGATAATGGTGAAGCGCGTAGAATTCAAGGATATGGGGATTCTCACAATTGGACAAAAAGAAGTATTTTTTGGGACCTCCCTTATTGGAAGGATAATTTGTTGAGACATAATCTTGATGTTATGCATATTAAGAAGAATTTTTTTGATAATGTATTTAACACAGTGATGGATAATGAGAAGACAAAAAATAATGAGAAGGCTAGAAAAGACATGAAACTTTTGTGTAATCGAAAAGAATTGGAGTTGAAACCTCGACCAAATGGAAAATTATTAAAACCCAAGACGTGTTACACTCTTACTCCCAAAGAAGCAAAATCAGTATGTCGGTGGTTAAATGATTTGAGGATGCCTGATGGTTATTCTTCTAACTTGGCAAGATGTCCTGACGCCTCAACAGGGAAGATGCATGGAATGAAAAGTCACGATTGTCATATTTTCATGGAACGATTGCTTCCAATTGCATTCAACTCACTTACCAAGAATGTGCTTAATCCACTAACTGAGATTATTCAATTTTTTAGAGACATTTGTGCGTCAACTTCAAGAGTAGACGACTTCATTAAATTGGACCGAAATATTCCTGTCATTCTCTGCAAGTTGGAGCAAATCTTTCCGCCTGGTTTCTTTGATTCTTTGGAGCATCTCCCTGTGCATCTTGCTTATGAAGCTTTCCTAGGTGGACCTGTTTAATATAGATGGATGTATCCATTTGAATGATTCATGGGTGATTCAAAGTGATCAGTGAAAAATAAGGCAAGAGTTGAGGGATCAATTTGTGAATATTATTTACATCGTAAAACATCACATTTTTGCTCTCATTATTTCAATCACATGATGTTGACTCCAAGAATCACAGGGAACGAAGTTCACTTATGTGAAAGAAGTCAATTCACCTTATCAGTTTTCGGTCGTCCAGGCCATCCCTCAGGGAAGACGGGTGAGCATTGGCTTTCTCAAAAAGAAATGCAATTTGTCCATGTTCATGTGTTGATTAACTGCGTTGAAGTTAAACCATATCTTGAGTAAGTATATTTAATTAAGTATAGTTTTGTTGGTTAAAACTTGTAACCTTTTATAACCTATTTTTTTTTCAAAATAGGGAATTTAGTACCTACTATTATCAAAGCACAGGCGAACAACCATCGATTGGATACACACATGCCTATTTTCCAGCATGGTTCAAGCAACGATTATCATGCATTTCTGCACCAAGTCCTGAAATAATACATTTGAGAAGTTTGTCTGAAGGCCCTCATCAACGTGTGAATGAATGGCACATATACTTTGTAAACTGTTACAAATTTCACACTGAGATTTGGAGTGAAGGAAAGAAAACTATAAACAGTGGTGTAGTCGCAAAAGGAGTTATAGACAATGCTGAGGACGACTTCTATGGGGTTATCACACATATTTACGAATTGGTCTATAATTATATGGACTCAGAAAATAAAGTTGTCTTGTTTTACTGTGATTGGTATGATCCATCTTCCAGAGGAACAAAAGTTGATAAAAATATATAACACCGTTGAGGTTCAAATAGATAGAAAGTACAAAGAGTATGACCCTTTCATAATGTCACACAATGTCAGACAAGTTTATTATGTACCTTATCCTACAATTACGCCATGCAAACGAGGATGGCGTGTTGTAATCAAGTCCAACCCAATGGGTCACATTGATACTGACAAAGTAATGGAAGATGTTGCATACCAAGATGACGAGATTTCACCTGTTAATGAGGTAATTGAAACTGAGGAGATTATAAGTTTGTGTGATACTGAAGTTGAGGGTCAAAAAGTTGACGCAAATATCTTGTTGTCAACAAATCCCGTGGAAGAAGAGCATGAAGAGCTAGGAGAGTCTGAAGACAATAACTTCAGATCCGATGAAGACAATGAAGATTATGATGATGAATAATTTGAATATGTATTATCTTTCAAAATAATCATGTGTAATATTATCTTTTATATATATTATCTTTCAAATATATATATATATATATATATATATATATATATATATATATATATATATATATATATATATATATATATATATATTATCTTGTGTAATATTATCTTTTGTGTAACATTTATTGTTTAACGTTTATCTTTCAAATAGAAAAAAATGCCACCCAAGAAAAATGCCTCCCAACAAAAGCCTCGCCGCAGCAGGTACATTATAGAGGAGGTGCCTGATTCATATTTATTTATTCCTATGCCATAATCGAGTCAAGTGGAAAATCATCCTCCACATTCTACCCTACCTCATATGCGTCTTACTCCACCTCCTATGCATCCTACTCCACCTCTTATACATCCTACTCCACCTCCTATGCATACTACTCCACATATGTCTGGGTCTTTCACTAGATTACTATCCACACCTCCTGGATGCACACCATTCCCACCCATATCCCTGGAAGCTTTTATTAGTCCTACTGGATACACGCCATATTTTCCTACTGGACCCGGTACATATTTTCCCATGCCTTTCATGCAGTCGAGTGGTCCCATTCATATGGGGCTAGGTGGATCTAGCATACCTCGACCCATGCCTTCTGAGGATGATCATGGAGACACCAGTGCTCTCGGAGATTCCAGTGCTCCTGGAGATACTAGTAGTGCTCCTGGAGAAACCAGTGCTCAAGAAGATACAAGTGCTCTTGAGGAGCAAACAATGAGGGAGCACATCTTGAGGAGAAATGCGCCACAAAAAGTTAGATATTATCATGGCAGACTTGTCATTTGGCCCGACACTGGATCGTAAGTGTTTATATATGTTATATATTATTTTAAATTTAAGTTTTATTTAATCAATTCTAACTCAATATTTTGGTGTTTAGGATCTTGCTCCATCAGGCAATATCGATCATAACAAGCATTTTTAAAGAGAAGTATACAAAATTTTGGCCGAGTTATGGAACTGTACTTGAAGATGATAGAAAAGATTGGTTTAATGCATTTAAGGTATATTTTTTCCTTTATATTTTTCCTTCATATTTTTTGAAATACCTTTCTGTTGTACCCCAAAATTTGCCCTCCCATATTCTTCAAGATTTGACAAGATCAATCTCCAGATGGTTCAAAATCTCTCAAAGATTGCACAGTCCAATTGCCTCCTAACACAATCAAAATTAGGGTTTTGGTTCTTGCAAAGAAAATGAGGTTTTCAAGGGTCCAATCAAGTCCCATATGCCTATATCCATTGTCAAGCATCCATATGTCAAGTTTCAAGACTCACAGCATCAAATTGCACAGTCAAAAACCCTAAATGCTTCACAGTCAACTGCAAAGGCAAAATGGTCATTTGACAGTCAAAAGTCAAAAATTTTGGTCAACATCTTATTTTTAAGCCACAATCATCATTTGATCAATTCTTGATCATGACTCCACAAGCATGGCTCAAAAAGTCTCAAGATGTCAAAAGTTTCTATTTTTGGACAGCTGAAAAGTCAACTGCAAATTGACCAAGGCATAACTTCTTCATGGTTCATCAGGAAAAATCCCATCCAATGCTCATTTTGAAGGGGGTGAAATTTCCTACAACTCATCTTCACACTCCAAGTCCAAGAAATGCTCTCACAAAAAGTTATCAATTTCAACATTATAGGTCATTTTCAAAAGTCAACAAAAAGGCACTTTAAGTCAAAGACTATAACTTGAGATTGGTAAATCAAAATGACATGGGACCAAAGGCATTGGTTAGAGGACTTCAAGACCTTTCCAAAATGTCCAAGAACATGTTCATAGCTTCAAAATTGAGCAAGATATGCATTGGAGAAGTTGGGAAATTTTTGGGAACTTTCAAAAGTCAACTTTGCCTAAAACACTTCATTTTTGCTAATGGGCCTCAAATTCTTTCTTGAATCATTACCCAAAGCCTATGCACGACCCATTGAGCTCAAAATAATTTATTTTCTTATTTTTAATTAATTAATTGAATTTACATTTATATTAATTCATTTAATTGGTTTTAATTATAGGAAAATTCAAAGATACGCTTTTTTAGATCTTTTTGTGCAGCAAATATGACCAGGGCAAGCTGGCAACTCGTTTCTCAATCAACAAGGCAAGATATCCATGATTGGCAAAGTTTCATGAAAGAAAAGATTGAAAAAAGATATGATTGGCAATCACACATTCAAGTCATAATGCCATGGACTTTTGGGCTTATTTTTGACCTAAATTCATTCACATACATATGCTGAGTGAAACCCTAAAGCTGGACACACGTGAAAGCTGCTAAGACTCCATAGCCAAATTGCAAGAAAACTCAAGAAAAGTGTGGAACTGATTTCCTACTTGCAGCGCGTTTCAAAGCCTAAAAAGGATTCAATCACCTTGCCTGAGTCTCCAGGAGTCTATTGGCATCAAGAACCAGTCCAAACACGCAAAGAATCAAAGACAATAAGCCACACGGTTTGCCTTATTCTTTAAATCTGCATATCATGTTTCACGTGCTTTTAATCCATTTTTTTTATTGGTGTGTGTTGTTAGGGACCTTCTGAAGCTAATGAGACAGTTTAATTGAACTAACGCTGCCTGAATCAAAATCCACCATGAACAAAATCTAGGGTTTCTGAAGCTTGCAATTAGGGCTTTAGGCATAAGGAAAAATTGGACCACGTCATGACTATGGTTGAATTCGTCAAGGCCAGACGAATTCAACCAAACCCTCGCGCTCAATTTATGTGATCCATAGGGCTATTCGCTATTCTTGGGACTTTTACTTTGTGGGGGTTTAAAACCCCCGCTATCTTGTTTATGTTTACAGGTAAAAACGAAGAAGATAATAGGTGGCAGCCTGTGGTTGGAAGATTCAAATTCAGCGCGCGTTATTTTGATTTCACGTCATAATATTTATTTTCTTATATAATATTCATCACCCAGTATATTAACAAAAGCACGCGTTTGGCTTGGTGGTAGATGACTTGTCCAATGATCACTGGGACCTGGGTTCGATTCCCAGGTCCCCCCACATAATTGATAATTTTTGTTCTAACGTATTCTAGTGCAGCGCCTCATCCAACGTCCTACCATGAGCCTCACACGTTAGCCTGCCAAGCGGCCTTGATCCATAATCTGAAGGCCAGGAGGTGATGAACACTCTATGCCTTGGTCAATGAACACGCACACAACCTGAAAAGTCAAAGGTGGCCTGGTCTTCAATGGGCCAGAATTCCTCACATTTCACCTCCCCTTGGGCCAACACACCCCCTTGGTTTGCATAATTAATTTTACTTTCTTTTCTTTTCTTTTAATTTCTTTCAATTGTTTTTTTTATAATTATTATTAATTCATCATAAAATAATTTTTCTAATAAAAATCAGAAACTCAAAATTGTAAATATTTTTAATTATTTATTAATTGCATCATTAACCTATTTTTTGTAAATAAATGTTAACAATTAACTTTAGTTTAATTTAGGTTTAAAATTTAATCTCTTTTCTTAATAAATAAAAAATACATAGAATTAGGTTTTGACACTTTTATCTTTTTCTTAATTAATTATTATTATTATTAATTATTATTATCATTATTAATTACTATTATTTTTGTACATAAATATGTAAATTAATTAATTAGTAAATTAGGTCAACTTTGACATTTTCTTTAATAATTAAAATAATCTAGAATTAGGGTTGTTTACTAACTTTTAAATTCTTTTCTTTATTTCCATAATAAATTCAAAAAAACATAAAAAAACACTTTCTTTTCTTTAAATAATTAATTAGGTTTTAATTTAATTTAATTTCTCAAAAGGGCCCAAAACCCGAGGACGTCCCGATTTTAATTCTTTTCGCGCATTATTTTCTTATTGATTATTATGTAACTGTTCAAGGATGTAATAGTAATTAGGTTTATTGCTTTTTTTACTTTCCGCATCTTTATCAAAAACGGGTCTTTGTATTTTGGCGATGTATAGACCCGCGCCTTGTAATAGCGTAGCTTTTATCTTTCCATCTTTTAATTTTCCGCGCTCCTAACTGCTAAATCGCATGAAAGAATGTATGTTAATTAAAAACAACTCGTAGCTCACAATGCCATGATCAAAGATAAATATAACATGAAAACAATACACAATGCACACACCACTTCTAGGGTACGCCTCACTCGTTGCCTTTGAAACGTGGTCGTCAAGTATAGGACGTTTTAGCAGTCGCTCTTATGTCCAAGATCCAGTTGCCTCGAAACAGTTGCCTTGAAACGGTTGCCTCGGATTAAAAAGGATCTAGGACATTAGGGTTGCTTCTAAGGTGTCCTACTATTGCTTCGGTGACCACACTGTCCCTACAATCGAATTGACCCGAACACCTCCAACGGTGGTGCTACCTACCTCTCAATGGTGGGATGGCATTACCTTAAGGACTTTTACACAGCCTAATTCCTTAGGGTAGGTAGATGACTCATGGGTACTTACTCTCTAAAAAACAAAACAAAAATTTTTTCACACTGACACTTCCAAAAGCTTTCAAAACAAATTTTTCAAACACTCTTGAGGACAGATACAAGAGTCACTCAGAAATCTTTCAATGAAACTTTTTCAAACCCATTCACATTTTGAAAAGCAAACATTTTGAAAACATAAGAGCAAGTACCTAAGAGTCCATGGATAACCATGGATAGAAAGGGTGCTAACACCTTCCCTTTCTATAAATCTACCTCCCGAACCGAGAAACATTCTCATAAGGAATTTTGCTGTGCTTTTGTCCTGTCCATGTTGGAGAAAATAAAAGACGGTGGCGAATCTTGCTTCCGCGACATTTCGCGAACCAGCTTTAAACAGTCAGTTCTATTTCCACCGATCACAGAACTGGCGACTCTACTGGGGACTATAAAAGTGAGGTGTACCTTAGGATTAGATCACACTTATGTTTTCAATTGATTTGCTTTGATTGCTTTATATTTGTGGGCTTTGCATCGGAGTTTCATAGATCCTAACCCGGATCTGGGGATACCCTTTTAGGTAGCATAAGCTGTGAGGGACCTGTCCAGCGTAGACCGACACAGGTGAAGCAGTGGCTACGTTGGTGTGGCGCCTTGGTCTGTACCAATATCCCTTGTGTCACAACGAGGAGAATATGGGTCTTCTGAAGAGTCATTAAGCACCAACCGACCTTAGAACCCTAATTTGACCCAACTTGGCCATAGAACAGTAGCAGTATGCTACACCCATTGAGGCTAAACTCTCGCGATGGTTCTGGCCGCAAGAAAAGATTGTGACGCTGGAGTTATGACCGATTGAGGGTAGTCAGTTATATTGGGATCCTCTAGAACCCGGTTACTTTTGATAGGACAGGTCTTAACCAACAAACTGAAAGAGGGTAGTACCTGAACTTCATGCTGGCCTAAACTTTAAGGGCTATCTTGTGTGACTTGCGTGCCTTATCATGTTTGCCTTTATGAATACTTGTGGTGTGCTTTATCATGACATCATACCATCATAGGCATTGCATGCATCCTGCATAAGAACTGACCCATTTCAAAGATAAGAGGGTTTCATCTTTGCTCTGTTTTGTAGGACATCATGATGCCTATGCGAAGGAACATTATCCGGTTCAATTTTGTTCACCCACCTGAGTTGCTTGAAGAGTTGGTTAGCAGAATTCCAAACACTACCTCCTTCATCCAGAGGCATGGTTCTCTTCTCGAGTTAGTCACTGCAAAGTGGGACCAACAACTGATGAGTGTCCTGACCCAGTTTTATGATCCCTTGTACAATTGCTTCACCTTTCAAGACTTCCAGCTGGTCCCTACCCTGGAAGAATTCTCTGATTTGCTTGGTATCCCTGTCTTGGATCAGACTCCCTTCACTGGTTGGGAAAAGACTCTTAGGCTTGAGGAGATTGCTGCAGCCCTTCCCTTGACCCACAAAGAGGTAATGGACAAATGGGTGACTAGAAGAAGAGTTAAGGGTTTCTTGGCCAAGTTTCTGATTGGTAAAGCTAACAGTTTCTGGAATGACTTAGACTTCAGGGCGTATGAAGACATTATGGCTCTCTTAATCTATGTCTAGTTTTGTTTCTTAATCCTGATAACTTCATTAACGTCACTGCCATAAGGATCTTCATGTCTCGGAACCCTGTGCCCACTCTCTTGGGCGATATCCTGCAACAACTCTATGCTCGTACTGCCCGAAGACGAGGAACTCTGTGGTGTTGTATTCCTTTATTAGTGAGGTGGTTTATTTCGCACCTCCCTAAGTTCGTGCTGAAGAACAAAGAAGGAAGAGGTTGGGCTCATAGGTTAATGTCTCTCACTGATAATGACATCATTTGGACTCTCAGGGGTTTGGATGAGGTAGCTGTTATTGATCGTTGCGGAGAATACCCTAATGTTCCTTTGATTGGTACCCAAGGAGGAATCTCTTATAATCCATGTCTAGCTCTCCGTCAGTTTGGAAGAGCCAGAAGAGCAGGGCCTCATGAGATGTTGGTGCCTCACATCAGTTTTGAGTTTCAGGTAGATAGTGACGAGCTGTGTCGTAGATTCATCAAGGCTTGGGACAGAATTCACAGAGTTGACCCACATGAGTTGGGACCAAAGACTTCTCTACCTATGGAATCCTACTACAGATGGGTCCGCATCCGTGCTCAGAAGTTAGGTATGCCATACGAAGCTGTCAGATCCATCATTCTTGAATATCCTGATAGAGACGGGATTCCTCCAACTGTTCTCTCTCCTCAGATACCTACTGATGTTGATACACTAAAGAGGTCTTGGGTGCAACTATAGGAAGAACGGGATTCTTATCGGGAAAATTTCAACGAGCAGGAATTGAAGATCAAGAAGCTGACAAAGCAATTGGAGAATGAGCGTGCCTTGAATGACTACATCCGTACTGAGAAGAAGAGACCCTGGGATCACTAATGAGCTTTGGATGTTCTTTTACAGTTTTTATTTCCCTTTTCAGTATTTCCATTTTATGTAACGCCTAAGGGCAATCTGTTGAACAATCTAAATTTCAAAGTTGAATCTAATAAAGTGCGTTTCCTTTTTGTTTACAAAGTTGAATCCCGATTGTCTTTGAAAACATAAATCATACGCATTCCATTCATCATATGCATCACATGTACTCTTCTTTTCAGGTTGCTTAATGTTCTTCGCTGTTTATTTCAGCTCGCCTCATCATGAATCCTGAATCATCTACTGAGCAATCCATCAAGGCCCTCCAGGCTCAAAACGCCCAGTTCCAAGAGCTGATCATGAGTTTAGCCCAAGGTCAAGAGGAATTGAAGGCTCTGCTGGTAAAGAAGAAGAAGAAGAGAACTATACTATTCAACACTGGCCGGAGGTTTGGCAATACACTGCAAAATGAGGCTGACCAAGTTGGTTCTTCAATAGGGAAAGGCAGTCCCCAAGGGGGAAGGGTTCCTAGTCCTGTGGTCTCTGACAACGAGACTGATTTCAATGAAGAGCAGTACCTTCCTGCTGAAGACAAGTACAAGCAGTTAGACAATCGCCTGAATGCCATGGAAAATTCAACAAGTGCCTGGGTTGGATTTTGGAGACCTGGGTCTATCTTCTGGTGTGGTGATCCCACACAAGTTCAAAGCACCATCTTTCGCAAAGTATGACGGGGCGTCCTGCCCTAAGCTGCATCTCAGATCTTATGTGCGGAAGATCCAGCCGTATACTGTGGACAAGAACTTATGGATCCATTTCTTCCAGGAGAGTCTTTCAGGGACTCATCTCGAATGGTTCTATCAGCTGGATGGAACCAAGGTTCGTAACTGGGAGGACTTGGCTACTGCTTTTTATAAGCAGTATCAGTACAATGCCGACCTCGCTCCTACACGTACCCAACTCCAGGGTATGTCGCTAGGATCGGGAGAAGGTTTTAAAGAGTACGTGCAGAAGTGGAGGGACCTGGCTGGCAGGGTGCAGCCGCCGTTAACCGACCGTGAACTCGTGGACATGTTCTTGGGGACCCTATCTGGGTCGTTCTTCAACCATCTCATTGGTAATTCGTCTGCAGGGTTTACAGATCTCATTCTGACTGGTGAGAGGATAGAGGCTGGTATGAAATCAGGGAAGATACAGAAAGGTGCGTCCTCAAGTTCTGAGAAGAAACCTTTCAAGAAGGAGGCCAGTGCTGTATATGGGCCCAGGAGACAAAATAAGCCAGAACGCCGCCAAGCTGTCAACGCGGTGGTAATTGCAATGCCTGCTGCCGCTCCTCGGCAACCTAACCGACCAAGGGGTGAGAGACCCAGAAGAGAATATACTCGGCTTAGTATGACCTTGTCGCAGATCTTGCCGCAACTGCTATCGACCAACTTGGTAACTGTCAGAGAAGCTCCGAAGGTGGTAAACACAACCTCTCCGAAGTATAATCCCAACGCCTGTTGTGCTTATCACTCTGATAGCCCGGGGCATTCTACTGATGATTGCTGGGCCCTGAGGAACAAGGTCCAGGACCTTATCGATGCTAAGAAAATACAGTTTGAGGCGCCCGAAAGGCCCAACGTAGTGACTGCTCCTATGCCCCAGCATGGAGTAAATGCTATTGAGGAAGATCTGTATGTAGCTTCTGTGGATGATGTTGCTACCCCTTTATTGACCGTCAAAAGGAACTTGTTGCTGGCCGGTTTATTTCCGGGTTGTAGCAAGGGTTGCCTTCTATGTGCTATTTCACCTACTAGCTGTCCGTTGCTGAAGTCAGGCGTCCAAAACCTGATGGATAGCAAAGAGATCTTATTCAAGAAGACCGTTGTTCCTATTGTTCCTACTGAAGAGGTATCCGTTGTCACAATTTTCAACAATCCTACCAAGGCTCCCCCGAGGAAGCCAGTCAAAATCATGTCTGTTGCACCTATCATCATTACTGTTCCGGGGCCCCTCCCCTATAAATCTGACAAGGCTGTCCCATGGCACTATGGGGCAGATGTGTATGTGCTTGGAGTGAAGCAGGAGTTCAACACTAGTACCAGTATCAGTAACATCACCGGTCCCGCTAAAGTTACTCGCAGTGGAAGGCTCTTCTCACCTGACATTGCACCACCAGTTATCTGAAGACCTCTTATCATCACGCCTATAAGTGCGCCTGTTTCCCCTCCTGATCAAGCTTCTACCCCTGCTGCCGAGTCATCTGACACTCGGGGCAAAGGGATTGCTGATATGCCTGCCCAGATGGAGGCACCGAGGACTATTAATGTTGAAGCTTCACAGCAAGAGATGGAAGAAATCCTTAAGATTATTAAGAAGAGTGATTTCAACGTCGTTGAACAGCTGGGGCACACCCCCTCTAAGATCTCTATGCTATCACTGTTGTTATGTTCAGAGGCCCATGCCAAGGCCCTGATTTCTTTCCTAAAGACGGCCCATGTGCCACAAGAGACGTCGGCTGATCAATTTACGGATTGTGTGGCCAACTTGACCGCTGACAATGGGTTGGGTTTCTCTGATGTTGATCTGACCGCTAAGGGAAAGAACCATAATGATGCCCTGCATGTCATTGAATGAAGGGGCACTACTCTCGCCCACGTGTTGGTAGACACCGGTTCTTCACTGAATGTATTGCCCAAGAAGGCCTTAGACAGGTTGGATTGTGAGGGTTTGGAGTTGAAGCCTAGTAACATCGTTGTCTGAGCCTTTGACGGGTCGAAGAGGATGGTACATGGTGAAGTAGATATTCCGATCCGGGTTGGTTCCCAAGTCTTTAATTCAACGTTCTATGTGATGGACATGCGTCCATCCTATTCTTGTTTGCTGGGTCGTCCTTGGATCCACAAGGCTGGGGCTGTGACCTCCACTCTACACCAAAAGCTCAAATACCCTGTCAGAGGGAAGATTGTTACAGTACAGGGGGAGGAAGAATACATGGTTAGTCATCTGAACTCGTTCCGGTATATAGAGATGGACGGGGAGTTCATTGAGACCCCCTTTCAACATTTTGAAGAGGTGCCTCCAACATTGGCGTCAGCAGAGACAGTGATTGAAGAAGACTCTCCTTTGAAGATGGCTTCCTTGAAGGACGCCCGGGCTGTGATTGAAAAAGGTGAATGTGCAAACTGGGGCAGGCTCCCTGATTTTACTCCAAAGACTGACAAGTTTGGGTTGGGTTTCACTGCAGAGGCTCAGGGGGCTGTATTTAAAGCAAGGATTGGAAGACCTCCCGTACTCATCACCAACCCGGGAGTGAATGCTATTGAAGGCGATGCGGAGGAATCTGAGTTTGACAGCTGGATCTACCCGACGACCGACGGTGGACTGAATAATTGGACTGCAAAAGATTACATACCTGTTACTTTTGTTACTCAGTAATGAACTCCTTTGTTTTTAAATTTGTAACGAACAATAATTTGAAACTTTATGGCCCGGTGTCTTACCCGGGGCACCGTTAGCTTCATTTGTGAGGGTTTATTACTTGTCATTTCCATATATCATGAATAAAGACATTGGACGTTTTTCGCATTTCAAATCTTGCGCTCCCTTTCTTTCTTTCTTTATATATTGCAAAACAGCTATATTTACACACACTCACTCATACAAGTTTCAATCCACTCTGGATCTCACTGGTAATGACTCTGCTACTGCCAGTTATGACTTCGAAAATCCGATCAACTTAGCCGAAGACGAAGGTGAAGATGATTGAGAAGTGCCTGGTGAGCTTGCAAGACTGTTACTCCAGGAAGAGAGGGCCATTCAGCCACATGAAGAGCCAGTGGAAACGGTAAATCTGGGTACTGAGACAGACAGAAAGGAAGTCAAGATTGGTGCCAATCTGGAGCTCAGCGTGAAACAACGGTTGATTCAGATGTTGCATGATTATGTGGAAATCTTTGCTTGGTCCTACGAAGACATGCCTGGGTTGGATACTGACATTGTGGTCCATCACCTGCCTACCAAGGAAGAATGCCCTCCGGTTAAACAAAAGGTCTGCCGTATGCGTCCAGAGATGTCCGAGAAAATCAAAGCTGAGGTTATGAAGCAATTTGATGCCGGGTTTCTAGCAGTGACTTCTTACCCTCAGTGGGTTGCCAATGTGGTTCCGGTACCGAAAAAAGATGGTAAGGTCAGAATGTGTGTTGATTACAGGGATTTGAACAAGGCGAGCCCCAAGGATGATTTCCCTCTACCTCACATCGATGTTCTGGTTGACAATACTGCTCAGCACAAGGTGTTCTCCTTCATGGCGGCTTCTCAGGTTATAATCAGATTAAAATGGCTCCTAAAGATATGGAAAAAACTACCTTTGTTACTCAGTGGGGCACCTTCTGCTACAAGGTCATGCCTTTTGGATTGAAAAATGCTGGGGCAACCTACCAACGTGCCATGGTTGCTTTATTTCATGACATGATCCATCATGAGATCAAAGTGTATGTCGATGATATGATTGCAAGGTCCCAAACTGAGGAGGAACACCTTGACCATCTGCAGAAGCTGTTTGACCGTCTGAAGTTGTACAAGCTGAGGTTGAACCCAAACAAGTGCACATTTGGGGTAAGATCTGGAAAGTTGCTAGGCTTCGTCGTGAGCGACAAAGGTATTAAAGTGGACCCTGCCAAAGTGAAAGCCATACAAGAGATTCCAGTTCCCAAGACAGAGAAAGAAGTCAGAGGCTTTCTAGGACGTCTGAATTATATTTCCCGATTCATCTCGCATCTAACTGCTACCTGTGAACCAATCTTCAAGCTATTGAAGAAAGATCAAGTAGTACGTTGGAATGATGAATGTCAGGCCGCTTTCGACAAAATTAAAGAGTATCTCCAAGAACCACCCATTCTTATGCCACCAGTTGAAGGGAGACCTCTGATACTATACCTGACAGTACTTGACAGCTCAATGGGGTGTGTGCTGGGGCAGCATGACGAGTCTGGCCGAAAAGAGCATGCCATTTATCACCTTAGCAAAAAGTTTACCGACTGTGAGACCTGATACTCACTTCTCGAGAAAACTTGTTGCGCTTTGGTATGGGCTGCTCACTGGCTGAGACAGTATATGCTGACTCACACTACTCTGTTAATCTCAAAAATGGATCCAATAAAGTACATATTAGAAAAGCCTGCTATGTCTGGAAGAATAGCAAGATGGCAGATGATCTTGAAGGAATATGACATCCAATATATGACTCAGAAAGCAATCAAAGGAAGTGTATTGGCAGACCATTTGGCACACCAGGCAGTAGACGACTACCAGTCAATGAACTTTGAATTTCCCGACGAGAATATCATGGTAGTGACTGATTGTGAAGTACCTGGACCGGATGAAGGACCTGAGGAAGGATCCCGATGGTCTATGCACTTTGACGGAGCCTCCAACGCTTTGGGTAACGGTATCGGCGCTGTGATCATATCCCCAAAAGGCACTCATACTCCACTTACTGCCCGGCTATGTTTCAACTGCACCAACAACATGGCGGAGTATGAGGCATGCATCATGGGTCTTCAAGCTGCAATTGACTTAAGGATCAAGTTTCTGAGTGTCTTTGGAGATTCCGCTCTCGTGATCAATCAGATCAAAGGCGAGTGGGATACAAAACACCCAAACCTTATTCCTTATAAAGAGTGTGTGTTGACGTTGATCCCCCATTTCACAGAGATAACTTTTGAACACTTCCCAAGAGAGGAGAATCAGTTGGCGGACGCGCTGGCTACGATGTCTTATATGTTCAAAGTCAAATGGGACAACGAGGCTCCCCGGATCATTATCTGGAAATTGGACGAACCTGCATATTATTGTGATCTCGAGGCTGAGATAGTAACTGAAAAACCCTGGTATCATAAGGTGAAGAGGTATCTGGAAACTCAAGAATACCCCGAGGGTGCATCTGTCAATGACAAGAAGTTTCTGAGAAGGTTCGCTGCAAAGTTCTTCCTCAGCAACGGCATTCTCTATAAGCGAAACCATGATTCAACCTTACTGCGTTGTGTGGATAAGACTGAAGTAGAAAGAATCATGGCAGAGCTGCATGAAGGTACCTTCGGAACGCACTCCAGTGGACACACCATGGCAAAGAAAATCCTTCGGGCAGGATATTTTTGGTCCACAATGGAAGCCGACTGTTACCAACATTCTCGGACGTGTCACAAATGCCAGATCTATGCTGATAAGGTGCACGTTCCTCCAGTTCCTCTGAACGTCTTGATAGCACCTTGGCCTTTTGCAATGTGGGGCATTGATATGATCGGCGAGATCAAACCTACAGCATCCAACGGGCATCACTTCATCCTGGTGGCGATCGATTACTTTACAAAGTGGGTTGAAGCAGTTTCCTACGCTACCGTAACCAAGAACGTCGTGGCACGGTTCATTCGACACAACCTGATCTGTCGGTACGGTGTACCTGAGAGGATCATTACGGACAACGGCACCAATCTTAACAACAAGATGATCACTGAGCTCTGTGAGCAATTCAAGATACAGGACCACAACTCTTCTCCTTACCAACCGAAGATGAATGGGGCCGTAGAAGCAGCTAATAAGAATATCAAGAAGATTGTGCAGAAGATGACTGTGACCTATAAAGATTGGCACGAAATGTTACCGTTTGCTCTTCATGGGTACCGTACCTCAGCAAGAACGTCAACCGGG
Organism: Vicia faba; assembly: GCA_948472305.1. Taxonomy (NCBI): domain Eukaryota; kingdom Viridiplantae; phylum Streptophyta; class Magnoliopsida; order Fabales; family Fabaceae; genus Vicia; species Vicia faba. The sequence continues at coordinate 435,364,417 of OX451736.1, read as the reverse complement.
GCAACTCCCTTTTCCTTGGTCTATGGCATGGAGGCAGTCTTGCCGATTGAAGTCCATATACCCTCTCTCTCCGGATAATGAAGGATGCAGGTCTGAGTGAAGATGATTGGATCCAGACTCGACTTGATCAGTTGAACCTAATTGACGAAAAGAGACTCATTGCTATTTGTCATGGTCAAACGTATCAAAAACGGATGATCAGGGCATTTAACAAGAAAGTCAGACCATAAGAGTATCAAGTTGGGGACCTGGTAATCAAGCGCATCATTCTTCCTCAAAGTGATCCCAGGGGAAAATGGACCCCTACGTACGAAGGGCCATTTGTGGTTAAACATGTCTTCTCAGGAGGAGCCATGATTCTAACCACCATGGATGGTGACGACCTTCCTCACCCCGCCAATGCAGACATAGTAAAAAGATACTACGCATGAATAAAGACCCGCTAGGTTGACACACTTAGGCAAAAATAAGGGCTTCCCGGCGAACCAAAAGGGTTCGGGCAAAAATAAGGGATGAAAAATGAAAATTTGTACACCCGGCAAGTAGAAAACCTGAAAAGGCGGCTTGGGCAAAAATGGGTATCCCGGGGACTGAAAACCCGAAGGGGCGGTCCAGGCAAAAGTTAGGGATTAAAGCGTAATACTATGTCTCATTGAATCACCTTGCATCCAGAATCCGGTATCAACTATCAGGTTCAGACAGCATCGATCAATCAACTTCATCTTCAACTAAGCAGCCAAGTGATGAGACGCTTGAAGACATAAAGGCGATAGCAGAGTTGGAACCCAGTGGGATTATTCCTTTCACATAGCTGTTTTGTTTTCCTTTTCACAAAATTGTATAAACTCTGTTGTTCGACGGCGTTCTCTTACTAGGACGTCAGCCTGTTGTACATAAACGCCTATTTACAGGCAAATCCAAAAATCAATATAAATTCACTATTCAGATAAATTGCCAATTATTTTCCTTTTTTCTGTTTTGTTGTGCAAAGAACGTCCAATGTTCATTTTTGATATATGCATTTGACACTAATTTCTAACTCATAAATATTTGCATACGAAACAAAGGATTAATTACAGGTGACATCAGAAACAGGGGCAATAATGAGTTGTCTAAGCAATCTAGTTGCTCTGTCCACCAAGGTACCAAGGTAAGTTTGGCTGAAAAATGTAACCCAAATACTTTCACTCCCCGTCGAGTAAGACAAGATTCAACAATTCTCCCCAAGCAGTTGGTCTCCAATCAGCCCTGAAAAGGCACAACATCCTCCAGCAAGTCAGCAACACTCTCCCCAAGCAGAGTTAGTCTACTATCAGCCTTAAGGAAGTTGGGTATCCCCCAGAAGATCTCAATATTCCCCAGCGGAGTATACAGACATCCCTAAAACAAGCATCCCCGACAATCTTGATCTAAGATTGTTCCCCGGCGGTACACCAGACATCCAGTGGAACCATTCCCCAGTGCAGTCCAAAAAGTTTCCCCAGGAGAGTTCAATCAATCTCCTCAGTAGATTCAGGAAGCTTATCCCCAGTAAATTTTGGAAGCTTATTCTCTGCAGAACACGAGCGCGTCTCCCCGGCCTTATTCAAAGGTTATTCCCTACCAGGGCTTATAACTGGGTTATCCTCAACTAAAAGCCACGGAAAGATCGTCCTCGGCGAAGTTCATCAAATTCCCCCAACAAAAACTTATCAATGGTATCCCCAGCGGAGTTATCATCAACAAAGTATCTCTTCCCACAGAGTAATTCCCCGCAGAGTAATCTCTTCAACAAGTCTATTCCTCAACGGAGTCATCTTCTCCTACAGGTTTATTCTCGCAACCGTCATCCCCAGCGGAAACAAAGAGCTCTATTCTCCAAACATCAGCCCAGGATTCAACAAGCTCCCGGCATTCGTCAAGGATTTATTTTCCTAGACAAAAATACGTTCATAAACATCACATCTTCATATATTATAGCATGCACATACGCATCATGAACATACAATCTCATTTATTTTGAGAACGTCATGCATTTCATACATCATGACATTACATACAACTAACGTTTTGTCTTTTCAGGACAAAGGTCAATACAAAGATAATTACTATCAACTGTCGCAATTCCATATTCGATTCCTGTATCTGGCCAGGGCGTATCTGTTGACGACTAATTCTAGACTCGATTCCTGTATCCTGCCAGGGCACGTCTGAAGAGTTTGAAGATTCGATTCCTGTATCCAGCCAGGGCATATCTGTTGGCGACTATTTCCATACTCGATTCCTGTATCCTTCCAGGGCACGTCTGAAGAGTTTGAAGATTCGATTCCTGTATCAAGCCAGGGCATATTTGTTGACGACTATTTCCAGACTCGATTCCTGTATCCTGCCAGGGCACGTCTGCAGAGTTTGAAGATTCGATTCCTGTATCAAGCCAGGGCATATCTATTGACGACTATTTCCAGACTCGATTCCTGTATCCTGCCAGGGCACGTCTGAAGAGTTTGAAGATTCGATTCCTGTATCAAGCCAGGTCATATCTGTTGACGACTATTTCCAGACTCGATTCATGTATCCTGCCAGGGCACGTCTGAAGAGTTTGAAGATTTGATTCCTGTATCAAGCCAGGGCATATCTGTTGACGACTATTTCCAGACTCGATTCCTGTATCTTGCCAGGGCACGTCTGAAGAGTTTGAAGATTCGATTCCTGTATCCGGCCAGGGCATATCTATTGACGACTATTTCCAGACTCGATTCCTGTATCCTGCCAGGGCACGTCTGAAGAGTTTGAAGATCAACTCTTGTAACAGGCCAGGTAATTATTTTTCTTTCTCAGGTACGCAAGTTCTCGCTAAGGAATCTCTTATGCGATCGACACCTAGATGGCATCCATAAGCCCATCCTCCTATCCATCATCTCTCCAAATGGCATCTATAAGCCCATTCCCTACATCACACTGCTGACATTCTACTATGTGAGTGCAAATTTCTGGGCACTCTAGTGTTCAATCATCTTCCACCTTCGGATCACGAAAGGCACGCAAGCCAATCTATATCCTCAGGTCTAAGAAGATTGAACAGGGGCAATTGTTGTACTCCAAAATTTTCCCTCCCATATTCTTCAAGATTTGACAAGATCAATCTCCAGATGGTTCAAAATCTCTCAAAGATTGCACAGTCCAATTGCCTCCTAACACAGTCAAAATTAGGGTTTTGGTTCTTGCAAAGAAAATGAGGTTTTAAAGGGTCCAATAAAGTCCCATATGCCTATATTCATTGTCAAGCATCCATATGTCAAGTTTCAAGACTCGCAACATCAAATTGCACAGTCAAAAACCCTAAATGTTTCACAATCAACTGCAGGGGCAAAATGGTCATTTGACAGTCAAAAGTCAAAAAATTTGGTCAACATCTTATTTTGAAGCCACAATCATCATTTGATCAATTCTTGATCATGACTCCACAAGCATGGCTCAAAAAGTCTCAAGATGTCAAAAGTTTCTATTTTTGAACAGCTGAAAAGTCAACTGCAAATTGACCAAGGCATAACTTCTTCATGGTTCATCATAAAAATCCCATCCAATGCTCATTTTGAAGGGGATGACATTTCCTACAACTCATCTTCACACTCCAAGTCCAATAAATGCTCTCACAAAAAGTTATCAATTTCAACATTATAGGTCATTTTCAAAGGTCAACAAAAAGGCACTTTAAGTAAAAGACCATAACTTGAGATTGGTAAATCAAAATGACATGGGACCAAAGGCATTGGTTAGAGGACTTCAAGACCTTTCCAAAATGTCCAAGAACATGTTCATATCTTCAAAATTGAGCAAGATATGCCTTGGAGAAGTTGGGAAATTTTTGGGAACTTTCAAAAGTCAACTTTGCCTAAAACACTTCATTTTTGCTAATGGGCCTCAAATTCTTTCTTGAATCATTACCCAAAGCCTATGCACGACCCATTGAGCTCAAAATAATTTATTTTCTTATTTTTAATTAATTAATTGAATTTACATTTATATTAATTCATTTAATTGGTTTTAATTATAGGAAAATTCAAAGATATGCTTTTTTAGATCTTTTTGTGCAGCAAATATGATCAGGGCAAGTTGGCAACTCGTTTCTCAATCAACAAGGCAAGATATACATGATTGGCAAAGTTTCATGAAAGAAAAGATTGAAAAAAGATATGATTGGCAATCACACATTCAAGTCATAATGCCATGGACTTTTGGGCTTATTTTTGACCTAAATTCATTCACATACGTATGCTGAGTGAAACCCTAAAGCTGGACACACGTGAAAGCTGCTAAGACTCCATAGCCAAATTGCAAGAAAACTCAAGAAAAGTGTGGAACTGATTTCCTACTTGCAGCGCGTTTCAAAGCCTAAAAAGGATTCAATCACCTTGCCTGAGTCTCCAGGAGTCTATTGGCATCAAGAACCAGTCCAAACACGCAAAGAATCAAAGACAATAAGCCACACGGTTTGCCTTATTCTTTAAATCTGCATATCATGTTTCACGTGCTTTTAATCCATTTTTTTTATTGGTGTGTGTTGTTAGGGACCTTCTGAAGCTAATGAGACAGTTTAATTGAACTAACGCTGCCTGAATCAAAATCCACCATGAACGAAATCTAGGGTTTCTGAAGCTTGCAATTAGGGCTTTAGGCATAAGGAAAAATTGGACCACGTCATGACTATGGTTGAATTCGTCAAGGCCAGACGAATTCAACCAAACCCTCGCGCTCAATTTATGTGATCCATAGGGCTATTCGCTATTCTTGGGACTTTTACTTTGTGGGGGTTTAAAACCCCCGCTATCTTGTTTATGTTTACAGGTAAAAACGAAGAAGACAATAGGTGGCAGCCTGTGGTTGGAAGATTCAAATTCAGCGCGCGTTATTTTGATTTCACGTCATAATATTTGTTTTCTTATATAATATTCATCACCCAGGATATTAACAAAAGCACGCGTTTGGCTTTGTGGTAGATGACTTGTCCAATAATCACTGGGACTTGGGTTCGATTCCCAGGTCCCCCCACATAATTGATAATTTTTGTTCTAACGTATTCTAGTGCAGCGCCTCATCCAACGTCCTACCATGAGCCTCACGCGTTAGCCTGCCAAGCGGCCTTGATCCATAATCTGAAGGCCAGGAGGTGATGAACACTCTATGCCTTGGTCAATGAACACGCACACAAACTAAAAAGTCAAAGGTGGCCTGGTCTTCAATGGGCCAGAATTCCTCACATTTCACCTCCCCTTGGGCCAACACACCCCCTTGGTTTGCATAATTAATTTTACTTTCTTTTCTTTTCTTTTAATTTCTTTCAATTGTTTTTTTTATAATTATTATTAATTCACCATAAAATAATTTTTCTAATAAAAATCAGAAACTCAAAATTGTAAATATTTTTAATTATTTATTAATTGCATCATTAACCTATTTTTTGTAAATAAATGTTAACAATTAACTTTAGTTTAATTTAGGTTTAAAATTTAATCTCTTTTCTTAATAAATAAAAAATACATAGAATTAGGTTTTGACACTTTTATCTTTTTCTTAATTAATTATTATTATTATTAATTATTATTATCATTATTAATTACTATTATTTTTGTACATAAATATGTAAATTAATTAATTAGTAAATTAGGTCAACTTTGACATTTTCTTTAATAATTAAAATAATCTAGAATTAGGGTTGTTTACTAACTTTTAAATTCTTTTCTTTATTTCCATAATAAATTCAAAAAAACATAAAAAACACTTTCTTTTCTTTAAATAATTAATTAGGTTTTAATTTAATTTAATTTCTCAAAAGGGCCCAAAACCCGAGGACGTCCCGATTTTAATTCTTTTCGCGCATTATTTTCTTATTGATTATTATGTAACTGTTCAAGGATGTAATAGTAATTAGGTTTATTGCTTTTTTTACTTTCCGCATCTTTATCAAAAACGGGTCTTTGTATTTTGGCGATGTATAGACCCGCGCCTTGTAATAGCGTAGCTTTTATCTTTCCGTCTTTTAATTTTCCGCGCTCCTAACTGGTAAATCGCATGAAAGAATGTATGTTAATTAAAAACAACTCGTAGCTCACAATGCCATGATCAAAGATAAATATAACATGAAAACAATACACAATGCACACACCACTTCTAGGGTACCCCTAACTCGTTGCCTTCGAAACGTGGTCGTCAAGTATAGGGCGTTTTAGCAGTCGCTCTTATGTCCAAGATCCAGTTGCCTCGAAACAGTTGCCTTGAAACGGTTGCCTCGGATTAAAAAGGATCTAGGACATTAGGGTTGCTTCTAAGGTGTCCTACTATTGCTTCGGTGACCACACTGTCCCTACAATCGAATTGACCCGAATACCTCCAACGGTGGTGCTACCTACCTCTCAATGGTGGGATGGCATTACCTTAAGGACTTTTACACAGCCTAATTCCTTAGGGTAGGTAGATGACTCATGGGTACTTGCTCTCTAAAAAACAAAACAAAAATCTTTTCACACTGACACTTCCAAAAGCTTTCAAAACAAATATTTCAAACACTCTTGAGGACAGATACAAGAGTCACTCAGAAATCTTTCAATGAAACTTTTTCAAACCCATTCACATTTTGAAAAGCAAACATTTTGAAAACATAAGAGCAAGTACCTAAGAGCCCATGGATAACCATGGATAGAAAGGGTGCTAACACCTTCCCTTTCTATAAATCTACCTCCCGAACCGAGAAACATTCTCATAAGGAATTTTGCTGTGCTTTTGTCCTGTCCATGTTGGAGAAAATAAAAGACGGTGGCGGCTCTTGCTTCTGCGACATTTCGCGAACCATCTTTAAACAGTCAGTTCTATTTCCACTGATCACACTTTCCTTTATATTTTTTGAAATATTCATGATTCTTTATTGCTTAATTTTGAATTCATGCAATAATGTAGGAGAAGTGTTGTTGGGATGTTAGAGATAACATCCAAATTGAAAAAAAAATTCACTCAAAATGTAGTGCCTGATTTTCAGACACCATGAGAAATGTTAGAATTAAATGGGAAAAAAAGCAACGTCCATGTTGGATAGGAGTAGAAGTATTTCAAGAACTTATTGCCCATTGGAATTCTGAAAAATTTAAGGAAATATCTGAAAAGGAAAAGAAAAATAGAGCATCTGAAGCTGGTGGCTGCAACTACGCAGCGGGTAGTATTAGTGTTGCTGAAGTTGCACGAAGGATGGTACGTAAATTTAATTATTTTTTAATTAATTTATCATTTAGATTTTAGATTACATATAACTACTTATTTTTTTACTTATTCAATTAGAGTGAAGAGTTGGGTAGAACTCTACTTCTTAATGAGCTCCATCTAGAGACTCATCTCAAGAGAAATGGAGAGTTTGTTGACGAACGTGCAAGAAACATTCAAGTAAGTTTTTCTTATATTAAAAACATTTTATTTAATTCTTTTATATGGACCTAGCTTATTTGAAATATTATAATAATTAAAAAATTTCTGTAGGAGGAGTTTGATAGACAACTTGCCCTACAGTTGTCAGAGTATCCTGAACTTAAACCACCACCGGGATATCCTATTGATCCTGTTGTGGGTTTTTGGACATGGTATGATGTTTCAGGTGGAAAGAAGAAAATGGGAGAATGTATGGTGCTGGAGGGTACGCCAAAACTATCAAGAGGCGTGATAGGAGTTTTAAAATGAGACTTGCTGATGGAGAAGGAACATCAACTCCACCTATATTAACCGCCGAAATGCTTGAAACTGTGAGAAACTTGGCGAATACTGAGGCAGCAATCCAAGTAGCAACAAGAAATGCAGAAATTGAAGAGATGAAGAAAAAACAATTAGAGATGCAACAAGAAATGCAGAGAAGAGAAACGAAGTTGCGGGAAGAAATGAGGAGGAAAACACAAGAATATCAAGAAGCAATGCGGATTGCAAATGAGCGGGTACAAAGATTTGATCAATTTTTTGCTTCACAAAATTCCGGTGGTAGGTTTGGAGGAACTAATGGACATGGAGGAATTGTTGAAGAAGAAGAGGAAGGATAAGAACAAGATGAACAAGAATAAAATATTTAAATTTGAAAATTTCATGTTTATTTTAATTTGTATGAAATAATTTATGTTAACTAATTTGAACTTAAGAATTTTATTTTATTGTAATTTGTATGAAGTTTTATTTTAATTTTTATTATGTTTGATTGAATTTTAATTATTATATTTATTATATTAATTTTATTATAATAATATAATTTATAAAACTATCATTACTGATTTTTAATTTATTAATATTAATTTTTTTTAAAATATTTTAACAATTTTCCAAGGGAATATCCCCTCGGAAATGACAACGACTTTACATTTGCCACGGGCTTTACCCCAAGCAAATTTTTTGACCCAATCTGCTCCAATAGCCCGCGCCTACGCCTGTACGTTGTAGGGTGTAAAAAACAGGTTCTACTACTACTACTACTACTACTACTACTACTACTACTACTACTACTACTACTACTACTACTACTACTACTACTACTACTACTACTACTACTACTACTACTACTACTACTACTACTACTACTACTACTACTACTACTACTACTACTACTACTACTACTACTACTACTACTACTACTACTACTACTACTACTACTACTACTACTACTACTACTACTACTACTACTACTACTACTACTACTACTACTACTACTACTACTACTACTACTACTACTACTACTACTACTACTACTACTACTACTACTACTACTACTACTACTACTACTACTACTACTACTACTACTACTACTACTACTACTACTACTACTACTACTACTACTACTACTACTACTACTACTACTACTACTACTACTACTACTACTACTACTACTACTACTACTACTACTACTACTACTACTACTACTACTACTACTACTACTACTACTACTACTACTACTACTACTACTACTACTACTACTACTACTACTACTACTACTACTACTACTACTACTACTACTACTACTACTACTACTACTACTACTACTACTACTACTACTACTACTACTACTACTACTACTACTACTACTACTACTACTACTACTACTACTACTACTACTACTACTACTACTACTACTACTACTACTACTACTACTACTACTACTACTACTACTACTACTACTACTACTACTACTACTACTACTACTACTACTACTACTACTACTACTACTACTACTACTACTACTACTACTACTACTACTACTACTACTACTACTACTACTACTACTACTACTACTACTACTACTACTACTACTACTACTACTACTACTACTACTACTACTACTATGGCAGTTTTAAAATTTTTGTCGCTAGGAAGCGTTAAACCCATGACTGACACAAAGGTTGCAAGAACATCACCCTGCCAATGCACTACTTTGTTTTTGATGATGATTACTTGAAAAACATTATATCAACATTGCATTTAATACTATTATTATTTGAAAAACATTATTACATAAATATTTTGAAACATATTTATCATATATTATTAAATGTTTATATATTTAATATTATTAATATATTATTTTTTTATTTATTAATACTTTCATTTCAATTATTTTTTATTTTTTATTAAATAATATTTATTACGTAAAATTTATTAAATAATTAATATTAAAATTTATTAATCTATTTGAATATAATTTGAAAATATTTTATATATTGTGATTTTCATAAATTTATAAATATACTGTTTTACTAAATATATTGTTTTTATAGTTTTATGTATTATAGTATTATAGTATAGTAAATTTATAAATATATAAATATACTGTTTCAGTAAATAATTTATAAATTGAAATAAATATATAACTAACTGATTTAATTCATAAATTGTATATTTAATAAATTAAACTAATTGAAATAGTTAAAACTTTTAAAATATAAATTTATAAATTTATAAATATACTGTTTCACTAAATAATTTATAAATTGAACTAATTGAACATAATTGAAATTATTTCGTGGATAACCACGTAATAGATACTTGGGTTCAATTTATAAATTATTTCAATGAATTCAATTAGTTCATTTATAAAATATACAATTTATGAATTAAATCGATTAGTTATTGATCTGACCTGATCAGAAATGGACCGTCACGGCTGGCTCCGAGCAGAAAGCTTTTTTGAACGAGATGGGGGGGTACCTGCAAGACACTCCGATGCTGAAGTAAGTGCGAGTACGAGCAGATAATAGCAAGTTGAGGTTAGAATGATGAATACCTGACCCTCTGGAAACAGAGGGTATTTATAGCCCCCAGCGCTGGGCCAAGGTTCCTTCATTGGGCCGGGCGGATTTGACCCAATGGAGGAACTGCCAGGTTCTACGTGGGTAGTGGGGACCCGCACGTGGTCCCCTTCCTGGATGTTCTGCGTGAAGTGCGGGCGGACGAAGACGCGGTCTTTCTGGAGTATCGTTGGGGAACGGTGGACTGAGTCTGCCCTAGTTGGGATGCTCGAGACAACGTCGAGCTGGACAGCAAGGTGTCGAGCTGGACGTCAGAACGACGAGCTAGACAATGGGGTGTCGAGCTGGACGTCAGAACGTCGAGCTAGACAGTGGGGTGTCGAGCTGGACGTCAAGAGGTGGAGCTGGACCTCATCACGTGGATTTGGACAGCGGGATGTCGAGCTGGACATCAGGATGTCGGGCACGGATGTGACCCCTTTGCTCGGCGTGGTCCTCAGTAAGTCCCTTTGGATTGGGCCTCAGCAATGCTTTTGGGCCTGTCGGGCCCAGTCCAGAACAGGAGCCCCCCAAGTCGTGGTTCCTTTGCGAGGAGCCATGACTTGAACCCAAGTTATTCCCTCGTTGAGGTCTCGTGCCCGGGATAGAGGTGTGGGCCCTCGAGGGGCCTCCCCGTGTCGTGCTCGGAGACTTCCTCGGTGGTGGATGCGCGGAGGATCCTTACCGGGCGCGTCGGTCGAGCACACGAGGTATCTTTCGGGAACTGTGCCGCCACCCTATGGGGGTAGGGTCATCATTGCGTTGGGAGCAGCGCGTCGAGGAGATGGAGTCCGTGGTTGCCCGAGGTGACGTTTGGTATTCCACGTCATCACTATAAATAGGAACCTTGGGCCCCATAATACGTTTTCTGCTCTCTGTGCTCTCTCTGCTGCTGCTCTTCCAGACTTTCTCCAGTTGCGACTTTCCGTTACAGATTCTTCCATTTCGTAGCCAAATCCCACTCTTTGATCCAAGTAAGTGATCTATCTTCTTCACTTTTCTGCTTAGAATGCATGATTTCTGGCGTTTGTAGATGTTTTAGGACCGTGCGCGTGGGATTAGCCCGGTAAACTCATGCGTAGCCTGACACATTCATGCCTAGGACCGGCAAACGCATGTTTGTGGCCGGCACATTCATAGTTTTAGGTGATAAACTTCAGAGCTGCCCGGGGTCTTCATGATCCAGGGCGCCTGATTCATGATCGCGTCCGGTATGTTCATGGTTTTGGCCGTGGGCTTCATGGTGCGGCTCGTCATGTTCATACTTCGGGCCGACATGCTTGGAGAGTGGTCGCGCAGTTGGTTTGAGAAAGAACACCGGGTTCAGGACGTCGGGGAGGCAACCATTCGTGGAAAATGGACTTATGTAGTCGTGTATGGGATGACATGATTTTGTCGAGCGTAGGGCTTCGTGCTCAACTGACTGGTTTCCCGTGCTCTGCAGGTAACCATGGCGGACGAGCCGAGCTCTTCCGGACGCCGCGACCGTGACGAACAGAGTGCCGACGAGTCGGTCACCCTGATTGATACCGTGACCGACCCTTTGCTGGAATGGGTGGGCGTCGAGCCGCGGGGGATAGCGTCGGTATACAGCAGGGACGACCGACATCCATTCGATGTTATTGAAGAGGGTCAAGACCAGCCCGACTTCCAGAAAAACTTTGTAGTCATGGTTCCGTCAACCCGTGCAAGGATTTGCTCGGTTTATCCGAATTACAGCCTTGCGATGTATGAGATCGCGTTCAAAGACCTAGGGCTGCGGCTGCCATTCACTGATTTTCAGGCCGGGGTCTTTATGCACTTGGAGCTGGCCCCGTCCCAGCTACACCCAAACTCTCTCGCCTTCATCCGGGCGTTTGAGTTGACGTGTCGCTACCTGAGGATCGGGGCGACCATCCCTCTTTTCTTCCGGGTATTTCACCTGCAGCGTCAATCCCGAGGAGGGAAACATAGATGGGTCTCCCTGAAGCAGTCGAGGAGACTCTTTAAGATGTATATGGACTCCGTGAGGGGGTTTAAAGACAAGTGGTACGTGGTACGGCCAGTTACCGACGCTGCTTTAAATTCCCTTTTCGAGGAGGAGGGGCCGGTGAGCGACGATGATGGGGAGGTGATGATGGGCGACGATGGGAACCCTGTGTTGGGTCGTAGGGCTAAAATCCTGGTGTACTGGATGTCCCGGCATTACGAGCATGGGACGGGTTATTACCATACCGCTGCCGGGGATATGTGCTCGGAAGACGAGCAGGCGTACGGCGCTCTTTGCCGGTTTGTCGACAATTTTCTTCCCGCCCGATGGGTTACGCGGGAAGGGGATGATATCTTGGACAAGGATGGTTACCCAACGTTCGAGTCCCGTCCGATTGACACCAAGGCGCTGGTGGAGTGCCCGACATACAGGCAGGCTGCCCGCCTGTTAGGTTGTTTGTTGTTTGAAATTCTTTGTTCGTCAGTTATTTATGAAGTTTGCTCGACACTGATCTGACCTTTATCTGTGCAGGTACGATGGCTAGTCGACATGAAAGGCTCTTGAAATTATCCTGCGACCAGAAGCGGGGCAGGAGGGTCGTGAAGGCCCCACAGGCGACGAGGATGGGTCCCCCACCCAGTCCAAATGTTCCTCAGCCGGTGAGGGTGGACTCGCCGTCGAGCTCGGGACCCGCGTCGGATCCGGAGGTCGAGGAGATCGACCCCAGTGCCGTTTTGACGCAGAGGAAGAGGACCCGTGTGGAAGGTGGTCCGACTGTCGGCGAGGACGTCGGCGCTGTTAGATCTTTCGCCTTCCCCCTTGCTTCGAAGAGGCGGGCTTTTTCGAGCGATTCCCTCCGACAGTGGTTGCCCATGAAGCTGCGGCCATAAAAAAGATGAGTAAAGAGGAACGGAAGGCGTATCTGGCCGCCAGCGTGGATGGGCTGGTAAAAATGGCCGAAATGGCTTTGGTGCTATCCGAGGATGGTGGGGATTCTGCCCGTGTTGAAGAGCTCGAGCAGGAGAAGGCGGCGCTGACCGCGAGCTCGCGGAAATTGAAGGTCGCTCTGGAACGCTCCGAGGGGATGTTCCGAGAGCAGACCGCGGTGCTCGATGCTGAGAGGGAGATGTTGACCCTGGAGAAGGAGAAGTCGGGGAAGTTGACTGAGAAAGGGGAGCTTCTTCGGGCAGACAGGGATCGCCTGGCGGCCGAAGTCGAACGCTTGGGTAAACAGGTCGAGGAAATGAATGCTGCCCTGCAACCTGCCGAAGATGAGCCCGAGGACATAGTAGCTTTGAAGAGTCGGATGGAGTTGGTCGCCCACATCCGGCTCCTCGAGGTGGACTGCGTCGGTGCCTTGGAGGACGGGTTCAATTCTGCGGTCGGTCAACTCTCCTTGCTAAACCCTGGCCTGGTCACTGAGGGTATCGGTCACACACACCAGATTGTAGATGGCGTGATCGTTCCTCCGCCCGACTCTCCTAACACCGACAATGATGATTCCGTGGAAGTCTGAGTAGGATAGCGGGCCTGCGTGCCCTTGATATTTGTATTCTTTGGGCCTGCGTGCCCGTTTATTGTATGTTATGAACATCGTCGGCCTTCTTGGTCGGTTTACTATTGTTTTTTCGCCTTCGGGCATTTATATCAATGTTGTTTTACATTTTGGATTTTTTGCCCTTGTTTGAAATCGTACATTTGCATGAATTTTTAGCCTAAGCCACGGGCCCGAGGAGTGCCCGTAAGTGGCTCTGATTTGGCGAGCGAGTCTGCCCGCCTCCGTTTGTATGCGTTCTCGGCCCTATTTCGATTGGCCAGAGTCACCAAAGTGGTGTGCCCGAGGGGAGAGATTTTCTTTTGACCCTTGTAGATGGCCCGTTATTCTTGATGGAATGTCGGGCTTTTCGGAGCGAAGTTGCTCAGTCGGGCATGGAGCCCGTTAGGGACGATTCGCCCTTGGCGTGAACTGCCCATCGCGAGCTGGGTGTTCTGCCTTATGAGTACGACGACGGTGGGGCTCGGTATAGCTGTCCACGTCGGGCACTATCGATCGTCATCGTTTACCGCGCGATGCTGTGCAATTTTGGTCGTATGTCGGGCTTGTACCTTAGCCTTATACGAAGTTGGACGTTTCTCCTCGTTGACCGAGCGCGGGTGCTGCTGGTCGAGGGTCCCAGGTGTTGATAGTTTCTAACTGTAGTACTGCTTTAGCTTAGCAGCATTCCAGGGTCTTGGTAATGGCTCTCCGTCTAACTGCTCGAGGTAGTACGCCCCGGTACCCGTGGTGCCGTGGACGCGGTAAGGTCCTTCCCAGTTCGCGGCCAACTTCCCTTTGCGGGAATCTTTCTGGTTCCTGCGTAGTACCAGGCTGCCTATTTCGAACTCGCGCTTGATGACCTTGTCGTTGTGGCGTAGAGCCACTCGTTGTTTCAGGGTGGCTTCGCGCAGGGCAGCCCCCGATCGGATTTCCTCGACTAGGTCGAGTTCATCCCTTAGTGCTTCGTCATTCATTTCTTCGTCGAGGGGTTCCTCCGTTCGTCGGGATGGCTCCATGATTTCGACCGGGATGACAGCTTCGGTGCCGTAGGTCAGTCGGAACGGTGTTTCCCCCGTCGTTGAGTGGGGTGTGGTGCGGTATGCCCACAGGACACTGTGGAGCTCCTCGACCCATCCTTTTTTGGCTTCGCCGAGTCGACGCTTGAGCCCTCGGAGGATGACTCTGTTCGCGGCTTCGGCTTGCCCGTTGGTCTGAGGGTGCTCGACCGACGTGAAATGTTGCTTGGTCCCCAGTTTGGTGACGAAGTCGCGGAACCCGTGGTCGGTGAACTGGGTACCGTTGTCGGTCACCAGGGCCCGCGGAATTCTGAATCTGGCGAGGACGTTTCTTTTGTAGAAACGGAGGATAATTTGTGAGGTGATTTTTGCGAGTGCCTCGGCCTCGATCCACTTCGTGAAGTAATCCACGGCGACGATTAGAAATTTGTTCTGGTAGGTTCCTTGTACGAAGGGTCCGAGGATGTCCATGCCCCACCAGGCGAACGGCCATGGGGACGACAATGTGTTCAGCTCGTGCGGGGGGGCGAGGTGCATATCCCCGTGCTTCTGGCACTTGTCACATTTTTTCACGTGTTCCTTGGCGTCCTGTTGCATCGTCGGCCAGTAGTATCCTACTCGGAGGGCTTTCCTTGCCAAGGATTTACCGCCCATGTGCTGGGCGTTGATACCTTCGTGTATCTCCCGCAGTACGTCGGGGATGGCAGACTCGTCGATGCATTTCAGGAGGGGAATGGAGAATCCTCTTCGGTACAGTTTCTGCTCGAGAACAACATAGGAACATGCTCGTCGCTTGATTATGGCAGCTTCGGCCTGGTTCGACGGGAGTTCTCCCTTTGTCAGGAAATTATAAACCGGGGTCATCCAAGACGTGGCATCCCCGATGGCGTGGATCTCGACCGTAGTCGAAGATGATTCGATGCTCGGTCGCGCCAGAGATTCCTGGATGACGGATTTATTCCCGCCCTTCTTTCGTGTGCTCGCGAGTTTGGACAATATGTCCACCCTCGTGTTTTGCTCGCGGGGAACATGAGAAATTTCCGCACGTACGAACTTTGCCATGTGTTTTTTGACTAAGTTCAAGTACTCAATGAGGTTGTCATTTTTGGCCTGGTAGCTTCCCTGCACTTGAGAAGCGACGAGCTGGGAGTCGGTGTAAATTTGAACTTCGCGGGCTCCTAGGTCCTCGGCTAGTCTCAGTCCTGCGAGCAGGGCTTCGTATTCTGCCTGGTTATTTGACGTCGGGAAGGAGAGAACCAAGGAGTGCTCGATTACCACACCTTCTTCGTTTTCCAGGAGGATCCCTGCGCCGCTTCCGGACGAGCTGGAGGCTCCGTCGACGAAGATGGTCCACTTGCGTTCCTTCCCCGGGGGAATGTCGTTAGTGGTCATCTCCGCGACGAAGTCGGCCAAGGCTTGTGCTTTCAGGGCCTTCCTGCTCTCGTACTGAATGTCGAATTCGGAGAGTTCCAAGGACCACTTCAGCATTCTGCCCGCCATATCTGGCCGACCCAGGAGTTGCCTCACCGGTTGATCGGTTCGCACGATGATGGTGTGCGCTAGAAAGTAGTGTCTGAGCCTCCTCGCAGCGTTGACGAGGGCCAGAGCAACCTTTTCTATCTGTTGATACCTGCTCTCGGGGCCTTGTAAGGCTTTGCTTGTGAAGTAGACAGGTTTCTTCCCGTCAGGGGTCTCGCAGACAAGAGCTGCGCTGATGGCTTCGTTTGAAACTGCCAAGTATAGGTATAGTGGTTCATCGTCATCTGGTCGAGACAACACGGGCGGTTGAGACAGGCTCTGCTTCAGATGGCGGAGTGCGTGCTCGCATTCCTCGTTCCATTCGAAGGCTGCTTCCTTTCGAAGGAGCTTGAAGAAGGGAAGTGCGTGCTGAGCGGACTTCGCGACGAAGCGGGATAGTGACGTCAACATGCCGTTCATGATTTGTATCGACTTCTTCGACGTTGGTGTCGGGAGGTCGGAGAACGCCCGACACTTGTCGGGGTTGGCTTCAATCCCTCGTTCTGTTAGATAGAATCCGAGGAATTTTCCTGCCTTGACCCCGAACGTGCACTTCTCGGGGTTGAACCTCATTTTGCACTGTCTTGCTTGGGCGAAGACTGTCTTGAGGTGGGCTGCGTGATCGGTGTCTGCTCGGGATTTGACGATCATATCGTCCATATATACCTCGAGCATGTCGCCAATCTGTTTGTTGAACACTTTGTTCATCATGCGTTGGTAATTTGCACCGGCGTTCTTCAGTCCGAAGGGCATTACGTTGTAGTAATAGTT
This sequence comes from Vicia faba, assembly GCA_948472305.1. Lineage (NCBI taxonomy): Eukaryota > Viridiplantae > Streptophyta > Magnoliopsida > Fabales > Fabaceae > Vicia > Vicia faba. The sequence continues at coordinate 435,347,329 of OX451736.1, read as the reverse complement.
GCCCGAGCTGGTCATGAACGCTGTGCAGCGTTTGTCGCCCAGAGCCATTGGGATTTGATTGTATCCCGAGTAGGCGTCCATGAACGACAAAGTCTTGTAGCCGGCTGAGTTGTCGACCAGCATGTCAATGTTAGGTAGAGGAAAAGCATCCTTCGGGCAAGCCCGGTTGAGGTCGGTATAGTCAACACACATTCTCCATTTTCCATTATTATTTTTAACAAGTACAACATTTGACAGCCAGGTGGAGTACCGGGCTTCAGAAATAAAATTTGCCTCTAGGAGGTCTTTTACAGCTTTTTCAGCAGCCTCCGTTTTTTCTGGAGATTGCCTACGCCTACGTTGTACTATGGCCTTGGCGGCTGGATCAATGGCGAGGTGATGACAGGCGACCTCAGGGTCGAGTCCGGGCATCTCTGCAGCGCTCCAGCTGAAGAGATCAGCATTCTCGCGCAGACAGGCCTTGATTTGCTTCCTGGCCAAGTCGGGGAGGTCTTTGCCAATCTTCACTCCCTTGGTCGGGTCTGCTCCGAGGGGAACGAGTTCAAAATCGCCGTCTGGAATAGGTCGGAGTGGGATTTGCTCGCTGCTGGATGGCTCGTCTTGGTCGAAGCGAGCGTCGAGGGCTATGGAGTCGACCTTTGGTGGAGCCTTCTGGACTTCTTCCTCGGGGGATGCTATGTCGGGCTCCTGCTTTGTCCTCTTGGTGGGTCTGGTCCCCACGTCGACGGTATCCCGTCCCCTTGAAGCAGCGTTGAAGCACCTGCGGGCAGCGGCGAGGTCTCCCTGGATGGTGGCTACCCTTGCCCTTTTGGTATAGAACTTCATTTTTAGATGGACAGTTGAGGGCACCGCTGTCAGCTCCGCCAATGTCGGCCTCCCCAAGATGCAATTGTATAGGGACGGGCAATCAATGACGAGGAAACAGACCTTAACCTGTCTTGTAGCTGTTCCTTCCCCAAACGTCACCAGGAGCTCGACATAACCCCAAGGTTTGGAAGTCGAGCCGTTGAAGCCTTGAAGATCCGAACCCACATACGGAGAGAGATGTGAGTCGTCCAGTTGCAAGGTCTGGAACAGCTGGCTGTACATCACGTCGACGGAACTCCCTTCGTCGACCAGGATGCGATGCACGTCAAAATTGGCCATCTTTGCTCTTATCAGCAAGGGGATGACTGCGTTCGGGGCCCCGCCGGGGAGTTCTTCTAGGTAGAAGGTGATGGGCTCTGACCTGCCCTTCACCTTTTCGAACGTCACAGTTTGTGGGGGAGCTGTGTCGACCAGTTCGTCCAACTTCCTCTTGGCTGAATTGATGGTGAGGTCGTTGAACCCGCCCCCGTTGATGACCATGGCGGAGGGGAAGTATTCCCACCTGCTGTGTGTTGTCAGGGGCTCCTGCAGGAGCTCGGGAACATCAAAATCCTCGGGCCTGGTTACCGAGAAGGCGGTCTGGATTGGTACCGACTCGTCAGATGGTCGGGCATCTTCTTCAGGCTCCTTAGCTTCATGGGCGTCACGACGGGGAGCGTCGTTTCGCCTGTACTGTGCGAGCCTCCCTCCCTTGATGAGGGTTTCAATGGCGTCCTTGAGGTGGACGCAGTCCTCTGTCAAATGACCATGACTCCTATGGTATTGACAATATTTATTTTTGTCTGCCCCTGGCTTGGCAGGAGCAGGTCGGGGACGCTTGACGCCACCGTCTCTGAAATCTGTGCTAGCACACTCCGCCAGAATACGCTCGCGGGAAGCCGTGAGCGGAGTGTACTCAGTGAAACGGCCCGAGGGGCCCCTTTGTTCCCGGACCTCCCAGGGTCGGTCTTCTTTCCTTTTCTCCCCGGTACGTCGGGGAGGAGGGTCTTGTCGCGAGCTGCTGCTATGATTGGGAGCGCGAGCCCTGGAGTCTCGTGCCCTGTTGGCAGCTTCTCTCTCCTCGTAGTCCATGTATGCTCGGGCTTTGTCGAGGAGAGCGTCAAAAGTTGCAGGTGGCTCAATACCCACAGCTTTTCTGAATTCTGTGACGGGGAGGAGGCCCCTCTCCAGCAAATATCTTTTCATATGGTCCGCGCAGGGGACCTGTATTGCTTCCCGGTTGAAGCGGTTGATGAATTCCCTCAAGGTTTCATCCTGTCTTTGGATGATGGCCTCGAGGGCCGCCTCGGTCTTCGGGTGGCGCCGAGAAGCTGTGAAAGAACTGATGAACTTGTTCTTCAGGTTCCGCCACGAGGTAATTGAGCCCGGGGCGAGACCTTTATACCAGTCCATGGCTGCCTTCCTGAGAGTTGTGGGGAAAAGGCGGCATTTGATGGGCCCCCCGACATTATGATAGTGGAGCATGGCTTCGAACCCGTCGATGTGGTCGACCGGGTCCGCTACTCCGTCATACTCCTTCAGATGCGGGGGCTTCTCCATGCCCGGGGGGATAGGTGCATCCATGATGGCCTGCGACAGGGGACCGCGGGGGTCGTCCTCGTCGCTCCTCTCCGGAGAAAGAGAAGGGGTCCTGTAGTTATGTCTGGCACGATGATCGTGCTGAGATTCCCTCGAGCGTGATGCTCGGTGGCTGAAGGTCACCCGCCCGTCTCCGGCGTGCCTCTTGTCGTGCCTGGAAGGGTCGCGACTGGGTTCTTCGGCAGGGGTGACGGGCTGTCTCTCATATTGGGGCCGCCTCTGCTTTGGCCGGGGAGAGGGGCTCCTGGATTTCTCCCTATAATGTCTCCGCGGAGGAGAAGGGTGTCGAGCTTCCGTGACCCGAGGAGGAGGAGAATGTGGCCTCTGATGTCTCCTCGGGGGTCGTCGATCATCTTCCAGTGCCCTTAACCTTTCTCCTTGGGCGAAGATTAGGTAATTTGTCTGATTAATGGCCGCGAACAGTGCCTGAGTCGTGGCATCTGCTCCGGCGGGGACTGGGACTTCATAGAACCGGGCAGCTCTGCGATAGGCGAGAGCTTCCGGGTCGTCTTCGAGTTCTGGAGGGGTCGTAGAGGACGACGCAGTAACCCCGTCCCTGTGGGAGGTAGGTCCAGGGGCGGTTGTCACAGGGATGACATTGTGGCCGGGATCACCGGGATTGTCGAGGTGTCCATTCTTGTCCGCGGGACCGTTATTAGTGTCGGCGACACGGACGTGCTGCTCGTCACGAGCTGGATCAGCCATGACAGGTAGTTAGATTGAGCTTTGGTCCTTAGAATTGTTCGTTAGACGGGGAAGCTGTTTCCCACAGACGGCGCCACTGATCTGACCTGATCAGAAATGGACCGTCACGGCTGGCTCCGAGCAGAAAGCTTTTTTAAACGAGGTGGGGGGGGTACCTGCAAGACACTCCGATGCTGAAGTAAGTGGGAGTACGAGCAGATAATAGCAAGTTGAGGTTAGAATGATGAATACCTGACCCTCTGGAAACAGAGGGTATTTATAGCCCCCAGCGCTGGGCCAAGGTTCCTTCATTGGGCCGGGCGGATTGGACCCAATGGAGGAACTGCCAGGTTCTACGTGGGTAGTGGGGACCCGCACGTGGTCCCCTTCCTGGATGTTCTGCGTGAAGTGCGGGCGGACGAAGACGCGGTCTTTCCGGAGTATCGTTGGGGAACGGTGGACTGAGTCTGCCCTAGTTGGGATGCTCGAGACAACGTCGAGCTGGACAGCAAGGTGTCGAGCTGGACGTCAGAACGTCGAGCTAGACAGTGGGGTGTCGAGCTGGACGTCAAGAGGTGGAGCTGGACCTCATCACGTGGATTTGGACAGCGGGATGTCGAGCTGGACATCAGGATGTCGGGCACGGATGTGACCCCTTTGCTCGGCGTGGTCCTCAGTAAGTCCCTTTGGATTGGGCCTCAGCAATGCTTTTGGGCCTGTCGGGCCCAGTCCAGAACAGTTATATATTTATTTTAATTTATAAAAACAATATTTATTTTAATTTATAAAAACATTTACTAACATATGATAAATATGTTTCAAAATGATTATATTTCATAATATTAAATAATTATAAAATATTTACTAACACAATTATGTTTTATAAACAAAAGCTTGCAGCGCAGTGTCAAGGATTTTTCCTTGAAGTTTTGTGTCTCGGGTTCAGCACGCCACTTTGAAATAATAAATGTAGTAGTGTGTTCGAACACGTAAATATAATTTTTATTATTTATATTTATAATATCTTATATTTACAAAGCCTACAAAAATATATTATGTATTTACATAAAAATAAAATAATTGAGGATGAAATTTAATAAGATAAATAAATATATAAATAGTTATTAGAAGAAGAGTCTCTTAGTGATAGAGTTGTAATCAATAGGAAACATTTTGAAAAATTCTAAAAAAGAATAAATAGATAAAATAGGTAGTAAAAGCAGATAGAATTAAGGGTGATTATAAAAGTGGATAAGAATTCAAATAAACATAATATTTTATTATTGTTTTTATATATTATTATTAATGTTATTATTATGGAAAAAAAATAAAAGTAATATTCTATTAATTAATAGAAAAATAATAACCAATAAATATAAATAAATAATAATATTAAAATAATATTTTTATAATACTAAATAAATAAAAGCTACGAAATCGTTTTCAGAGACAATTAGAACATATTATGCATAAGTTAAAAGAGAAGAAGATGATGTCCTAGTTATTATAAAATTTTTATTAAAAAATATAATATTTAAAAAATAATTATTTTATAATTTAAAAAGAGATATTGGGTGTAGAGAATACAAATATTATATTAATAAAAAAGTATTAATATAAATTTATATTTTGAAATTAAAATCATGAATGTATCAATTAAGATTAAAATTTATTATAACAATGTGAAATGTAACATACTTTTAAATTTCTATTAAGAGTCATGTTTAAAAATAATTCTACCTTTTATATTAAAATTATTCCTTTTTCTATAAAATTTTGGAATTTAATATTTTTAAAACTATGTTTTTTTAATAACCAAAAAGTTACCATACCCAAAAAATAAGGAAAAAGAAAATAAAAATAAAATAAAATAAGATAAAGATATATCATAAATATCTTTTAAATCATTTATTAGTAATTCTTTTTGCCATTAACATATTTATCAACATAAAAATAGTGGCGTTAGTTTTTCAATTATATTTTAGTTAATGTCAGCTGTGATAGGTTATTGATTTTTCTCTTTTGCCTTTGTATTCTTTTAGTATATATGGCTGTACAACATTGGTTCAGTAACAGAATAATGAGAAATTCTGCAATTACTAATCATTTTTCTTCTTCAATGAACAATTTCTCTATTATCAACATGGTATCAGAGCTCAATGGGCTCTGGTGACCATTTTTCTCTCTTCGTCTTCTCTGATTGGTATCCCGCGCACAGTTTGCACCTTCATCGGTTTTCTTCACCGTTTTTTTTCATCGCAACCTCTGCGTTCTTCATTCCTTCAATCGGATTCTCTATGGATCACCAGAGCTTCTCTGATTTCACGACGAACTCCGCGAACCCTTACTACCTTCATCCGAACGAAAGTTCGGCGCTCATCCTTGTTGCTCCACCGTTGGACAACAAGAACTATCACACTTGGTCAAGATCGATGCACATCGCATTGATTTCCAAGAACAAAGAAAAATTCCTTGACGGTACCTTTCCCAAACCATCAGTCTCCAATCCTCTCTATGTGCAATGGATTCGCTGCAATACAATGGTACTTTCTTGGATTCAGCGTTCAATTTCTGAATCGATTGCGAAATTTGTCTTGTGGATTGATACAGTAACTGGAGTTTGGAAGAATTTACGAATTAGGTTTTCACAGAGCGACATCTTTCGAATTTCGGATATACAAGAAGATTTGTATCGATTCCGCCAAGGTACTCTCGATATCTCTGAATATTTCACACAATTGAAAGTGTTTTGGGATGAATTGGAGAACTATCGTCCTCTCTCTTGCTGCACATGTGCTATCACTTGTTCTTGTGGTGCAATTTCATCTGCACAAACCTATCGCGAGCAGGATTACGTGATTAGGTTTTTGAAAGGCTTGAACGATCGTTTTTCTCACTCAAAGTCGCAAATCATGATGATGACACCTCTTCCTGACATTGACAAAGCCTTTTCTTTGGTCATTCAACAAGAACATGAACTAAATTCTGCTACTCCTTTGGATTCTTCTGAAGCCAGTGTCATTGTGTTGGCTCCTAAATTCGACCCCTTTGTTTTGATTGATGGCAGCCATTAAAAGCTGAAAAATGCTTTCGACTGGCTAAGCCTGTCGAAGTGCCCGTCGAAAGATGGGCAAAATACTTAGAAGATTTCTTCCAAGGGAGAAGGCTGATTGCCTTCGACGTCGAAGGAGTTTTCGTCGAAGACGTTTCTTGATGAAAGTGTTCGATGGTCCAGAGTGGAGCAGTTTGAAATTCAAAGCTTTGGAGGGAAAACGGTTTCCAGCAGTTACTACGTGTAAACGTGCAAGGATCCGGAGCGTCGAGCATGGGGAACGTGCCAAGTGGCTTGATCTCGAAGCAGTGTAACTGCCCGACGGTTACTTGGAATGTTTTAGTATAAATAGGAGTAGACATGTAGTTTCTCGCGTGTGTTCACAAATAGATACATAGTCACTCATTTAGATTCAAGTACCCAGTGTGAGCGAAAGAATTGTTGAGAAATGTATGTGTGAAACACCAATTTTATCAATTAAAGTCATTTACTTTTCCAGTATTTTACTTGCTTTTCTCCTTTAAATTCCTGTCGAACCTTTACTTTAAAGCCTTGTTTATGTTACCAAACCTTTCCTTTATGCAATTTACTTGAAACATTTTACTTAAAGCCTTATCCACCTTAATCAAACTTCAAAATCAACCTATGTCCATAGGATCAATCTGATCGATCCTGCGAGTAACCAAATAAGTAACCATTTGGAGGATCAGCGGTTGTTTACCAAAACCCAAGGTAAACAAATTGGCACACCTAGTGGGACTGTGTGTTGATTGTTGAAAAATAATCTCATCTTTTCGAGTTGTATGTTATTGAGGAGTGGTAGAATATACACTAACGATAACAATACTGCCAGAAGAAGGGAAGAGATGGCGAATCCGCCAAACAATAATGAAATCCCACAAACGAGTGTGGGAGCAACGGTTAATATGACCGTGAGTGAAGCGACGAACGTGGGTTCGACACCAGCAGTGTCAGTCACAACCACGGGGCCAATAACTTCGTTTTCAGGCCCCAGAATACCTTTGGGAACTCCCCCTCCAAGGGGAAATATAGGCACAAGGCCTGTGGTTCCCCCAGGATTTATTCCATTCTATGGTATGCCAACTTCTGAAGTGGCAAGCCTGACGAATGCTGCGTCCACTTATTCAGACCCTTTCGTGAGTGCCTCTTCGCCACTCCAAGGCTCTGGAGTAGGCATGGCGAATAGAAATAGGACCCAACTCTTAGGAGGAACGTCCCAAGTAGCCCATGGCCTTACAAATGCCTCGACAGCAGTCTTGAGGCAACAGATGGACGAAAGCAACCATGATATGGTGCAAATGTTGGCACAGACTTTGAGTACAGTGCTAAATCCTCTAATACAAAATACTACTCAATCGAATCAGCAAGTTACAGCGCAAATGACGCGTCTGGCTGACTTCTTTGGAGTACCCCCACCTATTCGACAGCCCCAAAGGGCGCAAACAAGAGGAAATCAGGGGATATTTGTAGAAGAAGAAACCACCATTAATCAGGCTCAACATCCTGTAGAACAACCTGTCGAAGAACCTAGGGTAATAGCCCCAGAGGTAAGGTTAGTTAACAGAAACCAAAATGCTGACGAAGTGGTTCAGCATATCCAACACCAAAACATGGGTTTAGAAAATAATCTGGCAACCATGATCGAAAGGATCATGAATCAGAATGGAATGAACATGGGCTTTCGAAGGCCCAACTTTACCTCTCCATTGTCAGAATATGTATTACAAACGGATCTACCTCCTAGGAGCAAAGTCCCCAAATTTACTAAGTTTTCTGGGGACACGACAGAATCCACTGTCGAACATGTGGCGAGGTATTTGATCGAAGCAGGAGACATTTCAAATAATGAAAACCTGAGGATCAAATACTTCCCAAGTTCCTTAACCAAGAACGCTTTTACTTGGTTCACAACTCTACCCCCCAATTCGATCCACCATTGGACCCAGTTGGAAAGATTGTTCCATGAACAATTCTATATGGGGCAAACCAAGATAAGCCTGAAAGAACTGGCGAGTGTGAAGAGACGTTTCACTGAACCTATAGACGAATATCTGAATAGGTTTAGGTTGCTTAAGGCGAGATGTTTTACACAAGTGCCAGAACATGAGCTGGTCGAAATGGCCGCAGGCGGTTTAGATTATTCCATTAGGAAGAAGCTAGATACCCAGTACCTAAGAGACATGGCCCAACTGGCCGACAGAGTTCGACAAGTCGAACGCCTCAAAGCTGAAAAAGCTAAGGCAACGAAAACTCACAAGAGAGAGAGAATAGCGTACGTTGAGATGGATGACGAAGATCTAGAATCCTTCGACGATACTTTAGCTGTCGAAGAAGGAGAAGTCGATTTAGCAGAACTAAAACAAGGGCCACCATACTCTTGTAAACAGTTAGTCCCCTCAAATGGAAAAAATCCCATTGGTCCAGACAGGACCAACGAGAGGTTCCCAAAAAAGACTTATAGTTTTGACATCACAAAATGTGATGAAATATTCGACTTGCTAGTTAAAGATGGCCAAATGATAGTACCCCCTGGGGTAAAAGTGCCTCCTCTTGATCAAAGAAAGAAGAGAGGTTTTTGCAAATATCATAATTTTTTGGGCCATAAAACTTCTCATTGTTTTCTTTTCAGGAATCTTGTGCAAGACGCTATTGAGGAAGGGAGATTAAAGTTTGCTGACAAATCCCCCATGGCTGTCGACTCCAATCCACTGAAGGCTGAAGCCCACTATGCAGAACCCTCTGAGGTGAACATGATAGAGGCGACCAAGATCCAGTCGAAGAAGCCAGGAATTACCATGGTCGAAGTCTCAAAGGACCACATCAACATGCCAATCTTTGGCAGTTTTTCTGGAAATTTATCCAGGAAGACAATTGAGGCTGTCCAAAAAGCGGTCGAAGACCAGAAGTCGAAGACTGCTGAAGCACAAACAACTGGACCAAAGCCCAGTTCCCACTTGGCCACTGTACAAGGCCAGACGGAGAATCTGGAGACACAAATGAAACAACTAACTCTTGCTACTAAGGATACCATGAATATCAACATGGTTGAACTTTCTGACCCTAAAGCTTCAGAAGAAGCCATAAGGCAAGAGCAGGCAAATAAAACGGCTTTCCCTAGGGAAAACGAAAACTTGGCAGATTTTTTACAAAGATGCCAGAAGAAGAAATCAGAGGTGATGCTGTGTCCAAGATGCAGTTCTATCTTTGATAAAAAAGCTGCTGAGCATATACAAGGCGTGAGAGCAGCGAACAAGAGAAGGGAGAATGCTGACCTTCGACATGATCCCAGAAGGGGTTCTAATCAAGACAAGAGGCCATTGACTTTTAGGCCTCCAACAAATGTACCAGTAGACACTTGGTACAAAACATCTGGCCGGAAAAGGCCAAGTGAAGAGAAATGGCATTCTTTCGAAGTGCCAAGAGGTTCCTCTTTAATTCAGAAGAAAGAGCCTCAAGTTGCTGCACCCAAGGTTGCTCAAGTGTCCAGCAACTACAAGGGAAAAAATCCTATGTCGAGATCCCAATGGAGGAGATATCAAAGAAGGCGAAAAGCTGAAAGGGAGGCTGCCAACGAACCTAAGGCGGAAACTAGTTCGAATGTGCCTCAAAGGAAACAAAGAAAGCCTCTTGAGAGAGAACCAGTTACCAACAGGCTAGTTTGGCCTAACCAAAGTGAAGTCGAAGACGAAGATGATGCTGAGTCCGACGATACTCTGGATATAATGGTGAATATTGTTTCAGTACTGCCTAGGGAATTCAATCGACAGGTAGAAGTCGAAGCCAGTGACTGGGAGGTGGAACAAGAAATGGCCAAACATAGGCCAGTGTGCTATTTTGTCATGGACAATGGCACTACAGAGGAACAAAATGGCTTCTTCGAGCCACCTACAGAGGCGATGAAGAATCACCTCAAACCTTTGTTCATAAGGGCTAAGCTCGAAGAGACCACTGTGAACAAAATATTGGTCGACTGTGGGGCCACTATCAATATTATCCCTCATTCTATGCTAAGGAAGATTGGCAAAAGGGATGAAGAAATCAAACCTCACAATATGGTCCTGTCCAACTATGAGGGAGGCATTGGGACCACCATGGGAGTGATCCAGCTAGACATAAAAGTTGGGTCGATCCTTCGACCAACAATGTTCATGGTCATATCGGCCAAACCTAACTACAACCTTTTGTTAGGCCGTGAGTGGATTCATGGTGTAGGTGCTGTGCCTTCATCGATGCATCAAAGGCTGCTTCTATGGCGTCCAGATGGGATGGTCGAAAACATAGAGGCAGATCAAAGCTACTACCTTGGCGAAGTGAATCACTTGGGTGTGGCAGATTTCGACAAAAACTTGGCTCACATAGGGCCATGTCCAACTCCTGACTTCGACATGGCGCCTGCGCCAAACACCTTTTGTTCCCTATACCTGCATCCTGAGCATGGTTTCCAATGGGACAGAGAAGACTTGTCCCACATAGACTTCAGTGGGCTAACTGATATCCAACCAACTGGTTGGGGAAGTGAATTCAGTGATAATGACTGAGTCACAATCTCTGAATCGAATTTCGGCTTATGTGGCCGAAACCAAGATGATAACGGCTCTCGAAGCCGAAGTAAAGTATATGGCCACACAGGCCAATGATCAACAATTATCTGCTGTTGGCCCAGGAAAGGATTTCGATCCAAGACCTCCTGATATCATACCAGATGAAATGCAGGAACAGAGGCTCGACGCCATCTATGACGATGAGCCTTTGGGCTTCGAAAAGGATCCCTTGGCGAACAACATTAAGATGTTAGCACAAGACCCTTTAGAAGAAATCAACTTAGGCGAAGGATCAGAGAATAGGCCAACTTACATCAGCGCCAAAATTGATCCAGAACTTAGGTTGGAAGTAATCCAATTGCTGAAAGAGTTTAAAGACTGTTTTGCATGGGATTATGATGAAATGCCCGGTCTCGACAGAGGATTGGTAGAACTTCAGTTGCCAATCAAACCTGGAAAGAAGCCAATCAAGCAAAATCCAAGGCGCTTCGCTCCAGAAATATTGTCGAAGATCAAAACGGAGGTCGAACGACTTCTGAAATGCAAATTCATCCGTGTTACAAGGTATGTCGAATGGATTGCAAATATTGTGCCAGTAATTAAGAAAAACGGCACATTAAGGGTGTGCATAGATTTCAGAGATTTGAATGCTGCCACCCCCAAAGATGAATATCCTATGCCTGTGGCGGAAATGCTAGTCGATTCTGCCGCTGGCTATGAATACCTGAGTATGCTCGATGGTTATTCAGGATATAATCAAATATTCATTGCTGAAGAGGATGTGTCGAAAACAGCTTTTCGATGCCCAGGGGCCTTAGGCACTTACGAATGGGTAGTGATGCCTTTTGGCCTGAAAAACGCTGGGGCAACGTACCAGCGAGCAATGAATACTATCTTCCATGATTTTATTAACACTTTTATGCAAGTTTATATTGATGATATTGTTATAAAATCTGTTTCCAGGAAGAGTCACATTGACCACCTTCGACAATCATTCGAAAGAATGAGAGAACATGGTCTGAAGATGAACCCTTTGAAGTGTGCGTTCTGTGTGAAAGCTGGAGATTTCTTGGGTTTCGTTGTCCACAAGAAAGGAATCGAAATCAATCAGAACAAGACGAAGGCAATTTTGGAAGCGAAAGCGCCATCGAATAAGAAGGAATTGCAATCTCTCTTAGGCAAGATAAATTTCTTGAGAAGGTTTATATCTAACCTAAGTGGGAAAGCTCAGGCCTTTTCACCCTTACTCCGACTGAATAAAGAGGGGTTCGAATGGGGGCAAGAGCAACAAGAAGCCTTCGACAAAATCAAAGGGTACCTCACTAAGCCACCTATTTTGGTGCCTCCTTGTAGCAATAGGAGTATGAGATTGTACATAGCTGCATCTGACAAAACTCTGGGAAGTATGTTAGCCCAAGAGGATGAGAATGGAGTCGAAAGACCCATTTATTATCTCAGTCGAGTTTTGAATGATGCAGAAACTAGATATAGCGAAGTTGAAAAATTGTGTCTATGTCTGTATTTCTCTTGTACAAAACTCAAGCAATATATAAAACCGGTTGATGTTTATGTTTCGTCTCATTTTGATGTTTTCAAATATATGTTGTCGAAACCTATCTTGCATAGTCGAATTGGCAAGTGGGCATTAGCATTGACTGAATACTCCTTGACCTTTATGCCTCTTAAGGCAGTAAAAGGACAAGTGGTTGCAGACTTCATAGTCGACCACTCAATTCAAGTCGAGGATATTAATTATGTGGAGATAGAACCTTGGAAATTCTACTTCGATGGTTCCAGCCATAAAAATGGAACAGGAGTAGGAGTCTTGATTATCTCTCCAGATAAAATTCCAACAACATTCAAGCACCAAATAGAAGGTTCTTGTTCGAACAACGAGGCTGAGTATGAAGCTCTAATTACTGGCCTTGAAATATTGTTGGAATTGGGGGCAACTCGAGTCGAAATAATGGGAGACTCAGAGTTAGTCATCAAGCAAGTCACAAAGGAGTATAAATGCATAAGGGAGGATCTCATTATGTACTTTGTGATAGCAAATCGTTTATTGAAACAATTTGAAAGTGTCAATATTCGACACATACCCAGAGTCGAAAATCAAATAGCCAATGACTTGGCACAAATTGCATCAGGGTATAAGATTTCAAAAACGAGATTACAAAGAGCAATCGAAGTTCGAGAAAAGATAAAGGCAACTTGTCTATCACCATCAGATTTGGAATCGACGAGGTTAGGTTATGCTGATCACTCAAACTTCGAGATTTCGTTCATTGATAATTTGTCAGAGCAAGATTGGAGGAAACCCATTGTGGACTATCTTCAAAATCTAGGAGCTCCGACAGAACGAAAAACAAAATACAGGGCGTTGAGTTTTGTACTCATGGGTAATGAGTTATTCAAGAAGACGCCTGAAGGGGTGTTGCTGAAATGTTTAAGTGAAACTGAAGCATACATAGCCCTCTCGACTACGCATGCTGGGGCATGTGGGGCTCACCAAGCAGGCCATAAGATGAAATGGTTGTTGTTTCGACAAGGACTATATTGGCCCACTATGTTAAAAGATTGTGTTGAGTTCGCCAAAGGTTGCCAAGAGTGTCAAGTTCATACAGGCATCCAACATGTACCAGCAAGCGAACTTCACTCGATAGTGAAGCCTTGGCCCTTTCGAGGATGGGCGTTGGATCTTATTGGAGAGATTCGACCAGCATCATCAAAGAGTCAGAAATACATATTGGTAGGCATTGATTATTTTACTAAGTGGATCGAAGCTGTCCCTTTAGTCAATGTGGACCAAGAAAATGTCATTGAATTTATTCAAAAGAACATTATCTTTAGGTATGGAATCCCTGAGACAATAACAACTGATCAAGGTTCAGTTTTTACTGGTCGAAAGATGCAGGAATTTGCTCAGGAAACAGGTTTCAAACTCCTAACATCCACGCCTTACTATGCACAGGCGAATGGTCAAGTCGAAGCAGCTAACAAAGTAGTGATTGGCTTGATAAAGAAACATGTTGGGAAGAAACCAAAGAATTGGCATAAGACGTTAGACCAGATTTTATGGGCTTGTCGAACGTCCCCAAAAGAAGCCACTGGTACAACACCATATAGGCTAACTTTTGGCCATGATGCAGTATTGCCAGCAGAAATTTGTCTTCAATCTGCAAGAGTTCAGAGGCATTATGATATTCCTTCTGAGGTTTATTGGAATATGATGTTAGATGAATTGGTGGATTTAGACGAAGAGAGATTACACGCTCTCGACTTACTCAGGCTTCAGAAGAAAAGAGTAGAAGACTCTTATAATAGAAAGGTAAAACCTAAGGTATTTTTGCCTGAAGATTTAGTTTGGAAGGTAATTCTTCCCATGGATCGACGGGATCGAAGCATGGGGAAATGGTCACCCAAATGGGAAGGACCCTTCAGAGTTATCCAAACTTTTTCTGGTGGAGCCTATGAGGTCGAAGAGATAAGTGGTGATAAAAGGCTCTTGAGAGTGAATGGTAAATATTTGAAAAATATAAGCCTATACTTCAAGAGATAAAAATAAAATAATAAAAGAACAAACTAAATTAACCATAAAAAATGCCAAAATGGAAATTTTTATTAATTTCAGCCAAGATGGCAATTGTTGTCGAAAACGATTACAGAAGATGGTTACAAAGGAGAATCAATCAAAAGGTAAGAGAATTCTTGAGTCGAAGATACTTGGCATACTGCAGCTCCAACCTCTTTTTGCACCAAGAGTTTTCTTGCACTAGTTTGGCAATTTGAGCGTCGAGGCTTTGGGCCCTCTCAGCGAATTCCAGGCCTTGCTTGATCTCAGTCTGGCTCTCAGTGTCTGGGATGGTCGAAAGAATTTCCTCCTGGAGTACAGTGTTGGCGTTTATCTTCGCCTCTATCTCTGCAATTTGTGCTCGGAAGGAGACATTCTCTCGCTCAATAGCATCGACCCTCTCCTGTGCAGACGTTTTCTGTTTCGACAACTCGGCAATTCGAGAAGTCGAATCTGAGACAGCAGTCCACGCAGATGAGCTTTTGCCATGCAGCACTTCGAGCTGACTGTTAAAACCTCGTTGGCGCCTGTAATCCGCTGAGACTTGATCAATCATAGAATGTAATTCCATGATTAAGTCTGAGATTTCTGGGGCTACAGCTTCGAAGTCAACAGCATTCAAAACCTCTTTTAAACATGATGGAGCAGTGGGGTCCCCCTCTAAAGTCTTCATTAAATCTCTCTTGAAGAACTGGGCCTTGACCTTCGCCAACGCATCATCAAGAGGAGAAGTTTCAGTAGATTTCCCTGACAGGGTAGGAATTTCCTGACTAGTGTCAGAAGAACTCTTACTCTCGATGATTGCATTGAGGTAGCTGACAGGGTCAGTTTGTTTCAAGATTTCCAAGTCCTCTTTTGACCTGTGCTTTGAGGAGGTGACCCTTGCCACAGTATTATCTTGGGCTTGAGGCGGTTGGATGCTGAGTGCCTCGTTTGGTTGCTCTTCGACTTGGACTGAGGCGGTACTAGCGTCGACTTGTGGTTCTTCGTTAACATCACCTTGGGGTCTTTCGCCAGCGTCATTTTGTGGCTCTTCGCTAGCGTCATCCTGGTGTTCTTCGCCAGTACCACCTTGATGCTCTTCGCCAACAGCATCTTGATTCTCTTCGCCATTGCCTTGGTCTCTTCCTTCAGGATTCTCTTCTGACAACAAGTCCACCACAGGAACCGTTTCTGGCTGTGTTTCCTCCACCATAGGTTCTTCTGTTGTCTTCTCCACTGTTTCAGCATTGGCCTCATTCTCAGTGTGGGCTTCGTCATTACCCAAATCTTTTTCCCGAGGCCTGCTAAGGTCAGCAGATTCTAGAGTTTCTGAAGTCCTTGGTGGGGAGCTCTCAGTAGTGTCCTGAAAAGGAGAAAGAAGACAAATCTTCAGATGTCGGAAGAGATGCAATTGAATACTGGTGTCTATGCCTAAAATAGATTACCTGTGGATTAACTTCAGCCCCAGGGCTGGAATTGTCACTTTCGACAGGCTTGGTAAGAAGAGCGTTCAGTTCCTCCTCAGTTGGCTCCTCGATGATCACTGCAGGTGGCCTGGGCTTTCTCACAGCGACCTTTATCCTGACGGTTCGACCTTCAGGGGCAGGAGTAGGAACAGAAGCGTCCTTCGTTAACTTTCGCCTCTTTAAGGGAGCAGGAGGGGAATCACTTTCGTCATCACTCCCCGATTCGATCACCAATGCTGCCCTTTTCTTGGGCGAAGGGGCCTAGAAAGCCAATAGGAATTCGATTAAATAATTACATCGAAAATAAAAAATCGAAAGCCAGAAGAAAAATGAAGAAAATCTGGTTACCGATGCAGGAGGCCTCCTCGAAGAGCCTTCCCCCTGTTGGCTGCCTGTTGTCTTCGCCGGTGCTATAGTCTTCGCCGGCGGTGGAGGTTTTGTCGAAGGGACTCCTCCTTGTGGGCCTTCTGTAGCCTTCTTGGCTAAGGGTTTTCGAACAACTGAAAGCGAAAAGGAAAGTTAACAGGCTAACAGTCGAAGAGAAAGATAAAAAGTAATGTGAGAGCATGAACTTACATTTCTTTACTTTGTCCAACACAAGGACAAAAGACTTCTGCAACTCTGCCATGAAGTCCTTCTCGTCGAAGAAGTACTCAGCATAATAGCTTCTCCACCACTCCTCAAAGGATGGTGAGCAAAGGAAATTAAGCTGGTAGTTAAACAGCGAGAGGATTGTTCGACCAGCATATCTTCCGATATGCTTGATGGCAGCTTCTTCTGTATAATCGTTGCAGAAGTACAACATTGACTTCTCTCTTTGAAAAATGGGAGAAGGCAGGGTTTGGATGATACCAAACTGGCGAGATACCAGATTTGGTTGATAGGCAAGCAGACTCAAATGAGTCTTAGAACTCTTAAATCGAAGAGGCATGATCCTGGGTGTCAGGAACGCCTCCCAAAGTACAGTGTGCTCATCGACGTTGGGACCACTCGACTCCTTTGGGTGTGGCCTTGTGAACCATGTTGGCCCCACCTTCCGTTGAGCAAATGGAGCCATAGTTGAAACAAATTCCTTCCTTCGAGCGAACATCAGAACGAAGTTAGTGAAGGTTTGTTGGAACTCCAACCCATCTTCCACAGGTGTCAGTAGAGCCAGCCTAATTCCTTCGATACGTCTATTAGCTATCGCTGGGGCTTGTTCATTTATCTGAATCTTCTTGGGTAAGAAAGATTTGAAAGTGGCGTTGAGCCACAGTTGAAGTAGCCAGAAAGGCCCAGCGAGTAGCAAACTGTTCCTATCTTCGACATGTTTCAAGAGAGTAACCCCATTGTTGATTGAGTCATAAAGACTGGCCAGAATTAGTTCTGCCAAACAGATGTTTTGGCGGTGATGCAGTTGGGTGGCAAGAGTGACCATCTTTTTGGTCACTTGTAGAGATTTCGAGCAAAACACAAAGCGAGTTAGCCATAAGGCTAGAAACGCTATGTGTTCGACATCCGACACTGTATCCGTCGACCTGTCGTGATAATGGTTGATAAAGGTGGTATATGTTGGCTTGGTCTCAGAAAAGCCAATTTGGTCCTCCGACATCTCCTCCGGGTCGAAGTAATCTCCGGTTGGTCGAAGGCCAGTAATGGCCGCTACGTCGAAGAGTGTGGGGGTTAACATCCCACATGGAAGGTGAAAGGTGAAGTGAGAGTAATCCCAAAACAACAGCGAAGCTATAAGCATCTCTGGGGAGTAGTTTAAGCTTGTCTTCGACAGCATTACTAGGTCAAAGATTCCCATTTCCTTCCAGACTGGAGTTTGATGTTTCTCCAACTTTGTTAGCCAAGCAACATAGTCAGAGGTCAGATTAGGGCAGGACCTGAAGACCCTCACACTTCTGTTGAAGAAACGGAGGTCGATTTTCTCGCGTGTAGGGTCTTCGTTGTCTTCTGCGTCCTTCTTGGCGCATGCTACTGGCTTGAGTTTCTCGACGATGGGGAAATAGCTCTTGATCTTCAGAGCTTCAGAGATGCTTGGGTTCATGGGTCCAGACATTACGAAGATCTGGTTGGAGTACCCAACCGGGATCATCAAGTGACGCGAGTAAGCATCGCGAACGGAGATGTCAGAAGGTTCAGGGACCCTTCGTTTCCCTGTAGAGTTCACTACCGGAGCCGTAACAAAGACCTTGGGTTTAACAAGTTGTTCAGTTGGTGCGTTAGTCTTGGGGGCAGTAGAAGCAGAGGCCATTGTTGAGGATGAAGATGAAGTGAAAAAGGAAGAGTTTTTCTGCAAAGGGAGCAAGTTTGTACGAAAGCAAGGGAGTTTGAGAGCTAGTTTGCGTAAAAAGTCCCACAATGGGATATTCACTACTATTTATAGTAGTGGGAGAAATTCCCAATAACGAGGACATTAAATGTCATTTAATGCTGCAGGAATTAGTGGGACGCGTGGCAGCATCCTGTTGTTTTGGCCGTTTCTGCAGAGACAGAGAGACGCAGCGTGCGTCCTCGTTTTTGGGATTTGTCATAATGACAAATTTTGAAGTGACGTTTGGTACTGCACGCCGTACTGAAAGTGACGTCCTAGGATCAAATCAATGATGGTTTCTTGGGATTGCCAATAGTTGGTAAAAAGCAACAAAAAGTGCACAAGTTAACTTGTGACTAAGCGTGGAAAAACAGGTGTCGAATGGCGTTTTCAAAGAATGCCTTTTTCTTTCAGAGTCGAAATAAGGCATTCTTGGGGGGCAATTTGTTGGCTCCTAAATTCGACCCCTTTGTTTTGATTGATGGCAGCCATTAAAAGCTGAAAAATGCTTTCGACTGGCTAAGCCTGTCGAAGTGCCCGTCGAAAGATGGGCAAAATACTTAGAAGATTTCTTCCAAGGGAGAAGGCTGATTGCCTTCGACGTCGAAGGAGTTTTCGTCGAAGACGTTTCTTGATGAAAGTGTTCGATGGTCCAGAGTGGAGCAGTTTGAAATTCAAAGCTTTGGAGGGAAAACGGTTTCCAGCAGTTACTACGTGTAAACGTGCAAGGATCCGGAGCGTCGAGCATGGGGAACGTGCCAAGTGGCTTGATCTCGAAGCAGTGTAACTGCCCGATGGTTACTTGGAATGTTTTAGTATAAATAGGAGTAGACATGTAGTTTCTCGCGTGTGTTCACAAATAGATACATAGTCACTCATTTAGATTCAAGTACCCAGTGTGAGCGAAAGAATTGTTGAGAAATGTATGTGTGAAACACCAATTTTATCAATTAAAGTCATTTACTTTTCCAGTATTTTACTTGCTTTTCTCCTTTAAATTCCTGTCGAACCTTTA
Source organism: Vicia faba (assembly GCA_948472305.1). NCBI lineage: Eukaryota > Viridiplantae > Streptophyta > Magnoliopsida > Fabales > Fabaceae > Vicia > Vicia faba. The sequence continues at coordinate 435,328,253 of OX451736.1, read as the reverse complement.
CTTTAAAGCCTTGTTTATGTTACCAAACCTTTCCTTTATGCAATTTACTTGAAACATTTTACTTAAAGCCTTATCCACCTTAATCAAACTTCAAAATCAACCTATGTCCATAGGATCAATCTGATCGATCCTGCGAGTAACCAAATAAGTAACCATTTGGAGGATCAGCGGTTGTTTACCAAAACCCAAGGTAAACACATTGCTCTGCATGTTAACACTCAAAATAAGGGTGTGGCACCAAATAAATGGAAAGGTTCTTCTTCCTCAACCAAAGGAGGCAACCGAGTATGCACTTACTGTGGTCGAACAAACCACACTGTGGATACTTGTTTTGTGAAACATGGATATCCATCGGGGTATCGAAACCGCACCAAGCCTGCATCTAATACTCAAGGTTCCTCATAATCTCATGCCAACACCATATCACACACTACTGCTCAGTCAGAGGAAAATTCCACACCTATGTTTGGGTTTACTCAAGAGGAATTTCAGAGTCTCCATGCCATGCTTCAACAATCTCAACAAGCTCAACCTACTGCTAATGTCATCACCACCTCACCCTTTGCTTCCACTTCCCAAGCCTTTCCCAACACTGGTAAGCATCCCAATCTTTGGATTTTAGACACTGGAGCAACAAACCACATTTCTTTTCACCTAGCTAGTTTTACATCTTATCAATCCATCGTGCCAATATTTATATCTTTGCCTAATGGTTCTCATCTTACAGCTTCTATTTCTGGAACCGTAGTCATATCACCATCCCTAACTCTTTACAATGTTCTATATATTCCCGACTTTCATGTCAATTTAATCTCAATTGCTAAATTGACTACCATAAATAACTGCTCTCTAAATTTTTCCTCGACTCTGTGTAATATTCTGCAGAACCATTTGAAGCAAGTGATTGGTACAACTAAAATGCACAGAGGCCTCTATGTCATGGATTCAAATTCTTTCTATAATTCCTGTAATTCTATAGTTTCTAATTCTTTTGAGATGTGGCACTTAAGACTAGGCCACCTCTCTAATTCTGGTATGAAATATATGTCTAAATAGTTTCCTATTATTCCTTGTAAAAATAATATGGATCCTTGTGATTCTTGTCATCTTTCCAAATTAAAGAAATTGCCCTTCCTAACAGATTTACTAATACTCATGCCCCATTTGAGTTTCTACATGCTGACCTATGGGGTCCCTTGGCCACTGACTCAATTTTAGGCCATAGGTATTTTTTAACTCTTGTAGACGACTTTTCCAGATTTACGTGGGTTATCTTTCTTAAAGCTAGGTCTGAAACCAAACAAAGTGTTATAAATTTTGTTGCCTTACTTGAAAACCAATTCACCACATCTCTAAAGTGTTTTAGGTCTGATAACGGTTCAGAATTCTCCACTCTCAATTCCTTTTTCCTTTCAAAGGGAATTATCCACCAAAAATCATGCGTTGAAACTCCCCAACAAAATGGGGTAGTTGAGTGCAAACACCAACATATTTTGAATGTTGCCCGAGCAATTACATTTCACTCCAATATTCCCTTAACTCTCTGTACTTTTAGCATACAACATGCAGTCCACCTCATCAATCATATTCCTAGCCCTCTCCTCAATTACAAATCTCCCTATGAAATTTTATTCAAAACCTTTCCTGTTTTGATTCATTTAAAGATTTTTGGTTGTTTATGTTATGCCACTACCTTGCAGGCTCATCGAACTAAATTTGATGCTAGGGCTCGTAAATCCATTTTTCTTGGGCATAAAGATGGTACCAAAGGGTACATCTTGTATGACCTACAATCCCATGATTTATTTGTTTCTAGACATGTGATTTTCTTTGAGAAACACTTTCCTTTCAAAAGTAATATTTCCCAACCCAAACCTCCTGACCCTAACCCACCAGCTATGACATATGACATAGACCATACTGTACCTCCTGCTGTGGACAACATTCCTGTCACTTATGCATCATCTGTCCCAGTCCCTAATGACAGCTCTACAGCCAATGGCAGTTCCACACCTCTCTTGGACTTGTCCACTTCACACCCTTTTGCTACATCAGCAGCTCCAACCATTCCTACCCTCATATCATCGACCATGATCCTCAAACTAGTTTATCTCCACAACCTTTTTCACCTCCTTCAAATAATACTCCCTTTGAACATGTGCCCCCTACAAGAAAATCTATTAGAACCCGAAACCCCCCACAATACCTTAAAGACTTCCATTGTAATATCCTTACTACATCTGGTACACATGAGACATCACCTATCCACCACACCACACCTTATCCTATTTCTAAAACTCTATCATATGATAGATGTTCTCCCTCTTACAAATCTTTTTGTTGCTCTGTCTCTTCCACTGTTGAACCAAAAACATACCTTCAAGCATCCAAACATGATTGTTGGAGACAAGCAATGGATTATGAAATTAAAGCTCTTCAGGACACTCAAACATGGACTATTGTGGATCTTCCTTTAGGCAAAACTCCAGTTAGTTGCAAATGGGTATACAAAGTAAAATACCATGCCAATGGATCTATTGAACGTTACAAAGCTCGCTTGGTTGCCAAGGGTTATACTCAATTGGAAGGTGTAGATTATTTTGACACCTATTCTCCTGTTGCTAAAATAACTACTGTTCGAGTTCTCTTGTCCCTTGCAGCCATAAAACATTGGCATCTAGAGCAATTAGACGTTAACAACGCCTTTCTCCATGGTGATTTACAAGAGGGAGTTTATATGTCTCCTCCTCCTGGCTATGATACTTTTGGATCTAATAAAGTTTTCAGGCTCAACAAATCTTTGTATGGACTAAAGCAGGCTAGTAGACAGTGGCATGCCAAATTATCCTCAGTCCTTTGTTCTTTGGGTTTCTCTCAGTCCGAGGCAGATCATTCATTGTATACCAAGCAAACAAATCACAGTTTTACCGCTCTTTTGATTTATGTTGACGATATTGTGTTGACATGTGATTCTCCTTCAAAAATTGAATTTGTCAAGTCTTGTTTGCATCAGAAATTTCGCATCAAGAATCTTGGAAATCTACGATATTTTCTTGGCCTGGAAATAGCACGATCAACATCTGGTATAATCCTTAATCAAAGGAAATATGTGCTTGAACTTCTTGAAGATACATGCCTGCTTGGTGCCAAATCTGTCTCAACGACCATTGATCCACACTTGAAGCTATCTTCCACTGATGGTGAATCCTTGGAAGATCCCTCCTCATACCACAAGCTCGTAGGACGATTATTATATTTGACAAATACACAGCCTGATGTTTCTTTTGCAGTGCAGCACCTCAGCCAATATGTGCCCAACCCGTTGAAACCTCATTACCAAGTTGCTCTTCGTGTTCTACGATACTTGAAAGGGCGTCCAGCACATGGAATATTTTTCTCCAGCACTAGCCCCTTAAAAATTCATGGTTTTGTGGACTCCGATTGGGCACGCTGTCTGGATACTAGGAAATCTGTGACAGGGTTTTGTGTTTTGTTAGGTAATTCTCCCATTTCATGGCGCTCTAAGAAGCAGGATACTGTTTCCCGTTCTTCCACTGAAGCGGAGTATCGTGCTCTTGCATCTTTGACATGTGAGGTTCAATGGCTTTCTTACCTCTTTGCTGATTTTCAAATTACATTTCCTACTCCTGCATCCGTATACTATGATAGCAAATCTGCTATCTATTTGGCACATAATCCTACATTTCACGAGTGCAGCAAACACATTGAGCTGGATTGCCACGTTATTCGCGAAAAGTTGCACTCCAAACTTATTCATCTCCTTCCAGTTCCTTCGGAATCCCAGCTAGCGGACGTTTTTACCAAGCCACTTCATGCGCCACTTTTTAATTCCTTCATGTCCAAGTTGGGTTTATGCAGCATACATACTCCAACTTGTGGGGAGGTATCAACATAAAAATAATGGCGTTAGTTTTTCAGTTATATTTTAGTTAATGTCAGTTGTGATAAGTTAGTGATTTTCCTCTTTTGCCCTTGTATTCTTTTAGTATATATGGCTGTACAACATTGGTTCAGTAACAGAATAATGAGAAATTCTGCAATTACTAATCCTTTTTCTTCTTCAATGAACAATTTCTCTATTATCAACAATATTTCATAAAGAATAATGTACATATCTTTAATATCCTTGCACATAAAAACATATATTTTTCTATTATTAAAATATTCATTTTATACACCACATCATTTATCTCTTAACATTCTTCTAATAATATAGTTCAAATAAAATAAAAATAATCTGTCTTTTTTCTCAATCTAAAACTTATAAAATACATATTATCATCATTAAAAAAATAGAGCTTGAGTATTTGATTCTTAGATGTAATAGTAATTTGAGCTATATTGGCCTAGATAGTAAATAAATAGTCTTTTACCTTACTACGAAAACAAATGAATAATCAAGACGTGTGTATAAAGTAAGAAATAAAAAAAAACCATCATACAATTTTAAAGAGTATTAAAAATGTAAAGATTTGAAACTAAACTCACATATTGTTATTTATACTCACAATAAATAAAAGCGTGTAGAACATTAAACATTAATAAAATTATAACAGAAAGTTGTATTATTCAAGGTCATATAGAACTCCCTTAACCATGTTTAAGTCTCCAATATCCAACTTTGATAGATGAAAAGTGTTTTCTGAATAGAAAACTAGAATAATAGTGATTTTCAATATTTATATCTTTCGTTTCACATCAATATTTTCATGACTGATAATCATCTTCTCAATTAAATTCACTTAAAAAATGAACTCAATCACATCTAATCAACAAAAATATACAATGTGTTATACATGAAAATATAATTGAATATGAGATTCAATAATAAAATAAACTTACTTACAAAAAATTGCAAGAAAAAAAAAAACTCATTGAAGTTGTCATGGTGAAAATCATAAAAAACGATGAATTTGTAAAATGTGTAGCAAATGTATCGAGTAAATAATAATGTTAGATTATGTGCAGTTTTATAGGTGTGGAGAAATTTAAAAGAACATAATATTTTATGAGAGTGTTAAAATTACTAAAATGAGGAGTTTTATGAAATGGACAATTTAATGAATACTTAAAAAAATCATTAAAAAGTAATAGTCAGTTTAGAAATAAAAGAGATATGTTTATTTCACTTAATATACTTATCGTATATTGTTAAGTGAGAGATATTTTCTTGATATTGTATATATCAACATAAGTTTCACATTATAATATTAAATTTAACTATGAAAATTTTAATATAAGCATATTATAAATAAATAAATATATAAGAGTTTTTATATAATATTTTTTATTTTTATTTTTTTCTTCATATTTTTTAATTATGGAAAGAAAAATAATTGGACTCATAATAGAATCTCATTTTTTTAAAAATTTTAACTAAAATAAATAATAAATAATTGAAAATTTTGAGAAATGATTTGGAATTTATGTTGTTTATTAAATAAATTAAATAAATTATTATTGTAATGATCAAATTTAATTCATAATAGTTTTGTTTCAAAATTAATTATTAATTATAATGATTTTAATCAGTTACATATAAATTTTTTTTTTAAATATAGTAGTGAAAATTTAAGAGGTCATGGGTGTTATGACTATTATTAGAAATTTTATATTCTATAACTATATTTTTTATAATTTAATATTTTATTTTTATGCATCATTATTATTAATAGTGGTGATTGAATATCATATATTTATTATTATTTATATTTAATATAGGGTCAAATTAGTAAATAATAGAATAAATTGAAGGATTATTAATAAAGTAAAATATAAAATATTAACTCATAAAAAATTTTAGTTTAATATTTAAATTTCAATTAAATTAATTTATGAGGATTGTGTGTGCGTGCGCGTGCGTGTGTGTTTTTTTTCTTTTCCAGATTTTAATTATCTAATTATTTAATTGGTTGTTTTAATATAGGAATATTTTTTGGATTGTCTAATAATTTTAAAAGTTTAATTACATGTAATTTAAATATAGTATAAGAATATTGTTAGAAAAAAATAATATAAAATTGAAAAATCTAATATAATACCCCCATCAACATTGGGTTTATGGTTGTGTCTTAGGTTGTCATCATGACAATCTTGAATTTAAATCAAGTAGTAGATAGATATATTTATTTCTAGTTAATGAATTCCAAAAACCAATAAGTTATCACATATATTAAATTATGCTTTTAATTTCAAAGATAAACTTCACATGACTCAATAATATGCATTCATATCCTTCAATCTTTTGATAAATTGTTTCCAATAAATAATTGTCCAACTAAATATATAAAATTTGTTCTAAAAAAATATGAAATAATAATACACATTTAAGAAGAAAAAAAACAGACATGTACAAAAAAAAACCATAAAGCTATGATTTATTTTTCAAAATAAAAATAAAATGTGTGATGCAAGTTTTGTATTAGAAAGAAATGACAAACTTTTAACATTAAGTTTTTGGAACAACAATATGAGTTTTTGTATTGTTTCACTACAATTTTATTAATTTTCAACAAAGATACAAATGATCTCTAATGCAAATGATTTTTCTCTTTAAGAATGATACAACTTTTAATGGTAGAAAGGTCGAAAGATATTGGGTGGTTGACAAAAAAACTTTTTTCGTTACCACAACTTACATGAAAGTTTAAAATAATAAAAAATGAGTTTAACTTACGATATGATTTGATGTGAAAAATTTAATATATTATTTAATTTAAATTTTGATAATTGAACATTTAACTTTCACATTAATTTGTAGAAAATGTTGACTTAACATGTCACCTGCACCGCTAATCTAGCTATACTATTTGTTACACCAAGTAGAACACTAAACATTTCTTTTATGACTATAAATCCATAATTATTTATTCCTATGCATGAAGCTCCATAACATATTTACTATTTGTAGCTTCCCAAGAGCCTTTCTTACAAGAACCACAATGACCTTGTGGACTTCCAAAGCTAGTAAACTGAATTTGTGAAATTACTTATCCACTTTGGCATGATAGTTCTAGTTGTGCACCTTCATGTACATTAGCACAAATAATTCTTGTTGTCACCGTTTAGAACTGAATATTTTGAGGATTACCACCTATTTCTTCAAATAACACCAATGTGTTCATGTCATCATTCAAGAATGACCTTGGTACATGGTACCACCTTTGCGATGGACTTCCATAATTGGTGTTGCACATTTTCTTTACATATTTTCCACGATAATCGCATGTGTCACTACATCCATTTGTAGATGTAAACCAAGAAGGCCAATAACGATCAATGCTATGTCCATTCACCCAAGCATGTCCTTTACCCAGGCCATGGAAGTCCACCACAATAGGGTTTATTCCATAAAGAGTTTTAAACTCTGCCTTATACCAAGTCATAGGTTTTCCAATAGGAATATGGGATGAATTAGTGTTCCATGATACACCAACATGTGATTTCAAATCATATAAACGTTTCCTCTCACCGTTCAAACCAACCTTATAAGACCAAAGGTTGGTTGACAAATCTACAGTAACGTTATTTTTCTAATCAATTGAACAGGGCCACCTGATATGCCCGTTTTTATCTCGGCAAACCATGCACCATAATTTGCAAGCCCGACGGTGGCGCTAAGCAAAGTTATAATGTTTGTTATATTCTTCAAAGAAACTTTCCTTTCATAATTGAATTTATTTCCCCATTGGCTAAATTGGTATCCTATATACTTCCTATTAGCATAACCATGAAGTGTATGGCCCATAGTATTCACAGGGAGTTTTGCATTGCTCCAAATTGACGTGTCATTAATATCAACACTAGTCATGTACCATAAATAGTCACTACCATCCAAGGTTAGTTCCTTTTGCTCCAAAAGCTGGTGTGCTTTAATATTTCCCTTTCCGTGCATTGGGTCTTTCTTTGGCTCCATTTTCCATTCCCAATTGAGCCCATTATAACTATTATCACCACTCATTATCACCATTATTGAGGTTTGACTGTTAACCTTTGCCGTATTAAAAATTTCTTTATTGCATTAAGAACAGTGACGGACCAGGCAGGAACAAAGTATTTACCATTATTTTGTAAGTCAACATTTGCATCTTTGGTAGTGTCGTTATTGCTCAGGTAACAAAATCTTGCATTAGTGGAATTAGCATATGTTGTAAGTGTGATCCTATTACCCAGATCCGTGTTGTTTATTGATATATAATTTGTAATAACATTTTTGCTTAATTTAATTGCTGCAAGAAGTTGCTTAAGATGTCCCAATTTTGGTTGATTCAAATTCCCATACTCATGGATCGATGCATCATAGTTATAAGATGTTGTCATATAAGGTCCACCTGCTGTGCGACCAAAGTTAGTTCCTCTATGGTACATGTAGTAATTGTTTAATACACCTCCATTTTGGAAAAAGCGTGCGACTGAGAAAGCTGAATCTTCAGCACTTCTATGGGGAACCCTTTCACCCCATTTTTAGAACCAACCAATCCAATTTTCAGTGAACATTTTAGGACATTTTAGGTTAATGGGTTTAAAATTATGACAATAGTATCCATTGCAAGTATTTATGATGGGTTGAGTAGTATCAGGTTGCTGTTACCTTGAAAAATCTTAAGGTATTACAACACGTGTATTAAATGAGGATATTGTCATAAGCTAAGGGTCATCCTTTAAAGTAGGGTTTTTTGGGAAATTGGAGCCAAAGTGTTTGAAATTTTTTATTTATTAAACTAGATTTAATGCTTAAAGGGAATGTCATGCCAAACTGTCGAAACTGAGCCAGGTCGACCAAAAGGAAATAAAAGAATATATGTTAAGAAATGGTCGAAATTGGTTTAGTCGACCAAAGGGTGAAAGACAAGGAAAATGGTCGAAATTGGTTTTAGTCAACCAAAAGGGTTTCTGGACTTAGAGGAATTGTTGTTGATTTTTAAATCTTGCCAAAGGGAAAGTGTCGAAGCGAGTCAGAAGCGGTTTACTTTCAGAAGCTAGGAGTGGGAAGATTTATATTTCAAAGTCATCAGCAGTTGCCAACGGTTTACAATTTGTTTAAGCGACAAACAGGTGACGGCATCCAGTGAAGCGGGTATCTCAAGATTTTAATATTGTCCGTAGATTTCATCTAGGCAGTTACATTGTAAATATTATAAATAAGCAGATTTAGCGTAGTTTTTTGGTGTGTTCACTTGTATGCTCAAATCACTTGTCAAAACACTGTCATTTCGAGCGTTAGTAAACAAAGAGTGAAGAAGTGCGTGATGTATGTGAATCACCACTTTTATTTCAATGTAAATCCTTTATTTTTCAATTATCTCTTTTGAATACTTTATTTTATTTCTATGTACCGTCGAACAAAGTCTTTACGTTATTTTCTACTTCGCGTAAACAATTCAATGCTCTCTGTCGGTCATAAGTCACTAGTCAGTTAGTTTAGTGAATATTATTTTCATATGAATACCTTCTGTCGGTCACGAGTCACCAGTTAGTCGATCGATTCATAGTGTGGAAAGCCGTTATACTTGTTCCCTTAGTCACAGAAAACCATTTCCCTTGATAAGGATTTCGATAGAATAAGTATAGTAATAAAACTCTTAGCACATGTATTAAGATCAACTGGTCGATCTTGCGAGTTACCCTTAGTTTTAGGACTTTGGGAGGACCAGTGGTTGTTTACCATTTTCCACAGTAAACAAATTTTCACGCCCAATGAGACACAGTGCTAAGAATTTTTCTTAAGTGTATGCAGCTTAGAAATGGAAACCAAAGAGTATAAAAAAACATCATCTAGGAAGCATATATTAAAAATGACAATTCCTGATAATCCACACGTAGACGAAATACAGTCACGTACTTTAACTACTATTGATCCAGTAGTTTCTCAAGTTGCACCTTTTCCTCCATACGGGTCAACTACAGTAGGTTCCGCACAAATTTCTCAGGCTCCACCGGGAAGCCCAAGGCCTGCAATGACTATGACCACCGTACCTAATGTGCCTCGTTTTGGTAATGTAGATCTTGTTTATGGAATACTATATTCCATGATTCCAGGATTCTAGTCAACGTCGAGTGCAGCAGTGGTGTCAGATAATGTTCAAAATTTGAACTCCCCTTTACAAGGATCTTCACCATGAGGAAATAATAGAGGCAACCAAATTAGAGGAATTCCTTCTCAACCAATAGTACCGCCTGTTGTACCCCAAAATTTGCCCTCCCATATTCTTCAAAGTTTTGACAAGCATCATCTCAATTTGCTCAAGTCTACTCAAGGGTTGCACAGTCAAACCATCCTCCTAAGCCAGTCAAAATTAGGGTTTTGGTTCTTGCAAGGAAGTTGAGGTTTTCAAGGGCTCAATCAAGTCCCATGTGCCTATATACATTGTCAAGCATCCATATGCCAAGTTTCAAGGCTCACAAGGTCAAGTTGCACAGTCAAAAGCCTCATTTGCTTCACAATCAACTGTAGGGGTAAAATGGTCATTCGGCAGTCAAAAGTCAAAATTTTTGGTCAACATCTTATTTTGAAGCCCCAATCATCATTTGATCAAGTCTTGATCATGATTCCACAAGAATGGCTCAAAAATCATCAAGATGCAAAAGTTTCCATTTTTGGACAGCTGAAAAGTCAACTGTAACTTGACCAAGGCATAACTTTTTCATGGTTCATCAGAAAAATCCCATCCAATGCTCATTTTGAAGGGGATGACATTTCCTACAACTCATCTTCACATTCCAAGTACAAGAAATGCTCTCACAAAAAGTTATCAATTTCAACATTATAGGTCATTTTTAAAAGTCAACAAAAAACATTTTTTTCTTTTAATAAATAATTAATTAATTAGTTAATTAGGACAAATTCAATTTCTTTCTCAAAAGGGTCAAAACCCTAAGACATCCCGATTCATTCTTTCGCGCGCATTTTAGTTTTAATTCTTTATTTTGATTATTTATGTAACTGTCTCCGGATATGTAATAGTTAATTAGGGTTTATCGCTTTATTTAAATTCTCGTACTTTATTTTTCAAAACGGATTTTTGTTTTTTGGAGATGTATAGACCCGCGCCTTGTAATAGTTAGAATTTATCTTTCCGCAATTTATTTTCCGCACTCCTAACTGTTAAAAAATGCATGAAAGAATGTATGAAAAATAAAACCAATCCGTAGCTCACAAATAACATGCACAAAGACAATTAACTGAAAAACAACACACAAGCACATGCCACTCCTAGGGTACGCCTCACTGGTTGCCTCGAACGTGGTCATCAAGTATAGGGTGTCTTAGAGGTCGCCCTTCTGTCTAAAAGATCCAGTTGCCTCGAAACGGTTGCCTCGGATAAAAAGGATCTAGGACGTTAGGGTTTCTTCTAAGGTGTCCTACCATTGCTTCGGTGACCACACATGTCCCGATAATCGAATTGACCCGAACAACCTCCAACGATGGTGCTACCTACCTCTCAATAGTGGGATAACACTATCTAAAGGACTCTTACACAGCCTAATTCCTTAGAGTAGGTAGATCTCATGGGTACTTGCTCTTTTCAAAACAAACAAAAACATCTTTTCACACTGACACTTTCAAAAAGTTTTCAAACAAATTTTTCTTACACTCTTGAGGACAGATACAAGAGTTACTTAGAAATTTTTCAAACGAAACTTTTTTCAAAACCCACACACATTTGAAAAGCAAACAAATTTTGAAAACATAAGAGCAAGTACCTAAGAGCCCGTGGATAACCACGGATAGAAAGGGTGCTAACACCTTCCCTTTCTATAAATCTACCTCCCGAACCGAGAAACATTCTCAAATAAGGAATTTTGCTGTGCTTTTGTCCTTTCCATGTTGGAGAACATAAAAGACGGTGGCGAATCTTGCTTACCACGACATTTCACGAAACCAGCTAAAAAACAGTCAGTTCTATTTCCACCGGTCACAGAACTGGCGACTCTGCTTGGGATATTAATAAAGTGGGGTGTACCTTAGGAATAGTTCATCATCATATTTTCAATTGCTTTCTTTGCTTGATTTAATATTGTGGGCCTGTTTTGGGAGTTTTATAGATCCTAACCCGGATCTGGGGGATACCTTTTAGAAAGTAGCAACAAACTGTGAGGGAACTGTGCGGGGTATACCGACACGGTTGAAGCAGTTTGCTACGTTGATGTGGCACTTTGGTGAGTACCGGTAACCCTTGAGTCAAGTCAAGGAGAGTACGGGGCCGCCACATGGTGTCGTGAAGCATCAACTGACCTTAGGAACCTTAATTGAACCATCCTAGCCTCTTTAGGGGTAGTGAGATGACTGACTTTGGTGCAGTCCGAAGTTGGTTGATACTCGATACTACACTCATTGAGGGTTGTTTTCTTGGAATATTTTGATCGCCAGTTCAGTGGCTAAATCAAAACAATGAACACAGAAAACAACCCAATGATATTGAGATCCTTAGAACCCGGTTACTTTTGATAGGACAGGTTTTTGAGCCCACCAACTTCAAGAGGGTAGTACCCCAAACTTCATGCTGGCCTGAACTCTAAGGGCTGTCTGGTGTGACTTGTGTGCCTTATCATGTTTGCTTTTTGTGAATACTTGTGGTGTGTCCTTATCATAACATCATAACATTATACAGCATCATAGGCATTTACTAACCACTTCAAGGGTTCAAATCTTCATCTTTATTCTTGTTTTATAGGACATGGAAACTATCCGTAGAAAGACAATTCAAATCAACCTTGTAAGGGTCCCTCCTCAGCTTAAGGAGCTTACATCCAGGATTCCCGAGAACTCTTCCTTCAGTGAAAGGCATGGTAGACTACTCAACTTGGTCAATACCAACATTGAAGAGGATATGGTGAAAGTGTTGTTCCAGTTCTTTGACCCTTTGCACCACTGTTTTACTTTCCCAGATTATCAATTGGTGCCTACTTTGGAGGAGTTTTCTCGGCTTCTGGGGATTCCTATCCTTAGTCAACTACCCTACAACGGTACGGAAAGGGAACCAAAACTTGAAGAGGTTGCTAAAGCATTATGCCTACAACCATCTGACATCGAGGGACATTGGGAAGTTAGAAGTGGTATCAAAGGATTCTTGGCAAAGTTCCTGTTTGAGAAGGCCCAAGAATGTTGGAATTCCCTTGACCTACAAGCCTTCGAAGAAGTTGTGGCACTCCTTGTCTATGGGTTGGTGTTGTTCCCAAATCCAGATCAGCTTATAGATATCAATGCTGTCAAGATCTTCATGTCCAGGAATCCTATACCTACATTGCTTGGGGACATCCTTCACTCATGTTACACTTGAACCATGAGAAAAAGAGGTGTCCTCATGTGCTGCACTCCTCTCCTGGCAAGGTGGTTTATTTCGCACCTTCCACAATCAGTTTTGAAGAATGAGCGGGGTTTGAGATGGTCACAACGATTAATGACTCTTACACATGCTGATATACATTGGTGTTCTCGGTCTAGAGAAAATGTCACTATCATTGATCGTTGCGGAGAGTTCCCTAATGTTCATTTACTTGGAATCAGAGGAGGCATTACTTACAACCCATGTCTGGCTTTGAGACAGTTTGGATATGCTCGGAGGGATGACCCTCATGACATGTTGATTCCTGACATAGTTTTTGACTTCGACAACGATGCACAAGGACTTCGCCAGAGATTTGTCAGAGCTTGGAGGATGCCCAACAGGGTAGATAGCAAGACACTGGGGCACAAGAACTCCATCCCCCTTGAACCTTATCTCAAATGGGTACGAGCCCGCTCCCAGAAGCTGGTGATGCCATATCCTCATGTTCTCCCCGTGATCAAAGAGCCAGTTTTGGAAGGAGAGGTGCCCTACACCATTCAACATCCTGACATGCCAACATCCTGGGAAGAAATGCAGAAGAGCTGGATCCAACTCAAGGAAGAACGAAATTCTCTTGAAACCAGTCTACATGCCAGTGAGAAGAAGGTTCTGGAGCTCACCCGTCTACTTCACGAGGAAAAGACTCTCAACACTTACATTGCTCCAAAGAGGATGCGCAGTGTCTTTTGGGATTAATTATTTTGTAATGTTTTGCCCATGAGGCCCTGATGTACTGAACAAATTATTTCCTAATACAATGTGTGTTCCTTTTTTGTCTACAACGAATTTGAACTTTAGAACCCTTGAATGCATTGCATAAACAACATATCATGCATCATATGCATAACATGTACTCTTTTTCTACAGGTTGCTTAATCTTCTTCGCTGTTTATTTCAGCACTCACTCAGTCATCATGAATCCTGAACCTACTACCGAGCAAGCTATCAAGGCCCTCCAGGCCCAGAACGCCCAGTTTCAAGAGCTGGTCATGAGCTTAGCCCAAGGACAACAGGAGTTGAAGGCTTTGCTCCTGAAGAAGAAGAAGAAGAAGAAGAGGACTGTGTTGTTCAACACTGGACGCAGACTCGGGAATACGCTGCAGAATGAATCTGAGTGGACTACTCCATCTGTTGGGGAAGGCAGTCACCAGGAGGGAGGAGTTCCTAGTCCTGTGGTCTCTGACACCGAGACAGACTTCAATGATGAACAGTACCCTCTTGCTGAGGACAGGTACAAACAGCTGGAGGACCGGTTAAATGCTATGGAGATTCAACGTGTGCCTGGGTTGGATTTTGGTGACTTAGGGTTATCTTTTGGGGTGGTGATCCCACACAAGTTCAAGGCACCTGCCTTTGTGAAGTACGACGGGGCTTCCTGTCCTAAGCTGCACCTCTGTTCTTATGTAAGGAAGATCCAGCCTTACACTGCAGACAAGAACTTATGGATCCATTTCTTCCAGGAGAGTCTTTCAGGGACTCAGCTCGAATGGTTCTATCAGCTGGATGGAACCAATATCCGTAACTGGAAGGACTTGGCTACTGCTTTTTATAAGCTGTATCAGTACAATTCCGACCTCGCTCCCACGCGTACCCAACTCCAGGGTATGTCACTTGGGACGGGTGAAGGTTTTAAGGAGTACGCACAGAAGTGGAGGGACCTGGCTGGAAGGGTGAAGCCACCTTTGACGGACCGTGAGCTTGTCGACATGTTCTTGGGGACCCTGTCTGGTCCATTCATCAATCACCTGATTGGTAATTCCTCTGCTGGGTTTACAGACCTGATCCTGACTGGTGAGAGGATCGAAGCTGGTATCAAATCGGGGAAGATACAGAAAGGTGCCTCTTCGAGTACTGAAAAGAAGCCCTTCAAGAAGGAAGCTAGTGTTGTTTATGGCCCCAGAAGACAAAACAAACCGGAACGCCGCCAAGCTGTCAACGCGGTGGTAATTTCAAAGCCTGCTGCTGCTCCTCAGCAATATAACCAACCAAGGGGTGAGATACCCAAAAGGCAGTACACTTGGCTCAGTATGACCCTCTCTCAGATACTGCCGCAGCTGCTGTCAACCAATCTGGTAACTATTAAGGAAGCTCCGAAGGTAGTGAGCACGACCTCTCCAAAGTACAACCCCAACGCCCGCTGCGCTTATCACTCTGATAGCCCGGGGCATAACACAGATGATTGTTGGGCTCTGAGGAATAAGGTTCAAGACCTTATTGATGCTAAGGAGGTACAGTTCGAGGCGCCCGAGAAGCCTAATGTGGTGACAGCTCCCATGCCCAACCATGGAGTAAATGCTATTGGGGATGAGCACGAAGTGGAGGAATCCGAATTTGACAGCTGGATCTACCCAACGACCAACGGTGGACCAAGCAATTGGACTACAAAAGATTTTACACCTATTACTTTTGTCACTCGGTAATGAACTCCTTTGTTTTAAATTTGTAACGAAAAATAATTTTGAAACTTTATGGCCCGGTGTCTTACCCAGGGCACCGTGGCTTCATTTGTGAGGGCTTGTTATTTGTCACTTTCATATATCATGAATAAAAGCATTGGACGTTTTTACATTTCAAATCTTGCGCTCCCTTTCTTTCTTTATATATTGCAAAACAGCTATATTTACACACACTCACTCATACAGGTTCCAATCCACTCTGGATCCCACTAGTAACGACTCTGCTACTGCCAGTTATGACTTCGAAAATCCGATCAACTTAGCCGAAGACGAAGGTGAAGATGATTGCGAAGTGCCTGGTGAGCTTGCAAGACTGTTACTCCAGGAAGAGAGGGCCATTCAGCCACATGAAGAGCCAGTGGAAATGGTAAATCTGGGTACTGAGACAGACAGAAAGGAAGTCAAGATTGGTGCCAATCTGGAGTCTAGTGTGAAACAACGGTTGATTCAGATGCTGCATGTTTACATGGAAATCTTTGCCTGGTCCTACGAAGATATGCCTGGGTTGGATACCGACATTGTGGTTCACCACTTGCCTACCAAGGAAGACTGCCCTCCGGTTAAACAGAAGGTTCGTCGTATGCGTCCAGAGATGTCCGAGAAAATCAAAGCTGAGGTTATGAAACAATTTGATGCCGGGTTTCTAGCAGTAACTTCTTACCCTCAGTGGGTTGCCAACGTGGTTCCAGTGCCAAAGAAAGATGGTAAGGTCCGAATGTGTGTTGACTACAGGGATTTGAACAGGGCGAGCCCTAAGGATGATTTCCCTCTGCCTCACATCGACGTTCTGGTTGACAATACTGCTCAGCATAAGGTTTTCTCCTTCATGGACATTTTCTCCGGATATAATCAGATCAGGATGGCTCCTGAAGACATGGAGAAGACCACTTTTGTTACTCAGTGGGGAACCTTTTGTTACAAGGTTATGCCTTTTGGGTTGAAAAATGCTGGGGCTACCTACCAACGTGCCATGGTTGCTTTGTTTCATGACATGATCCACCGTGAGATTGAAGTATATGTCGATGATATGATTGCAAGGTCCCAAACTGAGGAAGAACACCTTGACCATCTACAAAAGCTATTTGACCGTCTGAAGTTGTACAAGCTGAGGTTGAACCCGAAACCTTCGGGGTGAGATCTGGAAAACTACTAGGCTTCATAGTGAGTGACAAAGGTATTCAAGTGGACCCTGCCAAAGTGAAAGCCATACAAGAGATGTCAGCTCCCAAGACAGAGAAAGAAGTCAGAGGCTTTCTAGGATGGCTGAACTACATTGCCCGATTCATCTCACACCTAACTGCTACCTGTGAACCAATCTTCAAGCTACTGAAGAAAGATCAAGTGGTATGTTGGAACGATGAATGTCAGGCCGCTTTCGAAAGAATCAAAGAGTATCTCCAAGAACCACCCATTCTTATGCCACCGGTTGAAGGGAGACCTCTAATATTATACTTGACAGTACTTGACAACTCAATGGGGTGTGTGCTGGGGCAGCATGATGAGTCTGGCCGAAAAGAGCACGCTATTTATTACCTTAGCAAAAAGTTTACCGACTGTGAGACCCGATACTCACTGCTCGAGAAAACTTGCTGCGCTTTGGTATGGGCTGCTCGCCGGCTGAGACAGTATATGTTGACTCACACTACTCTGTTGATTTCAAAATTGGATCCAATAAAGTACATATTTGAAAAGCCTGCCTTGTCCGGAAGAATAGCAAGATGGCAGATGATCTTGACAGAATATGACATTCAGTACACGACTCAGAAAGCAATCAAGGGAAGTGTATTGGCAGACCATTTGGCACACCAGGCAGTGGACGACTACCAATCTATGAACTTTGAATTTCCAGACGAGGACATCATGGTAGTGACTGATTGTGAAGTACCTGGACCGGATGAAGGACCTGAGGAAGGATCCCGATGGTCTATGCACTTTGACAGAGCCTCAAACGCTTTGGGTAACGGTGTCGGTGCTGTGATCATATCCCCTAAAGGCACTCATACTCCACTCACTGCCCGGTTATGTTTCAACTGCACCAACAACATGGCGGAGTATGAGGCATGCATCATGGGTCTTCAAGCTGCAATTGACTTAAGGATCAAGTTTCTGAGTGTCTTCGGAGATTCCGCTCTCGTGATCAATCAGATCAAAGGCGAGTGGGATACGAAACACCCAAATCTTATTCCTTACAAGGAGTATGCGTTGACATTAATCCCCCACTTCGAAGTGATAACTTTTGAACACTTCCCAAGAGAGGAGAATCAGTTGGCGGACGCGCTGGCTACGATGTCTTCTGTTCAAAGTCAAATGGGACAACGAGGCTCCCTGGATCATTATCTGGAAGTTGGATGAACCTGCATATTGCTGCGATCTTGAGGCTGAAGAGGTAACTGAGAAACCTTGGTATCATGAAGTAAAGAGGTACTTGGAAGCTCAAGAATACCCCGAGGGTGCATCTGTTAATGACAAGAAGTTCCTAAGAAGGTTCACGGAGAAGTTCTTCCTCAACAACGGCATTCTATACAAGTGAAACCATGATTCGACCCTACTGCGTTGTGTGGATAAGACTGAAGCAGAAAGGATCATGGCAGAGCTACATGACGGTACCTTTGGAACACATTCCAGTGGACATACCATGGCAAATAAGATCCTTCGGGCAGGATATTTCTGGTCCACAATGGAAGCCGACTGTTACCGACATTCTCGGACGTGTCACAAATGCCAGATCTATGCTGATAAGGTGCACGTTCCTCCAGTTCCTCTGAACGTCTTGACAGCACCTTGGCCTTTTGCAATGTGGGGCATTGATATGATCGGCGAGATCAGACCTATGGCATCCAACGGGCATCGCTTCATCCTAGTAGCGATTGATTACTTCACAAAGTGAGTTGAAGCAGCTTCCTACGCTACCGTAACCAAGAACGTCGTGGCACGGTTCATTCGGCACAACCTGATCTGTCAATACGGTGTACCAGAGAGGATCATTACAGATAATGGTACCAATCTTAACAATAAGATGATCACTGAGCTCTGCGAGCAATTCAAGATACAACACCACAACTCTTCTCCTTACCGACCAAAGATGAATGGGGCTGTAGAAGCGGCGAATAAGAATATCAAGAAGATTGTGCAGAAGATGACAGTGACCTATAAAGATTGGCACGAGATGTTACCGTTTGCTCTTCATGGGTACCGTACCTCAACACGGACGTCAACCGGGGCAACACCCTTTTCTTTGGTTTATGGCATGGAGGCAGTCTTGCCTATTGAAGTTCAGATACCCTCTTTCCGAATAATGAAGGATGCAGGTTTGAGCGAAGATGACTGAATCCAGACTCGACTTGATCAGTTAAACCTGATTGACGAAAAGAGACTCACTGCTATGTGTCATGGTCAGACGTACCAAAAACGGATGATCAGGGCATTTAACAAGAAAGTCAAACGACAAGAGTATCAAGTCGGAGACCTGTTAATCAAGCGCATCATTCTTCCTCAGAGTGATCCCAGGGGCAAATGGACCCCCACGTACGAAGGGCCATTTGTGGTTAAGAATATCTTCTCAGGAGGAGCTATGATTCTAACCACCATGGATGGTGACGACCTTCCTCACCCTGCCAATGCAGACATAGTAAAAAGATACTACGCATGAATAAAAGACCCGCTAGGTTGACACACCTAGGCAAAAATAAGGGCTTCCCGGCGAACCAAAAGGGTTCATGCAAAAATAAGGGTGTGATCGGTGGAAATAGAACTGACTGTTTTTTAAGCTGGTTCGCGAAATGTCGCGGTAAGCAAGAGTCGCCACCGTCTTTTATGTTCTCCAACATGGAAAGGACAAAAGCACAGCAAAATTCCTTATCGAGAATGTTTCTCGGTTCGGGAGGTAGATTTATAGAAAGGGAAGGTGTTAGCACCCTTTCTATCCATGGTTATCCACGGGCTCTTAGGTACTTGCTCTTATGTTTTCAAAAGATGTTTGCTTTTCAAGTGTGTGTGGGTTTTGAAAAAAGTTTCGTTTGAAAGATTTCTAAGTGACTCTTGTATCTGTCCTCAAGAGTGTATGAAAAATTTGTTTTGAAAACTTTTGAAAGTGTCGGTGTGAAAAGATGTTTTGTTTGTTTTTGAAGAGAGCAAGTACCCATGAGTCATCTACCTACCCTAAGGAATTAGGCTGTGTAAGAGTGCTTAAGATAGTGCTATCCCACCATTGAGAGGTAGGTAGCACCACCGTTGGAGGTGTTCGGGTCAATTCGATTAAGGGACAGTGTGGTCACCGAAGCAATAGTAAGACACCTTAGAAGTAACCCTAATGTCCTAGATCCTTTTATCCGAGGCAACCGTTTCGAGGCGACTAGATCTTTAGACAGGAGGGCGACCTCTAAGACACCATATACTTGATGACCACGTTCTAGGCAACGAGTGAGGCGTACCCTAGAAGTGGCATGTGCTGGTGTGTTCAATTCAGTTTATGTTTATCTTTGATCATGTAATTGTGAGCTACGAGTTTTTTTTAATTTGTCATTCAGTCTTTCATGCTTATTAACAGTTAAGAGTGCAGAAAATTAAAGTGAGGGAATGTAAAGCTACGCTATTACAAGGCGCGGGTCTATACATCGCCAAAAAACAAAGACCCGTTTCAATAAAGTGCGGAAAGTAAAGAAAGCGGTAAATCCTAATTACTATTACATCCATTGAGCAGATACATAAATAATCAAAATAAAACAGTGCGCGAAAGAGATTTAAATTGGAACGTCCTAGGGTTTTTGACCCTTTTGAGAAAATATGAGTTTTTTGGTCCTTTTGCAATTAATTAAGATTAACCCTAGTTTACTAATTGATTATAATTAAAAAGAAAATTGTTTTTACGTTTTTTAATGTTTTAATGAAAATAAAAAGGAATTAAAATTAAAAGTTTAAGAAAAGACCCTAGTTCTAAGTTTATTTTAATTATTTAAAGAAAAGTCCAAGTTAACCTAATTTACTAAATTAATTAATTTACATTTTTATTTACAAAGATAATAATAATTAATAAGAATAAGGATTAATTAATAAAATGTGAATGAAAATTGTCAAACCCTAATTCTACATGATTTTATTTATTTATGAAAAAGGTGAAAATTAGGCCTAAATTAAACTAAATTAAAGGTTAGTATTTATTTACAAAATTAATAGTTAATAGTAAAAAAATAATAAACAATAAAAATATTTACAATTTTTGATTTCTGAATTTATTATGAAAAAGTGATTTATTGGTTAATGATAATAATTAATAATGATTAAAGCAAAATTAGTAAAAAGAAAAAAGAAAAAAAAAAGAAAATGATTGAACAGGGGGGGTTTGAAGGCCCAATGGAGGTATGATTCTGGAATTCAGGCCCATGACCACAAAGCCTTTGCTGACTTTCTGGATTGCCAAGTATGCTTGTTGACGGAGAGCATGATGCTCCTCACCTCTTGGCCTTTGGATGGATTCTAGAAACACTTGTCATGCTGATCTGTGAGGGTATACGGTGTGCCATCCTAGGAACGCTGCATGCAAGTATGAGAAGAAAAATAATATAACGCGTTAGGGGGACCTGGGAATTGAACCCAGGTCCCAATGGTCATTGGACAAGTCATCCACCACTCAGCCAAGCGAACGCCTTTAATATTATAGTGGTCATTAATTATAATATATAACAAACAAATAATGTTCTGCATAAACCCAAAACGCGCGCTGTTTTTGAATCCTCCAACCACGCACGGACACCTATTATCTTCTTCCTCGTTTTCCTGTAAAACAAAACAAGATAGCGGGGGTTTTTAACCCCCACTAACTACAACAACGAAAAATAACGATTAGAGTTAGGGCGCATATAAATTGGGCGCGATGATCTTATTCAATTCGTTTTGAGCTTCTTAGTTCAACCGTACGTGTCTCAAGGCCTGATTTTTCCTCAATAAGAAAGCCCTAATTTAACAGCTCGAAAACCCTAAAGTTCATTCATGGTGAATTGTGATTCTATGCGTTTCAATGCAATTAATCCATACCAAAAGATTCCTGTATGTTCAAGCAATGCAAAACAACCAATAAAACATGTTAAATGCTCATGAGATATGAATTTCGATTATGAAAAATAAAGTTGAACCGTGAATCTGCTCTGGGCAATTTCTTGAGTGTTAGCGTGTGATTTTGATCCCTACGCGTTCCTGGAAGTGCAAGCAATCTATTAGAAACAAAAATAAGCTTTGAATCACCTTAGATTATGGAATTCAGTTTTGAGTTTATTCTTGATTTTTCAAATTTGCATATGGCCTCTGTAGCAGCTTTTGCTCGTCCTTATGAATAGGGTTAGGTTCAACATTTGTATGTGAAGAGAATTAGGTCAACTTTAGGCCCAAGAATCCATTGTATTCAAGTTTCATTATGTGATTGCCAATCAAATCTTTTTCAACCTTTTTCTTTGATAAAACCTTGCCAATCATGGAGATTTTGATATCCTTGATGTTTACACGAATTGCCAGCTTGCCCTAAGTGTATTTGCATCACAAAAAGATTCAAAAATCATATCTTTTGAATTTTCCTACAATTAAAATCAATTAAATGAATTAATATTAATAAAAATTCAATTAATTAATTAGAAATAAGAAAATAAATCATTTTAAGTTCAATGGGTCGTGCATAAGCCTTGGGCAAAGATTCAAGAAGGAATTTGAGGCCCATTAGCAAAAATGAAGTGTTTTAGGCAAAGTTGACTTTTGAAAGTTCCCAAAAATTTCCCAACTTCTTCAATGCATATCTTGCTCAATTTTGAAGCTATGAAAATGTTATTGGACATTTTGGAAAGGTCTTGAAGTCCTCTAACTAATGCCTTTGGTCCCATGTCATTTTGATTCACCAATCTCAAGTTATGGTCTTTGACTTAAAGTGCCTTTTTGTTGACTTTTGAAAATGACCTATAATGTAGAAATTGATAACTTTCTGTGAGAGCATTTCTTGGACTTGAAGTGTGAAGATGAGTTGTAGGAAATGTCATCCCCTTCAAAATGAGCATTGGATGGGATTTTTCTGATGAACCATGAAAAAGTTATGCCTTGGTCAATTTACAGTTGACTTTTCAGCTGTCCAAAAATAGAAACTTTTGGTATCTTGATGATTTTTGAGCCATGCTTGTGGAATAATGATCAAGACTTGATCAAATGATGATTGTGGCTTCAAAATAAGATGTTGACCAAAAAGTTTGACTTTTGACTGCCAAATGACCATTTTGCCCCTGTAGTTGACTGTGAAGCAATTAGGGCTTTTGACTGTGCAATTTGATGCCGTGAGCCTTGAAATTTGACATGTAGATGCTTGACAATGTATATAGGCATATGGGACTTGATTGGACCCTTGAAAACCTCAACTTCCTTGCAAGAACCAAAACCCTAATTTTGACTGTGTCAGGAGGCAATTGGACTGTGCAACCCTTGAGAGATTTTGAACCATTTGGAGATTGATCTTGACAAATCTTGAAGAATATGGGAGGGAAAATTTTGGGGTGCAACAAAGGGATGAAATGAAAAAAATCTGTACACCCGGCAAGTCGAAAACCTGAAAAGGCGGCTTGGGCAAAAATGGGTATCCCGGTGGACTGAAAACCCGAAAGGGCGGTCCAGGCAAAAGTTAGGGATAAAGCGTAATACTATGTCTCATTAAATCACCTTGCATCCGGAATCCGATATCAACTATCAGGTTCAGATGGCACTGATCAGTCAGCTTCATCTTCAACTAAGCAGCAAAATTATGAGACGCTTGAAGACATAAAGGCGATAGCAGAGTTGGAACCCAGTGGGATTATTTTTTTCACATAGCTGTTTTGTTTTCCTTTTCACAAAATTGTATAAACTCTATGTTATTCGGCAGCGTTCTCTTACTAGGACGTCGGCCTCTTGTACATAAACGCCTATTTACAGGCAAATTCAAAAATCAATACAAATTCACTTTTCCAGAAAAATTGCCAATTGTTTTTCCTTTTTCTGTTTTGTCTTGCGAAGAACGTCCAATGTTCATTTTTGATATATGCATTTGACACTAATTGCTAACTCATAAATACTTGCATGCGAAACAGAGGGTTAATTACAGGTGATATCAGAAACATGGGCAATAATGCGTTGTCTAAGCGATCTAGTTGCTCTGTCCACCAAGGTACCAAGGTAGGTTAGGCTGAAGAATGTAACCAGGATACCCTCACTCCCCGCCGAGTAAAATAAAATTTAGCAATACTCTTCCTCAAGCAGAGTTGGTCTCCCAGCAGCCCTAAAAAGGCACAGCATCTCCAGCAAGTCAGCAACACTCTCCCCAAGCAGAGTTAGTCTACTGTCAGCCTTAAGGAAGTTGGGTATCCCCAGAAAATCTCAATATTCCCCAGCGGAGTATACAGATGTTCCTAAGCAAGCATCCCCGACAGTCTTAATATAAGATTGTTCCCCGTCGGAATACAGATACCCCCAGTGGAGCCACTTCCCCAGTGCAGTCCAAAGTTTCCCCAGGAGAGTTGAATTATCCTCCCCAGTAGATTCTGGAAGCTTATCCCCAGTAGATTCTGGAAGCTTTTCCCCTGCAGAGTACAAACGCATCTCCCCGGCTTTATTCAAAGGTTATTCCCCACCAGAGCTTATAACTGGGTTATCCTCAACTAATTACCACGGAAAGATCGTCCTCGGCGAAGTTCTTCCTATCCCCCAGCGGAGTTCATCAAATCTTCCAACATAACTTATCAACGGAATCCCCAGCGGAATTATCATCCAAATCTCAGCGAAGTATCTCTTCCCATAAAGTAATTCCCCGCAGAGTAATCTCTCCACCAAGTTTATTCCCCAATGGAGTCATCTTCTCCTACCGGTTTATTCTTGCAATCTTCATCCCCAGCGGAAACGAAGAACTCTCTTCAACATCAGCCCAGGATTTGACTCCCGGCATTCGTCAAGGATTTATTTTCCTAGACGAAAATACATTCATAAACATTACATTACCATACACCATGACGCATGCGTATACGCATCATATCACACAATCTCATTTATTTTTGAGAACATCATGACATCATGCATTTCATACATCATGACATTGCATACAACTGATGTTTTGCCTTTTCAGGAAAAAGGTCAATCCAAAGATAATTACTATCAACCGTCGCAATTCCAGATTCGATACCTATATCCAGCCAGGGCATATCTATAGATGACCAATTCCAGATTCGATTCCTGCATCTAGCCAGGGCATATCTGTGAGTAACTGATTGTAGATCCGATTCCTGTATCCAGCCAGGCATGTCTGCATGAAGAGTTTAGAGATTCGATTCCTGTATCCAGCCAGGGCATATCTGTAGACGAAGAATTCCAGATTCGACACTTGTATCCAGCCAGGGCATATCTGTGAGGAACTGATTGTAGATTCGATACCTGTATCCAGCCAGGGCATGTCTACATGAAGAGTTTAGAGATTCGACTCCTGTATCCAGCCAGGGCATATCTGTAGACGACCAATTCCAGATTCGATTCCTGTATCTAGCCAGGGCATATCTGTGAGTAACTGATTGTAGATTCGATTCCTGTATCCAGCCAAAGCATGTCTGCATGAAGAGTTTAGAGATCCGATTCCTGTATCCAGCCAGGGCATATCTGCACGAAGAGTTTAGAGATTCGATACCTGTATCCAGCCAGGGCATATCTGTAGACGACAAGTTCCGGATTCGATTCCTGTATCTAGCCATGGCATATCTGTGAGCAATTGATTGTGGATTCGATACCTGTATCTAGCCAGGGCATATCTGCATGAAGAGGTTGAAGATCAACACCTGTAACAGGCCAGGAAACCATCTTCCTTTCTCAAGTACGCAAGTTCTTGCTAAGGAATCTCTTACGCGATCGACACCTCCTGATGGCATCTATAAGCCCATCTTCACAACTATCCATCACCTTTCCAAATGGCATCTATAAGCCCATTCCCGACAAGGTTCTGTCACATCTCCAGATGGCATCTATAAGCCCATCCTCCTATCCACCATCTCTCCAAATGGCATCTGTAAGCCCATTCCCGCTGTCACACTGCTGATACTTCACTATACGAGTGCAAATTTCTGGGCACTCTAGTGTTCAATCATCTTCCACCCTCGGATCACGAAAGGCACACAAGCCAATCTACATCCTCAGGTCTAAGAAGAGTGAACAGGGGCAACTGTTGTACCCCAAAAGTTTCCCTCCCATATTCTTCAAAGTTTTGACAAGCATCATCTCAATTTGCTCAAGTCTACTCAAGGGTTGCACAGTCAAACCATCCTCCTAAGCCAGTCAAAATTAGGGTTTTGGTTCTTGCAAGGAAGTTGAGGTTTTCAAGGGCTCAATCAAGTCCCATGTGCCTATATACATTGTCAAGCATCCATATGCCAAGTTTCAAGGCTCACAAGGTCAAGTTGCACAGTCAAAAGCCTCATTTGCTTCACAATCAACTGTAGGGGTAAAATGGTCATTCGGCAGTAAAAAGTCAAAAATTTTGGTCAACATCCTATTTTGAAGCCCCAATCATCATTTGATCAAGTCTTGATCATGATTCCACAAGAATGGCTCAAAAATCATCAAGATGCAAAAGTTTCCATTTTTGGACAGTTGAAAAGTCAACTGTAACTTGACCAAGGCATAACTTTTTCATGGTTCATCAAAAAAATCCCATCCAATGCTCATTTTGAAGGGGATGACATTTTCTACAACTCATATTCACATTCCAAGTCCAAGAAATGCTCTCACAAAAAGTTATCAATTTCAACATTATAGGTCATTTTCAAAAGTCAACAAAAAACATTTTTTTCTTTTAATAAATAATTAATTAATTAGTTAATTAGGAAAAATTCAATTTCTTTCTCAAAAGGGTCAAAACCCTAAGACATCCCGATTCATTCTTTCGCGCGCATTTTAGTTTTAATTCTTTATTTTGATTATTTATGTAACTGTCTCCGGATATGTAATAGTTAATTAGGGTTTATCGCTTTATTTAAATTCTCGTACTTTATTTTTCAAAACGGGTTTTTATTTTTTGGCGATGTATAGACCCGCGCCTTGTAATAGTTAGAATTTATCTTTCCACAATTTATTTTCCGCACTCCTAACTGTTAAAAAATGCATGAAAGAATGTATGAAAAATAAAACCAATCCGTAGCTCACAAATAACATGTACAAAGACAATTAACTGAAAAAGAACACACAAGCACATGCCACTCCTAGGGTACGCCTCACTGGTTGCCTCGAACGTGGTCATCAAGTATAGGGTGTCTTAGAGGTCGCCCTTCTGTCTAAAAGATCCAGTTGCCTCGAAACGGTTGCCTCGGATAAAAAGGATCTAGGACGTTAGGGTTACTTCTAAGGTGTCCTACCATTGCTTCGGTGACCACACATGTCCCGATAATCGAATTGACCCGAACAACCTCCAACGATGGTGCTACCTACCTCTCAATGGTGGGATATCACTATCTAAAGGACTCTTACACAGCCTAATTCCTTAGAGTAGGTAGATCTCATGGGTACTTGCTCTTTTCAAAACAAACAAAAACATCTTTTCACACTGACACTTTCAAAAAGTTTTCAAACAAATTTTTCATACACTCTTGAGGACAGATACAAGAGTTACTTAGAAATTTTTCAAACGAAACTTTTTTCAAAACCCACACACATTTGAAAAGCAAACAAATTTTGAAAATATAAGAGCAAGTACCTAAGAGCCTGTGGATAACCACAGATAGAAAGGGTGCTAACACCTTCCCTTTCTATAAATCTACCTCCCGAACCGAGAAACATTCTCAAATAAGGAATTTTGCTGTGCTTTTGTCCTTTCCATGTTGGAGAACATAAAAGACGGTGGCGACTCTTGCTTACCGCGACATTTCGCGAAACCAGCTAAAAAACAGTCAGTTCTATTTCCACCGGTCACACCGCCTCTCACTAAAACTTCAGTAGCAGTGTTAAGGCAACAAATAGATGACAGTAACCATGAGTTGGTTAATATGTTAACTAACCAAATGGGTAATGTATTTAATCCTATAGTACAAGAGTCGACTGAGACTAATAGGCAGTTCGCTGAAACAAATCGACATGTGATTGCCCAATTAACATGTTTGTGTAATTTTTTAGGTACTCCCCCAACACCTATTCGACATGCGCCACTTGTTTGACTAGATGCCCCTGGTCAAATGGACATGGGGGCAATATAGGATGAAACTGTCCATCAGGGACAAGTGCTATTACCTCAAAGGAATTTGATTGTCAATCCACCTAGGGCATTAGTACATCGACATCAAGAGGCTGATCAAATTGTTGAACAAATTCAACAAGAGGATTTAGCCGTAGAAAATAATCTAACCACCATTGTCGAAAGAATTATGGCTAGGAATGGTATGTACCACACTTCAGAGGCCAATATATTCTTCCCCTTTGTCTGAATACATCTTACAGACTAAAAACCCTAGAGGATGGAAAATTCCTAAGTATACAAAGTTTGGGGGGAAATCTGGAGAGTCAACAGTGGAACATATTGCTAGGTATTTGACTGAATATGGGGATATGTCGAATAATGAAAACTTAAGGGTAAAACATTTTCCTTCTTCCCTTACTAAGGCAACTTTCACGTGGTTTACCACTTTGCCTCCAAATTCGATTGACTCATGGACTAAGTTGGAAAAACTTTTCCATGAACATTTTTATGAGGGTCATTCGAAAATTAGTTTGGTTTAATTGTCAAACATTAAAAGAAGGTTTGCTGAAACCATTGATGATATCTAAATAGATTTAGGTCATTAAAAGCAAGATGCTTTACTCAAGTACCAGAATATGAGCTTGTTCAAATGGCTACTGGAGGTTTAGATTATTATATTAGGAAGAAAATAGATCCGACCTTCGTGAAGAGTATGTCATAGTTAGCTGATAGATTTCAGCGTCTAGAGTGTCTGAGACTAGAAAATGTCAGACATACTAAGGCTAGGACTAAGAAAGAAAAAGTAGCCTTCATAGATTATGATGACGTAGATCCCATTTGTGAGGCCGAATATACCTCACCAACAGAGGCAGAGGTCGACGTGGCTGAAATGAAGCCAGGTCCAGCATATGAATGTAAATCACTATTTCCTGCTAGAGGAAAAAATACGGTCGAAAACAATCCAAAATTTCCAGCGAAAACTTATACGTTTGATGTCACTAAATGTGAAGAATTTTTTTATTTGTTAGTTAAAGATGGTCAAATTTTAGTACCCCCAGGTAGGGGTGTTCGTGGTCCGGTTTGGATCGGTTTTGAGACAAAATATCATCCGATCCAAAAATATATAAAGCATACGGTTTGGTTCGGTTTTTGGATGACAACAAGAAAAATACAATCCAATTTATACGGTTTACTTCGGTTCGGTTGAATCGGTTTTATTCGGTTTTTAAACCAACACTATTTAGAAATTTAAAAAGAATATATTTCAATACCAGTTACAATTATGCCACCAACGTCTACTGAGACAATATCTAATTGCTATGTTCATATGGCTATTTGATGTCATTATTGCAAAGTTTCATTATAATATATGTATAATATCTATCCCAACGAAATAGACATGGCTATAATATATAATATATATGGAGATATGCTTAGTTCTTATATGGAGATTTGTATTATAAATTAAATATATGACAAATATATAAAACAGTGAACAAATGAAGATTCCAAAGCTATATTAAAGCGAATATAATAATAAAACTTCAAGAAAAATATCAATAACAGTGGACATACGAAAGTTGCATCACAAGGAATATATAATAATAATATGACAAACTGCATTATATATAGAGAGAAGATCTGCTTTATATATGACAGCATAATTGATAGTTTCAAAATCAGAGCCTATAGTAAATGATTGAGATTCTCTAGAGAAATTAGTGCTGGCTAATATAATTAATTTGGGAGGATGGCTATAAATGATTCGATATTAATTTATTTTAAATAATAAATGGCAAGTAAATGGAAGTAATACCGGTTCGGTTTGGACCGGTTCGGTTCTCATGAAGCCAACCGTAAACCGAACCGAACCGGTCGGTTATGCTACATGGTGATCCAAATACATCCAAAAAAATTCGTTTTTTTTTGGATTTCGGTTTTTTCGGTTCGGTTTTTGGATTTTTTTTGGATCGGATTGGATCTGAACACCCCTACCCCCAGGTGCTAAGTTACCACCATTAGAACAACGAAAGAAAAGAGATTTTTGTAAATTTCATAATTATCTTGGTCACACAACCTCTCAATGTTATCTTTTCAGGGATCTCGTACAAAAATCACTGCAGGAGAGTATATTGAAATTTGCTGCACAAAAAATGAAGATTGATACTGATCCTCTTAGGCAAGAGGAGGCTTTGTTTCTTGACCCTGTTGACATCAATATGGTAGATATTAATGAGTTTCCTGATGATGATATGGTCGAAGAGGGTACTGGAGAAAGTCCTGATGTCGACTTAGCTGATGTGTAACCAAGACCTGAGGAGGACTTGCTAGACTTCCTTTAACGCTGTAAGAACAAAGGTTCGCAAGCTTGCTTATGTCCTAGGTGTGGCGTCTTGATTGACAAAATAGCTGCTGAAAATTTCCAGAAGCTGCAGTTAGAAAAAAACAAGGGCAAGCCGTACAATCAAAGGTTCCCTACACTAAGGGACTCAAGAAGAATTATGGGAAACTTTCATGCCAAACCAAGAAGTTATATTCCTTCAGCAAAAGCTCCTAACGGTTCTCGGATTAAGCCTTAAGGGAGAAGGGGGCACCAATTGATGGTGCTATTACTAGAGACCCAAACAAAGAAAGTCGGCTATTAACTACCAACGTGAGTTTAAGTCTGAGAGGAAAAGTAATATTTTTGAAAATTACATGGGGAAGAATCCCATGAATCGAACCCAATGGAGACGCTTCCAGCGTTGAAAGCAGGCTGAGAGGCAAGCATTTGCTGGCCAGATTGCTGCAAACAAAGCTGGCAATCAGAAGTAGTATAAAGTGAAGGTCGATTCCTCTGCAAAAGAACGAATCAAAGAGTTTGTGAGTCGACCAGTTGCTAAGTGTTCCGAAGAAGCTACTGATAATTTTGAGTCCGAGTCTGAAGAGAGTTTGAATATCTTCGTTAATATGGTATCAATTCTGCCAGCAAAATATGATTGCTTAACTGAAGTGGAAGATTCAACATATGTTGATGCTGAGGAGATGGATTTACACAAGCCAACATGTTACTTTGTCATGAATAATGGTTCGATTTAGAACCAAGACGCATTCTTTGAAAGACCAGATATGGCCATGAGGAGCCATTTGAAGCCTCTTTTAATTAGGGCTAAGCTAGAAGGGGTGGATATCAACAAGGTGTTGGTAGACTGTGGTGCTACGGTAAACATTATGCCACACCACCTATTGCATAAAATTGGTAAATATGACACTGATGTTAAATCTCATAACGTGGTCTTATCAGACTAAGGAATGACTAGAAACACTATGGGTGTGATCCAAGTTGATATTACTATCGGCTCCGTTACTAGGACGACTATATTCATGGTGATTCAAGGCAAGCTAAGTTATAACCTCTTAGTAGGGAGGGAATGGCTGCATGATGTAGGGGCTATACCATCTTCTATGCACCAGCGTTTGGTGATTTGGAGGGAAGATGGTATTGTCTAGAACATTGAAGCTGATCAAGGATATTTCAGGGCATACGTGAACAATGCCGGCAAGAAGAAATTTGACAGGAAATTAGCTAACATTTCCCCATGTCAACTTGCTGAAGATGTGTATGCCAACCTTGATGAGGCATTTGTTTTGTTGAAGTTACATGAGACCCATGGTTTTATATGTGATGTGGAATGTCTTAAGGATCCATACTGTGACAACCGACCGACATGCTGGGGAGACATCAGTGATGATGTCTGAGCTAGATGCTCTGAAGAGGATTTCAGTGTATATTGCCGAAAGTAAAATAAATTCGGCGCTAGAGGCTGAAGAAATTATGGTTGTCGAAGCCAATAAGACACAAATTCTGAATGAAGGAGCTACTTTGGCTATTGAGCCAAAGCCACCAGATAAAAAAGAAATGGTCGAAGAAAACGTCGATAAGCAGCATCTGGACTGCATATATCACGAAGAACCCTTAGGCTTCGAAAAGGATCCCATGGCACCAGAAAGAATGTAGCCACAAGACCCTTTAAAAGAAATAGATCTTGGCGAAAAGGGTGATAAAAGACCAACTCATATCAGCGCCAACATCGACCAAAAGTAAAAGTCTGAGGTGATATCTTTATTAAAAGAATTTAAAGATTTTTTGCTTGGGACTATATCAAAATGCCAGGTTTAAGCAAGGATTTGGTCGAACTAAAGTTACCAATAAAAGTTGGAAAGAAACCAGTGAAGCAGACTTCTAGACGCTTCACTCCAACAATAATATCGAAAATTAAAGAGGAGATAGAAAGAATCCTCAAAAGAAGATTCATAAGAACTGCAAGGTATGTCGACTGGTTGGCAAACATAGTTCCAGTAATTAAGAAAAATGGAAAATTAAGAGTGTGCATCGATTTTAGAGATTTAAATGTTGTCACTCCTAAAGATGAATATGCTATGCCCGTGGCAGAAATATTGGTCGACTCTGTTGCCGGTTTTGAATATTTAAGTATGCTTAATGGTTATTCTGGTTATAACCAAATTTTGATTGCAGATGAAGATATGCTGAAGACGTTGTTTCGCTGCCCAGGGACACTGGGAACCTATGAATGGGTTGTCATGCCATTCGGTTTGAAAAATGACAGAGCGACATATCAAAGGGTAATGAATTATATGTTCCATGATTTTATTGAAGATTTCATGCAAGTTTATATTGATGATATTGTAATAAAGTCGAACAGCAAATTGAGTCATCTGCAACACCTTCGAGAGTCTTTTAAAAGGATGAGGAAATATGTATTAAAAATGAATCCATTAAAATGT
Source organism: Vicia faba (assembly GCA_948472305.1). NCBI lineage: Eukaryota > Viridiplantae > Streptophyta > Magnoliopsida > Fabales > Fabaceae > Vicia > Vicia faba. Next base: position 435,295,461 of record OX451736.1, on the reverse strand, counting down.
GCTTTTTGTGTGCAGGCAGGTGATTTTCTTGGCTTTGTGGTGCATAAAAAGGCATAGAAGTGAATCAAAGCAAGACCAAAGCCCTCATGGACGTCAAACCTCCTTCGACCAAAAAGGAACTTCAATCTTTGTTAGGCAAGATAAATTTCCTAAGGAAGTTCATATCCAACTTAAGTGGAAAAACCAAAGTATTTTCACCACTACTTTGTCTGAAGAATGAGGATTTCGTTTGGCAAGAGGAGCATCAACAGGCTTTCAACAAAATCAAAGACTACTTAGTGAAGCCTCCAATATTGGCACCTCCTGTTAGACATAGGCCTATGAGGTTATATATTGCAGCCTCAGATTCAACTATAGGAAGTATGTTAGTCCAACAAGACGAAAAAGGTGTCGAGAGACCTATATATTATCTTAGTCGAATGCTTAATGATCCTGAACTAGGTATAGTGATATAGAAAAACTATGCCTTTGCTTGTATTTCTCTTGTATTAAATTAAAGCAATATATTAAGCCTGTTGATGTGTATGTATCTTCTCATTTCGATATTATTAAGCACATGTTGTCCAAACCGATTTTACATAGTCAAATTGGTAAATGGGCTTTAGCATTAACAGAGTATTCTCTGACTTATGTGCCCTTAAAAGCAATGAAGGGACAAGTGGTGCAAGATTTATTGGTCGACCATTCAATGGTTGGTATGCCTCAGAATTATGTAGATCTAGCGCCATGGAAATTATACTTTGATGGTTCTAGCCATAAAAATGAAGTTGGAATAGGAGGAATTATAATTTCCCCTAGTGGAATTCCAGCAGAGTTCAAGTATAGATTCGACGGTATATGTATAAATAATGAAGCCGAATACGAGTCTTTAATAACAAGACTTGAACTACTGCTAGAATTGGGGGCAAGGAACGTCGAAATTATGGGAGACTCTGAATTAGTAATTAAACAAGTATCAAAGGAATACAGATGTGTTAAAGAAAATTTAATCATGTATTTTGTGATTACTATTAGATTGTTAAAGCAATTTGAACAAGTAAGTATTCGACACATACCTCGAAGAGAGAATGAAGAGGCTAATGACCTAGCACAAGAAGCTTCAGGATACAAGAAAGACCAAAATGAAGAACTTATTCAAATAAGAGAGAAAGTTCGAGCAACTTGGTTATCTCCTTCAGATTTGTCAATAATAAAGTTAGGGGTTGTAGATGCCGAAAATTTTCAGATTTTAACTGTTGACAATGGGCAAGAGAATGATTGGAGAAAGCCATTGGCCGACTATCTGCGCATCCCTACGGGGTCGAAGGATCGTAAGATCAAGTATCTCGCCCTCAGTTATGTTTTGATAGAGAATGAATTATTTAAGAAAACTGCTGAAGGAATATTGCTTAAATGCCTTGGAGAAAGTGAGGCATATGTAGCAGTCTCAAATGTGCATAGTGGAGCATGTGGCGCACATCAAGCATGACACAAAATGAAATGGATTTTGGTGCGTTCAGGTGTCTATTGGCCTTCAATGCTAAAAGATTGCATCGAATTTGTTAAAGGTTGTCAAGAATGCCAAGTGCATGGGGGCATACAACATGTTCCTGCAAATGAATTACATGCAATTATAAAACCCTGGCCATTTAGAGGATGGGCTTTAGATATGATTGGAGAAATAAAACCAACATCATCAAACCAACAAAGGTATATTTTAGTTGGTATTTATTATTTTACAAAATGGGTCGAGGCAGTAGCCTTAACAAATGTCGATCAAGAAGCTGTTATTGATTTTATACAAAATCACATCATATGTCGGTTTAGGATTCTAGAAACAATTACAACTGACCAAGGATCAGTGTTTACTGGATGAAAAATCAAGAATTTATGCAAGAAGTTGGAATTAAATTGTTAACTTCTACTCCTTACCATGCTCAGTCAAATGGCCAAGTCGAAGCTGCCAATAAAGTAATATTAGCCTAATTAATAAACATGTAGGAAAGAAGCTAAGGAATTGGCATAAAACACTAGATCAAGACTTATGGGCATGTATAACTTTCCCTAATGAAGCAACAAGAACTACTCCATTTCGACTTGCATATGGGCATGATGCAATGCTACGAGTGGAGATACATGTTCAATCAATAAGAATCCAAAGACAGCATGAAATACCATATGAGGATTACTAGAATATGATGGCGGACGAGCTTGTCGACTTAGATGAAGAAAGGACATTGGCCCTTGATTCGTTAATAAGACAGAAAGAGCTTCCAGAGCTTATAATAAAAAAGTAAAAGATAAAGTATTTGCTGTCGACGATTTAGTATGGAAAGTAATATTACCTATGGAAAAAAATGATAGAGTCTTAGGGAAATGGTCCCCAAATTAGGAAGGGCCTTTTAAGGTGATGCAAGTTTTTTCAAATAATGCCTATGAACTTGAGGAGTTAGCCCCTGATCGATGGATCTTAAGGGTAAATGGTAAGTACTTAAAAAAGTATAAGCCCGTTCTTCAAGAAGTCAGAATTTCGACAGAATGAATATTCGTCGAATCAACAAGCTGGTAAAATTGACTTCGAAACCAGAAAATTCAAAACATGCATAAAATGTGTACAATATTGGTTTATATCCACAAAGAAATCAAAAGATCATTGATACAATGATTAAAAGTGTTTAAATCTGTTTTGGAATGACCGCAATTCACCATGGAGGTTTGTGGCCTGATATTCAAAATCTTCTACTTGAGTCCTAAGTGTTTTCAGCTCTGTTTCGACATAAGAAATTGCTTCACTTACGGCCACAACATCCACGACTATTTGGTCAGCCTTTTCTTGAGCTGGATTAATAACGTTATTAATCTCTTCCTCTTACTTGGCAATTGATTCTAATTCCTTGTTGAGAGCAGAAATCTAGTCATGTATTTCAGCATCTCTTTTCTGTTTGAGACCCAATTCTTGTTTTTTCTTTCCAATCATTGCTAATAAATCAGTGATTTCTTTAGTGGCTTGTACCACCATATCGAAATTCTCTTTCGAAAAAGCTTTCTTCAACTTGACCGCTTCCTCATTTGCCCTAATACTTTCGACATTTTGTAGTAGAGGAATAAAGAATTTCTCAAATGACGTTATCATAAACGTGGCTGATTCAGAAGTGTTGAGCTCTTTCATTTGAGTGAGAGCGTCTGAAAGTTATGGGCCAAGAGTTGGATCAGAATGAAGTAGATGAGGCAAATCGAGATTTAAAGCATGAGTCCGAATTTTAGTCATTAGATTTTTGGATTTGATTGCTCCAGGACTTATCTTGTCATCGTGTGCTTGAGATTGGTTAGAGTCAGAAGAAAGAGTATGAGAACTCACGAAGCGACGCAACCTAGCAATTTCTTCTAGAGCAGAAGGCTTGACTCCCGTGTGTTTTGGTGTAGTAGGTGAGTCGACCTTTCCTTTCCCATAAGAAGTGAGAGGCATGCCTTGTGTACCTTCAGGAGGGGGCAGGATTTGGGAGGTGGTAACATTTTTATTTACTTTTTAACCCTGTAGGGAATCTGAGAGACTAGAGTCAGAGTTAGTCAAACTATAACCCTTATGTTTGGCAGAACTAGTGACTGAGTCAGAGTCACTAAGAGTAGCCAGAATAGTCAAGTCAATAAACTCACCATCAACAATGTCAGTATTTTCATGATGATGAGGGGAAGAAGCTTATGACAAAGGAGTATAGTCAGGCACACTTAGTTGTTGGCTAGAGACATTAACCTAAAGAAGCAAATAAAATTAGAAAAAAAAAATAGAAATAAGGGTATTTATAGACTCTAAAAGGAAGGAAGAAATAATGGATAAAATCTTTGTGATTTCCTAAGTTTAAATTGTGCCATTTGAGGGACACGTGCTGCAAAATCAACGTGAGTTAATGTGCTATATCTCCCACTAAAACTACAATGATGGAAAAAATTAAATGTCACACATCTCGAAGCTAAAAAGTTTGATACTTTACCATGATTACATGAAGTCATGAAAAAGGAGGAACAGTAACATTCACTTTTGGAGGGATGGAAACGGTTTGGTCAAATGGTAAAACTGACGCTTAAAAATGCCATTATCTCATATGAGTCGAAATTCGAAAATGGCATCTCTGGAGGGGCATTTTATTAGCTTGAAAAATTTTAAGGTACTCAAGCACGTGTATTAAATGAGGATATTCTCATAAGCTAAGGGTCATCCTCTAAAGTAGGGGTTTTTGGGAAATTGGAGCCAAAGTGTTTGAAAATTTGGTTTTATTAAACTAGATTTAATGTTTAAAGGGAATGTCACGCCAAACTGTCGAAACTGAGCCAGGTTAACCAAAAGGAAATAAAAGAATATATGTTAAGAAATGGTCGAAATTGGTTTAGTTGACCAAAGGGTGAAAGGCAAGGAAAATGGTCGAAATTGGTTTTTGTCAACCAAAAGAGTTTCTGGACTTAGAGGAACTGTTGTTGATTTTTAAATCTTATCAAAGGGAAAGTGTCGAAGCGAGTCAAAAGCGGTTTATATTCCGAAGCTATGAGCGGGAAGATTTAAATTTCAAAGACATCAACAGTTGCCAGCGGTTTACAATTTGTTTAAGCGCCAAATAGGCGGCGACATCCAGTGAAGCGGTTGTCTCAAGATTTTAATATTATCCGTAGATTTCATCTAGGCAGTTACATTGTTTTGCACCCCAAAATTTTCCCTCTCATGTTTTCCAAAGTCTTCCCCCTGCCTGGTTGATCACAAACTCTTGCCTAAGGAAAAAGAAGATTTTTGAGTGGTACTTTAAGTACCTTTCGATTGGCATCCTGAAAGACACTTCGATTGACATTCTGGACAAGTATTTTGATTGGCATCCTGAAAGAAACTTCGATTGGCATTATGGACAAGCATTCAATTGGAATTATGTCAAGGCAATTTCGACAGGCATGTCAACCATGTCCTTCGATTGGCATGAACAACACCTTTTGATTGGCCTGTTAGCAGAGCCTTTCGATTGGAATCCTTCGATTGATATTTGGGCCAGGCCCATTCGAAGGGTACGCAGGGAGTCCATTTGAAAGAGGCAAATCAGGACTAATCGAAGAGCATGGCCTGAAAGCATTCGAAATCCAAGCATCCAGGTTCATTCAAGGGACACGAATGTTTCAAAAGAGGAAATAATTTAATGTGTTTGATTTTTGTCCAGAGCATTAAAGGCCTGTTTTAATGGCTGTCCCTTGCCATTACTGCACCCTCACACCCCTATAAATACAGAGGCCAGCATACATTACCAACACAGAAAATATACACACGAAAATATACAACACACACAAAAACTCTGCAGGATAATACACAACGAAAATCACACAACAGGAGAACAAAATACATTGGAGTTACGCTTCCCAAAAGTCATCAGCATTTTCATAAGTAGCCAAGCCCAGATCGAAGGTGCCTACATCCAGGAAGCGCCCAAATCGAAAGTCCAATCTGTTGGTAAGAAAGGGTAAAATTATCCAACCTTGTTTTTCGCATAACATATCATTATGTTGCACCCCAAAATTTTCCCTCCCATATTCTTCAAGATTTGTCAAGATCAACCTCCAAATGGTTCAAAATCTCTCAAGAGTTGCACAGTCCAATTGCCTCATAACACAGTCAAAGTTAGGGTTTTGGTTCTTGCAAGGAAGTTGAGGTTTTCAAGGGTCCAACCAAGTCCCATATGCCTATATACATTGTCAAGCATCTACATGTCAAATTTCAAGACTCACAGTGTCAAATTGCACAATCAAAAGCCCTAATTGCTTCACAGTCAACTGCAGGGGCAAAATGGTCATTTGACAGTCAAAAATAAAATTTTATGGTCAACATCTTATTTTGAATCCACAATCATCATTTGATCAAGTCTTGATCATGATTCCCCAAGCATGGCTCAAAAATTATCAAGATGCAAAAGTTACTATTTTTGGACAGCTGAAAAGTCAACTGCAAATTGACCAGGGCATAACTTTTTCATGGTTCATCAGAAAAATTCCATCCAATGCTCATTTTGAAGGGGATGAAATTTCCTACAACTCATCTTCACATTCCAAGTCCAAGAAATGCTCTCATAAAAAGTTATCAATTTCTACATTATAGGTCATTTTCAAAAGTCAACAAAAAGGCACTTTAAGTCAAAGACCATAACTTGAGATTGGTAAATCAAAATGACATGGTACTAAAGTAATTGGTTAGAGGACTTCAAGACCTTTCCAAAATGTCCAAGAACATGTTCATAACTTCAAAATTGAGCAAGATATGCATTGGAGAAGTTGGGAAATTTTTGGGAACTTTCAAAAAGTCAACTTTGCCTAAAACACTTCATTTTTGCTAATGGGCCTCAAATTACTTCTCGAATCTTTACCCAAGGCTTATGCACGACCCATTAAGATTAATTTGATTTATTTTCTCATTTTTAATTAATTAATTGAATTTTTATTAATATTAATTCATTTAATTAATTTTAATTGTAGGAAAATTCAAAAGATATGATTTATAAATCTTTTGTGATGCAAATAAGACTAGGGCAAGCTGGAAATTCGTGTGCACCTCAAAGACATCAAAATCTCCATGATTGGCAAGGTTTTATCAAAGAAAAAGATTGAAAAAGATTTGATTGGCAATCACATAATGAAACTTGAATACAATGGATTTATGGGCCTAAAGATGACCTAATTCTCTTTACATACAAATGCTGAAGCAAACCCTATTCCTAAGAACGTGCAAGAGCTGCTAAAACACCATAATCAAATTCTAAAAAAATCAAGAAAAGTTCAAAACTGAAATCAGTCTTCCAGGCGAATTCAAAGCCTCCTCTTGATTCAAACATCTTGCCTGAGTCTCCAGAAACAGTTTGCAATCAAAAACGAACCTTGAGGCTATCAGAATCGTTCATAACAAGTCCCACGGTTTGGAAATTTTTCCATAATTGCATATCATTATTCATGCGTTTTTAACCATTTTTTTTGGATTGATTTATGTTAATAAGAACATCCTGAAGCTATTGGTATAATCCAATTTGATTATGGCGCTCTGAGTTGAAAACCACCATTGAAGAACATTAGGGTTTCGAAGCTTGAATTTTAGGGCTTTGCACATGCTGAAAAATTGGACCTTGAAACGTGCATGGTTGAATTCGTCAAGGCCAGACGAATTCAACCCAACCCTCGTGCCCTTTTTATATGCATTGTGGACTTAATCGCTATTCTTGGAAGTTTGTTTTGTGGGGGTTAAAAAACCCCCGCTACTTGTTCTTTATTTTATAGGAAAAGGATGAAGACGAAGGGCGTGGCAACATGTGACTGGATGATTCAAACTTAGCGCGTGTTATTTTTGTTTTGCATCATAATATTTGTTTTTTTGTATATAATATTCGTTATCCATTTGTTTAACAAACGCGCATCATAGTTCAACTGGAAAAGGCACTGAAGCGAGGAGTACTGGGACCTGGGTTCGATTCCCAGGTCCCCCATATAATTGTTAACTTTTTTTCTAAAGCGTTCATGTGCAGCACTTATCAAATATTCCACCATGGACTCACACATCCAGCGTGCCATGTGTCCTCAGACAGCCATCCAAAGGCCAGGAGAGGAGGAATACAATGCTCCAAGTCAAACGCGCTCTGGACAATCAAGGAAAGTCAAATGTGGCTTGGAATGTTCTTAATGGGCTAGAATTTCACAAATAAACCTCCATATGGGTCAACATACCCCCTTGGTTTGATATTTTTTTTTGTTTTATTTTCTTTTATTCTAATTATTTTAATTATTTAATTATTATTATTAATTCATAACCAAATTAATTTTCATAATAAATCCAGAAATCAAAAATTGTAAATATATTTTATTATTTATTAAATTCATTAACTATTATTTTTTTGTAAATAAATACTAACAATTAACTTAGTTTAATTTAGGCTTAATTTTCACCTTTTTTTTTCAATAAATAAAAATTATGTAGAATTAGGTTTTGACAATTTTCATTCATATTTTCTTAATTATCATTATTACTATTTATTAATCATTATTTTGTAAATAAAAATGTAAATTAATTAAATTAGTTTAAATTAGGTTAAATTTAACATTTTTTATAATAATTAAAATAAACTTAGAACTAGGTTTTCTTTTGACTTATTAGCTTCTTTATTTTTATTTTTTATTAAAATATTAAAAAACATAAAAAACATTTTTCTTGTAAATAATTAAATAATTAGATTTAGGTTTAATTTTAATTTAATACAAAAGGACAAAAGACTCATAATTTTCAAAAGGGTCAAAAACCCTAGTACGTCCAATTTAGTTCTTTCGCGCGTTATTATATTTTGATTATCATGTAACTGCTTCCAAGAATGTAATAGTAATTAGGTTTATTGCTTTCTTTACTTTCCGCACTTTATCAAAACGGGTCTTTGTTTTTTGGCGATGTATAGACCCGCGCCTTGTAATAGCATAGTTTTACATTCTCGCACTTTAATTTTCCGCACTCCTAACTGTTAATACGCATGAAAGACTGAATGAAAAATTAAAAACAACTCGTAGCTCACAATTGCATGATCAAAGATAAACATAAACTGAATTGAACACACAAGCACATGCCACTTCTAGGGTACGCCTCACTCGTTGCCTCGAATGTGGTCGTCAAGTATAGGGTGTTTTAGAGGTCGCCCTCCTGTCTAAAGATCCAGTTGCCTCAAAACGGTTGCCTTGGATAAAAATGATCTAGGACATTAGGGTTACTTCTAAGGTGTCCTACTATTGCTTCGGTGACCACACTGTCCCTATAATCGAATTGACCCGAACACCTCCAACGGTGGTGCTACTTACCTCTCAATGGTGAGATGGCACTATCTAAAGGACTTTTACACAGCCTAATTCCTTAGGGTAGGTAGACGACTCATGGGTACTTGCTCTCTTCAAAAAAAACAAACAAAACATCTTTTCACACTGACACTTTCAAAAGTTTTCAAAACAAATTTTTCAAACACTCTTGAGGACAGATACAAGAGTTACTTAGAAATTTTTCAAACGAAACTTTTTCAAAACCCACATACACTTGAAAAGCAAACAATTTTTTAAAACATAAGAGCAAGTACCTAAGAGCCCGTGGATAACCACGGATAGAAAGGGTGCTAACACCTTCCCTTTCTACAAATCTACCTCCCGAACCGAGAAACATTCTCAAAGAAGGAATTTTGTTGTGCTTTTGTCCTTTCCATGTTGGAGAACATAAAAGACGGTGGCGACTCTTGCTTACCGCGACATTTCGTGAACCAGCTTAAAAAACAGTCAGTTCTATTTCCACCGATCACAGAACTGGCGACTGTGCTGGGGATACTTAAAGTGAGGTGTACCTTAGGATAGATCATACTTATGTTTTCAATTGCCTGTTTTGGTTGCTTTAATATTGTGAGCCTGTTTTGGGAGTTCTATAGATCCTAACCCGGATCTGGGGAATACCTTTTAGGTAGCAACAAACTGTGAGGGAACTGTGCGGGGTATACCGACACGGTTGAAGCAGTTGCTACGTTGATGTGGCACTTTGGTGAGTACCGGTAACCCTTGAGTCAAGTCAAGGAGAGTACGGGGCCGTCGCGTGGTGTCGTGAAGCATCAACTGACCTTAGGAACCTTACTTGACCATCCTGGCCTCTTTAGGGGTAGTGAGATAACCGACTTTGGTGCAGTCCGAAGTTGGTAGATACTCGATACTACACTCATTGAGGGTTGTTTTCTTGGAATATTTTGATCGCCAGTTCAGTGGCTAAATCAAAACAATGAACATAGAAAACAACCCAATGATATTGAGCTCCTTAGAACCTGATTACTGTTGATAGGACAGGTTTTGGGCCCACCCACTTCAAGAGGGTAGTACCTAAACTTCATGCTGGCCTAAACTCTAAGGGCTATCTGGTGTGACTTGTGTGTCTTAAAACTTGACTACTTGCATGCTTGTTATCTGACATTTGAGCTTCTTGCAGGTTTTGTTTACAGTCCTTAATCTGGACTCATAACAGGGTTTACCTACTCCACGCATAGCATAACATCATACCATCATGCCATTGCATACATCCTACATAAAGACTAATCCATTTCAAGGAACTCAAGGGTTTGTGATGCAGGTCATAATGAACCAACTATCTAGCAAGGGGCAAAAGGGGATTTATTTTCCTCTAGCCAAGGTTGTCAGGGGCTATGACCCACTCGATATGGTGAGCCTTGACCCTTGAAGAGGGACTCTCAACAACATGAAGTTCCTTACATCAAGCTACCAGATTCTAACAATTTCCTTGTTTACCCCGCGAGGTCCTTGAAAACATTGCATGCATATCATACACATCATTGCATCACAGGTACCCTTTTGACAGGTCACTTACCTTCTTCGCTGTTTATTTCAGCAGTCATCATGAATCCTGAATCATCCAATGAACAAGCCATCAAGGCCCTCCAGGCCCAGAATGCCCAGTTCCAGGAGTTGGTTATGAGCCTAGCCCAGGGTCAACAGGAATTGAAGACTCTGCTTATGAAGAAGAAGAAGAAGAGGACTGTGTTGTTCAACCCTAGACGCAAACCTGGGAATGGATCACAAAATGAAGCTGAGCTGACTACCCCGTCTGTTGGGAAAGACAATCCCCAATAGGGAGAGGTTCCTAGTCCTGTGGTCCCCGACAACGAGACCGATTACAATGATGAACAGTACCCTCCAGCTGAGGACAGGTATAAACAGCTAGAAGACCGGCTAAGTGCTATGGAGATACAGAAAGTGCCCGGCCTAGACTTCGAAGATCTAGGTCTATCCTCCGGGGTGGTGATCCCACACAAGTTCAAGGCACCTGCATTTGTAAAGTACGACGGAGCCTCCTGTCCTAAGTTTCACCTCCGTTCATACATAAGGAAGATCCAGCCCTACACGGCCGACAATAAATTTTGGATTCACTTCTTTCAGGATAGTCTGGCAGGGACTCAACTCGAGTGGTTCTATCAACTGGATGGAGCCAGTATTTGTAACTGGGAGGACTTGGCTACGGAATTCTACAAGCAGTATCAGTACAATTCCGACCTTGCTCCTACGCGTACCCAACTCCAGGGTATGTCACTAGGGACGGGTGAAGGATTCATGGAATATGCTCAGAAGTGGAGAGACCTTGTTGGAAGGGTGCAACCACCTCTGACCGACTGTGAGCTCGTTGATATGTTCTTGGGGACCCTGTCTGGTCCTTTCTTCAACCATCTGATCGGGAATTCTTCTGCTGGGTTTACAGATCTGATCTTGACTGGGGAAAGAATTGAAGCTGGCATCAAGAGTGGGAAGATTTAAGAAGCCACACCTTCTGATGCTTATAAAAAGCCATACCATGGAAGAAAAGAGTCCAATGTTGTGCATGGTAAAAAAGGCCGTCATGATCAACATGTGGGGGCAACCCAGATCTCTAATCCTATGCCTGCTCAGCAAAGACAGGGGCAGCAACGTAAGGAGGTCGCACCCAAACGACAGTTCACCAAGATCAACATGTCACTGGATCAAGCGCTACAGCAAATGTTGAAGGCAGGGCTGATTACCTTAAGGGCTCCTCTCCGGAATCCAAACACTGTTGCTCCTAACTATCATCCCAACGATAGGTGCGCATATCACTCTGATAGCCCGGGGCACACTACGGACAACTGTTGGGCTCTGAAGAACAAGGTCCAAGACATGATTGACGCCAAGGAAATCCATTTTGAAGCACCAGAGACTCCAAACATAATCACTGCTCCTTTGCCAAATCACTGAAGGCTTTTGTTATATTTGAATTTCCGAGTTGTATTTTTCTTTGCTTACACAAACAATTAATGTCATAGCAAACTCTTTTATTCCATTAATGCATCACATATGTCTGTTTTGAATTAATCCAATTATATTCACTATATTCAAATTGTTTTCATATTTTTGTGATGATCAACGCTCGATTAATAATTCTAAGCCTCTTGAGGGAGGATGACGAAAACGATACCACGATTTACAATATGCTTTTGAACAGACCCCGCTGATGAGGTACAGGCATTGTTTCAAATCCTAAACACTGGAGTTATAAGGATGATAATCCCTCGTCAACCCCTCTGAGCCAAAGAAGTTGGAGTTTTTCTTTTCAAAAATTAAAACCCTTAATCATAACCTGGGGCAGGGTAGTTCTCTCAGTTAATCAAAGTGCACAACAAGTGGCGCCAAAGGAGTCCTTCCGAAACAAAAGACAGTGATGGTTCTGAATAATCATAAAGACAGGCAGTCATTATTTCTCAAAATAAAAGCCCGATAAGTCAAAACCTATGAAGGAGACCTACAAAACTGGGGCATCCCGCTGACTGTAATCACAAAAGAAACAGTTCAGGCAAAAGATAGGGATAATAAAATAAAAAAGAAAAGAGGTCCTACAAACCCTCGACAAAAAAAAAGAAATGACTGCCTATTCAAAATAAACTGTCAGCATCCGAACCATCACTGGAATATCCGAGCAAAGACTCAAACAAGATCTAATGCACGATTAGATGAGTTTAGGATCGAAGAACATCACGAAGAGCGGGTGGGAACAAATAAAATTTGAGCCTTTATCCTTTGTTTCTTAAACCGTGAACCAGGCCACGTTATAACCCTTAAAAGTCCTAGCTGAAGCATGGGTTAGTTCGAAAGCATACTGTTACAAAAGGTATCTTGACTCCTTAGGGCTCGCTGTAAAATCTTGAGTTGACATCACATTTTACAAAAATTCGCTTGTTTTATTGAAAACTGCATTTTCAAAAAACTTCAAGACAGACATAAGCTTTGCATTCCTGATATAACATTGTTTGCATATGACTATTTGTTTGAACAACATAGAAGTTCGCACGACGAATGTCTAATGAACAAAAGCACCTCCAATCAATGGGGCATGGCATGATCATTGTCCATCATCTGGGGCAATCAGGTCAAGATTCAAAGAATCTCTCAAATTCCAAATACCAGGGGAAAATCTCCGCCTGAGTCACTTGGGGCATTGGATATGAATTCCAGCTGTGAATCTTGCACGATCAAACGAAGATCTTCTGGTAGTATGGCAACACAATACTACCGACAGTGATAACTCTCTGAGGGAACGAACATAGTCAAAAAATACTACGCATGAACAAAGACCCGCTAGGTTGACTGGCCTAGGAAAAAATAAGGGCTTCCCGGCGAACCAAAAGGGTTCGGGCAAAAATAAGGGATGAAAATGAAAAAATTTGTACACCCGGCAAGTCGAAAACCCGAAAAGGCGGCTTGGGAAAAAAAGGGTATCCCGGTGGACTGAAAACCCGAAAGGGTGGTCCAGGCAAAAATTAGGGATCAAAGCGTACGACTATGTCCCGTCATCTCGTCACTTGCCTGCCAGAAGAGGATTTGTCGATCGGTAGTTATCAAAGACCTCCACAGGTACCTTCTCCCACAGAAGCTGGGGCAATCAGAATTGTCTAAGCGGTCTAGTTGCTTTGTCCACCAAGGTACCAAGGTAAGTTCAGCTGAAGAATCTGACCAAGATACCTCCACTCCCTGCAGAGCCAAGCAAGATTCAGCAATACTCTCCCCAAGAAGAGTTGGTCTCTCATCAAAAGGGCACAGTATTCCCTAGCAAGTCAGCAACACTCCCCTCCGAGCAGAGTTAGTCTATCATCGAGTTGGGTATCCCCAGAAGATCTCAACATTCCCCAGCGGAGTATACAGATGTTCCTAAGCAAGCATCCCCGGCAGTCTTAGTATAAGATTGTTCCCCGGCAGAATACAGACATCCAGTGGAGCCATTCCTCAGCGCAGTCTAAAAAGTTTCCCCAGGAGAGTTGAACCATCTCCCTAGTAGATTCTGGAAGCTTATCCCCAGTAGATTCTGGAAGCTTGTCCCCTGCAGAGTACCAACGTATCTCTCCCCGGCTTTATTCAAAGGTTATTCCCCACCAGAACTTATCAACGGTATCCCCATCGGAGTTCTTATTACAAATCTCAGCGAAGTATCTCTTCCCACAGAGTAATTCCCCGCAGAGTAATCTCTTCACCAAGTTTATTACCCAACGGAGTCATCCCCTCCTACCGATTTATTCTTGCAATCATCATCCCCAGCGGAAATGAATAACTCTACTCTTCAAACACCAGCCTAGGATTCAACAACTTCCTGGCATCCGTCAAGGATTTATTTTCCTAAACAAAAATACATTCATAAACATCACATCTTCATACATTATAGCATGCATACGCATCATACAACACAAATCTCATTTATTTTTTAGAACATCTTAAAATCATGCAGTTCATGCATCATGACATTGCACACAACTGATGTTTTGCCTTTTCAGGAAAAAGGTCAATCCAAAGATGATTACTATCAACTTTCGCAGTTCCAAATTCGATACCTGTACCTAGCCAGGGCATATCTGTGAGCGATTGATTATGGATTCGATACCTGTATCTAGCCAGGGCATATCTACATTAAAGAGATTTCAGAGATGGCTTGGAAATGCTCCAGAGATGGACGCTATTCTTTTTCTTATTCAAGAGTTTCCTTTCAGATATAGCTGGGAAATGCTCCAGAGATGGATGTTATTCTTTTGCTTATTCAGATTTTCTCTTCAAAGATGGCTTGGAAATGCTCCTGATGAGGATGCTATTCTTTTGCCTATTCAAAGTTTCTTCTCAGAGATAGTCCAGATATGCTCCAAACCGGATGCTATTCTGTTGCTTATTCAGAGTTGATTTTCAGAGATAGCTTGGAAATGCTCCAGAGATGGACGCTATTCTTTTGCTTATTCAAGAGTTTCCTTTCAGATATAGCTGGGAAATGCTCCAGAGATGGATGTTATTCTTTTGCTTAGTCAGATTTTCTCTTCAGAGATGGCTTGGAAATGCTCCTGACGAGGATGCTATTCTTTTTCCTATTCAAAGTTTCTTCTCAGAGATAGTCCAGATATGCTCCAGATCCGGATGCTATTCTGTTGCTTATTCAGAGTTGCTCTTCAGATATAGCCTAGAGATGCTCCGGACCCAGACGCTATTCTTTTTCTTATTCAGAGTTTCTTTTCAGAGATAACTTAGAGATGCTCCAACCACGGATGCTATTCTATTATTTATTCATAAATTCCTTCTAGATATGGTTCAGATGCGACCCAGATATGGCTACTTTCTGATACTTATTCCAGATTCCCTTTCAGAGATAGCTTGGAAATGCTCCAGACATGGATGCTACTCTTCAGCTTATTCAAAGTTTCCTTTCAGAGATGGCTTAGAGATACTCCAGATCCGGATGTTGTTCTATGGCTTATTCAGATTTCTCTCCAGAGATGGCCTAGAGATGCTCCAGATCCAGATGCTATTCTATTGCTTATTCAGAGATTCCTTCTAGAGATAGTTCAGTTGCGACCCAGGCATGGCGACTTTCTGATACTTATTCCAAAGTTCCTTTCAGATATAGCTTAGAGAGGCTCCCGACCCGGACGCTATTCCATTGCTTATTCAGATTCAAACTTCTAAAGACAACTTAGATATGCTCTAGACCCGAATGCTATTCTATTGTTTAGTCCAGATTCATTCAAAAGACATTCTAGATATGCTCCAGACATGGAAGCTATTCTATTTCTTACTCAGATTCAACCATCCCTAACAGTCCCTAAATGGCATCTATAAGCCCATTCCTGACAAGGTTCTGTCACACCTCCAGATGACATCTATAAGCCCATCCTCCTATCCATCATCTCTCCAAACGGCATCTGTAAGCCCATTCCCGCCATCACGCTGCTGATACTCTACTATGTGAGTGCAAATTTCTAGGCACTTTAGTGTTCAATCATCTTCCACCTTCGGATCACGAAAGGCACGCAAGACAATCTACATCCTCAGGTCTAAGAAGATTGAACAAGGGCAACTGTTGCACCCTAAAATTTGCCCTCCCATATTCTTCAATATTTGTCAAGATCAACCTCCAAATGGTTCAAAATCTCTCAAGGGTTGCACAGTCCAATTGCCTCATAACACAATCAAAGTTAGGGTTTTGGTTCTTGCAAGGAAGTTGAGGTTTTCAAGGGTCCAACCAAGTCCCATATGCATATATACATTTTCAAGCATCTACATGTCAAATTTCAAGACTCACAGTGTCAAATTGCACAGTCAAAAGCCCTAATTGCTTCACAGTCAACTGCAGGGGCAAAATGGTCATTTGACAGTCAAAAATCAAAATTTTTGGTCAACATCTTATTTTTAATCCAAAATCATCATTTGATCAAGTCTTGATCATGATTCCCCAAGCATGGCTCAAAAATCATCGAGATGCAAAAGTTGTTATTTTTGGACAGTTGAAAAGTCAACTGCAAATTGACCAGGGCATAACTTTTTCATGGTTCATCAGAAAAATTCCATCCAATGCTAATTTTTAAGGGGATGACATTTCCTACAACTCATCTTCACATTCCAAGTCCAAGAAATGCTCTCATAAAAAGTTATCAAATCCTACATTATAGGTCATTTTCAAAAGTCAACAAAAAGGCACTTTAAGTCAAAGACCATAACTTGAGATTGGTAAATCAAAATGACATGGGACCAAAGGCATTGGTTAGAGGACTTCAAGACCTTTCCAAAATGTCCAAGAACATGTTCATAGCTTCAAAATTGAGCAAGATATGCATTGGAGAAGTTGGGAAAGTTTTGGGAACTTTCAAAAAGTCAACTTTGCCTAAAACACTTCATTTTTGCTAATGGGCCTCAAATTCCTTCTTGAATCTTTACCCAAGGCTTATGCACGACCCATTAAGATTAATTTGATTTATTTTATCATTTTTAATTAATTAATTGAATTTTTATTAATATTAATTCATTTAATTAATTTTAATTGTAGGAAAATTCAAAAGATATGATTTTTAAATCTTTTGTGATGCAAATAAGACTAGGGCAAGCTGGCAATTCGTGTGCACCTCAAAGACATCAAAATCTCCATGATTGGCAAGGTTTTATCAAATAAAAAGATTGAAAAAGATTTGATTGGCAATCACATAATGAAACTTGAATACAATGGATTTATGGGCCTAAAGATGACCTAATTCTCTTCACATACAAATGTTGAAGCAAACCCTATTCCTAAGAACGTGCAAGAGCTGCTAAAACACCATAATCAAATTCTAAAAAAATCAAGAAAAGTTCAAAACTGAAATCAGTCTTCCAGGCGAATTCAAAGCCTCCTCTTGATTCAAACATCTTGCCTGAGTCTCCAGAAACAATTTGCAATCAAAAACGAACCTTGAGGCTATCAGAATCGTTCACAACAAGTCCCACGGTTTGGACATTTTTCCATAATTGCATATCATTATTCATGCGTTTTTAACCATTTTTTTTGGATTGATTTATGTTAATAAGAACATCCTTAAGCTATTGGTATAATCCAATTTGATTATGGCGCTCTGAGTTGAAAACCACCATTGAAGAACATTAGGGTTTCGAAGCTTGAATTTTAGGGCTTTGCACATGCTGAAAAATTGGACCTTGAAACGTGCATGGTTGAATTCGTCAAGGCCAGACGAATTCAACCCAATCCTCGCGCCCTTTTTATATGCATTGTGGACTTAATCGCTATTCTTGGAAGTTTGTTTTGTGGGGGTTAAAAACCCCCGCTACTTGTTCTTTATTTTACAGGAAAAGGATGAAGACGAAGGGCGTGGCAACATGTGACTGGATGATTCAAACTTAGCGCGCGTTATTTTTGTTTTGCATCATAATATTTGTTTTTTTGTATATAATATTCGTTATCCATTTGTTTAACAAACGCGCATCATAGTTCAACTGGCAAAGGCACTGAAGCGAGGAGTACTGGGACCTGGGTTCGATTCCCAGGTCCCCCATATAATTGTTAACTTTTTTTCTAAAGCGTTCATGTGCAGCACTTATAAAATATTCCACCATGGACTCACACATCCAGCGTGCCATGTGTCCTCAGACAGCCATCCAAAGGCCAAGAGAGGAGGAATACCATGCTCCAAGTCAAACGCGCTCTGGACAATCAAGGAAAGTCAAACGTGGCTTGGAATGTTCTTAATGGGCCAGAATTTCACAAATAAACCTCCATATGGGTCAACATACCCCCTTGGTTTGCTATTTTTTTTTTGTTTTATTTTCTTTTCTTTTAATTCTTTTAATTATTTAATTATTATTATTAATTCATAACCAAATTAATTTTCATAATAAATCCAGAAATCAAAAATTGTAAATATATTTTATTATTTATTAAATTCATTAACTATTATTTTTTTGTAAATAAATACTAACAATTAACTTAGTTTAATTTAGGCTTAATTTTCACCTTTTTTTTCAATAAATAAAAATTATGTAGAATTAGGTTTTGACAATTTTCATTCATATTTTATTAATTATCATTATTACTATTTATTAATCATTATTTTGTAAATAAAAATGTAAATTAATTAAATTAGTTTAAATTAGGTTAAATTTAACATTTTTTATAATAATTAAAATAAACTTAGAACTAGGTTTTCTTTTGACTTATTAGCTTCTTTATTTTTATTTTTTATTAAAATATTAAAAAACATAAAAAACATTTTTCTTGTAAATAATTAAATAATTAGATTTAGGTTTAATTTTAATTTAATACAAAAGGACAAAAGACTCATAATTTTCAAAAGGGTCAAAAACCCTAGTACGTCCAATTTAATTCTTTCGCGCGTTATTATATTTTGATTATCATGTAACTGCTTCCAAGAATGTAATAGTAATTAGGTTTATTGCTTTCTTTACTTTCCGCACTTTATCAAAACGGGTCTTCGTTTTTTGGCGATGTATAGACCCGCGCCTTGTAATAGCGTAGTTTTACATTCCCGCACTTTAATTTTCCGCACTCCTAACTGTTAATACGCATGAAAGACTGAATGAAAAATTAAAAACAACTCGTAGCTCACAATTGCATGATCAAAGATAAACATAAACTGAATTGAACATACAAGCACATGCCACTTCTAGGGTACGCCTCACTCGTTGCCTCGAATGTGGTCGTCAAGTATAGGGTATTTTAGAGGTCTCCCTCCTATCTAAAGATCCAGTTGCCTCAAAACGGTTGCCTCGGATAAAAAGGATCTAGGACATTAGGGTTACTTCTAAGGTGTCCTACTATTGCTTCAGTGACCACACTGTCCCTATAATCGAATTGACCCGAACACCTCCAACGGTGATGCTACTTACCTCTCAATGGTGAGATGGCACTATCTAAAGGACTTTTACACAGCCTAATTCCTTAGGGTAGGTAGACGACTCATGGGTACTTGCTCTCTTCAAAAAAACAAACAAAACATCTTTTCACACTGACACTTTCAAAAGTTTTCAAAACAAATTTTTCAAACACTCTTGAGGACAGATACAAGAGTTACTTAGAAATTTTTCAAACAAAACTTTTTCAAAACCCATATACACTTGAAAAGCAAACAATTTTTGAAAACATAAGAGCAAGTACCTAAGAGCCCGTGGATAACCACAGATAGAAAGGGTGCTAACACCTTCCCTTTCTATAACTCTACCTCCCGAACCGAGAAACATTCTCAAAGAAGGAATTTTGCTGTGCTTTTGTCCTTTCCATGTTGGAGAACATAAAAGACGGTGGCGACTCTTTCTTACCGCGACATTTTGCGAACCAGCTTAAAAAACAGTCAGTTCTATTTCCACCTATCACACATTACTCGTTGTTACTTTCGATTTGCCATCCTAGACAGGATCAAAAGGCCTGGGTTTGGCACCCAGGTCATGGATCGAAGGCTACTCACGCCTTGCTGTTTGGCCCAATCGAAAGGACCATGACCCCCTCTGGATCGAAGCTTCCATGCCACTCCCTAGGTCGAAACTCCTTTTTACCTGGATCGAAGGATTCCCCTTATTTTATTTTTTTGCTTTCATTGACTTCTTTTTTTTCTTTTTAATTAACATTAAATAAGAAAACCACAAAAACATTAGGATAATTCTTTTTCTATTAAATTAACTTTGTTAATTAATCTTTTAATTATTTTAACATTTTTCCAAAAAAAAAAACTAAAATTAAGTAGATTTAGATCATTTTCCCAAAATAAAATAAAACAACAAAAAGATTTTATTCTTAGAATTTTTAGAGTTTATTTTCAGATTCATGCGCGTTTATTGTAACTGCTTACTGGGATGTAATAGCTTAACTAAGACCCTTTACTGCTTTTATTTCCCCAATTTTTGGACATGTAAATAATCCCCCTCCTCGAAAGCCTTGTAATAGCGTAGGATTTACAATTCCCGCACTTTAAATTCCTGTGCATATATTAATTGCTTAGATGTATGCTAACTAGGATTGCATGACAAGATTAACTCTTAACTTAAAATCAACAATAGCTCACCATGACATGCAAGAGTAAAATAACTGAAAATTGACACACTTGCACATGCCACTCTTAGGGTACACCTCACTTGGTTGCCTCGAACGTGGTCATTAAGTATAGGATGTTTTAGTGGTCGTCCTTTGTCCCAAGATCATAAGTTTCCTCGAAATGGTTGCCTCAATAAAAATGATCTAAGACATTAGGATTACCACTAAAGCGTCCTAACGTTGCTTTAGTGACCAAAAGTCCCTTAAATCGAATTGACCCGAAAACTCCAACGACGGTGCTACCTACTCCTTAATAGTGGGATAACACTGTCTAAAGGACATTTGCATAATTAAATTCCTTTTTGAGTAGGTAGAGGTTCTTAAGTACTTGCTCCTTTTAAAAACAAAACAAAAACTTTTCGCACTTACACTTTCTTCAAAAACAAAATTCTTTTCAAAACCCACAATCACAAAGAAAAGCAAACCTTTTGAAAACTTAGTGAGCAAGTACCTAAGAGCCCGTGGATAACCACAGATAGAAAGGGTGCTAACACCTTCCCTTTCTATAATCTACCTCCCTAACCCGAGAAACATCTCGAAAAGGAATTTTTCTGTGCTTTTGTCCTTTCCCTTGTTGGATAAAATAAAAGACGGTGGCGACTCTTGCCTACCGCGACACTTTGCAAAAACAAACGCAAACGCGAACCAGCATTCCAAAAACAGTCAGTTCTCGTTCCCACTGACCACAGAACTGGCGACTCTGTTGGGGAGTATTTATAAGTGAGGTGTACCTTAGGATTAGATCACTTGTGTTTTCAATTGTATGCTTTGTATGCTTTAAATTTTATGGGTTTGTATCGGAGTTCTATAGATCCTAACCTGGATCTGGGGATACCCTTTAGGTAAGTAGCAACAAACTGTGTAGGAACTGTGTGGGGTATACCGACATGGTTGAAACAGTAGCTACGTTGATGTGGCACTTTGGTGAGTACCGGTAACCCTTGAGTTAAATCAAGGAGAGTACCGGGCCGCCGCGTGGTGTCGTGAAGCATCAATTGACCTTAGAACCTTACTTGACCATCTTGGCCTTTTTTAGGGGTAGTGAGATGACCGACTTTGGTGCAGTCCGAAGTTGGTAGATACTCGATACTACACTCATTGAGGATTGTTTTCTTGGAATATTTTGGTCACTAGTTCATTGGCTAAACCAAAACGATGAACATAGAAAACAATCCAATGATATTGAGCTCCTTAGAACCCGGTTACGATTTATAGGACAGGTTTTTGAGCCAACTACACTCAAGAGGGTACTTACCTATGAAACTCCATGCCAGCCTAAACTTAAGGCTGTTTTTGTGACTTGTGTGCCTTCAAACTTGAACTACTTGCGCATTCTTGTTATCTGACAACATAAGTTCCTTGCAGGTTTTGTTTATAGTCCTTATCCAATAACTTGGATTTATTGCAGGGTTTACTTACACCACTTCACACTTTTGCTTAAACGCATAACATACACTTCATAACATCATGCCTTAACATTTCTTTAACCATTTCAAGGATCTCAAGGGTCTATGATGCAGGTTATGGTAAATCAAATGGCTAGCAAGGGGCAAAGGGGATTTATTTTCCTTTAGCCAAGGTTGTCTAGAAATCCAAGCACGACAATTTGAGTCAGGGGCGATGACCCACTCGATATGGTGAGCTTGAATCTTGAAGAAGGACTCTCAGCAACATGAAGTTCCTTCAATCAAGCTACCAGATGCAAATTCTAACAAGTTTCTTGTTTACCCCGCGAGATCCTTGAAAACATTGCATACATATATCATACATATCATTGCATAACAGGTCTCCCAATACAGGTCTCTCATGTTCTCGCTGTTTATTTCAGCAATGGCTTTCCCACAAGACAACCAGGATCTTCATACTCAAGAGACTCAGTTCAGGGAAATCTTCCTAAACCTATCCAATGGGCAGGAAGAGTTGAGAACACTCCTCATGGGGAACTTGGTCAAGAAAAGTCCTGAAGACAATAAGGACAAACGACTGAAACATCTGCAAGCTGAGGTAGATGCATTGAGAACCCATATGTTGGGGAAGATGGCTCTTATCCAAGGCTTAGCTCGGGAATAAGAAGAGCTGAGAACCATGATCAACCAGCTTCATCAAGACATATACAACAACATGAAGCAAACGGTCAAGGCTGGTGGTCAAGTCATTGATCAGCCTCCAAGAAGACAAGGGTTTGGCTTGGTAAAGAATGGACCTCTCCAAGTTGCTACTACCTTAAGGGTCCAATAGCAACCTCACCAAAAGCAACAAGTTGACCGGAGGCAATTTACCAAGCTCAACATGCCGCTGTCTCAAGCTTTACAACACCTGTTAAGATTGGATCTGGTGACGTTAAGGGACCCTCCTAAGAATCCCAACACAGCCTCCCCAAGGTACAATCCTGATGCAAGGTGTGCATACCATTCTGACAGTCCTGGACATGACACCGACGATTGTTGGACTTTGAAGAACAAAATTCAAAACCTGATTGATGAAGGAGCATTGGAATTCACACAAGATGGTCAGGCTGAGTTTTTCTACCATCCCTCCAAGGTTCACCATTTGAAGTGACAAGTACTGAGACAAGAAGACTTTTGTTCATTTGAATTTTCAAGTTGTAATCTCTTTGTTATTCAAACAATTATCTATTAATGCCAAACTTTGTTTCATTAATGCATTGCATATGTTTG
This sequence comes from Vicia faba, assembly GCA_948472305.1. Lineage (NCBI taxonomy): Eukaryota > Viridiplantae > Streptophyta > Magnoliopsida > Fabales > Fabaceae > Vicia > Vicia faba. The sequence goes on along the minus strand of OX451736.1, from coordinate 435,272,379 downwards.
TCTTGATTTGATCCAATCATTTTCATTACATTTAAACTATGTTTTTTACTCACTTTATGACATTCAACTCTTGCTAAAAGTTACAAGCCTTTAGAGGGAGGATGACGTAACAATGCCATAATCTCATACAGTATGCTTTTGGACAGACCTTGCTAACGATGTACATGCATTTCTTTCAAATCCTAAACACTGGAGTTATAAGGAAGATAATCCCTAGTCAACCCCTTCGAGCCAAAGAAGTAGGAGTTTTCTGTTTTTAAACAAATTTAAACCTTTGATTTAAACTTGGGGCAGGGTAGTCTCTCAGTTAATTCAAAAGATATGCATTGAAGTCGCAAAACTCTCAGTTCATAATACAACGGACGACATCAAAAGCATTCCTCTGGAATCAAAAGACAATGGTGGTTCCTTATCTCATAGGCAGTCAATCTCTCTAAAAAAAAGCCCACTGAGCCAAAACCTATAAAGGATGTTTAAGAAAGCCGGGGCATCCCACTGATTGTAATCTCGAAAACAGGAATAGTCAGGAAAAAATTAGGGATAACAAATCAAAAGAACGAGGTCATTATAAATCCTCGACAACATGAAAAATGTTGCAAAAATGACTGCCTTAAAAAATTCAACTTGTGTGAACCAACACCAAAAACGTCGTTCCAGACTCATTTGGAGTTCAAATGCATAATTAACTGAGTTTAGGATTGAAGAACATCACGAAGAGCGGGTGGGTACAAATATACTTTGAGCCTTTATCCTTTGTTTCTTAAACCGTGAACCAAGCCACGTTACAACCCTTCAAAAGTCCTAACTGAAGCATGGGTTAGTTCGAAAGCATACTGTTACAAAAGGTATCCTGACTCCTGTAAGGCTTTGCCCTAAATCTTGTGTTGAATTTGTCTTATAAAGAGTTTTCTGCTAAAAAACACATTTTTCAAAAACTTCAAGACAAACATAAGCTTTGCATTCTTAAAATAACATTGTTTGCATATGACTATTTGTTCAAATAACAGAGAAATTTGCACGACGAATATCTAGTGAACAAAAGCCTTCTCAATAAAAAGGGTCATCTCAAGTGGAAGAAACACTTCCAACCAAGGGGCAGACATGATCATCTTCCACACCTGGGGCAGTCTAGTCAAGATTCCAGGAAATCTCTGAAAAAGGCCAAATAACCAGAGGCAGACCTCCATCTGAGTCACTTGGGGCATTGGACATGAATTCCAGCAACGAATCTTGCATGATCAAATGAATATTTTCTGGTAGTATGGCAACACTACAGATAGTGACATCTCCTTACATCCTAAGAGCGTGGACATAGTCAAAAAATACCGTGCATGAACAAAGACCCGCTAGGTTGACTGGCCTAGGAAAAAATAAGGGCTTCCCGGCGAACCAAAAGGGTTCGGGCAAAAATAAGGGATGAAAATGAAAAATTTGTACACCCGGCAAGTCGAAAACCTGAAAAGGCGGCTTGGGCAAAAAAGGGTATCCCGATGGACTAAAAACCCGAAAGGGAGGTCCAGGCAAAAATTAGGGATCAAAGCGTACGACTATGTCCCGTCATCTCATCACTTGCCTACCAGAAGAAGATTTGTCACTTCAATCGGAAATTACCAAGCACCTCATAGGTGGGGATAATACTAGATCCACAGGGCCGCCGCAGGCACCTTGTCCCGCAAAAACAGGGGCAAATAAGAATTGTCCGAACTGTACAAATTGCTCTGTCCACCAGGTACCAAGGTATATTCAGCTGAAGAATATGGCTAAGATACTATCACTCCCCGCAGAGTAAAACAGTAATGATAGCTCTCTCAGCTGAGACTTGCAACTACGAACAAATCGGTGATGCTCTCCCCAAGCAGAGTTCATCCACCATCAGTGCTAAAAAGGTTTGGTATCCCCAGAAGATCTTAATATTCCCCAGCGGAGTATAAGGATATTCTCCAGCAAGCATAAGAGTATCCCTGACAGTCTTAATATTCCTCAACGGAATATAAGAATGTTCCCCGGCAGAATGCAAGATACCCCCAGTGGAGCCATTTCCCCATCGTAGTCTAAAAAAGATTCCCCAATGGAGTTGAACCATCTTCCCCAGCAGACTCGGGAAGCTTATCCCCTGCGAAGCACAAATAAGTCTCCCCATCCAATTTCAGAAGGTTATCCTCTCCAAGTTGCAACTGAAAGATCATCCCTAGTGAAGTTCTTTCTTTCCCCAAGCGGGACTTCTATCGTCAACAGATTCAATATCACCAGCAACGGTAATCCATCCCCAGCGGAGTTTATCATCAAAATCCCCAACAGAGCTTATCAACGGAATCCCCAGCGAATTTATCGTTAAAATCCTCAGCAAAGTATATCTTCCCCAACGGAGTTCATCGTTAAAATCTCCGCAAAGTATCTCTTCCCCACAGAGTATTTCCCCTCAGAGTAATCTCTTCATCCTGTTTATCCCCCACCAGAGTTCTTTTCTCCTAACAGGTTTATCCTTGCAATCATCTTCGTTCGTCATCCCCAGCGGAAACGAAGAATTCAACTCTATTCTCCAGCAAGCTATCCGGGATTAATTTTCCCCAGCTAAAACATCACACTTCCATACATCATGATACATGCATATACACATCATACCATCTCATTTATGTTGAGAACATCATTGCTTGATCCATATTATGCATTGCATATGACTGACCTTTACCTTTCAGGAAAGATCCAGTTGAAGATTCCAAGACCTTGCCTGGTCCAGTTAAATCGATTCCTAAAGATTTTTCTGATGCCGATCCAGTCAAAGGCCTTCTCTTGTCCAGTTAAATCGATTCCTAAAGATTTTCCTGATGCAGATCCAGTTGAAGATTCAAAGACCTTGCCTGGTCCAGTTAAACCGATTCCTAAAGATTTTCTGATGCCGATCTAGTCAAAGGCCTTCTCTGGTCCAGTTAAATCGATTCCTAAAGATTTTCCTGATGCAGATCCAGTTGAAGATTCCAAGACCTTGCCTGGTCCAGTTAAATCGATTCCTAAAGATTTTTCTGATGCCGATCCAGTCAAAGGCCTTCTCTGGTCCAGTTAAATCGATTCCTAAAGATTTTTCTGATGCTTATCCAGTCAAAGGCCTTCTCTAGTCCAGTTAAATTGATTCCTAAAGATTTTCCTGATGCAAATCCAGTTGAAGATTCCAAGACCTTGCCTGGTCCAGTTAAATCGATTTCTAAAGATTTTTCTGATGCCGATCCAGTCAAAGGCCTTCTCTGGTCCAGTTAAATGGATTCCTAAAGATTTTCCTAATGCAGATCCAGTTGAAGATTCCAAGACATTGCCTGGTCCAGTCAAATCGATTCCTAAAGATTTTTCTGATGCCGATCCAGTCAAAGGCCTTCTCTGGTCCAGTTAAATCGATTCCTAAAGATTTTCCTGATGCAGATCCAGTTGAAGATTCCAAGACCTTGCCTTTTCCAGTTAAATCGATTCCTAAAGATTTTTCTGATGCCGATCGAGTCAAAGGCCTTCTCTGGTCCAGTTAAATCGATTCCTAAAGATTTTCCTGAGGCAGATCCAGTTGAAGATTCCAAGACCTTGCCTGGTCCAGTTAAATCGATTCCTAAAGATTTTTCTGATGCCGATCCAGTCAAAGGCCTTCTCTGGTCTGGTTAAATCGATTCCTAAAGATTTTCCTGATGCAGATCCAGTTGAAGATTCCAAGACCTTGCCTGGTCCAGTTAAATCGATTCCTAAAGATTTTTCTGATGCTGATCCAGTCAAAGGCCTTCTCTGGTCCGGTTAAATCGATTCATAAAGATTTTCCTGATGCAGATCCAGTTGAGGATTCCAAGACCTTGTCTGGTCCAGTCAAATCGATTCCTAAAGATTTTTCTGATGCCGATCCAGTCAAAGGCCTTCTCTGGTCCAGTTAAATCAATTCCTAAAGATTTTTCTGATGCCGATCCAGTTGAAGATATTCCAAGACCTTGTCTGGTCCAGTTAAATCGATTCCTAAAGATTTTTCTGACGCCGATCCAGTCAAAGGCCTTCTCTGGTCCAATTAAATCGATTCCTAAAGATTTTTCTGATGCCGATCCAGTTGAAGATGTTCCAAAACCTTTTCAAGTCCTAGTTTAATACCTGTAGCAAGCCAGGAAAACTATCTGTGGACGACTGATTATAGATTAATACCTGAAACCAGCCAGGAAAACTATCTACATGATGAGATTGGAGATTAATACCTGTAACAATCCAGGAAGACCTTTCTTTCTCAGGTCAGAGATTAATACCTGTAACAAGCCAGGAAAACTATCTACACAAAGAGATTGAAGATTAATACTTGGAACCAGACATGACGAGTACTATATCCTCAACGGTATACTCCCGGTGAGCACGAGTCAGTTCCTAAATCTTAAACAAAGTTAGATTTCCCCAGTGGAATCTTCTACAACAACAGGTATGCAAGTTCTCGCTAAGGAATCTCTTATGCGATCGACACTCCTGCAGATGGCATCTATAAGCCCATCCTCCTACCAACAACCTCCAAATGGCATCTGTAAGCCCATTCCCGACGTCACAATGCTGATACTACACCATGCGAGTGCAAATTTCTGGGCACTCTAGTGTTCAATTATCTTCCACCTTCGGATCGCGAAAGGCTAGAAAGCCAATCTATTTCCTCAGGCTTAAGAAAATTGAACAGGGGCAACTGTTGCACCCAAAAATTTTCCCTCTCATGTTTTCCAAAGTCTTCCCCCTGCCTGGTTGATCATAAACTCTTGCCTAAGGAAAAAGAAGATTTTTGAGTGGTACTTTAAGTACCTTTCGATTGGCATCCTGAAAGACACTTCGATTGACATTCTAGACAATTATTACGATTGGCATCCTGAAAGACACTTCGATTGGCATTATGGACAAGCATTCGATTGGAATTATGTCAAGGCAATTTCGACAGGCATGTCAACCATGTCCTTTGATTGGCATGAACGACACCTTTTGATTGGCCTGTTAGCAGAGCCTTTCGATTGGAATCCTTCGATTGATATTTGGGCCAGGCCCATTCGAAGGGTACGCAGGGAGTCCATTCGAAAGAGGAAAATCAGGACTAATCGAAGAGCATGGCCTGAAAGCATTCGAAATCCAAGCGTCCAAGTTCATTCAAGGGACACGAATGTTTCAAAAGAGGAAATAATTTAATGTGTTTGATTTTTGTCCAGAGCGTTAAAGGCATGTTTTAATGGCTGTCCCTTGCCATTACTGCACCCTCACACCCCTATAAATACAGAGGCCATCATACATTACCAACACAGAAAATATACACACGAAAATATACAACACACACAAAAACTCTGCAGGAGAATACACAACGAAAATCACACAACAGGAGAACAAAAGACATTGGAGTTACGCTGCCCAAAAGTCATCAACATTTTCATAAGTAGCCAAGCCCAGAAGCCCAGATCGAAGGTGCCTACATCCAGGAAGCGCCCAAATCGAAAGTCCAATCTGTTGGTAAGAAAGGGTAAAATTATCCAACCTTGTTTTTCGCATAACATATCATTACTCGTTGTTACTTTCGATTTGCCATCCTAGACAGGATCAAAAGGCCTGGGTTTGGCACCCAGGTCATGTTTTTCGTTTGCTAATACTTGCTGCAGACATAGCCTGAAGAGACCCAACAAGCGCAGGATCGAAGGGCCTGGGGTTCAATACCCAGGCCCTGCGTTTTATTTTGCTAACATGCTTTTGCAGGTATAACACCCCAGATCGAAGGAGAGCACCTTCTCTGGATCGAACCCATGAGCATGCTGGATCGAAGGAGGCATCTCATTCCTGGATCGAAAACCATGACCTCCATGATCAAAAGACAATCCTCTTCCCTGGATCGAAGGCTACTCACGCCTTGCTGTTTGGCCCAATCGAAAGGACCATGACCCCCTCTGGATCGAAGCTTCCATGCCACTCCCTGGGTCGAAACTCCTTTTTACCTGGATCGAAGGATTCCCCTTATTTTATTTTTTTGCTTTCATTGACTTCTTTTTTTTTCTTTTTAATTAACATTAAAATAAGAAAACCACAAAAACATTAGGATAGTTCTTTTTCTATTAAATTAACTTTGTTAATTAATCTTTTAATTATTTTAACATTTTTCCAAAAAAAAACTAAAATTAAGTAGATTTAGATCATTTTCCCAAAATAAAATAAAACAACAAAAAGATTTTATTCTTAGAATTTTTAGAGTTTATTTTCAGATTCACGCGCGTTTATTGTAACTGCTTACTGGGATGTAATAGCTTAACTAAGACCCTATACTGCTTTTATTTCCCCAATTTTTGGACATGTAAATAATCCCCCTCCCCGAAAGCCTTGTAATAGCTTAGGATTTACAATTCCCGCACTTTAAATTTCTGTGCATATATTAATTGCTTAGATGTATGCTAACTAGGATTGCATGACAAGATTAACTCTTAACTTAAAATCAACAATAGCTCACCATGACATGCAAGAGTAAAATAACTGAAAATTGACACACTTGCACATGCCACTCTTAGGGTACACCTCACTTGGTTGCCTCGAACGTGGTCATTAAGTATAGGATGTTTTAGAGGTCGTCCTTTGTCCCAAGATCATAAGTTGCCTCGAAATGGTTGCCTCGATAAAAATGATCTAAGACATTAGGATTACCACTAAAGCGTCCTAATGTTGCTTTAGTGATCACAAGTCCCTTAAATCGAATTGACCCGAAAACTCCAACGACGGTGCTACCTACTCCTTAATAGTGGGATAGCACTGTCTAAAGGACATTTGCACAATTAAATTCCTTTTTGAGTAGGTAGAGGTTCTTAAGTACTTGCTCCTTTTAAAAACAAAACAAAAACTTTTCGCACTTACACTTTCTTCAAAAACAAAATTCTTTTCAAAATCCACAATCACAAAGAAAAGCAAACCTTTTGAAAACATAGTGAGCAAGTACCTAAGAGCCCGTGGATAACCACGGATAGAAAGGGTGCTAACACCTTCCCTTTCTATAATCTACCTCCCGAACCCGAGAAACATCTCGAAAAGGAATTTTTCTGTGATTTTGTCCTTTCCCTTGTTGGATAAAATAAAAGACGGTGGAGACTCTTGCTTACCGCGACACTTTGCGAAAACAAACGCAAACGCGAACCAGCATTCCAAAAACAGCCAGTTCTCGTTCCCACCGACCACACATTGTAAATATTATAAATAAGCAGATTTAGTGTAGTTTTTTGGTGTGTTCACTTGTATGATCAAAACACTTGTCAAAACTCTGTCATTCTGATCGTTAGGAAACAAAGAGTAAAGAAGTGCTTGATATACGTGAATAACCACTTTTATTTCAATGCAAATCCTTTATTTTTCAATTATCTCTTTTGAATACTTTATTTGCTTTCTATGTACTGTCGAACAAAGTATTTACGTTATTTTCTACTTCGTGTAAACAATTCAATGCTCTCTGTCGGTCACGAGTCACTAGTTATTAGTTTATTGAATCTTATTTTCATATGAATACCTTCTGTCAGTCACGAGTCACTAGTTATTAGTTTATTGAATCTTATTTTCATATGAATACCTTCTGTCGGTCACGAGTCACCAGTCAGACGATCAATTCATAGTGGGAAAAGCCGTTATACTTGTTCCCATATGTTGTACCCCAAAATTTTCCCTCTCCTTTCATCAACATTTCTCATCACAAGACTCTTGGAATTCAAGATCAAGCTAGGGTTTGCTCTACTCAAGACACCTCCTTGCACTGTTGACCTAAATTAGGGTTTGAGTTTGCACAGGGATGTTTTGACCTACAATGCCAAAAATGACTTTCATACCCCATGTTAGACTCATAAGTTTGTCCATACCAAGTTTCAAGCCTTGATTCAAATTTTTGCCCAGTCAATTGGACAGTTGACCTAGAAATCAACTGTATTGGGGAAAAAGTCAACTGTGGCCAATTGATAGTCAAACCTCATAAACTTTGACCCACATCAACATTATGAACTCATAAGGACCATTTGATCAAGTTTGGAACACAATTCCACAAGAAATTTGATCAGATTACCAAAAGGGCAAAATGGTCATTTTTAGGGTTTTGACTGCACAAAGGCAATTTTTGACTGTTTCACCTAACCAATGGAAAATCAAGCTCAACCATGGACTCAAAGACTCAATGAAATTGTCTTTACTCATTCAACAAGTTCAAAAGATCTCAAATGCATAGGATTGACATATGAATTTTTCAGTCAACTGACCAAAATTTGACTGTATACTGAAAAGTCAAACTTTGACTTTTTGGCCAAAATCAAGTGCCAAGGGTAATTTTTCATCAATACATGTCAAATTATGAAACTTGTTCATCAAGAAACCCAAAAATGCAAATTAGGGTTTAAAATAGAAAAATTTCATAACTTAGAATTTTTCTAAGTTATAAAATTTTCTTATTTTTTCCTAAATTTGTCCCATTTTGTCACCAAGATGCAAATGGATTCAAACAAAACTTTGAACATGAAAGTTGTAGTCCATCATAAAGTCTACAACTTTGATTCACAAAGTTTTCTCAAAAGAAGCTTGTATCTCAAGTTATGATTTTTGGAACAAGGGTATCTAAAACTTTTAACTTAGAGAAATTTTGCCCTAGTTTAGGCAGGATTTTGACCCATCTTCTTGGCAATTTTTCACATAGTTCCACTTGGAGTTTCAAGTTTCATTTCAAAGATGGATTATAGTACATTTTCCAAGATTTCCAAATTGTCCAAGAACTCCTCAAACACCCTTGTGGTTAGAGAGAATCGAATGCTTGAAGTTGGCAAAAACTCACTTTGATCCATGGCCAATACATGTTCATAACAATTTGCAAATCTGATCTAGCTAGCTTGGTTCACAATTACAGGCCTCAAAACCAGTTGGTACTCCATAATTTAATGCATATCCATTGAGCTAAGGTATTGTCTTGGTCATTAGGGTATTATACACTCGATTAAGCCTTAAATGGAAAAAGTAACAATGCCATTTTTGCCTAAACTTCACTTTATGTCAAAACAAGATCCTTAAGGCATGGGGCCATATCTCTGAGGCAAGATAAAATCTACCAATTCCAGTAACCAAGGGTAAAGTATGCAGCATGATATAGGACTTGTACAGGCCTGCATTGAAAACATACACACTCTTGCTTCAATAAGAAGAAAACTTGCAAAACACAAGCCATCTTTGACATCTGATAAAACCAACTTACACAAACATTACAAACAAGTTTGATACCTTCTAAAAATCCAGAAACACGACCCCTTTTCCTCTCAAAACTCCTAGTGCACAAATTCCCCATTTTCTTGCAAAACAGGGCCAGTTCTGCATTTTGCAAGCCATCTTCAAATTCCATCGTGCGTTTTGCCCAAAGATACTTCAAACACCTTCCAACCAACCCACCTGAACTATTTCAGACCTTCATTGCTAGCTGTAACACCATTAACACATATTGTCATTTTTGTTTCAAAGCTTTGCAGGTTGAGTTCTGTAGCACGATTCAGGCTACTTCAAAACAAGCCAAGCATTGGGAAAGCTTCATTGGACATCAGGCAAGCTCAAAAGAATCTCAAGCACTCTTGGAAGTAGCTGCATTGTCCAGCTCGAAGTCAACTGAAACAAATATTTCATGAACTTCTATCTCTCTATTTAGGAATAGTTAGACTTAGGTTTGTGAATGAAAGATGTTGTATTCATAGCCCTGAAGCCATACATATGCTTAGTTTTCAATTATATTAATCATGCTAGGAGAATTTCATCCATGAACTTTCTAAAAAAACTAGGTTAGAAATTAGGGCCAGAGAAATTCTCTCTGGTCTTTGAGATTTAGCTTAAGTTTTTTATATGGTTGGATTCGTTGTTTGATGCTCTACAAGTTTCATGTTATGAGTTTTGTCAAAAAGTCAAGGAATCAGGAGATAGCAGTTGATGTACAGAACGCACGTTTTTTTGTGAACTGAGGAAGAAGATGAAGTCTGATCGGGCTGGGCCTGGTCATTTTTGCTTCTAACACCCCATTTTTCAGTTTACACCCCCTGGCCCATTTATTTGTATATTTGTCATTTTGATATTTTTTATTTTTTATTCTAACTTTATTATTTTATGTCCAAATATAAAAAAATACCAAAAAATTGTTTTTATATTTTTTCATATTTATTTGATATTTATTTTCATTTTACTAGTATAAATATGTAAATAATTTATTTCTTTTTATTACAACTTAAAGAATAATGTAAAAAAAATGTTTATATTTATTTATTATTTTTTACACACTTGAAAATATTTTCTTGAAATATACACATTTTTTAAATAATTAATTTTATTTTTTTTATATATTTAATATGTTTAATATATATTTATATACATATATACTATTTTATTAAATAATTAGAACAGAAAAAAATACTAAAATAATACATTTTTATTTTTATTAATATTTCATACTAAAAATAAATTTTTTTATATACTTTTATTTTTGTACAAATTAATACATTATTATATATATAAATAATAAATAATACTATTTATTTAGGAAATTAGGATTTTTGCCCTAAAAAAAACAAATAATTAAAATTGACTTTTTTTTTTTACCTATACTTCACATTTAAGAATACTTTTTACATACATAAAAATCTTTTTTTTGCATAATACATTTTATTTGATATTTATTTAATTGTATTTATTTAAATATTGTATTATACCTTGCCCATTCAATTTAGTTGTAATAATTTAGAATTTAATTTCTTGTCAAATAATCCCCAATTCAAATTTGTACCCCCTCCCTATATCATGTTGTAATAGTGTAGAATTTAAATTCTCGCACCTTTATGCTTTCAATTATGCCATGTTTAGACTTAGGGTTCGTATGCAAAATAAAATCAACAACTAGTTTGATCTAATCCAAGATAACCATGCATGAAAAACAAACACAATGCACACTTGCACCCCTAGGGTTTCAATCCACTTGTTGCCTTCAAAAAATGGGCCATGGTTGCATGTCAAGTACTTTGGAAAAACAAAAAAAAACAAAAGATCATAGTCCCTCAATGACGCTATCTGAGTTGCCTAAACAAAATGATCAAGTACCTTGAGAAAATTGCCAAAAATACTTGACACAGTTGCTATCATGGTCTATACGATGACCCGCGCCTGTCCCGTTTAACATCCTAACACAAGGTTGTTCACCAAATACAATGATGAAACAACACTGTTAAAAGGGTTAAAAACATAAGAAAGATCTTTGGGTAAATTAGGGTAGACAAACTCTTAGTTACTTGATCAAGCTTGCAAAAACATCCTTGCTATTTTTCAAAACACACTTCACAACACAACTTCAAAACCCTACTTTCAAACATTGAAAAACTTTTCAAAAGACAAAAACACCTTTGTATACATTCAAACAAGAATCATTACAAAGGTTTCCACAACGATGGCCTCTTTTCAAAACATCTTTCAAAATCACACACAAAACACCATTTCAAACAATTGAAGAGCACCATTTCAAACAATAGAAATGAAAAGCAAGTGATCTAAGCAAGTAACTAAGAGCCCATGGATAACCATGGATAGAAAGGGTGATAATACCTTCCCTTTCTATAATCTACTCCCCGAACCCAAGAAAACATCTCAAAGGTCTTTCCTGTGCTTTTTGACCTTTCCTTAGGATAAAATAAAAATTCGGTGGTGATTCTTGCTAAACCGAAACATTTGCGATCACAAACGCAAAATCCCAAGTCAGTTCTCCCACCGTATCACAGAACTGGCGACTCTGCTAGGGAAAACTTTAAAAGTGGAGTAACCTTAGGGCTTAGATCACCCTTTGAATGATTATTGTTTGCTTTGATTGCTTTACATTTTGGTTCTCTTGTTTGGGCTTGAAATCCTCCACCCGGATTTGGGAAACATTTAAAGGTAAATAGCAATACGTTGTGGAAACTGTGCGGGGTATACCGACATGGTTGAAGCAATAGCTATATTAGTGCGACATATTTGTGAGTATCGGTATCCTTTGAGTCAATCAAAGAGAATACGGGGCCGCTGAGTGATATCATGAAGCACTAATGAACTCTTAGAACCCTACTTGACTATCTTGGCCTTTTATTAGGAGTAGTGAGATGACCGGCTTTGGTGCAGTCCGAAGTTGGTAGATACTCGATACTACAATCATTGAGGGTTGTTTTCTTGGAATATTTTGGTCGCTAGTTAAGTGGCTAAACCAAAACAATGAACATAGAAAACAATCCAGTGATATTGAGCTCCTTAGAACCCGATTACTATTTATAGGACAGGTTGAGCCAACTAACTTCAAGAGAGTACTTACCTTTGAAACCTCATGCAAGCCTGGAACTAGGGTTTTGTGTGACTTCCTTGTACATATGCTTGTGCATACATCATGAACATCATAAAACATCATATGAATCCACTAACCATTTCAAGGGTTTGGATCTTCATCTTTGTTCTTGTTTTGTATGTCATGGAATCTCTTCGCAGGAAAATAATTCAAGTCAACCTTGTGAGAATCCCTCCTCAACTCAAGGAGCTTACTTCTAGGATTCCAGAGAATTCTCTCTTCAGTGAAAGACATGGTAGACTCCTCAACTTGGTCAACACCAACATTGAAGAAGACATGGTGAAAGTTCTCTTCCAGTTCTTTGACCCCCTACACCACTGTTTCACATTCCCTGATTACCAGTTGGTGCCTACTTTGGAGGAATTTTCTCAACTCTTGAGAATTCCTATTCTTCATCAACTATCCTACAACAGTATAGAAAAAGAACCAAAGCCTGAAGATGTTGCTCAAGCATTACACTTGCAACCATCTGACATCAAGGGGCATTGGGAAACCAGGAGTGGTGTCAATGGCTTCTTGGCAAAGTTTCTGTTTGAGAAGGCACAAGACTGCTGGAATTCTCTTGATCTACAAGCCTTTGAAGAAATTGTGCCACTCCTTATCTATGGGTTGGTCTTGTTCCCAAACCCTGAGCAACTTATAGATGTGAATGCTGTCAAGATTTTCATATCCAGGAATCCTATACCTACATTGCTTGGGGACATCCTACACTCATTTTACACACGAACAATGAGGAAAAGAGGTGTTCTCCTATGCTGTACTCCTCTCCTAGCAAGGTGGTTTATTTCTCACCTTCCACAATCAGTTTTGAAGAATGAGCAGGGTTTAAGGTGGTCACAATGATTGATGACCCTCACACATTCTGATGTACATTGGTGTTCTCGGTCTAGAGAAAATTTCATCATCATTGATTGTTATGGGGAATTCCCTAATGTCCCACTACTTGGCATTAGGGGAGGCATTACCTACAACCCCTGTCTAGCTTTGAGGCAATTTGGATATGCTCAGAGGGATGACCCTCATGACATGCTGATTCCTGACCTAGTTTTTGACTTCGACAACGATGCGCAAGGACTTCGACAAAGGTTCATCAGAGCTTGGAGGGCGCCCAACAAAGTGGATAGTAAGACACTGGGGCACAAGAATTCCATCCCCCTTGAGCCTTATCTCAAGTGGGTACGAACCCGCTCCCAGAATCTTATGATGCCATACCCTCACATTCTCCCCTTGATCAAAGAGCCTGTTATGGAAGGAGAGGTTCCATATACCATCCTATATCCTGACATGCCAACATCATGGGAAGAAATGCAAAAAAGTTGGATTCAACTCAAGGAAGAATGAGATACTTTTGAAGCCAGCTTCTATGCCAGTGAGAAGAAGGTTTTGGAGCTTACCCGCCGACTTCATGAGGAGGAAACTCTCAACACTTACATCGCACCAAAGAGGATGCGCAATGTCTTTTTACATTAAGAATTTTGTAATATTTTGCCCATGGGGCACTTATGTACTAACAATTTCTTCTTAATATAACGTGCGTTTCTTTTTTTGTTTGCAACAAATTTGAATTTCTGAATCCTTGAATGCATTACATGAATAACATACCATTCATCATATGCATAAACAGGTCTTCACACCAGGTTTCCTTATCTTTCTGCTGTTTATTTCAGCAAGATGGATTTGGAGCAGACGGTAAAGGATCTGCAGGCACAAAATTCACAGTTCCAGTAACTCCTCATGACCTTGGAAAAGGGTCAAGAGGACCTCACAGTTTTGTTGGAGAAGAATAAAGAGAAAAAGAAAAAGAGACCTGGGGTAGCCACTTTTGGAAGAAGGTTTGAAAGCAATGCTAGGAAGGTTCTTGAGTTCCCCTCAACGTCTGACGAAGGGGATGGAAAAGGGAAAGGGGTTACTATACCTTCTGAATCTGAGGTTGAAGAGGAGGAAGAGGAAGAAGACGAAGACTACTCCGAACAACAGTATCCTCCAGCGGATGATAAATATAAGAATCTTGAGGATAGACTGGCAGCTATGGAATTGCAGAGAGTACCGGGTTTGGATTTTGAAGAACTAGGGCTGGTGGCTGGGATTGTTATCCCTCCCAAGTTCAAGGTGCCAACATTTGCCAAGTACGACGGTTTGTCTTGCCCTAAGATGCACCTGAGGTCGTATGTTAGAAAGATCCAACGTCACTCATCCGATAAAGACCTCTGGATACACTTTTTCCAAGACAGTTTGTCTGGCACGCAGTTAGACTGGTTTTATCAGCTCGAGAGATCAGAGGTTCACAATTGGGAAGACTTAGCAGCTGCCTTTTACCGTCAGTATCAATACAATGTTGATTTGGAGCCCACTCGTACTCAGTTACAAAGTATCGGGATGGCTTCCAATGAAGGGTTTAAAGAGTATGCTCAGAAGTGGCGTGATCTGGCTGGAAGGGTGCAACCACCGTTGTCAGATAGGGAGTTAGTTGACATGTGTGATCGGTGGGAATGAGAACTGACTATTTTGGAATGCTGGTTTGCGTTTGCGTTTGTTTTTGCAAAATGTCGCGGTAAGCAAGAGTCGCCACCGTCTTTTATTTTATCCAACAAGGAAAGGACAAAAGCACAGAAAAAGTCCTTTTTGAGATGTTTCTCGGGTTCGGGAGGTAGATTATAGAAAGGGAAGGTGTTAGTACCCTTTCTATCCATGGTTATCCACGGGCTCTTAGGTACTTGCTCACTATGTTTTCAAAAGTTTTCTTTTCTTTGTGTTTGTGGGTTTTGAAAAGAGTTTTGTTTTTGAAGAGAGTGTAAGTGCGAAAAGTTTTGTTTTGTTTTTAAAAGGAGCAAGTACTTAAGAACATCTACCTACTCAAAAAGGAATTAGACTGTGCAAGTGTCCTTTAGACAATGCCATCCCACTATTGAGGAGTAGGTAGCATCGTCGTTGGAGTTTTTGGGTCAATTCGATTTAAGGGACGTGTGGTCACTAAAGCAATATTAGGACGCCTTAGTGGTAACCCTAATGTCTTAGATCATTTTATCCGAGGCAACCGTTTCGAGGCAACTTATGATCTTTGGACAAAAGGGCGACCTCTAAAACATCCTATACTCAATGACCACATTCGAGGCAACCAAGTGAGGTGTACCCTAAGAGTGGCATGTGCGAGTGTATTGTTTTTCAGTTACATTATCTTTGTATATTTAGGTGTTCTACCATTTGTTTTCAGATCTTGTCATGCAATCCTAATTAGCATACATCTAAATAGTTAATATACGTATAGGAATTTAAAGTGCGGGAATTGTAAATCCTACGCTATTACAAGGCTTCGGGGAGGGGGATTATTTACATGTCCAAAATTGGGGGAATAAAGCAGTAAAGTGTAAAAGTCTTAGTTAAGCTATCATAAACCAGTAGGCAGTTACAATAAAATAAACGCGCGCGAATCTGAAAATAACCTCTAAAAATCCTAAGAATAAAATCTTTTTGTTGTTTTATTTTATTTTGGGAAAATGATCTAAATCTTCTTAATTTTAGTTTTGAGAAAATGTTAAGATAATTAAATGATTAATTAACAAAGTTAATTTAATAGAAAAACTAGCCTAATGTTTTTGTGGTTTTTTTTTTTTAATTGATTTTATGTTGATTAAAAAAAAAGAAATAAAATAGTCAAAACAAAGATGAAATTGAAGGAACAGGCAGTAAATCAAGAAAGGTATAATTCTGGAGGCCTGGACCGAAAGAGGTGTGGGCTGTCGTTCGATCCAGTGAAGAGGCTTGATCGAAGGTGCACGAGGGGCTGCACTTTGAGGGTGTTCGATCTGGATATGTCATCCTTCGATCTGGGAACCCTGGATCCAGTTTGAAGCTAAGCTGCTAAGCTTCGAAGCTCTGAACAAGATTCTGAGAAGATATTTCCTGCAAAACGAGACAAATGTTAAAGATCCAGGGGGGACTTTACTCCCCTGATTCGAATCTCCTCCCAATTTGAATCCTTCCTCAATTTGAATCTACTGAATCTGGGTATGGGTTTGTTTTATCCTGAGATTTGAAGGAGAAACTTATATCGTGCCCAAGCAATGGCACGATCTCATCTTTGTGCTTTATCTTACATGCAACATAATCAGTAATAACAAGAATACATATGCAATGTGTATTTAAATGTCATGAAGGTGCAATTTTGGTTTTGCAAACCTTTACCAATTAAAGATGTATGATTTGTGGCTCTGGGTGTGGAGATGTTTGCTGAATGGCTGCTTTGGCTTGGATTACTTCTGAAGATGTTGACAACCTTTGGTGGGTTTGTGGGCAGCGTATCTCCAAATCCTCCCTGTTTCTTTTTCCCCTTTTTCCGTTTTTTGTCTCCTTTGTAATGTGTCACTGGCCTCGTATTTATAGGAGTGTGAGGGTGCATGAAAATGGAAAGGGACAGCCATTTAACCAGGCCTTTAAAGCCATGAGACAAGAATCAGACATATTAAAAGATTTCCTTATTTGAAATATTCATGTCTCTTTGTAATCTTGAATGAACCTGGACACTTTTGATTTTCGAATGCCTTCAGGCCCTGTTCTTCGATTGGTCTTGATTTGCCTCCTTCGAATGGATTTCTTATGTACCCTTCGAATGGGCCTTCTGAATGCTTCTTCAAATGGACCTTTTGAATGTTCTTCGAATTGACCCTTTGAATGCTTCTTCAAATGGACCTTTACATGTTCTTCGAATGAGTCATTTACATGTTCTTCGAATGAGCCTCTTGCCTGGTGTGTTGGAAAGTTGAGGGGCCTTTTCCTTTGTGAATGGAAACAAACTTGTAGGAGATTCTTGCCTCGTGAGTCGAAGGTAAGCCTGAAGTAGTTAACGCTTAGTCGAAGCATTGTGAAATTGACTTGATCGAAGGGGGGTCCAGCACTCAATCGAAGACTTGCAGACCAAAGCTTGATCGAAGGGTTCCAAACACCTAATCGAAGCTTACTAATCAAAGCCTGATCGAAGAGTGCCAAATGCCCAATCGAAGACTGATGAGTCAAGCCTGTATCGAAGGATTTTAGATACCCAATCAAAGACTTTTTCCCAGATGCCAATCGAAAGACACTTTGTTCATCTTCAAAAAACTTTATTTTCGTTAGGCAAGTGTTTGTGACCAACCATGTAAGGGAAGACCTTTGAAAACATGAGAGGGCAAATTTTGGGGTACAACAACATGTTTCTGGGGACCCTGTCTGGCCCTTTCTTCAACCATCTAATCAGGATTTCTTCCGCGGGATTTACTGAACTAATTTTGACTGGCGAGAGGGTCGAGACCGGTATTAAGAGTGGAAGGATTCAAAAGGATGCTTCCGCATCCACAGCTGTTAGGAAACCTTTCCCGGCTAAGAAGGAAGCATCTGCTGTGTATTCTCAGAAGGGTCAGGGAAGAATCGAGCGCCGACCGACTGTAGGGGCTGTGATGATTAAAAACTTGTCAAATGATCAACCTCGTAACAATCAGTCGAGACCTAATCAACAACGGGTAGAAAGGCCACAACGGCAGTTCACCCGCATCAACATGACACCCGCTCAGGTACTTCCCCATTTATTGAAGCTGAATCTTACCAGTTTGAAGGAAGCGCCAAAAAACCCTAACACCTCCTCTCCATACTACCACTCCAATGCCAAGTGTGCTTACCATTCCGACAGTGTTGGGCACGATACCAATAATTGTTGGGCGCTTAAGAACAAAATCCAGGACTTGATTGATTCCAAAGAGGTAGAATTCGATGCGCCTGAGAAGCCCAATGCTATATCTGCTCCGATGCCCAAGCACGGCCACAATGTTCATGCCGTTTTAGAAGACCTCCATGTTACTGATGTTGCCAATCTATTGACTCCATTGTTAGTAATTAAAGAGAAGTTGATGAGAGTCGGGATCTTTCCTGGTTGTGGTAAAGACTGTTATTTTTGTTTGAACATACGAGGTGATTGCCCAATGTTGAAGTCAGGTGTCCAACGCCTGATGGATCCAAGAGATACTTTTCCAGAAAACCCCTGTTAATACCTTCAATCCTGTTACTCCTACTACTTTTGTTATTCAACCAACGATATTGCAATTATAACCATTTCCGACAATCCTCCCAAGGCTTGCAAAAGGCCTGTCAGGATTACACCCAACTCTGAATGTGTACCATTAAAGATCACCATGTCGGGACCTGTCCCATACCAATCCAGCAAAACGATACCATGGAACTATGGGGGAGAAATCTTCTACCATGGTATCAAAAAAATCGAAACAGTCCAAGAGATTTCTGAAGAAGAAAGCCCTGATATAGGGAACATTGCGGGTACAAGCAAGATAACCCGCAACGGCCGGATCTTTTCTCCGGAGATTGCTCCCCCTCGAGCAGTTTTCGGACCCTTGAAAGCTTCTGTACCTGTTGGACCATCTGTGCAGGGCCCAGTGATTGAAGAATTGGATACTCCTGAAGTAAGACCATCTGTTGATACTACCGACAAGGGTAAGGGGATACTGGAAGTGCCTGTCAGGACAAAGGCTCATGCTGTGGTTATCCCCGAAACCACTCAGAAAGAAATGGATGAAATCCTGAAAATAATCAGAAAAAGTGACTACGACGTTGTGGAACAGTTAGGGCAGACCCCTTCTAAAATTTCAATGTTAGCTCTCCTGCTCTGTTCTGAGGCCCATGCTAAGGCCCTAATCAAATTCTTGAAGGCGGCACATGTACCCCAAGAGACTTCGGCTGACCAGTTTTAGGAATGTGTGGCTAGTCTTACTGCTGATAATGGCCTTGGCTTTTCCAATGCTGACTTGACTCCCAAAGGAAGGAAACATAATGACGCGCTACATGTTTCAGTTGAATGCAGGGGAACCACCCTTGCCCATGTCTTAGTTGATACTGGTTCTTCCTTGAATGTGCTGCCGAAGAAAGCCTTAGACCGTTTGGACTGCGAAGGATTGACCCTCAAACCTAGTAACATCGTTGTTAGGGCCTTTGATGGGTCCAAAAGAATGGTTCATGGAGAGGTTGATATTCCTATCAAAGTAGGCACAGAAGTTTTCAACTCCACCTTCTACGTGATGGACATCCGTCAGTCATATTCATGTTTGTTAGGAAGACCGTGGATCCATTATGCCGGGGCAGTTACCTCCTCTTTGCACCAAATGCTGAAATATCCTGTTAAGGGTAAGATTATAACAGTGCACGACGAGGAAGGGTACATGATAAGTCATCTCAATTCCTTCCGCTATGTGGAGTTGGATGGCGAGTTCATCGAAACGCCTTTCCAACATTTTGAGGAAGTTTCCCCTGAGGTAGCAGTTGCAAAGACAATTGTTGAAGTGCCTACTGTTCCCAAGCATGTATCTAGAATGGCATCTCTCAAGGACGCAGAGGTTGTGATTAAGGAGGAGAAGAGCACAGTGTGGGGGCAGTTGCCTGATTTTCCCCATAGGAAGGACAAGTTTGGATTAGGGTTCACTGCTGCAGGACAAAAGGCTATGCGTCGCTCTAAGATTGAAAGACCACCCGTCAAGATCTCTCACCATGGAATCAATGCTGTAGAAGGCGGAGATGAAGAGAGCCACTTTGAAGATTGGATCTTTCCGACCGTCGAAGGGGGTTTAAGCAACTGGGAAGCAAAGGATTTTTTCCCACCACCTTTATCAACCTGTAATTTTATCTTTGAACAATTTCCCATTTATGGTCTGTAATAAATAAACAATTTGCACACTATTTTCACCTCATGCCTTGCCCGGGGCATGTAGGTCCATTTGTAAGGGCTTGATTTTCTTCATAATCATATGCCATGTTTTAATGAATCATTGGACGTTTTTCATCTATAAACTGCTGTGTTCATTTTCTTTCCTTTTGCATTTTTGTTTGTTTAAGGATGGCTATACGTTACACACACCCACACTCACAAATGCAGGTACCCATCCACTCTGGATTCCATGGGTGACTATTCTGCTTTAGCCTTCGATAACTCTAAAGATTTGGTCAATCATGCTGAGTACGAAGTTGACGAAGACTGTGAAGTGCCGGGAGAATTAGCCAGACTTTTGCAACAAGAAGAGAGGGTTATTCTGCCTCATGAAGAGTTGCTAGAAACCATCAACTTGGGGACAGAGGAAGACAGGAAAGAAGTAAAAGTGGGTGCCAACCTGGAACCAAGTGTCAAAGAGCGTTTAGTGCAATTGTTGAACGAATATGTTGAAATCTTTGCCTGGTCTTATGAAGACATGCCAGGGTTAGACACAGATATCGTGGTCCACCATCTCCCTACAAGAGAAGATTGTCCACGAATCAAGAAAAAGGTCTGCCGAATGAGGCCTGGCATGTCTGAGAAGATTAAGGCTGAGGTAATGAAGCAATTCAATGCTGGCTTTCCGGCTGTTACTTCCTATCCACAATGGGTTGCTAACATTGTGCCCGTCCCTAAGAAGGATGGCAAAGTCATAATGTGCGTGGACTATCGGGATTTGAACAGGGCTAGCCCCAAGGATGATTTTCCACTGCCACATATCGACATCTTGGTTGACAACATAACTCAGCACAAGGTGTTTTCCTTCATGGATGGATTCTCGGGATACAACCAGATCAAAATGGCCCCCGAGGACATGGAGAAAACAACTTTTGTCACGCAATGGGGTACCTTCTTCTACAAAGTGATGCCGTTCGGACTGAAGAATGGAGGGGAAACCTATCAACGCGCCATGGTAGCTTTGTTTCATGATATGATACATCATGAGATCGAAGTTTACGTAGACGACATGATAGCTCGATCACAGACAGAAGAAGAACACCTTGGTCATTTGCAAAAGCTGTTTGACAGGTTGAAGGAGTATAAGCTCAGACTGAACCCAGGCAAGTGCACTTTTGGGGTTAGGTCTGGTAAACTTTTGGGATTTATTGTCAGCAACAAAGGCATTGAGGTTGATCCAGCTAAGGTAAAGGCTATACAAGAAATGCCTGCCCCCCATACTGAAAAGGAGGTTAGAGGATTCTTGGGACGCTTGAACTATATTACGAGGTTCATCTCTCACCTGACATCTACCTGTGAGCCAATCTTCAAGTTGTTGAAGAAAGATCAGGTAGTTGAATGAAACAATGATTGTCAAGTTGCTTTTGATAAGATCAAGGAGTATTTGCTAGAACCTCCTATTCTGATGCCACCCGTCGAAGGAAGGCCGTTAATCATGTATCTGACTGTTTTGGATAACTCAATGGGGTGCGTGATGGGCCAACATAACGAGTCTGGCCGAAAAGAGCATGCCATTTATTACCTTAGCAAAAAGTTTAGAGATTGTGAGACTCGCTACTCACTGCTCGAGAAAACTTGATGCGCTTTGGTATGGGCTGCTCGCCGGCTAAGGTAGTATATGTTGAGTCACACCACTTTGCTGATTTCCAGAATGGATCCGATCAAGTATATCTTCGAGAAGCCTGCTTTATCTGGAAGAATTGCTAGATGGCAAATGATCCTGACTGAGTATGATATCCAGTATACTACCCAAAAAGCTATAAAGGGGAGTGTACTAGCCGACCATCTAGCTCATCAAGCCGTCGAAGATTACCAATCTATGAGATTCGACTTCCCTGACGAGGACATCATGACATTGGACAACATTGAAGGTAACAGACCGTATGACGGACCTGAACAAGGATCCCGATGGACCCTGTACTTTGATGGTGCTTCAAATGCACTTGGCAACGGTATCGGTGCGGTACTCATTTCTCCGGAAGGTTGCCATACACCCTTCACTGCCCGACTTTGCTTCAGCTGTACCAATAACATGGCTGAATATAAAGCTTGCATCTTTGGTCTCAAGGCTGCTATAGACTTGGGAATCAAATCTTTGGTCGTATTTGGGGACTCGACTTTGGTTATCAGTCAAGTCAAAGGAGAGTGGGACACCAAGAATCCTAATCTTATCCCATACAAGGAACATGTCTTAACATTGTTGCCTCATTTCGAGCAGATTACCTTCGAGCATTTCCCGCGAGAAGAAAATCAGCTAGAAGATGCTCTGGCTACAATGTCTTCCATGTTTAAACTCAACAGGGATAACGAGGCTCCCCAAATTACCATTGAGCGAATGGACGAACCTGTGCACTGTCATGAGATTAATACCGAAGAAGTAGTGGAACCACCTTGGTTTCATGAAATCAAAAGATATCTCCAGACTAGAGAATATCCCGAAGGAGCTTCATTAAATGATAAAAAGTTCTTAAGGAGATTTGCTGCCAAGTTCTTCCTAAGCAATGGCATTCTTTATAAGCGCAACCATGATTGTGTTTTACTTCGTTGTTTGGATAAAGCCGAAGCAGAGTTGATCATGACCGAGATACACAGTGGCACGTTTGGCACCCACTTGAGCGGACACACGATGGCTAAGAAGATTCTAAGGGCAGGCTACTACTGGTCTACCATGGAAGCTGATTGTCATCAACATTCCCGTACTTGCCACAAATGCCAAGTCTACACCGACAAGGTACATATTCCTCCTGTTCCTCTCAACGTTCTGACAGCTCCTTGGCCATTCACAATGTAGGGCATTGACATGATTGGAGAGATCAAGCCTACGGCATCCAATGGACATCGCTTCATCTTGGTCTCTATTGATTATTTCACCAAGTGGGTTGAAGCAGCTTCCTTTGCCTCTGTTACAAAGAATGTCGCTGCCCGCTTCATCAAGCAGAACCTCATATGCCGGTATGGTGTCCCCGACAGGATCATCACAGACAACGGTACGAATTTGAACAACACCATGATCACCATTCTGTGTGAACAGTTCAAGATTTATCATCACAATTCATCTCCCTATCAGCCGAAGATGAACGGTGCTGTTGAAGCCGCGAACAAAAATATCAAGAAGATCATTCAAAAGATGACAGTCACCTACAAAGACTGGCATGAGATGTTACTGTTTTCTCTTCATGGATATCGTACCACGGCACGTGCTTCAACAGGGGCAACCCCATTTTCTTTGGTATATGGCATGGAAGCTGTTCTACCCATGGAAGTTCAGATTCCTTCCTTAAGGATTATGAAGGACGCTGGTTTGAGTGAAGACGATTGGATTTAGACTCGGCTTGATCAACTTAATTTGATCGACGAGAAGCAACTTACTGTTGTTTGTCATGGTCAGACGTATCAAAAACGGATGATCAAGGCTTTCAACAAGAAAGTCAGACGTCAAGTATATCAAGTTGGTGATCTTGTAATCAAGCAGATCATCTTACCACAAAGTGATCCCAGGGGCAAGTGGACTCCTACTTACGAAGGACCATTTGTGATCAAGAGCATCTTTTCTGGTGGGGCAATGATTCTGACCACCATGGACAGCGACAACCTGCCGCACCCTGCAAACGCGGACATAGTCAAAAGATACTACGCATAAAACGAGCCGGCAAGTTGAAAACCTGAAAGGGCAACTTGGGCAAAAATGGGCATCTCAGTGAATAGAAAACCCGAAAGGGAGGTTCAGGCAAAAATTAGGGACAAAACAAAAAAAATCCGTACACCAGGCAAGTTGAAAACCCGAAAGGGCGACTTGGGCAAAAAGGGGTTTCCCGGTGGATCGAAAACCCGAAAGGGCGGTCCAGGCAAAAGTTAGGGAATTAAAGCGTATGACTATGTCTCGTTGGATCACTTTAAGAACAATCTCTTCACCAACAAGCTCCAAGCTTCTGATTAATCCAGTCATCAGCGGACGAAGCAGCGAATGGACAAGATATTCAGAGTTGTGAAGGCTATAGCAGAATGGGAATCCCATGGAATTATTACACATAGCCATCTTTTGTATAAAATTTTTCAATTTTTACGACAACATTCTCTTACTAGGATGTCTGTCTCCTTTGTACAAAGATATTCGCAAAAGTTAAATACAAATATACTTCAAAGTGCAGAAATTTGCTTGTCTTTCTTTTCTTTTTACACTTATGTTTATTTTGAAAACGTCCAATGTTTTGTTAAATAGGCATATGCATTTGAATATAATCACTGCTTACAAGTAAAATGAAATTGAAAAAGGATAATTACCGATAGGTTGAAGGTGTAGGAAGATATTTTTGTGCCATCTCAGAAGAAATCCCCTACGATACATCATTCAGATCCTCAACAAGGCTGAATTTAGAGTATATTTCCCCAGCGGAGTTAAGCTTCAAGATCCTCAGCAGAGCCAGTGCATTCTAAACTTGATTCCCCAACTAAGTTAAGTTTCAAAATTCCCATCAGAGTTAAGCTTCAAGATCCCCAGTGGAGCTCGAAAACCATGAAAATCCTATCCCCAGCGAAGCCAGAATAGTGAACATTTCCCCACAGAGTTATCTCCCAGCAAGATCGAAGATTCTCGGTCTCATTTCTCCAAGCAAAAGCCTCCTAGGTTTTAACTCCCCAGTAGAGATTTTCAAGAGTTTTCCCTATATCCCAGGAAGGTCATGAAGGATTCTCATTCCCTGCAGAAGTCGTCAAAGGCTTTGTCAATCCCCACAAATCGCCAAGGATTTTCAATCTCCAGAAGTGGTCCCAGGATTTCTCATTCTCAACAATCAAAGATCTTTAATCCCCAAGCAGTCAGCAAGGATTTCTCGTCTTCAATAATCAAAGATTTTTGGAATCCCCAGCGTCGGTCAAGGATTTACTTTCCCCGACAGCAGTCAAAGATTTCATTATCTCCAGTTATCAAGGATTTATTTTCCTCAGCAAGACAACTACTCAGCTTACATGCACATCCATTACATTCATATATCATAAACATTGATGAAATACAGTTCATTGCATCATACATATCATGCAACATAACTTTGTGTTTTAGCTAACATTTTACCCTTTTCAGGATAAGATTAAAAGGCTATCGTTAACAATTATTCAGATACAATATGGATACACCCCAGACGCGGCGGTCATTCTATTACTCATTCAGAATTTCAAGTCAAATACAGTACAGATACACCCCAGACACGACGGTCATTCTACTACTCATTCAGACTTCAGCAATCCGATACAGACTAGATACGCCCCAGACATGGCGGCCATTCTATCTCTCATTTAGATTCAACTATCAACCACAAGTTCAGATATGCTCCAGACACGGATGCCATTCTGGTCTTTGCACCAGCAGTTTGATTCTCCCCAGTGCAATCGCCACAGAAGTCATTATGTCATTTATTCATATCCCAGTTACAATCTCAGATACACTCCAAACACATAAGTCATTCTGCTACTCATACAGATCTCAATTTCAAATATAGTCCAAATACGCTCCAGATACGGTTGCCATTCTGTCACTCATTTGGAATTTATCCCCAGCCCAGAGATGCTCCATACATAGATGCTTCTCTGTTGCCCATTCAGAATTCAGATACAATATAGATACACTCCAGACACAACAATCATTCTGATATTCATTCAAAGTCCAAGTACAGTTATAGCTCGGATATGCTCCAGACACGGACGCCATTCTTTTGCTCATACAGACTCAGTCTCTAGATACAGTTCAAACGCATTCCATACACGAATACCATTTTTATGCTCATTCTTCTGACCTACAGCATTGCAATTCAACAAAGATTCTTGGATGGCATCTTTAAGCCTATCTCCAGCAAGATTCTACCATCTCCAAATGGCATCTTTAAGCCCATTCCCGCATCTATGTTTTGATGAGTGCAAATTTACGGGCACTCTAGTGTCCAATCCTCTTTTACCTTTGAGTCACAAAAGGCAAACTTGCCAATCTAACTCTTCAGGTTCAAGAAGATTGAACATGGGAAATTGTTGTACCCCAAAATTTTCCCTCTCCTTTCATCAACATTTCTCATCACAAGACTCTTGGAATTCAAGATCAAGCTAGGGTTTGCTCTACTCAAGACACCTCCTTGCACTGTTGACCTAAATTAGGGTTTGAGTTTGCACAGGGATGTTTTGACCTACAATGCCCAAAATGACTTTCATACCCCATGTTGGACTCATAAGTTTGTCCATACCAAGTTTCAAGCCTTGATTCAAATTTTTGCCCAGTCAATTGGACAGTTGACCTAGAAATCAGCTGTATTGGGGAAAAAGTCAACTGTGGCCAATTGACAGTTAAACCTCATAAATTTTGACCCACATCAACATTATGAACTCATATGAACCATTTGATCAAGTTTGGATCACAATTCCACAAGAAATTTGATCAGATCACCAAAAGGGCAAAATGGTCATTTTTAGGGTTTTGACCGCACAAAGGCAATTTTTGACTGTTTGACCTAACCAATGGAAAATAAAGCTCAACCATGGACTCAGAGACTCAATAACATTATCTTGACTCATTCAACAAGTTCAAAAGATCTCAAATGCATAGGATTGACATATGAATTTTTCAGTCAACTGACCAAAATTTGACTGTATACTGAAAAGTCAAACTTTGACTTTTTGGCCAAAATCAAGTGCCAAGGGTCATTTTTCATCAAGACATGTCAAATTATGAAACTTGTTCATCAAGAAACCCAAAAATGCAAATTAGGGTTTAAAATGGAAAATTTTCATAACTTAAAATTTTTCTAAGTTATAAAATTTTCTTATTTTTTCCTAACTTTGTCCCATTTTTTCACCAAGATGAAAATGGATTCAAACAAAACTTGCAACATGAAAGTTGTATTCCATCACAAAGTCTACAACTTTGATACACAAAGTTTTCTCAAAAGAAGCTTGTATCTCAAGTTATGATTTTTGGAACAAGGGTATCTAAAACTTTTAACTTAGAGAAATTTTGCCCTAGTTTAGGCAGGATTTTGACCCATCTTCTTGGCCATTTTTTACATAGTTCCACTTGGAGTTTCAAGTTTCATTTCAAATATGGATTATAGTACATGTTCCAAGCTTTCCAAATTGTCCAAGAACTCCTCAAACACCCTTGTGGTTAGAGAGAATCGAATGCTTGAAGTTGGCAAAAACTCACTTTGATCCATGGCCAATACATGTTCATAACAATTTGCAAATCTGATCTAGCTAGCTTGGTTCACAATTACAGGCCTCAAAACCAGTTTGTACTCCATAATTTAATGCATATCCATTGAGCTAAGGTATTGTCTTGGTCATTAGGGTATTATGCACTAGATTAAGCCTTAAATGGAAAAAGTTACAATGCCATTTTTGCCTAAACTTCACTTTATGTCAAAACAAGATCCTTAAGGCATGGGGCCTTATCTCTGAGGCAAGATAAAATCTACAAATTCCAGTAACCAAGGGTAAAGTATGCAGCATGATATAGGACTTGTACAGGCCTGCATTGAAAACATGCACACTCTTGCTTCAAGAAGAAGAAAACTTGCAAAACACAAGCCATCTTTGACATCTGATAAAACCAACTTACACAAACATTGCAAACAAGTTTGATACCTTCTAACAAGCCAGAAACACGACCCTTTTCCTCTCAAAACTCCTAGTGCACAAATTCCCCATTTTCTTGCAAAACAGGGCCAGTTCTGCATTTTGCAAGCCATCTTCAAATTCCATCGTGCGTTTTGCCCAAAGATACTTCAAACACCTTCCAACCAACCCACCTGAACTATTCCAGACCTTTATTGCTAGCTGTAACACCATTAACACATATTGCCATTTTTGTTTCAAAGCTTTGCAGGTTGAGTTCTGTAGCATGATTCTGGCTACTTCAAAACAAGCTAAGCATTGGGAAAGCTTCATTGGACATCAGGCAAGCTCAAAAGAATCTCAAGCACTCTTGGAAGTTGCTGCATTGTCCAGCTCGAAGTCAACTGAAACAGGTATTTCATGAACTTCTATCTCTCTATTTAGGAATAGTTAGACTTAGGTTTGTGAATGAAAGATGTTGTATTCATAGCCTTGAAGCCATACATATGCTTAGTTTTCATTTATATTAATCGTGCTAGGAGAATTTCATCCATGAACTTTTTGAAAAAACTAGGTTAGAAATTAGGGCCAGAGAAATTCTCTCTGTTCTTTGAGAGTTAGCTTAAGTTTTTTATATGGTTGGATTCGTTGTTTGATGCTCTACAAGTTTCATGTTATGAGTTTTGTCAAAAAGTCAAGGAATCAGGAGATAGCAATTGATGTATAAAACGCGCGTTTTTTTGTGAACTGAGGAAGAAGATGAAGTCTGATTGGGCTGGGCCTGGTCATTTTTGCTTCTAACACCCCATTTTTCAGTTTACACCCCCCTGGCCCATTTATTTGTATATTTGTCATTTTGATATTTTTTATTTTTTATTCTGACTTTATTATTTTATGTCCAAATATAAAAAATGCCAAAAAATTGTTTTTATATTTTTTTTCATATTTATTTGATATTTATTTTCATTTTACTAGTATAAATATGTAAATAATTTATTTCTTTTTATTAAAACTTAAAGAATAATGTAAAAAAAAAATGTTTATATTTATTTATTATTTTTTACACACTTGAAAATATTTTCTTGAAATATACACATTTTGTAAATAATTAATTTCATTTTTTATATATATTTAATATGTTTAATATATATTTATATACATATATACTATTTTATTAAATAATTTGAACAAAAAAATACTAAAATAATACATTTTTATTTTTATTAATATTTTATACTAAAAATACTTTTTTTATATACTTTTATTTTTGTACAAATTAATACATTATTATATATATAAATAATAAATAATACTATTTATTTAGGAAATTAGGATTTTTGCCCTAAAAAAACAAATAATTAAAATTGACTTTTTTTTACCTATACTTCACATTTAAAAATACTTTTTACATACATAAAAATATTTTTTTTTTGCATAATACATTTTATTTGATATTTATTTAATTGTATTTATTTAAATATTGTATTATACCTTGCCCATTCAATTTGGTTGTAATAATTTAGAATTTAATTTCTTGTCAAATAATCCCCAATTCAAATTTGTTCCCCCCTCCCTATATCATGTTGTAATAGTGTTGAATTTAAATTCTCGCACCTTTATGCTTTCAATTATGCCATGTTTAGACTTAGGGTTCGTATGCAAAATAAAATCAACAACTAGTTTGACCTAATCCAAGATAACCATGCATGAAAAACAAACACAATGCACACTTGCACCCCTAGGGTTTCAATCCACTTATTGCCTTCAAAAAATGGGCCATGGTTGCTGTGATCGGTGGATCTGGAACTGACTGTTTTAAAGCTGGTTTCGCGAAATGTCGCGGTAAGCAAGAGTCGCCACCGTCTTTTATTTTCTCCAACATGGAAAGGACAAAAGCACAGAAAAATTCCTTATTGAGATTAGCTCTCGGTTCGGGAGGTAGATTTATAGAAAGGGAAGGTGTTAGCACCCTTTCTATCCATGGTTATCCATGGGCTCTTAGATACTTGCTCATTGTGTTTTCAAAATGTTTGTTTGCTTTTCAAGTGTGAGTGGGTTTTGAAAAAGTTTCGTTTGAAAAATTTCTAAGTAACTCTTGTATCTGTCCTCAAGAGTGTATGAAAAATTTGTTTGAAAACTTTTAGAAAGTGTAGGTGTGAAAAGTATTTTGTTTGTTTTTGAAAAGAGCAAGTATCTATGAGAATCTACCTACCCTAAGGAATTCTTCTGTGTAAGTGTCCTTAAAGTAGTGCCATCCCACCATTGAGAGGTAGGTAGCACCACCGTTGGAGGTGTTCGGGTCAATTCGAGAGTTAAGGACAGTGTGGTCACCAAGCAATAGTAAGATACCTTAGAAGCTACCCTTATGCCATTTGATCTTTTTCTTCCGAGGCAACTTGTTTCGAGGCAACCTATTCGAGGCAACTAGATCAATGGAACATAAGGACTTACTAAGACGTCCTGTACTCAACGACCACGTTTCGAGGGGCAAGGCAACAGGGTGATCGCCAGAGCAATGGGAAGACACCTTAGAAGCTACCCTCATGCCAGGTTCCCGGATCATGAGGACTTACTAAGACATCCTCTACTCGACGATCACCTTTTGAGGTAAGGCAACAGTGAGGCGTACCCTAGGGGTGGTGTGTGATTTGTGTGTCATTTTCAGTTTATTGTTTGTCTTGTCATGCATTGGTGATCTACGCTTTGATTTTATTTGGGCATTCATTCTTTCATGTTATGGTTTAACAGTTAAAAGTGCAGAAATTTAAAGTGCGGGAAGGATAAAGGTCCTACGCTATTACAAGGGCGCGGGTCTACAACGCCAAATTAATCCAGACCCGATTTAAAATAAATTGCAGAAAATAAATGTCTAATAGCTATTACATGGCTTTGGTACAATTACATTATATTTACATCAAAAATAAATAAAACGCGCGAAAAAGGAAAATATGAACGAATGCGAGGGCGTTGGACCCTTTAAGGAATTAAAATAAAATTATTAAATAATTAAATTAAATAAAAAAAGAAAGAACTTATTTTTATGTTTTTTTGTATTTATGACATTAAAGAAAATTAAATTAATTAAAAGTCAAATAATTAATTCTAATTCTAATTGTTTTTAATTTATTAAAGAAAATGCATTAAAGTTAAAACCTAGAATTAAAACTAATTAATTATAAAATTTATTTACAGAATTAATGGTTAATGATATTTATAATAAAAATATTTAATTAATTAAAAAAAGATAAAAAGTGCTAAAGGCCTATATTTTTGTTATTTTTGGTTTATTGTGAAAAAAAGAATTAAATTATAACCTAAAATTAAATCTAAATTAATTACATACAAATTTATTTACAAAATTAATACTAAAATAAAATATTTATTATTTTTATCTTTTCTGATTTTTTATGGTATTTTTATATTTATTATGAAAATATTGATTTGAAAAATTAAATGGAAATTAAGCAAACAAATAAAAATAAATAATAAAAAAGATAAGGAATAGCAAACCAGGGGGTGCAGCCCAAGTGATTCTGGCCCATTATTGGAGGCTTTGTTGACTTTTCCAGGATGCATGTGGGATCTTTGACTAGGGTTTACCACGCTCTTCAGATCTGGTCCCTTGGATGATCTTCAGTGGCCACGTGGTGTGTTGGATGGAGGGGCATATGGTGGACTTCAACGCTGAACCTGTATACAAGCATGAATAACAAAATAATGTGAAAGAGTGAGGGACCTGGGATCGAACCCAGGTCCTCTTGGTTATCCGCTTACACGCCTACCAACTGTGCCACTTTGATTCTTTGTAAGTTAAATAAACAACAATTAATATAAAATAAAGCAGCACGCTAATGGATTTTTAGCGCGCGTTTTTTTTAAACAACCAATTATTGATGGCCACATCATCTTCTTCCTCCTTGGTTTATTTTTTCCTGAAACAAAATAGAATGAGCAACGGTTTTTCACCGTTCCAGAATACCTCCTATGGGAAAATAACGATTAGAGCTCTATCACTCATAAATTGAGCGCGAGGCATGGAATCAACTGGCCATGAGCTGCTGATTCTGATGATGTGGGTCTTATAGGCCAATTTTTCCAGAACAAGGAAGCCCTCTTTTTGAACCTCTGAAAACGTTTCAGGGGATGGAAGCTTGTGGTTTTGATCCAAATGCGTTGCTTGGTGTCCCAGGAATATGATAGAATATGTCTCTTTGCTTGAATCAACCTCTAACTTTGTTTTCAGATTTGAGATTTTTTGCCAAAAGTGTGAGTTTGTTTTTTTTAGTGTTTTTTTCGTTTTTTCAGATGCCTCCCCCCAATTTTCGTTTGTCTCACTTGTATAAGCATTAGGCAATGTGAATCAAAAGGAATTATGGCCTCTTAATGCAACACATTCAATTCCATGATTCTCCATAAACCTCCATAACCAAATTTCCTTTTTTTGACTCATTTTTGAATTCTTGCTTCTTTGAGCTTTGGCACGAAAATGGAATGTGCTTAATGATGTTTCAAGGTTAATCAAAACCAAATATTCCCTTAAATTAATTTTTTTGAATTTCTTTTGATTTTAAAAGATTTAAAATTAATTAAATCCAATAAAATCAATAAAAATGAAAAAATTAATAAACAAAATCTGAAATAAAAGGTGGGACACGTGGGAAGCATGGCCAAGTCAATTCAAGTGGAAAAAGTGGGCCCCTTTTGTCAAAAATGAAATTTCAAGGATAAATGATTTTGGCCATTTCACAAAAATTTCCCAACTTCTCCAATGCATAACTTGCTCAATTTTTAAGATTTGCTCATGTTCTTGGACATTTTGGAAAGGTTTTTGAGTCCTCTAACCAATGCCTTTTGTCCCATGTCATTTTGATTTACCAATCTCAAGTTATGGCCTTTGACTTAAAGTCCCTTTTTGTTGACTTTTGAAAATGACCTATAATGTTGAAATTGATAACTTTTTGTGAGAGCATTTCTTGGACTTGAAGTATGAAGATGAGTTGTAGGAAATTTATTTATCTTCAAAATGAGCTTTGGATGGAATTTTTCTGATAATCCATGTGGAAGTTATGCCCTGGTCAATTTCAGTTGACTTTTTCAGCTGTCCAAAAATAGAAACTTTTGCATCTTGATGATTTTTGAGCCAAGATTTGAGAATCATGATCAAGCATTGATCAAATGATGTTTGTGGCTTCAAAATGAGATGTTGACCAAAAATTTGAACTTTTGACTGCCAAATGACCATTTTGCCCCTACAGTTGACTATAGTGCAATTAGGGTTTTGACTGTGCAATTTTGTGCTGAAATTCTTGAAACTTGACATGTAGGTGCTTGACAATGTTTATGTGCATGGGAGACTTGATTGAGGCCTTGAAAACTTCAGCTTCCTTGTGAGAACCAAAACCCTAGTTTGACTGGCTTCAGGAGGATGGTTGACTGTGTAGCCTTTGAGTAGACTTGAACCAATTGTGGATGATTTTTGTCAAAACTTTGAAGGTTATGGGAGGGCAAATTTTGGGGTACAACAGTTGCCCCTGTTCAATATTCTTAGACCTGAGGATGTAGATTGGCTGACGTGCCTTTCGTAATCCGAGGGTAGAAGATGATTGAACACTAGAGTGTCCAGAAATTTGCGCTCTCATAGCAGCAGTGTGATGATGGAAATGGGCTTACAGATGCCATTTAGAGGTTGATGAATAGGATGATGGGCTTATAGATGCCATCTGGATGTTGATCGCGTAAGAGATTCTTTAGCGAGAACCTGTATGCCTGCAAAAGAAAAAATGAGTACCTGACACGTTGCAGGAGCTGGTTTTCAGATGCTTGGTATAGATGTGTCCTGATTGGTTACAGGAGCTGGATCTTTGAATCCTTCAGACGTGCCCTGGCGAGATACAGGAATCGAGTCTGGTAATGTTAGTCTTCAACTGATACACCCTGGCAAGATTCAGGTATCGGATCCTTGAACTCTTCAGACGTGCCCTGTCAAGATACAGGAATCGAGTCTGGTACTGTAGTCGTCAACAGATACTCCCTGGCAAGATACAGGAATCGGATCTTCGAACTCTTCAGACGTGCCCTGTCTAGATACAGGAATCGAGTCTGGTAATGTTAGTCTTCAACGGATACACCCTGGCAAGATTCAGGAATCGGATCTTCGAACTCTTCAAACGTGCCCTGTCTAGATACAGGAATCGAGTCTGGTACTGTAGTCGTCAACAGATACTCCCTGGCAAGATTCAGGAATCGGATCTTCGAACTCTTCAGACGTGCCCTGTCTAGATACAGGAATCGAGTCTGGTACTGTAGTCGTCAACAGATACTCCCTGGCAAGATTCAGGAATCGGATCTTCGAACTCTTCAGACGTGCCCTGTCTAGATACAGGAATCGAGTCTGGTACTGTAGTCGTCAATAGATACTCCCTGGCAAGATTCAGGAATCGGATCTTCGAACTCTTCAGACGTGCCCTGTCTAGATACAGGAATCGAGTCTGGTACTGTAGTCGTCAACAAATACTCCCTGGCAAGATTCAGGAATCGGATCTTCGAACTCTTCAGACGTGCCCTGTCAAGATACAGGAATCGAGTCTGGCACTGTAGTCGTCAACAGGTACTCCCTGGCAAGATTCAGGAATCGGATCTTCGAACTCTTCAGACGTGCCCTGTCTAGATACAGGAATCGAGTCTGGTACTGTAGTCGTCAACAGATACTCCTTGGCAAGATTCAGGAATCGGATCTGGAATCACGACAGTTGATAGCAATTATCTTTGTATTAACTTTTGTCCTGAAAAGACAAAACGTTAGTTGTATGTGATGTCATGATGTATGACATGCGAGGTGTTCTCAGAATGAATGGGATTGTATGTTTATGATGCGTATATGCATGCTATAATGTATGAAAATGTGTTGTTTCCGAATGTATGTTTTCGTCTAGGAAAATAAATCCTTGACGGATGCCGGGAAGTCAAATCCTGGGCTGATGTGGAAGGAAAGAGTTTCTTGTTTCCGCTGGGGATAATGGTCGCAAGAATAAACCGGTAGGAGAAGATAACTCCGTTGGGGAATAAGCTTGGCGAATGGAATAACTCTGCAGGGAGGAAGGTACTCTAGCGATCTTGCTGAGAAACAATATTCTGTGGGGAGAGGGATACTTTGTTGAAACGTTGTATGAGAACTCCGCTGGGGATACCGTTGTCATGTTGGAAGTGTTAATAGACTTCGCTGGGGATGATAAGACTTTGTCGACGACGATCTTTCCGTGGCTTTTGGCTAAGGATAACCCAGTTATATCCTGTTAAGGAAATAACTCTTTGAATAAAGCCGGATGACGCGTTCGTGCTCTGTGAGGGACAAGCTTCCAGAATCTACTGGGGATAAGCTTGCTGCTTGGGGAGATGAGTTCCAACTTTCTTGGGGAACTGGATTGGACTCTCCTGGGGAAGTATTGAATTGCGGGGGAAGTGACACCATATAATGTTTGTATGCCGCCGGGGAACAATCTTTAGACCAAGACTGCCGGGGATGCTTGTTAAGAATATATGCTGCTGGGGAATGTTGAGATCTGCGGGAGGATACCCAACTTCCTTAAGGTTGATAACTGCCTGGTTTGAGGAGAGTATACTGCTTGCTGGCTCACTCTCTGGGGAATTAAGATACCTGGTTGTGTTCTTCAACTGAACCTACCTTGATACCTTGGAGGACAAAACAAATAGATCGCTTGGACAACTCTTTATTGCCCCTGTTTCTGAGGTATGAGAGGGATACCTGTGAGGTGCTGATAGTTGTTGATGGACGAACCTTCTTCTGATAGGCAGGTGACAAGATGACAGGACATAGTCGTACGCTTTGATCCCTAACTTTTGCCTGGACCGCTCTTTCGGGTTTTCAGTCCACCGGGATACCCCTTTTTGCCCAAGCCGCCTTTTCAGGTTTTCGACTTGCCGGGTGTACAGATTTTTTTATTTCATCCCTTCATTTTGCCCGAACCCTTTTGGTTCGCCGGGAAGCCCTAATTTTTGCCTAGGTATGTCAACCTAGCGGGTCTTTGATTATGCGTAGTATTCTTTCGACTATGTCCATGTTCTTAGAATGCAGGGAGGTGCCCCTGGCTGTTTATGTTGCCATGTTACCAGAAGATGTCTGATCGTGCAAGATTCGTTGTTGAAATGCCCCAAGTGACTTAGGCGGAGATTTGCCCCAGGCTATTTGGCCTTTGAGAGATTCTCCAAATCTTGATTGGACTGCCCCAGATGATTGGACCATGATCATGTTGTGCCCCTTGATTGGAGGTACTTCTGTTCATTAGGCATTCGTCGTGCGAATTTCCCTGCTGTTCAAACAAAAAGTCATATGCAAACAAAGTTATGTCAAAAATGCAAAGCTTATGTCTGTCTTGAAGATTTTGAAAAATGCATTTTTCAGTAAAACCAGCAAATTTTGTAAAATGTGATGTCAACTCAATATTTATAGCAAGCCTTAAGGAGTCAGGATACCTTTGTAACAATATGCTTTCGAACTAACCCATGCTTCAGCTAGGACTTTTAAGGGTTATAACGTGGCTTGGTTCACGGTTCAAGAAACAAAGGATAAAGGCTCAAATCTATTTGTACCCACCCGCTCTTCGTGATGTTCTTCCAACCTAAACTCAGCTGATCGTGCGTTAGACCTTGTTTGAGTCTTTGCTTTGATATACCAATGATGGTTCAGATAATGATGATTTATTCTGAATGGGCAGTCATTTCTTTTTGTTGAGGGTTTGTGTGACCTCTTTTTTTGATTTTATTATCCCTATTTTTTTGCCTGAACTGTTTCTTTTGTGATTACAGTCAGCGGGATGCCCCAGTTTTGTAAGTCTCCTTCATAGGTTTTGACTTAATGGGTTTTTATTTTTTGAGATATAATGACTGCCTATCTGTATGATTGTTCGGAACCATCACTGTCTTTTGTTTTGTAAGGACCTCTTTGGTGCCGTTCGTTATGCACTTGGATCAACTGAGAGACTACCCTGCCCCAGGTTATGATTAAGGGTTTTAAATTTCGAAAAGAAAAACTCCTACTTCTTTGGCTCAGAGGGGTTGACGAGGGATTATCTTCCTTATAACTCCAGTGTTTAGGAATTGAAACAATGCCTGTACCTCATCAGCGGGGTCTATTCAAAAGCATACTGTAAAGATCGTGGTATCGTTTTCGTCATCCTCCCTCAAGAGGCTTAGAATTATTAACCGAGAATTGATCATCACAAAAAAATGAAAACAGTTTGCATATAGTGAATACGAAATAATTACTTCAAAACAGACATGTGTAATGCATTAATGAAATAACAATGTTTAACATGAATAAGTGTTTGAACAATCAAAAGAAAATTACAACTTGAAAATTCTAATAAACACAAGTCTTCTAGCCTCAGGGCTTGTTACTTCAAATGGTGAACCTCGCAGGGATAGTAGAAGAACTCGACCTGACCATCTGGGGTGAATTCCACAGCTCCTTCATCAATCAGGCTTTGGATTTTGTACCTCAACTTCCAACAGTCATCAGTATCATGCCCCGGGCTGTTAGAATGGTATGCGCACCTGGCCCCAGGATTATAGTTGGGTGAAGAAGTCTTAGGATTAGGGTGAGGTCCTATCAACGTCACCAGATTCAACTTCAACAGGTGTTGCAAAGCTTGGGACAGCGACGTGTTGAGCTGGGTGAATTGCCTTCTGGGCTTGCTCTGATCAACCCGTTGCTCTGGGCGAGGTTGTGGTTGGAGCTGTGAAGTAGTAGCAGCTTGGAGAGGTCTATTCATTGAACCAAGCCTTTGACTTCTTGGAGGCTGATTACCGGTTTGGTCTCCAGCCTTGGCTACTTGCTTCATACTGTCTTGCTGAAGCTGGTTGATCACAGTTCTCAACTCTTCTTGTTCCCGAGCTAATCCTTGGATAAGGGCCATTTGCCCCAGCATCTGAGTCCTCATTACGTCTATCTCAGCTTGCATATGTTTCAGCCGTTCATCTTTACCGTCTTCTGGACTGTTCTTGACCAAATTCCCCACGAGGAGCGTTCTCAACTCTTCCTGCCCCTTGGATAGGCTTAGGAAGATCTCCCTGAACTGAGTCTCTTGAGTAGGGAACTCCTGGGTGTTTGATTGGAAAGCCATTGCTGAAATAAACAGCGAAGAGGGTAAGTGGCCTGCAACAAGTGTACCTGTAATGAAATGATATGTATGATATGTATGCGATGTTTTCAAGGATCTCGCGGGGTAGACAAGAAAAATTGTTAGAGTTGAATTTCGTAGCTTGGTTGAAGGAACTGCATGTTGTTGAGAGTCCTTCTTCAAGGGTCAAAGGCTCACCATATCTAGTGGGTCATAGCCTCTGACAACCTTGGCTTAGAGGAAAATAAATCCCCTTTGCCCCTGGCTAGGCAGTTTGGTCCATCGTGACCTGCACCACAGACCCTTGAGATCCTTGAAATGGATTAGTCCTTATGTAGGATTCATGCAATGGCATGATGTCATGATGTTATGCTATGCGTGGGGTAATGTAGGTAAACCCTGTTATGAGTCCCATTTAAGGACTGTAAACAAGACTTGCGAGAAACTTAGTAAACCCTGTTATGAGTCCCAATTAAGGACTATAAACAAAACCTGTAAGAAACTCAAATGTCAGATAACAAGCATGCAAGTAGTCAAGTTGGAAGGCACACAAGTCACACAAGGGAAACCCTTAGAGTTCAGGCCAGCATGGGGTCTGGGTATTACCCTCTTGAAGTTGGTGGGCTCAACCTGTCCTATTAGAAGTAACCGGGTTCTAAGGATCTCAATATCATTGGATTGCTTTCATTGTTCATCGTTTCGATTTAGCCACTGACTGGCGATCAAAATATCCCAAGAAAACAACCCTCAATCGAGTGTAGTATCGAGTATCAACCGACTTCGGAGTACACCAGAGTAGTTATCTCACTACCCTAAAGAGGCCAAGATGGTTCAATTAAGGTTCCTAAGGTCTGTTGATGCTTCACGACACCACGCGGAGGCCCCGTACTCTCCTTGATTGACTCAAGGGTTACCGGTACACACCAAAGTGTCACATCAACGTAGCAGACTGCTTCAACCATGTCGGTATACCCCGCACAGTTCCCTCATAGCCTTGTTGCTACTTTCTAAGAAGGTATCCCCAGATCCGGGTTAGGATCTATAGAACTCCCAAGACAGTCCCACAATTTAAAGCAAACAAATCAAAGCAATTTAAAAACACAATGATCTTAGTCCTAAGGTACACCTCACTTTATAAGAATCCCCAGCAGAGTCGCCAGTTCTGTGATCGGTGGATCTGGAACTGACTGTTTTAAAGCTGGTTTCGCGAAATGTCGCGGTAAGCAAGAGTCGCCACCGTCTTTTATTTTCTCCAACATGGAAAGGACAAAAGCACAGAAAAATTCCTTATTGAGATTAGCTCTCGGTTCGGGAGGTAGATTTATAGAAAGGGAAGGTGTTAGCACCCTTTCTATCCATGGTTATCCATGGGCTCTTAGATACTTGCTCATTGTGTTTTCAAAATGTTTGTTTGCTTTTCAAAGTGTGAGTGGGTTTGAAAAAAGTTTCATTTAAAGTTTCAGATCGACTCTTGTATCAGTCCTCAAGAGTGTTTGAAAAGTTGTTTTGAAAGCTTTTTGAAAAGTGTAAGGTGTGGAAAGTATTTTGATTTGTTTTTGAAAAGAGCAAGTATCCATGAGTCATCTACCTACCCTAAGGAATTAAGCTGTGTAATTATCCTTAAAGTAGTGCCATCCCACCATTGAGAGGTAGGTAGCACCACCGTTGGAGGTGTTCGGGTCAATTCGAGAGTTAAGGACAGTGTGGTCACCAAGCAATAGTAAGATACCTTAGAAGCTACCCTTATGCCATTTGATCTTTTTCTTCCGAGGCAACTTGTTTCGAGGCAACCTATTCGAGGCAACTAGATCAATGGAACATAAGGACTTACTAAGACGTCCTGTACTCAACGACCACGTTTCGAGGGGCAAGGCAACAGGGTGATCGCCAGAGCAATGGGAAGACACCTTAGAAGCTACCCTCATGCCAGGTTCCCGGATCATGAGGACTTACTAAGACATCCTCTACTCGACGATCACCTTTTGAGGTAAGGCAACAGTGAGGCGTACCCTAGGGGTGGTGTGTGATTTGTGTGTCATTTTCAGTTTATTGTTTGTCTTGTCATGCATTGGTGATCTACGCTTTGATTTTATTTGGGCATTCATTCTTTCATGTTATGGTTTAACAGTTAAAAGTGCAGAAATTTAAAGTGCGGGAAGGATAAAGGTCCTACGCTATTACAAGGGCGCGGGTCTACAACGCCAAATTAATCCAGACCCAATTTAAAATAAATTGCAGAAAATAAATGTCTAATAGCTATTACATGGCTTTGGTACAATTACATTATATTTACATCAAAAATAAATAAAACGCGCGAAAAAGGAAAATATGAACGAATGCGAGGGCGTTGGACCCTTTAAGGAATTAAAATAAAATTATTAAATAATTAAATTAAATAAAAAAAGAAAGAACTTATTTTTATGTTTTTTTGTATTTATGACATTAAAGAAAATTAAATTAATTAAAAGTCAAATAATTAATTCTAATTCTAATTGTTTTTAATTTATTAAAGAAAATGCATTAAAGTTAAAACCTAGAATTAAAACTAATTAATTATAAAATTTATTTACAGAATTAATGGTTAATGATATTTATAATAAAAATATTTAATTAATTAAAAAAAGATAAAAAGTGCTAAAGGCCTATATTTTTGTTATTTTTGGTTTATTGTGAAAAAAAGAATTAAATTATAACCTAAAATTAAATCTAAATTAATTACATACAAATTTATTTACAAAATTAATACTAAAATAAAATATTTATTATTTTTATCTTTTCTGATTTTTTATGGTATTTTTATATTTATTATGAAAATATTGATTTGAAAAATTAAATGGAAATTAAGCAAACA
Organism: Vicia faba; assembly: GCA_948472305.1. Classification (NCBI taxonomy): domain Eukaryota; kingdom Viridiplantae; phylum Streptophyta; class Magnoliopsida; order Fabales; family Fabaceae; genus Vicia; species Vicia faba. Next base: position 435,231,709 of record OX451736.1, on the reverse strand, counting down.
AATAAAAATAAATAATAAAAAAGATAAGGAATAGCAAACCAGGGGGGTGCAGCCCAAGTGATTCTGGCCCATTATTGGAGGCTTTGTTGACTTTTCCAGGATGCATGTGGGATCTTTGACTAGGGTTTACCACGCTCTTCAGATCTGGTCCCTTGGATGATCTTCAGTGGCCACGTGGTGTGTTGGATGGAGGGGCATATGGTGGACTTCAATGCTGAACCTGTATACAAGCATGAATAACAAAATAATGTGAAAGAGTGAGGGACCTGGGATCGAACCCAGGTCCTCTTGGTTATCCGCTTACACGCCTACCAACTGTGCCACTTTGATTCTTTGTAAGTTAAATAAACAACAATTAATATAAAATAAAGCAGCACGCTAATGGATTTTTAGCGCGCGTTTTTTTTAAACAACCAATTATTGATGGCCACATCATCTTCTTCCTCCTTGGTTTATTTTTTCCTGAAACAAAATAGAATGAGCAACGGTTTTTCACCGTTCCAGAATACCTCCTATGGGAAAATAACGATTAGAGCTCTGTCACTCATAAATTGAGCGCGAGGCATGGAATCAACTGGCCATGAGCTGCTGATTCTGATGATGTGGGTCTTATAGGCCAATTTTTCCAGAACAAGGAAGCCCTCTTTTTGAACCTCTGAAAACGTTTCAGGGGATGGAAGCTTGTGGTTTTGATCCAAATGCGTTGCTTGGTGTCCCAGGAATATGATAGAATATGTCTCTTTGCTTGAATCAACCTCTAACTTTGTTTTCAGATTTGAGATTTTTTGCCAAAAGTGTGAGTTTGTTTTTTTTAGTGTTTTTTTCGTTTTTTCAGATGCCTCCCCCCAATTTTCGTTTGTCTCACTTGTATAAGCATTAGGAAATGTGAATCAAAAGGAATTATGGCCTCTTAATGCAACACATTCAATTCCATGATTCTCCATAAACCTCCATAACCAAATTTCCTTTTTTTGACTCATTTTTGAATTCTTGCTTCTTTGAGCTTTGGCACGAAAATGGAATGTGCTTAATGATGTTTCAAGGTTAATCAAAACCAAATATTCCCTTAAATTAATTTTTTTGAATTTCTTTTGATTTTAAAAGATTTAAAATTAATTAAATCCAATAAAATCAATAAAAATGAAAAAATTAATAAAAAAAAATCTGAAATAAAAGGTGGGACACGTGGGAAGCATGGCCAAGTCAATTCAAGTGGAAAAAGTGGGCCCCTTTTGTCAAAAATGAAATTTCAAGGATAAATGATTTTGGCCATTTCACAAAAATTTCCCAACTTCTCCAATGCATAACTTGCTCAATTTTTAAGATTTGCTCATGTTCTTGGACATTTTGGAAAGGTTTTTGAGTCCTCTAACCAATGCCTTTGGTCCCATGTCATTTTGATTTACCAATCTCAAGTTATGTCCTTTGACTTAAAGTCCCTTTTTGTTGACTTTTGAAAATGACCTATAATGTTGAAATTGATAACTTTTTGTGAGAGCATTTCTTGGACTTGAAGTATGAAGATGAGTTGTAGGAAATGTATTTCTCTTCAAAATGAGCTTTGGATGGAATTTTTCTGATAATGCATGTGGAAGTTATGCCCTGGTCAATTTCAGTTGACTTTTTCAGTTGTCCAAAAATAGAAACTTTTGCATCTTGATGATTTTTGAGCCAAGATTTGAGAATCATGATCAAGCATTGATCAAATGATGTTTGTGGCTTCAAAATGAGATGTTGACCAAAAATTTGAACTTTTGACTGCCAAATGACCATTTTGCCCCTACAGTTGACTGTAGTGCAATTAGGGTTTTGACTGTGCAATTTTGTGCTGAAAGTCTTGAAACTTGACATGTAGGTGCTTGACAATGTTTATGTGCATGGGAGACTTGATTGAGGCCTTGAAAACTTCAGCTTCCTTGTGAGAACCAAAACCCTAGTTTGACTGGCTTCAGGAGGATGGTTGACTGTGTAGCCTTTGAGTAGACTTGAACCAATTGTGGATGATTTTTGTCAAAACTTTGAAGGTTATGGGAGGGCAAATTTTGGGGTACAACAGTTGCATGTCAAGTACTTTGGCAAAACAAAAACAAAACAAAAGATCATAGTCCCTCGATGACGCTATCTGAGTTGCCTAAACAAAATGATCAAGTCCCTTGAGAAAATTGCCAAAAATACTTGACACAGTTGCTATCATGGTCTATACGATGACCCGCGCCTGTCCCGTTTAACATCATAACACAAGGTTGTTCACCAAATACAATGGTGAAACAACACTGTTAAAAGGGTTAAAAACATAAGAAAGATCTTTGGGTAAATTAGGGTAGACAAACTCTTAGTTACTTGATAAAGCTTGCAAAAACATCCTTGCTATTTTTCAAAACACACTTCACAACACAACTTCAAAACCCTACTTTCAAACATTGAAAAACTTTTCAAAAGACAAAAACACCTTTGTATACATTCAAACAAGAATCATTACAAAGGTTGCCACAACGATGGCCTTTTTTCAAAACATCTTTCAAAATCACACACAAAAAACCATTTCAAACAATTGAAGAGCACCATTTCAAACAATAGAAATGCAAAGCAAGTGATATAAGCAAGTAACTAAGAGCCCATGGATAACCATGGATAGAAAGGGTGCTAATACCTTCCCTTTCTATAATATACTCCCCGAACCCAAGAAAACATCTCAAAGGTCTTTCCTGTGCTTTTTGACCTTTTCTTAGGATAAAATAAAAAGTCGGTGGTGACTCTTGCTAAACTGAAACATTTGCGAACACAAACGCAAAATCCCAAGTCAGTTCTCCCACTGTATCACACCATAGTCACAAAAAACCATTTCCCTTGATAAGGATTTTGATAGAATAAGTATAATAATAAAACTCTTAGCACATGTCTTAAGATCAACTGGTCAATTTTGCGAGTTACCCTTAGTTTTAGGACTTTGGGAGGACCAGTGGTTGTTTACCATTTTCCACAGTAAATAGTTGCTAACACATGATCCATGGAACCCCGATATTTTGTGCTAGGGCCATCTGAGCACACCATTTAACATATGAATTCCCTGCATCTTTGTAATTCCATATGATATCACCATATTCGTTCTCAATTTGAGCTAGAAAAATGGGACCTGCTCGTGATGCAAACAAAATTGCTTCTTTTGCCACATTCATGATATTTGTGGTAAAAATTTGCATTTCATTCTTGTAAACCTGATTATCTGTTCTAAACTCGATCCCAGGAATATTGTGAAGCCACAATGAGAACCCTCCATAGTTCCATTCCGCACATGCATAAGGACCAATCATCATAATGGTATATAGTCCAGCTTCTTGGATAAGCTTGAAAAACTTGACAAAATCCAAATTTCCTGAGAAATTATATTGACGTTGAACAGGTTCGTAACGATCCCAAAATATATAAGTTTCAATGGCATCAAGGCCACCATCTTTGTCCTTTTAAATAAGGTCAAGCCACATCTCTACAGTGCTTCATGGATAGTGTATTGCACTTGAAAAAATAAGACGTCTTTCTCCATTGATAATGAGAGCTTTTGAATCATAATTAACCTCTATGGCAAAACATGAATGTAGCATAAATATACTCATTAAGAGAATGCTATAACACGACAACGAACCCATTATAAACATGTATAATTCTCCCGTCTTTGTTATTGAAATATTATAACTAGGAAAATGAATTATATAGAGAATGTAGTTTGGTTGTTCCTAAAAAATAGTGTTAATTTATCTAATCGATATCCTAAATTAGTTTTTTCTTCACAAAAAAAGTATGTTACATGAGTTGGTCACAACAAAAATACACCCAAGGAGTGAGTAAGAACTCTCAAAGTATGGCCTAAATGTCCTAGAAATTTTCAAACATTTAACCTTATTTATCCAAATATAATTATTAATTTCTAACATTAGTAATAGAAATAATGAATGACACAAACGGATATTGTACAAAAGAATACATACAACTAGTGAATAATAAAATTGGGCTCATCCCATGTATCTAAATTAGCTTATTTGAATTTGTTATTATGATAATTTATCAATTGTGATGAATAGTTAATTCCAAAATATTGATTATAATTAGTTCAAGGTTAGCCGGTGGTTTAGTTATGATAAAATAAAGACATATTAAGGATAAATGAGTTGGATATAAACACATTAAGATCTAATTATATCATGTATTTTATATGGACATGAGATCAAAGTTAGATAATATAAAGTAAGATGAGAGTTTGATATATATATGATTTTATCGACTCTAACCTTCCACACACAAAAACAATTGTATTAAAATGTCTTATAATTTTCATTTTACTTTTCTCCAAAAAAATCATAGTCATCTCACTAAATCAAAGTTTTATTTTAAATTTTTGACGATATAAATAAAATAGTTCAAATTTAAATAAAAAACAATTATTTATTTCCTAATTTTTTTATCAATCTCTTAACATTAAACATGTAAAATGATGCAAAATGTGTTATATATTAAAAATTAAACATCTAGTTTTATTATAGATTATTGTGGGAGGTTTTGTTGATAAATATGGATGATGATCTTGTGAGGACATCTGTAAAGATTCCTTGATCTACTAAGACTATTCTACTTTTCTAATTATCACACCTCACGGTGATGACCATGGGATTATAGTTGTGGGGATGAATACTTGTTGCATCCTGCTATAAGAATGCAATCGTGAACTTTGGCGTATCGGTCTCGCATTTCTTCGAATTTATGGACAGATCCTTTATAGTTAATGTCCAACATGCATATCTTCTTTGGGCAGATCCTTATATATATTTATTTCTAGTTAATGAATTCCAAAAATCAATAACTTATCATATATATTAAATTATACATTAAATTTTAATGATAAACTTCACATGACTCAATAATATGTATTCATATCCTTCACTCTTTTGATAAAATATTTTCAATAAATAATTGTCCAATTAAATATATAAAATTTGTTCTAAAAAAATATGAAACAATAATGCAAATTTACCTAAAAAAATATACCCATAAAACTATGATTTTATTTTCAAAAGAAAAATAAAATGCGTGATGCAAGTTTTGTATTAGAAAGAAATGACAAACTTGAAAACGTTAAGTTTTTGGAGCAACAATGTGAGTTTTTGTATTGTTTCACTATAATTTTATTAATTTTCAACAAAGATACAAACGATTTCTAATGCAGGTGAGATATAACATATGGTTGGCGACTATATGGTTCATTTTTCTCTTTAAGAATGATACAACTTTTTATGGTAGAAATGTCGAAAGATATGGGGTGGTTGACAAAAAAACTTTTGTCGTTACCACAACTTACATGAAAGTTTAAAATAATGAAAAACGAGTTTAACTTTCGATGTGATTTGATGTGAAAATTTTAATATATTATTTAATTTAAATTTTGATAATTGAACATTTAACTTTCAAATTAATTTGTAGGAAACGTTGACTTAACATGTCACCTGCACTGCTAATCTAGCTATACTATTTGTTACGCCAAGTGGAACACTAAACATTTCTTTTGTGACTATAAACCCACAATTACTTTTTCCTATGCATGAAGCTTCCACAACAGATTTACTATTTGTAGCTTCCCAAGAGCCTTTCTTAAAAGAACCACATTGACCTTGTGGACTTCCAAAGCTAGCAAACTGGATTTGTGAAATTACTTGTCCATTTTGGCATGATAGTTCTAGTTGTGCACCTTCATGTACATTAGCACAAATAATTCCCGTTGTCACAGTTTGGAACTGAACATTTTGAGGATTACCACCTATTTCTTCAAATAAAACCAATGTGTTCATGTCATCATTCAAGAATGACCTTGGTACATGGTACCACCTTTGCGATGGACTTCCACAATTGGTGTTGCACTTTTCCTTTACATATTTTCCACGATAATCGCACGTGTCACTGCATCCATTTGTAGATGTAACCCAAGAAGGCCAATAACGACCAATGCTATGTCCATTCACCCAAGCATGTCCTTTACCCAGGCCTTGGAAGTCCACCACAATAGGGTTTCTTCCAAAAGGAGCTTTAAACTCTGCCTTATACCAAGTCATAGGTTTTCCAATAGGAATATGGGGTGAATTAGTGTTCCATGATACACCGACATGTGATTTCGAATCATATAAACGTTTCCTCTCACCATTCAAACCAACCTTATAAGACCAAAGGTTGGTTGACAAATCCATAGTAACGTTATTTTTTCCAATCAATTGAACAGGGCCACCTGATATGCCCGTTTTTATCTCGTCAAACCATGCACCATAATTTGCAAGCCCGACGGTGGCGCTAAGCAAAGTTATAACATTTGTTCCATTCTTCAAAGAAACGTTCTTTTCATAAGTGAATTTATTTCCCCATTGGCTAAATTGGTATCCTATATACTTCCTATTAACATAACCATGAAGTGTATGGCCCATAGTGTTCACACGGAGAGTTGAATTGCTCCAAATTGACGTGTCATTGATATCAACACTAGTCATGTACCATAAATAGTCACTAGCATCCAAGGTTAGTTCCTTTTGCTCCAAAAGCTGGTGTGCTTTAATATTTCCCTTTCCGTGCATGGTGTCTTTCTTTGGCTCCATTTTCCATTCCCAATTGAGTCCATTAGAACTATTATCACCACTCATTTTCACCATTATTGAGGTTTGACTGTTAACCTTTGCCGTATTGAAAATTTCTTTATTGCATCCATTAAGAATGGTGACGGACCAGGCAGGAACAAAGTATTTACCATCATTTTGTAAGTCAACATTTGCATCTTTAATAGTGTCATTATTGCTCAGGTAACAAAATCTTGCGCCAGTGGAATTAGCATATGTTGTAAGTGTGATCCCATTGCCCAGATCTGTGTTGTTTATTGATATATAATTTGTAAGAACATTTTCGCCCAATTTAATTGCTGCATGAAGTTGCTTAAGATGTCCCCATTTTGGTTGATTCAAATTCCCATACTCATCAATCGGTGCATCATAGTTATAAGATGTTGTCATATATGGCCCACCTGCTGTGCGGCCAAAGTTAGTTCCTCCATGGTACATGTAGTAATTGTTTAATACACCTCCATTTTGGAAAAAGCGTGCGACTGAGAAAGCTGAATCTTCAGCACTTCTATGGGGAACCCTTTCACCCCATTTTTGGAACCAACCAATCCAATTTTCAGTGAACATTTTAGGACTTTTTAGGTTATTGGGTTTAAAATTATGACAATAGTATCCATTGCAAGTATTTATGATGGGTTAAGGAGCATCAGGTTGCTGACACATGATCCATGGAACCCCAATATTTTGTGCTAGGGCCATCTGAGCACACCATTTAACGTATACCTTCCCTGCATCTTTGTAATTCCACATGATATCACCATATTCGTTCTCAATTTGAGCTAGAAGAATGGGACCTCCTTGTGATGCAAACAAATTTGCTTCTTTTGCCACATTCACGACCTTTGTGGTAAAAATTTGCATTTCATTCTTGTAAACCTGATTATCTGTTCTTAGCTCGATCCCAGGAATATTGTGAAGCCACAACGGGAACCCTCCATAGTTCCATTCCGCACATGCATAAGGACCAATCCTCATAATGGCATATAGTCCAGCTTCTTGGATAAGCTTGAAAAATTTGACAAAATCCAAATTTCCTGAGAAATTATATTGACGTTGAACAGGTTCGTGACGATCCCAAAATATATAAGTTTCAATGGCATCAAGGCCACCATCTTTGGCCTTTTGAATAAGGTCAGGCCACATCTCCACAGTGCTTCTTGGATAGTGTATTGCACCTGAAAAAATAAGACGTCTTTCTCCATTGATAATGAGAGCTTTTGAATCATAATTAACCTCTATGGCAAAACATGAATGTAGCATAATTATACTCATTAAGATAATGCTATAACACGACAACGAACCCATTATAAACATGTATAATTCTACCGTATTTGTTATTGAAATATTATAACTAGGAAAATGAATTATATAGAGAATGTAGTTTGGTTGTTCCTAAAAAATAGTGTTGAATTATCTAATCGATATCCTAAATTAGTTTTTTCTTCACAAAAAAAGTATGTTACATGAGTTGGTCACAACAAAAAGACACCCAAGGAGTGAGTAAGAACTCGCAAAGTATGGCCTAAATGTCCTAGAAATTTTCAAACATTTAACCTTATTTATCCAAATACAATTATTAATTTCTAACATTAGTAATAGAAATAATGAATGACACAAACGAATATTGTACAAAAGAATACATACAACTAGTGAATAATAAAATTGGGCTCATCCCATGTATCTAAATTATCTTGAATTTGTTATTATGATAATTTATCTATAACGATGAATAGTTAATTCCAAAATATTGATTATAAGTAGTTCAAGGTTAGTCGGTGATTTAGTTATGATAAAATAAAGACATATTAAGGATAAATGAGTTGGATATAAACACATTAAGATTTAATTATATCATGTATTTTATATGGACCCGAGATCAAAGTTAGATAACATAAAGTAAGATAAGAGTTTGATATGTACATGATTTTACCGAATCTAACCTTCCAAACACAAAAATAGTTGCTTTAAAATGTCTTATAATTTTCATTTTACTTTTCACCAAAAAAATCATAGCCATCTCACTAAATCAAAGTTTTATTTAAAATTTTTCACGATATAAATAAAATAGTTTAAATTTAAATTAAATGCAATTATTTATTTTCTAATTTTTTTTATCAATATCTTAACATTAAATATGTAAAGTGATGCAAAATGTGTTATATATTAAAAATTAAACTCCTAGTTTTATTATAGATTGTTGCGGGAGGTTTTGTTGATAAATATGGATGATGATCTTGTGAGGTTATGTGCAGATATTTTTTGATCTACTAAGACTATTCTACTTTCCTGATCATCACAAATCACGGTGATGACCATGGGATTATCGTTATGGGGATGAATACTTGTTGCATCCTTCTATAAGAATGCAATCATGACCTTTGGCGTATCGGTCTCGCCTTTCTTCGAATTTATGGGCAGATCCTTTATAGTTAATGTCCAGCATGCATATCTTCTTTGGTAGGAGTAATTATCTCGGCCCTCAGCAAATCGTCATGTGTAACTCCCTAAAAGTCATAGATAATTTTTTGGAAATTATTGTGATTTATATGATATTATGGTGTATTGGTGATACTATTGGTGGGGAAGTGTTAGATTAATACGACAATGAGAATTATTTAGAACTTAATTAATTTTGTTGGGATTAATTAGATTTAATAATAATTATTTAAAATTATTCTGTTATGAAGAGTATTTAAATTTATTTTTACTCAAAGTTAATTTTACATGATAAATTCGCTCAAAATCTATTTTTTAAATAAAAAATATGCTATATATAATTTTTATGGCATAATTTCCACTAGCATAAAAATAACATATATATATATATATATATATATATATATATATATATATATATATATATATATATATATATATATATATATATATATATATATATATATATATATATATATATATATATATATATATATATATATATATATATATTTGTGTGTCTGTGTGTGTTTAGATTTCAATTATCTAATTATTTAATTGGTTGTTTTAATATAAGAAGATTTTTTGGGTTGTTTAAAGATTGTAAAGTTTAATTACATGTAATTTAAACATAGTATAATAGTATTGTTAGAAAAAAAGTAATATAAAATTGAAAAATCTAATATAATAACACATCAACTTAGATTTAGTGTTGTGTGATAGGTTATCATCATGACAATCTTAGATTTAGATTAAGTAGATAGATAAATATATTTATTTCTAGCTAATGAATTCCAAAAATCAATAACCTATCATATATATATATATATATATATATATATATATATATATATATATATATATATATATATATATATATATATATATATATATATATATATATATATATATATATATATATATATATATATATATATATATATATATATATATATATATATTAAGTTTTAGTGATAAACTTCACATGACTCAATAATATGTATTCATATCCTTCACTCTTTTGATAAAATATTTTCAATAAATAATTGTCCAACTAAATATATAAAATTTGTACTAAAAAAATATGAAACAATAATGCACATTTAAGAATAAAAAAAACAGACATTTACCTAAAAAAATATACCCATAAAACTATGATTTTATTTTCAAAAGAAAAATAAAATGCGTGATGCAAGTTTTGTATTAGAAAGAAATGACAAACTTGAAAACGTTAAGTTTTTGGAGCAACAATGTGAGTTTTTGTATTGTTTCACTATAATTTTATTAATTTTCAACAAAGATACAAACGATTTCTAATGCAGGTGAGATATAACATATGGTTGGCGACTATATGGTTCATTTTTCTCTTTAAGAATGATACAAGTTTTTATGGTAGAAATTTCGAAAGATATTGGGTGGTTGACAAAAAAACTTTTGTCGTTACCACAACTTACATGAAAGTTTAAAATAATGAAAAACGAGTTTAACTTTCGATGTGATTTGATTTGCAAATTTTAATATATTATTTAATTTAAATTTTGATAATTGAACATTTAACTTTCAAATTAATTTGTAGGAAACGTTGACTTAACATGTCACCTGCACTGCTAATCTAGCTATACTATTTGTTACGCCAAGTGGAACACTAAACATTTCTTTTGTGACTATAAACCCACAATTACTTTTTCCTATGCATGAAGCTTCCACAACAGATTTACTATTTGTAGCTTCCCAAGAGCCTTTCTTAAAAGAACCACATTGACCTTGTGGACTTCCAAAGCTAGCAAACTGGATTTGTGAAATTACTTGTCCATTTTGGCATGATAGTTCTAGTTGTGCACCTTCATGTACATTAGCACAAATAATTCCCGTTGTCACAGTTTGGAACTGAACATTTTGAGGATTACCACCTATTTCTTCAAATAAAACCAATGTGTTCATGTCATCATTCAAGAATGACCTTGGTACATGGTACCACCTTTGCGATGGACTTCCACAATTGGTGTTGCACTTTTCCTTTACATATTTTCCACGATAATCGCACGTGTCACTGCATCCATTTGTAGATGTAACCCAAGAAGGCCAATAACGACCAATGCTATGTCCATTCACCCAAGCATGTCCTTTACCCAGGCCTTGGAAGTCCACCACAATAGGGTTTCTTCCAAAAGGAGCTTTAAACTCTGCCTTATACCAAGTCATAGGTTTTCCAATAGGAATATGGGGTGAATTAGTGTTCCATGATACACCGACATGTGATTTCGAATCATATAAACGTTTCCTCTCACCATTCAAACCAACCTTATAAGACCAAAGGTTGGTTGACAAATCCATAGTAACGTTATTTTTTCCAATCAATTGAACAGGGCCACCTGATATGCCCGTTTTTATCTCGTCAAACCATGCACCATAATTTGCAAGCCCGACGGTGGCGCTAAGCAAAGTTATAACATTTGTTCCATTCTTCAAAGAAACGTTCTTTTCATAAGTGAATTTATTTCCCCATTGGCTAAATTGGTATCCTATATACTTCCTATTAACATAACCATGAAGTGTATGGCCCATAGTGTTCACACGGAGAGTTGAATTGCTCCAAATTGACGTGTCATTGATATCAACACTAGTCATGTACCATAAATAGTCACTAGCATCCAAGGTTAGTTCCTTTTGCTCCAAAAGCTGGTGTGCTTTAATATTTCCCTTTCCGTGCATGGTGTCTTTCTTTGGCTCCATTTTCCATTCCAATTGAGTCCATAGAACTATTATCACCACTCATTTTCACCATTATTGAGGTTTGACTGTTAACCTTTGCCGTATTGAAAATTTCTTTATTGCATCCATTAAGAATGGTGACGGACCAGGCAGGAACAAAGTATTTACCATCATTTTGTAAGTCAACATTTGCATCTTTAATAGTGTCATTATTGCTCAGGTAACAAAATCTTGCGCCAGTGGAATTAGCATATGTTGTAAGTGTGATCCCATTGCCCAGATCTGTGTTGTTTATTGATATATAATTTGTAAGAACATTTTCGCCCAATTTAATTGCTGCATGAAGTTGCTTAAGATGTCCCCATTTTGGTTGATTCAAATTCCCATACTCATCAATCGGTGCATCATAGTTATAAGATGTTGTCATATATGGCCCACCTGCTGTGCGGCCAAAGTTAGTTCCTCCATGGTACATGTAGTAATTGTTTAATACACCTCCATTTTGGAAAAAGCGTGCGACTGAGAAAGCTGAATCTTCAGCACTTCTATGGGGAACCCTTTCACCCCATTTTTGGAACCAACCAATCCAATTTTCAGTGAACATTTTAGGACTTTTTAGGTTATTGGGTTAAAATTATGACAATAGTATCCATTGCAAGTATTTATGATGGGTTGAGGAGCATCAGGTTGCTGACACATGATCCATGGAACCCCAATATTTTGTGCTAGGGCCATCTGAGCACACCATTTAACGTATGCCTTCCCTGCATCTTTGTAATTCCACATGATATCACCATATTCGTTCTCAATTTGAGCTAGAAGAATGGGACCTCCTTGTGATGCAAACAAATTTGCTTCTTTTGCCACATTCACGACCTTTGTGGTAAAAATTTGCATTTCATTCTTGTAAACCTGATTATCTTGTTCTTAGCTCGATCCAGGAATATTGTGAAGCACAACGGGAACCCTCCATAGTTCCATTCCGCACATGCATAAGGACCAATCCTCATAATGGCATATAGTCCAGCTTCTTGGATAAGCTTGAAAAATTTGACAAAATCCAAATTTCCTGAGAAATTATATTGACGTTGAACAGGTTCGTGACGATCCCAAAATATATAAGTTTCAATGGCATCAGGCCACCATCTTTGGCCTTTTGAATAAGGTCAGGCCACATCTCCACAGTGCTTCTTGGATAGTGTATTGCACCTGAAAAAATAAGACGTCTTTCTCCATTGATAATGAGAGCTTTTGAATCATAATTAACCTCTATGGCAAAACATGAATGTAGCATAATTATACTCATTAAGATAATGCTATAACACGACAACGAACCCATTATAAACATGTATAATTCTACCGTATTTGTTATTGAAATATTATAACTAGGAAAATGAATTATATAGAGAATGTAGTTTGGTTGTTCCTAAAAAATAGTGTTGAATTATCTAATCGATATCCTAAATTAGTTTTTTCTTCACAAAAAAAGTATGTTACATGAGTTGGTCACAACAAAAAGACACCCAAGGAGTGAGTAAGAACTCGCAAAGTATGGCCTAAATGTCCTAGAAATTTTCAAACATTTAACCTTATTTATCCAAATACAATTATTAATTTCTAACATTAGTAATAGAAATAATGAATGACACAAACGAATATTGTACAAAAGAATACATACAACTAGTGAATAATAAAATTGGGCTCATCCATGTATCTAAATTATCTTGAATTTGTTATTATGATAATTTATCTATAACGATGAATAGTTAATTCCAAAATATTGATTATAAGTAGTTCAAGGTTAGTCGGTGATTAGTTATGATAAAATAAAGACATATTAAGGATAAATGAGTTGGATATAAACACATTAAGATTTAATTATATCATGTATTTTATATGGACCCGAGATCAAAGTTAGATAACATAAAGTAAGATAAGAGTTTGATATGTACATGATTTTACCGAATCTAACCTTCCAAACACAAAAATAGTTGCTTTAAAATGTCTTATAATTTTCATTTTACTTTTCACCAAAAAAATCATAGCCATCTCACTAAATCAAAGTTTTATTTAAATTTTTCACGATATAAATAAAATAGTTTAAATTTAAATTAAATGCAATTATTTATTTTCTAATTTTTTTTATCAATATCTTAACATTAAACATGTATAGTGATGCAAAATGTGTTATATATTAAAAATTAAACTCCTAGTTTTATTATAGATTGTTGCGGGAGGTTTTGTTGATAAATATGGATGATGATCTTGTGAGGTTATGTGCAGATATTTCTTGATCTACTAAGACTATTCTACTTTCCTGATCATCACAAATCACGGTGATGACCATGGGATTATCGTTATGGGGATGAATACTTGTTGCATCCTTCTATAAGAATGCAATCATGACCTTTGGCGTATCGGTCTCGCCTTTCTTCGAATTTATGGGCAGATCCTTTATAGTTAATGTCCAGCATGCATATCTTCTTTGGTAGGAGTAATTATCTCCGCCCTCAGCAAATCGTCATGTGTAACTCCCTAAAAGTCATAGATAATTTTTTTGGAAATTATTGTGATTTATATGATATTATGGTGTATTGGTGATACTATTGGTGGGGAAGTGTTAGATTAATACGACAATGAGAATTATTTAGAACTTAATTAATTTTGTTGGGATTAATTAGATTTAATAATAATTATTTAAAATTATTCTGTTATGAAGAGTATTTAAATTTATTTTTACTCAAAGTTAATTTTACATGATAAATTCGCTCAAAATCTATTTTTTAAATAAAAAATATGCTATATATAATTTTTATGGCCATAATTTCCACTAGCATAAAAATAACAATTTTATATATATATATATATATATATATATATATATATATATATATATATATATATATATATATATATATATATATATATATATTATATATATATATATATATATATATATATATATATATATATATATATATATATATATATATATATATATATATATATATATATATATATATATATATATATATATATATATATATCTGTGTGTCTGTGTGTGTTTAGATTTCAATTATCTAATTATTTAATTGGTTGTTTTAATATAAGAAGATTTTTTGGGTTGTTTAAAGATTGTAAAGTTTAATTACATGTAATTTAAACATAGTATAATAGTATTGTTAGAAAAAAGTAATATAAAATTGAAAAATCTAATATAATAACACATCAACTTAGATTTAGTGTTGTGTGATAGGTTATCATCATGACAATCTTAGATTTAGATTAAGTAGATAGATAAATATATTTATTTCTAGCTAATGAATTCCAAAAATCAATAACCTATCATATATATATATATATATATATATATATATATATATAATATATATATATATATAATATATATATATATATATATATATATATATATATATATAGATATATATATTAAGTTTTAGTGATAAACTTCACATGACTCAATAATATGTATTCATATCCTTCACTCTTTTGATAAAATATTTTCAATAAATAATTGTCCAACTAAATATATAAAATTTGTTCTAAAAAAATATGAAACAATAATGCACATTTAAGAATAAAAAAACAGACATTTACCTAAAAAAATATACCCATAAAACTATGATTTTATTTTCAAAAGAAAAATAAAATGCGTGATGCAAGTTTTGTATTAGAAAGAAATGACAAACTTGAAAACGTTAAGTTTTTGGAGCAACAATGTGAGTTTTTGTATTGTTTCACTATAATTTTATTAATTTTCAACAAAGATACAAACGATTTCTAATGCAGATGAGATATAACATATGGTTGGCGACTATATGGTTCATTTTTCTCTTTAAGAATGATACAACTTTTTATGGTAGAAATTTCGAAAGATATTGGGTGGTTGACAAAAAAACTTTTGTCGTTACCACAACTTACATGAAAGTTTAAAATAATGAAAAACGAGTTTAACTTTCGATGTGATTTGATGTGAAAATTTTAATATATTATTTAATTTAAATTTTGATAATTGAACATTTAACTTTCAAATTAATTTGTAGGAAACGTTGACTTAACATGTCACCTGCACTGCTAATCTAGCTATACTATTTGTTACGCCAAGTGGAACACTAAACATTTCTTTTGTGACTATAAACCCACAATTACTTTTTCCTATGCATGAAGCTTCCACAACAGATTTACTATTTGTAGCTTCCCAAGAGCCTTTCTTAAAAGAACCACATTGACCTTGTGGACTTCCAAAGCTAGCAAACTGGATTTGTGAAATTACTTGTCCATTTTGGCATGATAGTTCTAGTTGTGCACCTTCATGTACATTAGCACAAATAATTCCCGTTGTCACAGTTTGGAACTGAACATTTTGAGGATTACCACCTATTTCTTCAAATAAAACCAATGTGTTCATGTCATCATTCAAGAATGACCTTGGTACATGGTACCCACCTTTGCGATGGACTTCCACAATTGGTGTTGCACTTTTCCTTTACATATTTTCCACGATAATCGCACGTGTCACTGCATCCATTTGTAGATGTAACCCAAGAAGGCCAATAACGACCAATGCTATGTCCATTCACCCAAGCATGTCCTTTACCCAGGCCTTGGAAGTCCACCACAATAGGGTTTCTTCCAAAGGAGCTTTAAACTCTGCCTTATACCAAGTCATAGGTTTTCCAATAGGAATATGGGGTGAATTAGTGTTCCATGATACACCGACATGTGATTTCGAATCATATAAACGTTTCCTCTCACCATTCAAACCAACCTTATAAGACCAAAGGTTGGTTGACAAATCCATAGTAACGTTATTTTTTCCAATCAATTGAACAGGGGCCACCTGATATGCCCGTTTTTATCTCGTCAAACCATGCACCATAATTTGCAAGCCCGACGGTGGCGCTAAGCAAAGTTATAACGTTGTTCCATTCTTCAAAGAAACGTTCTTTTCATAAGTGAATTTATTTCCCCATTGGCTAAATTGGTATCCTATATACTTCCTATTAACATAACCATGAAGTGTATGGCCCATAGTGTTCACACGGAGAGTTGAATTGCTCCAAATTGACGTGTCATTGATATCAACACTAGTCATGTACCATAAATAGTCACTAGCATCCAAGGTTAGTTCCTTTTGCTCCAAAAGCTGGTGTGCTTTAATATTTCCCTTTCCGTGCATGGTGTCTTTCTTTGGCTCCATTTTCCATTCCCAATTGAGTCCATTAGAACTATTATCACCACTCATTTTCACCATTATTGAGGTTGACTGTTAACCTTTGCCGTATTGAAAATTTCTTTATTGCATCCATTAAGAATGGTGACGGACCAGGCAGGAACAAAGTATTTACCATCATTTTGTAAGTCAACATTTGCATCTTTAATAGTGTCATTATTGCTCAGGTAACAAAATCTTGCGCCAGTGGAATTAGCATATGTTGTAAGTGTGATCCCATTGCCCAGATCTGTGTTGTTTATTGATATATAATTTGTAAGAACATTTTCGCCCAATTTAATTGCTGCATGAAGTTGCTTAAGATGTCCCATTTTGGTTGATTCAAATTCCCATACTCATCAATCGGTGCATCATAGTTATAAGATGTTGTCATATATGGTGCACCTGCTGTGCGGCCAAAGTTAGTTCCTCCATGGTACATGTAGTAATTGTTTAATACACCTCCATTTTGGAAAAAGCGTGCGACTGAGAAAGCTGAATCTTCAGCACTTCTATGGGGAACCCTTTCACCCCATTTTTGGAACCAACCAATCCAATTTTCAGTGAACATTTTAGGACTTTTTAGGTTATTGGGTTTAAAATTATGACAATAGTATCCATTGCAAGTATTTATGATGGGTTGAGGAGCATCAGGTTGCTGACACATGATCCATGGAACCCCAATATTTTGTGCTAGGGCCATCTGAGCACACCATTTAACGTATGCCTTCCCTGCATCTTTGTAATTCCACATGATATCACCATATTCGTTCTCAATTTGAGCTAGAAGAATGGGACCTCCTTGTGATGCAAACAAATTTGCTTCTTTTGCCACATTCACGATCTTTGTGGTAAAAATTTGCATTTCATTCTTGTAAACCTGATTATCTGTTCTTAGCTCGATCCCAGGAATATTGTGAAGCCACAACGGGAACCCTCCATAGTTCCATTCCGCACATGCATAAGGACCAATCCTCATAATGGCATATAGTCCAGCTTCTTGGATAAGCTTGAAAAATTTGACAAAATCCAAATTTCCTGAGAAATTATATTGACGTTGAACAGGTTCGTGACGATCCCAAAATATATAAGTTTCAATGGCATCAAGGCCACCATCTTTGGCCTTTTGAATAAGGTCAGGCGGCCACATCTCCACAGTGCTTCTTGGATAGTGTATTGCACCTGAAAAAATAAGACGTCTTTCTCCATTGATAATGAGAGCTTTTGAATCATAATTAACCTCTATGGCAAAACATGAATGTAGCATAATTATACTCATTAAGATAATGCTATAACACGACAACGAACCCATTATAAACATGTATAATTCTACCGTATTTGTTATTGAAATATTATAACTAGGAAAATGAATTATATAGAGAATGTAGTTTGGTTGTTCCTAAAAATAGTGTTGAATTATCTAATCGATATCCTAAATTAGTTTTTTCTTCACAAAAAAAGTATGTTACATGAGTTGGTCACAACAAAAAGACACCCAAGGAGTGAGTAAGAACTCGCAAAGTATGGCCTAAATGTCCTAGAAATTTTCAAACATTTAACCTTATTTATCCAAATACAATTATTAATTTCTAACATTAGTAATAGAAATAATGAATGACACAAACGAATATTGTACAAAAGAATACATACAACTAGTGAATAATAAAATTGGGCTCATCCCATGTATCTAAATTATCTTGAATTTGTTATTATGATAATTTATCTATAACGATGAATAGTTAATTCCAAATATTGATTATAAGTAGTTCAAGGTTAGTCGGTGATTTAGTTATGATAAAATAAAAGACATATTAAGGATAAATGAGTTGGATATAAACACATTAAGATTTAATTATATCATGTATTTTATATGGACCCGAGATCAAAGTTAGATAACATAAAGTAAGATAAGAGTTTGATATGTACATGATTTTACCGAATCTAACCTTCCAAACACAAAAATAGTTGCTTTAAAATGTCTATAATTTTCATTTTACTTTTCACCAAAAAAATCATAGCCATCTCACTAAATCAAAGTTTTATTTAAAATTTTTCACGATATAAATAAAATAGTTTAAATTTAAATTAAATGCAATTATTTATTTTCTAATTTTTTTTATCAATATCTTAACATTAAACATGTAAAGTGATGCAAAATGTGTTATATATTAAAAATTAAACTCCTAGTTTTATTATAGATTGTTGCGGGAGGTTTTGTTGATAAATATGGATGATGATCTTGTGAGGTTATGTGCAGATATTTCTTGATCTACTAAGACTATTCTACTTTCCTGATCATCACAAATCACGGTGATGACCATGGGATTATCGTTATGGGGATGAATACTTGTTGCATCCTTCTATAAGAATGCAATCATGACCTTTGGCGTATAGGTCTCGCCTTTCTTCGAATTTATGGGCAGATCCTTTATAGTTAATGTCCAGCATGCATATCTTCTTTGGTAGGAGTAATTATCTCCGCCCTCAGCAAATCGTCATGTGTAACTCCCTAAAAGTCATAGATAATTTTTTGGAAATTATTGTGATTTATATGATATTATGGTGTATTGGTGATACTATTGGTGGGGAAGTGTTAGATTAATACGACAATGAGAATTATTTAGAACTTAATTAATTTTGTTGGGATTAATTAGATTTAATAATAATTATTTAAAATTATTCTGTTATGAAGAGTATTTAAATTTATTTTTACTCAAAGTTAATTTTACATGATAATTCGCTCAAAATCTATTTTTTAAATAAAAAATATGCTATATATAATTTTTATGGCATAATTTCCACTAGCATAAAAATAACAATTTTATATATATATATATATATATATATATATATAATTTGTGTGTCTGTGTGTGTTTAGATTTCAATTATCTAATTATTTAATTGGTTGTTTTATATAAGAAGATTTTTTGGGTTGTTTAAAGATTGTAAAGTTTAATTACATGTAATTTAAACATAGTATAATAGTATTGTTAGAAAAAAGTAATATAAAATTGAAAAATCTAATATAATAACACATCAACTTAGATTTTGTGTTGTGTGATAGGTTATCATCATGACAATCTTAGATTTAGATTAAGTAGATAGATAAATATATTTATTTCTAGCTAATGAATTCCAAAAATCAATAACCTATAATATATATTATATATATATATATATATATATATATATATATATAGTATATATATATATATATATATATTAAGTTTTAGTGATAAACTTCACATGACTCAATAATATGTATTCATATCCTTCACTCTTTTGATAAAATATTTTCAATAAATAATTGTCCAACTAAATATATAAAATTTGTTCTAAAAAAATATGAAACAATAATGCACATTTAAGAATAAAAAAACAGACATTTACCTAAAAAAATATACCCATAAAACTATGATTTTATTTTCAAAAGAAAAATAAAATGCGTGATGCAAGTTTTGTATTAGAAAGAAATGACAAACTTGAAAACGTTAAGTTTTTGGAGCAACAATGTGAGTTTTTGTATTGTTTCACTATAATTTTATTAATTTTCAACAAAGATACAAACGATTTCTAATGCAGGTGAGATATAACATATGGTTGGCGACTATATGGTTCATTTTTCTCTTTAAGAATGATACAACTTTTTATGGTAGAAATTTCGAAAGATATTGGGTGGTTGACAAAAAAACTTTTGTCGTTACCACAACTTACATGAAAGTTTATAATAATGAAAAACCGAGTTTAACTTTCGATGTGATTTGATGTGAAAAATTTTAATATATTATTTAATTTAAATTTTGATAATTGAACATTTAACTTTCAAATTAATTTGTAGGAAACGTTGACTTAACATGTCACCTGCACTGCTAATCTAGCTATACTATTTGTTACGCCAAGTGGAACACTAAACATTTCTTTTGTGACTATAAACCCACAATTACTTTTTCCTATGCATGAAGCTTCCACAACAGATTTACTATTTGTAGCTTCCCAAGAGCCTTTCTTAAAAGAACCACATTGACCTTGTGGACTTCCAAAGCTAGCAAACTGGATTTGTGAAATTACTTGTCCATTTTGGCATGATAGTTCTAGTTGTGCACCTTCATGTACATTAGCACAAATAATTCCCGTTGTCACAGTTTGGAACTGAACATTTTGAGGATTACCACCTATTTCTTCAAATAAAACCAATGTGTTCATGTCATCATTCAAGAATGACCTTGGTACATGGTACCACCTTTGCGATGGACTTCCACAATTGGTGTTGCACTTTTCCTTTACATATTTTCCACGATAATCGCACGTGTCACTGCATCCATTTGTAGATGTAACCCAAGAAGGCCAATAACGACCAATGCTATGTCCATTCACCCAAGCATGTCCTTTACCCAGGCCTTGGAAGTCCACCACAATAGGGTTTCTTCCAAAAGGAGCTTTAAACTCTGCCTTATACCAAGTCATAGGTTTTCCAATAGGAATATGGGGTGAATTAGTGTTCCATGATACACCGACATGTGATTTCGAATCATATAAACGTTTCCTCTCACCATTCAAACCAACCTTATAAGACCAAAGGTTGGTTGACAAATCCATAGTAACGTTATTTTTTCCAATCAATTGAACAGGGCCACCTGATATGCCCGTTTTTATCTCGTCAAAACCATGCACCATAATTTGCAAGCCGACGGTGGCGCTAAGCAAAGTTATAACGTTTGTTCCATTCTTCAAAGAAACGTTCTTTTCATAAGTGAATTTATTTCCCCATTGGCTAAATTGGTATCCTATATACTTCCTATTAACATAACCATGAAGTGTATGGCCCATAGTGTTCACACGGAGAGTTGAATTGCTCCAAATTGACGTGTCATTGATATCAACACTAGTCATGTACCATAAATAGTCACTAGCATCCAAGGTTAGTTCCTTTTGCTCCAAAAGCTGGTGTGCTTTAATATTTCCCTTTCCGTGCATGGTGTCTTTCTTTGGCTCCATTTTCCATTCCCAATTGAGTCCATTAGAACTATTATCACCACTCATTTTCACCATTATTGAGGTTTGACTGTTAACCTTTGCCGTATTGAAAATTTCTTTATTGCATCCATTAAGAATGGTGACGGACCAGGCAGGAACAAAGTATTTACCATCATTTTGTAAGTCAACATTTGCATCTTTAATAGTGTCATTATGCTCAGGTAACAAAATCTTGCGCCAGTGGAATTAGCATATGTTGTAAGTGTGATCCCATTGCCCAGATCTGTGTTGTTATTGATATATAATTTGTAAGAACATTTTCGCCCAATTTAATTGCTGCATGAAGTTGCTTAAGATGTCCCCATTTTGGTTGATTCAAATTCCCATACTCATCAATCGGTGCATCATAGTTATAAGATGTTGTCATATATGGTCCACCTGCTGTGCGGCCAAAGTTAGTTCCTCCATGGTACATGTAGTAATTGTTTAATACACCTCCATTTTGGAAAAAGCGTGCGACTGAGAAAGCTGAATCTTCAGCACTTCTATGGGGAACCCTTTCACCCCATTTTTGGAACCAACCAATCCAATTTTCAGTGAACATTTTAGGACTTTTTAGGTTATTGGGTTTAAAATTATGACAATAGTATCCATTGCAAGTATTTATGATGGGTTGAGGAGCATCAGGTTGCTGACACATGATCCATGGAACCCCAATATTTTGTGCTAGGGCCATCTGAGCACACCATTTAACGTATGCCTTCCCTGCATCTTTGTAATTCCACATGATATCACCATATTCGTTCTCAATTTGAGCTAGAAGAATGGGACCTCCTTGTGATGCAAACAAATTTGCTTCTTTTGCCACATTCACGATCTTTGTGGTAAAAATTTGCATTTCATTCTTGTAAACCTGATTATCTGTTCTTAGCTCGATCCCAGGAATATTGTGAAGCCACAACGGGAACCCTCCATAGTTCCATTCCGCACATGCATAAGGACCAATCCTCATAATGGCATATAGTCCAGCTTCTTGGATAAGCTTGAAAAATTTGACAAAATCCAAATTTCCTGAGAAATTATATTGACGTTGAACAGGTTCGTGACGATCCCAAAATATATAAGTTTCAATGGCATCAAGGCCACCATCTTTGGCCTTTTGAATAAGGTCAGGCCACATCTCCACAGTGCTTCTTGGATAGTGTATTGCACCTGAAAAAATAAGACGTCTTTCTCCATTGATAATGAGAGCTTTTTGAATCATAATTAACCTCTATGGCAAAACATGAATGTAGCATAATTATACTCATTAAGATAATGCTATAACACGGACAACGAACCCATTATAAACATGTATAATTCTACCGTATTTGTTATTGAAATATTATAACTAGGAAAATGAATTATATAGAGAATGTAGTTTGGTTGTCCTAAAAAATAGTGTTGAATTATCTAATCGATATCCTAAATTAGTTTTTTCTTCACAAAAAAAAGTATGTTACATGAGTTGGTCACAACAAAAAGACACCCACAGGAGTGAGTAAGAACTCGCAAAGTATGGCCTAAATGTCCTAGAAATTTTCAAACATTTAACCTTATTTATCCAAATACAATTATTAATTTCTAACATTAGTAATAGAAATAATGAATGACACAAACAAATATTGTACAAAAGAATACATACAAACTAGTGAATAATAAAATTGGGCTCATCCATGTATCTAAATTATCTTGAATTTGTTATTATGATAATTTATCTATAACGATGAATAAGTTAATATCAAAATATTGATTATAAGTAGTTCAAGGTTAGTCGGTGATTTAGTTATGATAAAATAAAGACATATTAAGGATAAATGAGTTGGATATAAACACATTAAGATTTAATTATATCATGTATTTTATATGGACCCGAGATCAAAGTTAGATAACATAAAGTAAGATAAGAGTTTGATATGTACATGATTTTACCGAATCTAACCTTCCAAACACAAAATAGTTGCTTTAAAATGTCGTATAATTTTCATTTTACTTTTCACCAAAAAAATCATAGCCATCTCACTAAATCAAAGTTTTATTTAAAATTTTTCACGATATAAATAAAATAGTTTAAATTAAATTAAATGCAATTATTATTTTCTAATTTTTTTTATCAATATCTTAACATTAACATGTAAAGGTGATGCAAAATGTGTTATATATTAAAAATTAAACTCCTAGTTTTATTATAGATTGTTGCGGGAGGTTTTGTTGATAAATATGGATGATGATCTTGTGAGGTTATGTGCAGATATTTTTTGATCTACTAAGACTATTCTACTTTCCTGATCATCACAAATCACGGTGATGACCATGGGATTATCGTTATGGGGATGATACTTGTTGCATCCTTCTATAAGAATGCAATCATGACCTTGGCGTATCGGTCCTCGCCTTTCTTCGAATTTATGGGCAGATCCTTTATAGTTAATGTCCAGCATGCATATCTTCTGTGGTAGGAGTAATTATCTCCGCCCTCAGCAAATCGTCATGTGTAACTCCTAAAAAGTCATAGATACTTTTTTGAAATTATTGTGATTTATATGATATTATGGTGTATTGGTGATACTATTGGTGGGGAAGTGTTAGATTAATACGACAATGAGAATTAATTAGAACTTAATTAATTTTGTTGGGATTAATTAGATTTAATAATAATTATTTAAAATTATTCTGTTATGAAGAGTATTTAAATTTATTTTTACTCAAAGTTAATTTTACATGATAAATTCGCTCAAAATCTATTTTTTTAAATAAAAAATATGCTATATATAATTTTTATGGCATAATTTCCACTAGCATAAAAATAACAATTTTATATATACTATATATATATATATATATATATATAT